>JAVMKO010000005.1:55025305-55625305 GCA_032164245.1 Sternotherus odoratus
CAGCGTGGCCAGCTCACCTGAACTGTTCAGTCGCCATTCAGAGCAATCAGCAGCACTAGCCGCCATGCAGAGCTCAGCATTACAAGACTCCATGCAGAGCTCATCTACCCTGGAAACCAGCCAGAGGAGAAGAGCTCCAGCATGGTCCACTCGAGAGGTGCTGGATCTCATCGCTATCTGGGGAGAGGAATCCGTGATGTTGGAACTACGCAACAACAAACGGAATGCCAACACCTATGGAAGAGTCTCCAAGGCCATGCTAGAAAGGGGCCACAACAGGGACACCACACAGTGCCACGTGAAAATTAAGGAGCTGCGGCAATCGTTCCAGAAAGCCAAGGAGGCAAACGGACGATCAGGGGGCGCGCCACGGACATGCAGGTTCTACAATGAACTAAATGTGATAATGGGGGGCGCCCCCACCACCATCGCACTGGTCTGCGTGGACTCCACCGATGGGATAATCGTCAGGGAGGAGACTGATTCCGAGGAGGACGACCATGAAGAAGAGGAAAATCTCACGGAGCAGCAGGAGCCCAGCGGAGAACCCGTGTTCCCAGAGAGCCAGGAGCTGTTTGTCACCCTGGAGCCAGTACCCTCCCAAGCCTCCCAGGGGGGTAAGTGTTTCTTTTTTAAGTGATTACATGACGCGTGATTTTGTAAAGTAAGCATTTATTAATGAGTAACTTGCCCTAAGGACTTAGTGTGCTTTCATTGCTGGTCAATTTCTACTCAAAGAGTTTGTCAATATACTCCGGGATTGACCATAAGTCCTCCGCGGACATTTCAAGGAAGCTATCCAGGAGGTAGCGATGAATCCAGCGCAGCAGATTTCTGGGGAGAGCCGCCTTATGTGGTCCCCCGTGATAGGACACCAACCCACGCCACGAAAGTAGTAAGTTGTCTGGTATCATTGAGCAGGCTAGCATTGCGGCGTATGGACCAGGACTTTGCATGGAGTCAAGGAGCATGCGCTCCCTATCTCTCCGAGAAATTCTCAGCAAAGTGATGTCATTCAGGGTTGCCTGTTTGAGATACGGACTGCAATTAGTAGGGAGAGAGAGATTCCCAGCTGCAAAGTACTCTTTTCTGCTGAGGACCGACCAACCGCACCCCCACCCCCCCACGAACGCTGACCGCACCCCCCCCCCCCCAGCCCGTAGCGGTAGCTAGCAGGGAATCTGAGCAGTCTGCACGCAGTTGCTTCCGCTTCAGATCCAACGCGCACCCAACCCCCCCCCCCCCCAGCCCGTAGCGGTAGCTAGCAGGGAATCTGAGCAGTCTGCACGCGGTCTGAAGAGCCCCCAAAAGACCTTAGCCCTTAGCGAGAGATTTTTTGGCATTTGCTTTGCAGTTTGCGGTTTCAGTGGGAGCCAGCCACACGGTGGGGGGAAGGGGGCGGGGTTACTCTACAGTATGCAAACGCCACTTTTAACTTACCATGGCCGGCTGCACGGTGATTTCAGAAGCCGTCTTGGGCTGAGGCACGCATATGTGTCTGAGATGCTCTGACTTTTCTGTGAGCTAGTCAGTCACTTTTAGGTGTAGAACATGACCTTGTACAGAAATCATATCAGGCCTCTGAATACTGAGGTTGCAAATGGCATAGTACTCCCATTGTGTACCGTCCGAGACTGCATCTGCCTCCTAACCTTGAATGTATCTGTCTCATAACTTTCAAACTTTATTTTCCCACACTCGCCCACAGATGAACAAGTATGTCAGAATCCCCCGTCCTGCTCCTCCTCCCGCCGTGCACCGCAGATAAGAAAGCGTAAAAAGAAAACGCGAACGCGAGATGAGATGTTCAGTGAACTCGTGGAGAACTCGCGCGCTGAGGCAGCCCGCCAGACGGATTGGAGGGATCGAGAGAGAGAGGCAAGGGATCGAGAGAGAGAGGCAAGGGATCGAGAGAGAGAGGCAAGGGATTGAGAGAGGCAGGAATGGAGACCCGCTGCAGAAAAGAGGGAAGAGCGCGAGGAAAGACACATGGATGCTTTCCTCCGCATAATGGAGGACCAGAGCGACATGCTGCGATCTCTGGTGGAGCTGCAGCATGCCCATAGGCCACCTCTGCAGCCCCTGTGTAACCACCTCCCCCCCTCCCCAACTCCCATAGCTTCCCCACCCAGACGCGGGGTGAGAACACGGGGGGGCAAGCTCCGTGGGCCGCTCCACTCTACCCCACAAGCCAGCAGAAGCAGCAGCAGCAGCAGGCTGACGTTCTAGGAAAACTTTTAAAAGCTGCTGTGTCTTGCCCACCCCTCCTCTCCCCCCTTCCCACCCCCACCCCTCCTCTGTCCGCTCCTCCCCCACTGCGACTGCCGGTTTCCCTCCAGGATACCAGGACAGTGATCCCCTGTATTTGTATTTCCGATTAACCAATAAAGGAACCATGATTTTTCAAACAGTGATTTTATTTCCTCTGCAAGCATGGGGATGGGGGAGGGAAAGCATGGGGAGGGGGGAGGGAAAGAGGGTTCAAGGGCAGCAGGCTTAGAGCACAGCAAGGGAGCAGATTCTCAAACGCCATCTCGACCACTCATAAAACTGTCTTTCAAGGCGTCCCTGAGGCGCAGGGCCTCACGGTGTGCTCTTCTACTTTCCCTGCTGTGTGGCTGCTCATAAGTAGCAGAAAGTAAATTTGCCTCTGCCTCCCAGCCCGCCATAAACGTTTCCCCCTTGCTCTCACAGATATTGTGGAGCACAGAGCAAGCAGCAATAACAATGGGGATATTTCTCTCGCGGATGTCCGAGCGAATCAGTAAGGAATGCCATCTCCCCTTCAGACGGCCAAATGCACACTCTACGGCCATTCTGCACTTGCTCAGCCTGTAGTTGAACAGCTCCTGACCCCTGTCCAGGGCTCCTGTGTAGGGCTTCATAAGCCAGGGCATTAGGGGGTAGGCTGGGTCCCCAATGATCACGATCGGCATTTCCACACGGAAATTTTCTGGTCGGGGAAGAAAGTGCCTTGCTGCAGCTGTCTAAAAACCCTAGAGTTCCTGAACACTCGAGCGTCATGAAGCTTTCCCGGCCACCCCACGTACAGGTCGGTGAAACGTCCCTTGTGGTCAACCACTGCTTGCATGACCATTGAGTAATATCCCTTCCGGTTTCTGTACTCGGCGGCCTCGTGGTCCGGTGCCAGGATAGGGATATGAGTCCCATTTATAGCCCCACCACAGTTAGGGAATCCCATGGCGGCAAAGCCATCTATTGTGGCTTGCAGGTTTCCGAGGTTTATAACCCGGTGTAGCAGCCGCTCGACGATTGCCCTGCTTACTTGCATCACAGCAAAGCCGACTGTAGACCTACCCACCCCAAACTGATTCGCCACTGACCGGTAGCTGTCTGGCGTTGCAAGCTTCCAGAGGGCTATCGCCACTCGCTTCTCCACTGTAAGGGCCGCTCTCATTTTGGTATTCCTGTGCCGGAGGGCCGGGGACAGCAAGTCACAAAGTTCCAGGAACGTGCCCTTTCGCATGTGGAAGTTTCTGAGCCACTGGGAGTCATCCCAGACCCGCAGCACTATGCGGTCCCACCAGTCCGTGCTTGTTTCCCTGGCCCAGAATCGGTGTTCGATGGCATGAGCCTGCCCCATTGCCACCATTTTTGACAGATTGTCAGTCGCCCTACTTCCAAAACCGTCAGTGTCCCTGTCGTCCCCGCTGTGCACGTCTTCGTCCATCTCGTGCACGTCCTCGTCCATCTCCTCCTCACTGTCGTCGGGTTCCAGAAAGCACAGTTCTCCCCGGATCGCATTCCTCCTCTGCAGACAGTGCAGCAGGAACTCAGCAACCGTGATCGAGGTCCTCACAACGGCCATTACTGCAGCCGTGGTGTCAGCGGGCTCCATGCTTGCAATGCTATGGCGTTAGCACAGCGCGGAGAAAGGGCGTGAATTATGGGATGCCTACCTACAGTGCACCGCTCGTAATGGGGGTCGGCGGCGCGGAAAAAGGGCGCGAAATTTGGAAATGCCTACCCATAGTGCAGCACTCGAAATGGTGCCTGCTGGGGGATCAGGGAACTGTGGGATAGGTACCCAGAGTGCAACGCTCGTCATGTCGACGCTTGCAAATTTTTGCGGACAGACACTGTCGACTTGCTGTGCTTAGCTGTGCCTAGTGAAGACACACAACATCGACTGTATACAATCACGTTCACAACATCGAAATAAAGGAAATCGAACTACTGCTGTAGTGAAGACATACCCGGATATACTTGCCTTCCAGCACTCTCCTATATCCTTCTGGTCTGACTCCATCACACTACCCACTTCAAGATAGCATCAGTCTCCATTGAGTAAATAGCAAAAAACAAACAAAACTTTTGTGCTGAATCCTACATTAGGATTCTTTTTTTTTTTTTTTTTTGGGTATGTGTGGAAATTTTGCTAACACTGCTGCAATTCCACATGTGACTCTACTAATGGGAGAGCAAACCTAGGCTCTGCACCAGTGGCCACCGGTGATTTTACTGCATAGACTGACTATGATCCTTATAGGGGCACAAGGTTACAACTGTGATATAAATATTGAATAATCATCACCTGCCATTATTCTCTAGTCAACCTGCCCTAGATTCAACTGTTTTCTACATATACAGTAACCACCAAACATATTCCCACTATAAGCACACACACTGAAAATGGCGTTCTAATCCAAACTGAACACAGGTACATTTTTAACTGATGTGTTTGTGATACTATGTTGTACTTTTGGCAATTACCACAACTAGTCCTATATTGGCTATGGTAAACCATCAAGTTAGTAACTGCTGATATCCTTCAATAATAGATGTGGCCATTGTAACGCTCAGAAAGCTAGCTATCCATCAGGTATAGTGCTCATGCTGGTCTTGTAGAATATGTAGCAAATGATATCTTGGCTGTGCCTCACAGCCGAGTGTGAACATTTTGACAATCTGACCCCATCTCTGAATTATGATGTTTGGCTCCTGCCAGATTTTTTCTGTAGAGGAAGACTCTACTAGTTCGATGAAAGCAGTGAGAAGTTGTTTCAACGTGTTCAGTGCCAAAACAAGACAAGTTGACCTCTGGATTTGGGAAAATAAGTTTTCCAAAAAACTGAGTGGTACCAACAAAGGTGGCTTTGCTGAATCAGAGAAAAGAGAGACCTAATATGGAATCTGGCTTCATTTATTGAATATTCATAACATAATGGATTGACAAAAACAGCCTGATACATTTGCAACCTTTTCCTCTGTATATGTTTGCCAAAATATCTAACAGGAAAAGACATGTGCAATTACAAAAGGAAACAGCTATTCTTTTTAATTGTGTGCTATTATACAATGTGTGTGTATAAGAGAAATCTGGTAGGATGACTGTTCCCTAAAGAGAGAGAACAGCATAGAACAACAGGTATAAACTTGTATAATATGCACACACATGAATAAAAAAGTTAGTTCAAGTTTGTTTCTTGTTATGACAAAATCCTGTATAAAGATGCATCATGTGAATGCTGAAAGATTGTGTATCTCTAAAATAACAATAAAGGGTTTTTTTAAATGGATAATATTGCTCAGCATTGTTTGGTAGTGACTAAGGGCTGGTCTTCACTACTGGAGGGGATCGACGGCAGATACCCAACTTCAGCTACGTGAATCACGTCCTCACGGCAGTGGCAATCAGTGGCGCACTCCCCCGTCGACTCCAGCTTGCGCCTCTGGGCGAGCTGGAGTTCCGGAGTCGACGGGGGCGCTGCGAGCGATCGATTTCTCGCGTCTTCACCATACACAAGAAATCGATCGCTAGCAGATCGATCGCTACCCACCAATCCGGCGGGTAGTGAAGACCAGCCCTAAAAGTCAGAACCATCTAATGGCTGTTTTGGTGGTATATGGAATGAGTAGTAGTTGTAGTCAGTTTCCTAGCGAACAGACATTCACATCACAGAGAGCACAGTCTCACAACTGGTACTATCTGATTGCTTGGTGTACATGTTTTCATATTGACAACAAGGTTAAACCCCCTACCATTTCAAGTCAATATCATTTTCTGTTCCATGCTCTGCCTGGATATGTCCTTATAGACTACCGCCTACAGCATCCCAGCATCTTGAAAATGACTGACAGAAATCCAAAGGAATTCATTTCAGGGTAACAAACTGCCTGTTAGCATTGGTCCCACTGATACAGGGTACCATGGCATAGTTCTTCCCAAATTATGGAAGGCTTGACAAAAACATATTTGTACCATTAATTTCTTTTTATTTATTGGATTTTTTTCTTTCTGTTGGAGCAGATCTTTTTTTTTTTTGGTCTCCAGTGCATAAAATTGGCAATGGGGGAAAATGTGCAGTTTCATTCAGACACACCTTGAGCTGTTTGAGAGGAAATTTCTTCTCTCTCTACAAACTTCTTCCAATCTTTATCAGCCCTTTCGTCAGTAATTCTAGCTGGATTGGTTAGATGATTATGTTGCAGTCTCTTGGAAGAGGCGTTAAGGGTTTATTTAGTGCTTGTAGATTGATGGTTAATGCACTTTGTTGGGCTGTGTAAATGAAAGTTTTCCACAATCTCATACTAAAGTGGAGGCCTTGAGTGAAGCTTTTATCACTCTTGCGCCAAGTCTCATCAAGAACTTCCTTTTCCTCTCTGGAAACTGTATTTCATGCTGTGTATTTCTAATCCAAGTGTTACATCAATCAACAATCTAGTAGAAGTTTGTGGTTCCAACAAAAAGAGCATTTTACATGCTGGGGAGGGGTTTCCTGGTCTGGCATATGTGTCTATCCTTAACATCTGTGGAAAATACTTGAACAAATACTTGAACTTTACCTACAATTTATTATGCTCAACTTTTTGTACTTAATATTAAACTTATTTCCATGATTGGCTTTCAATTACTTTATCTTAATAACAAGAATTCCACTTTGGGTTGTGCTTGACCTGCAGATGAAGTCAATCTATTTTTCTCATGTGGCATTAAAATACAGACGTAAACCCTCTACTAGCAATAAAATAACAATCTCTGGGTTTAACATAGCATATTTCATCAGTAGATCTCAAAGCGCTTTACAAAGGTTAGTCTCATATCCATATTTTACAGATGGGGAAACTGAGACACAGAGAGAGGTGAAGTGACTTGCCCAAGGTCACCCAGCAGGTCAGTGGCAGAGCTGGGAACAGTGTTCTAGCCCTTAGGTCACACTGCCTCCCCTAAAATGTTAGTAATCTTGTTTTTTAATGTAGTTTATTAAATGCATACCTATATATACATATGCATCCACTTCATTTTGATAACATCCTGATCAATATTTAGATGGAAAAACTGGTAGCTGAGGGGAGTGGGGGATTCTTTGAAACCACATCCCAGAATGCTGGTAGGAGGATTTGTGCTGATGTAAGTGTCGTCTTTTGGATACAACGTGACACTGAGGTCCTGACTCTAGCGATTGTCCTATGGCATTTTGTGAAAGAGTTAGAAAGGGGCATCAATGTTTTCTGCATCTTTTTATTTTTAAGTATTATCTCTTCTCTCTTTATGAAAAATAATTTTTGAGGCAGCCATGACAGCTCTGTCATTTCACTCACACCTCTAAATTTCTCGTTCTGTTGTCAGTCAGCAGACAGCAGTCACAGAATTCTGATGATTGTGATTGATGGCAAAATATATGAGAACTGTATAAAGGGCATTGAACATTATGTCTAAAACAATCATTTTGTACTCTTATTTTTATATGGACTGTAAGTTCTTGGGAAGGCACTGCTATGTTTACGTGTAGATCAATCATAAGTTGTATGGCTAACTATATTTTAAAATCTGTGCATTTGTGTAAGGTGTAGAGATTTCTATAGTAAATCACTTGCTCAGAGTCAAACAGTGGCAAAAATATAACCACTGAACTAAATCCTAACATTTTACAGTTTGGCAAATCTCTCTTCTTCGGTATTCAAATGACTAATTTCCCATCAAGCCCAGGGCTTAAATGACAAGGAGTTAATATCAATAGGAAAAAGAATGAGTCATATTTTCCTTGAAAGATCTTTATCTCTTCTTAGAAAATGAGTAATGCAGACATCAATTACATCATAGTAAAAAAAACCATAATTTTTGAAAATATTTTATTGGGTTTTTCAGATAGGGACACGTTCTGTACAAACCAGTGGTGGGAAATGCCAAGAAAGGAGATTCTCAAATCAGTTCTTTGCATGAAATTTACTATGTCTTATTTCCTAGTAAAGAAAGAGGAAAGTTGTGTGAGCTTGACCGCTGTGGAACTGCTTTTAGGTTTTTCATTTATACAAAGTAATCATCTACTGTAATTGGAAAGGCAACCTTTTACCAGCGGTTAGCACATGCTGTTACTGTAGATAAATAAAATTTGACAATGTTAAGGCAGCTGGTGTGCAGTGACCGTTGTCTGTGCTGCCCAGTAATATCTCACTGTTTCCTCATACTGTCCACATCTGTTGTATTCATCTGTTTTCTCATTTTATATCTAGACTCTTTGGGGTCAAGCCCATCTTTTTGTTCTATGTTAGTATGCTGCCTGGCACAATGGGGGGATCTATGATGGTAGCTTTTCGGCACTACCACAATGGAAATAATACCACTGTGATGACTTCTTTGAAGAATAGGGAAAATCTCACATTTCTAAGATGATGGGTAAGAGTGTGTCTGACCATGGTGAATGTATGTCAAAAAATTAGGGAGGAGGGCACAAAAAAACCTCTCCCTTCCATACCCTTTGGGGATTGCTACCGCTGAGTTCCATTTTGGACCTTGAGAATCAGAGAGGTAGCCGTGTTAGTCTGGAATAGCAGAGGTAACAAAGAGTCCTGTGGCACCTTAAAGACTAACTATAAAGTTTTGAAGCATAAGCTTTTGTGGGCTAATACCCACTTCGTCGGATTTTGGACCTTATCCATCCCAAATAAGGAGTGAAGAGGAGGGTCTCATCCCCATGCTAGACAGCAATCCTCACTGCATGTGTTGAGGGAGTAAGCCTTACGGAGGTATAGACATGGGTACACTTTTTCCATGTGTGCTGGGGAGCTACAGGAGTTGTCATGCCTCCCTTCAGCAGTCTCTTCCAGAGCTGTCCTGAGGCAATGTGGCTCCAGCACTGGTCCCCAGTTGAAAGCCACTATGTAAACCAAAACAACATGATGTGATGCCATATGATCTGCTCTTAGTAAAACACATGCAACTATGTTGTATTCATGTTAGAGTGGGGGCAGAATTTTACATGTCCCGTTGTCCAAAGGTTTATGCCTTTAGGGAAAAATCTTGCCATGCTTTGGATCTCCTCTCCTTATGCTAGAGGCTCTGTCTGTAACTACAAAAAATGCAATCTACAGAGACTTTGCAGATATAACTAACTTCCTCCCTTTCTATGTGGAGAACTACAAAATGGAGGTTGAATTCAGAACAAAAGTGATAAGACTCTGCTGAATGTTGTTAAAGGTGGGTCTTGCATTCCTGTTTGAGACAGCACATTATAGTGGCTAAGACACAAGAATCACTGTTTCTCTGACTTAACTTTAAATGTGTTAAGAATGGGACATATGAATCCATATTGATATAAACAAGGAGGGAGTTTCGTTTCATACTAGTTCCTTTTGTATTCCATATTGTGGCAGTCTGGGTTGACGATCCTTCTGGAAAAGGGAATCATGGGAAATACTTTGTTTTCCCTGGGAGCCAAGGCAATGTATTTACTTCAAGCTTTATTAAATGAGTTATAAATTTTCCCAGCAATTTACTCATAGCTCAAGAGGTTTAATTTGCATGTGTTGCCTTTTACAATATGCTTTTCGTAATGTTGCAGATGCTTCTTCCCTAGCTTCAGTAAACAACAGGCATTTGGCCAGGTTTTTGACTGAACATTTGCCAACTCTTGGAAATATTAGTTAACTCTCTAATGGCCATTGGGTGGTGCTTAGCTTACTTCATGCAAAAGAATCTGAGCAAGTGGAGTACGATACGAGGCATAAAATAGGATAGAGTAATTTACTAGAATATCTTTTTAGTGTTTTTTCTTCTACAGTTTAATCTTCTCAAATTAATTTATCTATTCTGTTAATGTTTAGCTGCAATCATAGCAAGTGGCTATGGATAAAATTTAGTTGTATGTTCCCAAAAGTTTATTTGAACATTTTTAAGGGTTATTATAATAAAACTTTCCCATCTCAAAGTCCTTATCTGTAAAGATACATTCATTAATATCGGTGAGGTGTTAAAATACTATGAGGATAAGAACCATAGAAAAGCTCATGAGGAAATTAATAGTTCTGTGTTCAGTGCAGGGTTTTGATGATGTGCAGTAAATTTAGCATGGAGTGTCACATTGAATGATGAGGATAAAAAATAAATGTTGAACAGCTTCCTCATTTTGCCTGTCCTGTGTACTGAATGAAGGAGGTTTCCATTAGGGGAAAAATAGTATTTGATCATGCAATTAAACACTGAATCATATATCTATACATGGGGGAGAAGGCAGAATTAAAGTTACATGGACAACTTGAGTTCTGCTGTTACTAATTTTTGATTGCTTGGCTTTGCAACCTGAATTAGAGGGGGCAAAAAACATTGTTTACTCTGTCAGGGGTCACTAACTTGTTTCAGATAAGTACTTTTTTGTAGGAATAATCCATATTTGAGGTGGAATTTTAGTGGCTTTTGGTCCTTACTGAACTGGGTTAGATTTCAACAAGTGATAGAGCAGTGAAAAATTCCATATCCCATTTCTAATTCACCGAGCCATCCCAGCCTCCTTCTTTGGCAGTACACGTATCATTTCTTCCCTTGTGTCAGTTACTGCTTTCCAAAAGGTCTTATGATGTGTAGCTAGCACTGTGCTGAAATTAAATAAAATGAAGACAATAGGTCAGTCAGTGATTTTTCATGACCAGTCTGCTCTTTGATTCCTCAAGTTCTTTTCATCATGCTGTCACTTCCGCAAGGTCCCTCATTTGTGAAGAGACACTGTGCTGAATACCTTAACTATGTAACAAACTAGGAAAAATGGGCTATAGTTGGCAGAATAAAGTTGTTGTATAGTTTTTAATTTCATCTCAGGCCACAAAATGATACATCGTCTATTTAAAACTATCAAAAAGTACAAATGTATAAACTTAGAAAAGTTACTTTTTAGAGTTCCAAGTAAATTTATACAACCAGAAGGTTGCCAATCTTGGGATTCTTAGAAAAATTAATATTGGACTCTGTTATCTCTCTTGTGCTAAGGACATGGAGTGTTGCTATTTGTGATGTCATAAAGCAACTGATGTCTTAATATATCCTGCAAGAATTATCTGCCTATTTATTCTCCTAAAAATTGTCTATGATCAATTGAATTTTTCCCCAATATTCTCATTTTCTGCTTTCCTCCCTCTTTTTCCTTCCCTATCCCATGATACTAGAGAAGGAAAAAGTAGGAATGTTGCTTAGCAACTAATATGAAATGTGTCGATATACTTGTAAATATTGTCCCTACCCCAACAGTAATGTTTTAAAGAGTCCTTTGTGATTTTAAAACTTTTGATAGTGAGGGAATACATTTCCTCTTAAAAATGTTGGGGCACAGTGGACTCTTCTGCACAACCAGGACAAACATTTCAGTCTTAGATTACTGAAGTTAGGTAATCTTCATCCACATGTAGTTATCTAAATAAAAATCAGGGTACTTAGTTAGCTCTTAGCTTTAGACATGATTTTGAAAGTTTCATCCCTGATTTTCAGAGCTCTTTGTCCCTGGCAAATCACTTAATTTCTCTGTGACTCAGTCTTCCACTGTAAAATGGAGGCGGCAATAGCCCCTTTGTTGGCTCTAATGAGGACTACATCCTGCACATGGATCTGCCCAACGAGAGCCCCATTGACTTCTGTGGTACCCCGCTAGGGTACAGCAAATTGCAGTGTTGGGGAGCAAGACCGTAAGCTATTTTTGGTCAGAGACTGCCTCTTACTATGTAATGGTCAGCACCTAACTTAGGACTCTAAGTGTTACCGAAATACAAGCGATTAATAACAATAGTAGAGATTCTGCAACTAGCAGCTTCTATTGACATTAGTTGGAATGATGGATGCCCAGGACTTTATCCTCACCTCTTATCCATTTCATAGGGATGTTGTACAATTTAATGTTCATAAAGTGCCTTGAGAACTTCTATTTAAAGAGCATAGAGAATTGCAAAGCATTAGTCTTCTAACATTATTTATACCAGCCAAGGAAGTTTTACTTAAGATTTATTTACTAACTAATCAGCCATTACTCTAAAGTGGAAAATAACACACTGTTGTACTTAATTTGGAAATGTGCTATGATTAATGTATTATTTTAGCTTGAAAAACTCACTGTCTAAACATTTGCCTGTCCCATGATAAGGCGTTCCTATTACAACACACATGAAGTCCAATGTTACAATACTCAGGGAACTTAAAACCATGTGTAACCTTTGTGGACTGCACTAAAATTTAAAGCAGAGATCTTAAGAACGTAAAAAACACACTTTTAATATAATTTATTGCCTGTATTACTGTAGTGCCTAGACACCCCAACTGAGACCAGAGCTTTGTTGTGCTAGGTATCATGCAAACACACAGTAATAAGAATCAGAGAGGTAGCCATGTTAGTCTGGAATAGCAGAGGTAACAAAGAGTCCTGTGGCACCTTAAAGACTAACTATAAAGTTTTGAAGCATAAGCTTTTGTGGGCTAATACCCACTTCGTCAGATGCAAGCAGTGGAGGTGTCCAGGGGCAGGTATAGATAAGTAGGCAAGAACCAGGTAGGAGGTAACAAGGTTAGTCCAATCAGGCTGAACCAGCTTGTTAACTCAAATCAGGGAGGGTGGGGTATTCTTCTAGCAGCTGAATTGGAGGTGTGAACTCAGAGAGAGAAGCTGTTTTTGTAATTAGCAAGCCATTCAAGATCCTTGTTCAATCCTAGATTGATTGTGTCAAACTTGCAAATGAACTGCAGCTCTGCAGTTTCTCTTTGCAGTCTGGTCTTGAAGTTTTTTTGCTGCAGTATGGTGACTTTTAAATATGTAATTGTGTGTCCAGGCAGGTTGAAGTGTTCTCCTACAGGTTTTTGTATATTGCCATTCCTGATATCTGATTTGTGTCCATTTATCCTTTTTCGTAAGGACTGTCCAGTTTGGCCGATGTACATAGCAGAGGGACATTGGTGGCATATAATGGCATATATGACATTGGTTGATGTGCAGGTGAATGAACCAGTGATGGTGTGCCTGATCTGGTTAGGTCCTGTGATGGTGTTGCTGGTGTAGATATGTGGGCAGAGTTGGCATCGAGGTTTGTTGCATGGATTGGTTCCTGAGTTGGAGTTGTTATGGCGCGGTGTGCTGTTGCACACAGTAATAAATCTCTTGCTCCAAAGAAATTACAATCTCAACAGAAAAATACACAAGAAAGAAAAGTCACTTCTCAGTATTGAGACCTACAGTTTTTCATTGGGGAAAAAAGGACCATCTAAGAGGTCATTGGGAGAGCTAGGAATTGAATCCAAGGCTCCTGACTTCCAGTCAGGGTACCTTATCCAGTAGACCACACTGCATCTCTAATATGCTGTATTATTTTTTGATTCATTTGTCAGGTCCTTAAAATAAAAATAAAAGTATGCATAATCTAGAATAATTCATAGAATCATTGTGTAGAAAGAATAGTAAATATGGCAGGTGACCAGCTTGGTTGAACAGTGAAATCCTTGCTGATCTTAAATGCAAAAAAGAAGCTTACAAGAAGTGGAAGATTGGGCAAATGACCAGGGAGGAATATAAAAATATTGCTCAGGCATTCAGGAGTGAAATCAGGAAGGCTAAGTCACACTTGGAGTTGCAGCTAGCAAGGGATGTTAAGGGTAACAAGAAGGGTTTCTTTAGGTATGCTAGCAACAAGAAAAAAGTCAAGGAAAGTGTGGGCCCCTTACTGAATGAGGCAATCTAGTGACAGAGCATGTGGAAAAAGCAAATGTAGTCAATGCTTTTTTTGCCTCTGTCTTCACGAACAAGGTCAGCTCCCAGATTCCTGCACTGGGCAGCACAGCATGGGGAGGAGGTGACCAGCCGTCTGTGGAAAAAGAAGTGGTTCAGGAATATTTAGAAAAGCTGGATGAGCACAAGTCCATGGGGCCAGATGCGCTGCATCCGAGGGTGCTAAAGGAGTTGGCTGATGTAATTGAAGAGCCATTGGCCATTTATCTTTGAAAACTCATGGCGATCAGGGGAGGTCCTGGATGACTGGAAAAAGGCTAATGTAGTGCCCATCTTTAAAAAAGGGAAGGAGGAGGATCCAGGGAACTACAGGCCAGTCAGCCTCACCTCAGTGCCTGGAAAAATCATGGAGCAGGTCCTCAAGGAATCAATCCTGAAGCACTCAGAGGAGAGGAAAGTGATCAGGAACAGTCAGCATGGATTCACCAAGGGCAAATCATGCCTGACTAACCTAATTTCCTTCTACGATGAGATAACTGGCTCTGTGGATGAGGGGAAAGCAGTGGTTGTGTTGTTGTTTGACTTTAACAAAGCTTTTGATATGGTCTCCCACAATATTCTTGCCAGCAAGTTAAAGTAGTATGGGCTGGATGAATGGACCATAAGGTGGATAGAAAGCTGGCTGGATCGTTTGGTTCAACGGGTAGTGATCAATGGCTCCATGTCTAGTTGGCAGCCAGTATCGAGCAGAGTGCCCCAAGGGTCGGTCCTGGGGCCGGTTTTATTCAATATCTTTATCAATGATCTGGAGCAGGGGTCTCCAAACGTTTCAGCCCGAGGGCCGCATTAACTATCAAATAGCAGTTCGGGGGCCGACAACACACTCGAGGTCCAAATAAAAAAGAATCAAAACATGGATGTTGTTTTTAATTATTTATTTAATATTATTTTATTCAGTTATTATTTAATAACACATTGATACACTACACATGAACACCTGTACACTACACATGAACACCTGTTCACTACACATGAACACTACACATGAACACTACACATCAACCCCCCAACTGACCCACCCAGCCAGGTCTCTCCCCCCAAAACCTCCTTTCCTCCAACCCCCAACTGACCCACCCAGCCAGGTCTCTCCCCCCAAAACCTCCTTTCCTCCAACCCCCCCCCAACTGACCCGCTCACCCCGGTCTCTTTCCCCCCCCCAACTGACCCGCTCAACCCGGTCTCTCCCCACAGACCGTTTCGCCGCCTGGCAGTGGGTGGCTCCTTGTTTCGCCGCCTGTAACTGGGTGGCGGTGTGGCGCGTCCCAGCCCCAGCTCTGAGCCGTTCCTGGCCGGCGGCGGCAGCGGAGCACGCGGCGCGTGCCGGCCGGCGGCGGCAGCGGAGCACGCGGCGCGTGCCGGCCGGCGGCGGCAGCGGAGCACGCGGCGCGTGCCGGCCGGCGGCGGCAGCGGAGCACGCGGCGCGTGCCGGCCGGCGGCGGCAGCGGAGCACGTGGCGCGTGCCGGCCGGCGGCGGCAGCGGAGCATGCGGCGCGTGCCGGCCCCACGGCTGGCGGCGGCAGCGGAGCACGCAAAAAAGAGACAAAAAGATCTCCACGGGCCGGATGAGAGGGCCTCGCGGGCCGCATCCGGCCCGCGGGCCGTAGTTTGGAGACCCCTGATCTGGAGGATGGTGTAGACTGCACCCTCAGCAAGTTTGCAGATGACACTAAACTAGGAGGAGTGGTAGATACACTGGAGGGTAGGGATAGGATACAGAGGGACCTAGACAAATTAGAGGACTGGGCCAAAAGAAATTTGATGAGGTTGAACAAGGAGAAGTGCAGAGTCCTGCACTTAGGACGGAGGAATCCCATGCACTGCTACAGACTAGGGACCGAATGGCTAGGCAGCAGTTCTGCAGGAAAGGACCTAGGGATTACAGTGGATGAGAAGCTGGATATGAGTCAACAGTGTGCCCTTGTTGCCAAGAAGGCTAATGGCATTTTGGGCTGTATAAGTAGGGCATTGCCAGCAGATCGAGGGACATGATTGTTTCCCTCTATTCAACATTGATGAGGCCTCATCTGGAGTACTGTATCCAGTTTTGAGGCCCACACTACAAGAAGGATGTGGAAAAATTGGAAAGAGTCCAGAGAAGGGCAACAAAAATTATTAGGGGCCTGGAGCGCATGACTTATGAGGAGAGGCTGAGAGAACTGGGATTGTGTAGTCTACAGAAGAGAAGACTGAGGGGAGATTTGATAGCTGCTTTCAGCTACCTGAAAGGAGGTTCTAAAGAAGGTGGATCTAGACTGTTCTCAGTGGTAGCAGATGACCGAACAAGGAGTAATGGTCTCAAGTTGCAGTTGAGAAGGTTTGGATTAGATATTAGGAAAAAAAAAATCACTAGAAGGGTGGTCAAGCATTGGAATGGATTACCTAGGGAGGTGGTAGAATCACCTTCCTTAGAGGTTTTTAAGGTCAGGCTTGATAAAGCCCTGGCTGGAATGATTGTTAGGGATTGATCCTGCTTTAAGCAGGGGGTTGGACTAGATGACTTCCCCGAGGTCCCTTCCAACCCTAATATTCTATGATTACACTGAAGTATACATTGAAAACGTAATCAGAAAATGACATGTCTGTGGTTATGCCAGTGACTTTAAACAGGAGTTGATCCTGGCATAACTTGGTTATCATTCTTATATATGCAAATAAGACAAGGAAGACTTTATAGCACCTTCGAGACTAACATAACATGGCTGCTAATCTTAAACCTGTCGTTATATATGCAGTTCCTCTCCTATTCATAGAATCATAGAATCTGAGTTGGAAGGGACCTCAGTAGATCATCTAGTCCAACTCCCTGCTGAAAGCAGGACCAATCCCTATTTTTGCCCCATATTCCCAAATGGCCTCCTCAAGGATTGTACACACAACCCTGGTTTTAGCAGGCCAATGCTCAAACCACTGAGCCACCCCTCCCATCATTATATAACAGGGAGGTAGACCATTTAAGACAGGGGTCTCAAACTCAAATGACCATGAGGGCCGCATGAGGACTAGTGCACTGGCCCGAGGGCCGCACCACTGACACACACACACATACCCTCGCTGCCCCGGCTCTGCCCCCACTCCACCCCTTCCATGAGGACTAGTGCACTGGCCCGAGGGCCGCACCACTGGCACACACCCTGCCCTCGCTGCCCCGGCTCCGCCCCCACTCCACCCTTTCCAAGAGGTCCCACCCCTGCCCCACCTCCTCCTCTGAGCACGCAGCTCCCCATTCCCTCTTGGAAAGCGCTAGGCACCACCAACAGCTGTTTGGCAAACAAAGCAAGAGCAATACAGGAAGTCCAGAGCTAGAAACACGCGCGGCCCAGCCAGGCAGCAGAGAAGCCTCCACTTCTGGCCCCTCCATCCTGCAAACTGCTATGGGGGGAGGGGGGGCACCAGGAACCTTGGCGGGCCGCAGGGAAGGGCTTTGCGGGCCGCATGTGGCCCCCAGGCCGCATGTTTGAGACCCCTGATTTAAGATGTCTTAATACAGTTCCTATGAAAGGTAATCTTCTAATATTGATGGATATGGTGGCATTTTGAAACTGTAGCTGAGTTGTATTTGTTAGAGATGTGACCACCAAACCAATTTACCTGGTATTTCTAACCTTCAGCATTAGTATTCAAGAGTAAATTTCTTCTCCACTGTGCTGCAACTTAACTCAATAATGTGTGTGGAATTTCATGTTGCTAAATTACTTTTTTTTTAAATTATGAATATAAGTAGCTGTACTATTCATGCACTGCATAGAATTACAGCGCTGTGTGTTTTGCTATGCACTGTAGTTCTGAAATAATGAAAAGCCTGCCTTCTTTTTTTTTTGAGGGTTACACCTTGATCCTCATTGAGGCATCACTCAGTTGTTGGAACAGAAATATAATAGGGATATAAAAATGTAGATGAGGCTTGAATGTATTTGCCAAGAGGAGAGTTGCTTAATGCAGTAACTGATGTAATTACTCTATTAGTTAAGAGATGAATAAAAAGTGTAGAGACAATTTTAAAAAGACTTGGGAGAATGATTAATTTGTTTAAAAATAAATTTGATCTTATTACAATGTATTCCTATAAAGCTGTGCTTGTGTGAAGTTAACTCTTGTAATATGTTGTGTGTAAATTTAAGTAAATGCATAACTTTCTTGTATCAGGGCCTGGGTGTCTTAAATTCCTAAATAAAGTGTTTTCACTTAAGAAAAATACATTGTCTCTATGTAGGGCTAAAAAAAAAATCTTTTTGCTTTCTTTTAAAACTACAAATCTAATGATTCCCTTTGATTAAGTCGGGAATAATAGGAGTAGGATAGATTGATTACCAGATTAGGTCAACTTCTGTTAAAATGAGTACAGAGAGGAGAAAAATATGTTTTGTACTCATAGTAGATCTTTTGGAACAAAATTTTTGTACTATAACATTTCCCATAACCCTAGTTGCTTTTTAAAGAAAACAATATTTCCTGCATGCTTTCCTATGTCCTTCCCAATCAGTGTTTAGTGCTGTTGACTGTGTATCCTCTTGAAGCATGTTCAGAATCCTTGTGCTGACTATTAATTGCTTAGGACAGCCCTAAAAAATTCACTTGGAAGCAGCTGTAGTTGGGCAAAATTAAAATTGGCCAAACAATCTTTTTACGATGATTTTTTCATTTTAAAGCAGCATATCGTTTGCCAGAAAAACAGAACTTTCAGAAAATGTTGGTCTTTGGAAAATAATCCTATAACCTAGGTGATTTGTTTTATTCAAGAGACTAATCGATGAGTTATATCCTTGCTATCCATTGCCGCTTAGGGGGAAAATGTATTTTCTTTCTTATTACAATCATCCTCAAAATGCACTTTAACTAGAAATCTAATAAAAATACAAAAAAGTTTATCCATTTTTGGGAACTGTTATTTTCAGGTGTCTATTCCTTCCTATCTCTCATCCTTGTTCTTTTTGCTAGATGTTAATAATGTTATTTAACATGACTATTAGGAATTTGAACTTTATGAACAATTATATTTCTTGACTTCTAATACATTAGAGGAGCTAGTCTGGAGATTTCAACAATACCACTGTTGTTTTATTCAAAAAGAGAGATTGCTGAAAAGGAATATTTAAAGATGTTAGAGAAAATGGTTTTATCTTTAATTTATGAATTTCCTGTATTGATTAATGGTGAATTGCTGTTTATTTCCTGAGTCATCTGCCAGCACATGCTGTGCCAGGAATTGTGAGAGTGCATAGACACTTACCATTATTGCATTTAAAAAAAATGTTGCTTGATGGTTGATTTACTGATTTTCATGCCTGGAGTACAAACACACACATCAAACACATTATTATGTCACCAATCTGTCCAGTTCTGAGGACAAGCAGCTAAACCCTGTGTTAAATTCTGGAGCCAAACCAACAGGTTGCAAAACAGCTAGAAGAACAAGAAAGCCATGCTATGCTGAGCTGCCTTGGCAATGGAAGCTTTGCTCATGTAGTGAGGAAGAAATAGATGTTGATCGTCGTCTTATCCTCTTTGCTCCTGATGTCGATCGTGCCAGGACAGAAAATGCATTCTTCACAAGGCCTATCCCACTTGCAGTGAGGTAGATAGGACCTGATGGTCCTGCTGCTTTAACAAGTACTGTAATTTGTCACTGGCTTGACACAGATTTCTACATGAGGGAACACAAAGAGAGAAAAGGCATTAGAACATTTCATGCAGTATAAGCATTGTTGTCTTTGCATACTGGGAAGCATACATCTTGATTTTGCCATTTTACAAAACTGCTTGTTAATTCAGTTGGCATCACTTCTTGAACCAAAAGTCTGAGAACTGTGTGTTATTGGTCACTGTGTTCAGGATAGTAGATATTTATAATGCAAAATGGTGACATATTGTTTATTGCCACAGGTCCTGCTTCTGGAACTGCTCCTCATAATTAGTATTTAGCTTCCCACTTTTAGCCAAAGGTATAGAATAGGGAGCTGGACTCAGACTATAAGGAGTACTTTAGGACCATAGCTGACAGCATGAAGAGTTCCCAGCAACATATTTGCTATAAATGAAAGGTGCCTCTGAAAATTAAGCCCCCGATTCTCTAGCCAGTTAAGGCAAATGCTTAAGTTTGCACATGTATGTAGTTCAATTGAAGTCAATGCTCAAGTTAAGCACTTGAGTGTAAGTGATTTAAGGTTGGGGTCTTATTCTCTTCACGATTGATTTTCAGGGTGAGAGGAGAGGAAGAGAACGGAAGCAGAACCGAGAAAGTAGGGTAGGGCCTAATTCTACCTTCAAAGTGCTTGCTTTTTAAAATTTTATTTATTATATTTTGTGTGTGTGGTTTGGATGGTTTTTGCTGCAGAGTCTGATGATCACTGCTGTCAGATATCAAGTTTGATAATTTATCATCATCTGTCTTCTTCTGAAGACTATATGTGTCAAAGATAGTTCAATGTAATATAATTGATTCCAAATGTTTGGGGACATTAAATCTATTTGTTGAGGCAGGGAGGTAAATATTTCTGTGATGCTGAAAGCAGTGGGAACAATCGAATTAAGATAGCTTAACTTGGTTCAAAATGAGTCTTGCTTTGCTCATATGCATTCATCTATCAAGCTGAATTCATACTAGAAGCCTAAGGTTATTTTTCACTAGGGCCTACTGAAAAGAGTTCAAAATCTGGACGTTGCTGATCCATTTTGACTTGGGTGACTTAGAATTAGACTTTCACATCTCATGGTGAAAAGTGCAGGACTGACAGCCAACTTGCAAGAATACAGTGATGGTCAGGCATGGCAAAGGTTTGGTGCACATGTCCCAGGAACGGGAATGAATAAAGCCCTCTTGGTGTGGCACAGAGATAGTCTCTGCTTCTTGCTCCTTTATGGAGAAATCCTACAGAAAATAGGAGAGAATAATATCCTTTCTGTGCAATTTTTAAACTAACCTATAAATTCTATAGTGGGAATGTCAGTCTCATTTAATAATTAAGCTTTCTTTTTAAAAAAAATCTAGTAAGAGGCTATAGTTTTTCACTGAATTTTATGGAACTTTTGTTTAAGATTTGCGAGTAGAGCAGAAAATGAAATTGACAATATATACATTGGTGCCTATGTACGTAGAGCAGCTACATACTATTTAAAAGATCATGAGCAAAATTCTAACCTTAGCTAAATTCCATTTTCAAAAGTGTGTAGGCACTTGAGTCATAGGACTTGTCTTCACTACCACGGGTAGCAATCGATCTTTTGGCAATCGATTTATCGCGTTTCATCAAGACACGATAAATTGATCACCAGCGGCGCCCCCGTCGACTCTGGAATTCCAGCTCGCCGGGAGGTGCAAGCTGGAGTCGACGGGGGAGCGTGCAGCTGACTGCTGCCACCATGAGGATGGCAGGTAAGTCTGCTGTATATACGCCGACTTTAGCTACGTTATTAACGTAACTGAAGTTGAGTATCTACAGCTGATCTCCCCCTGCCCCCCAGTGAAGACCAGCCCTAAGTGCTATTGGCTTTCAATAGACAGGCTACTCACTATGCCCAGGTCACCTTTGAGAATGTTGCTTAGGCTCTTAGGGCACTTAGATGTCTTTTGAAATTTTTATTCTTTGGGCTGGTCTTCATTGGGGGGGGGGGAGGAGACTGAAGATATGCAACTTCGGCTATGTGATCTTCAGCCGACTTACTTGCCGTCCTCACAGTGGCGGCAGTCAGCGCGCTCCCCTGTCGACTCCAGCTTGCGCCTCTGGGTGAGCTGGAGTTCCGGAGTCGACGGGGGCACCGCTGGCAATTGATTTATCGCATCTTGATGAAACGTGATAAATCGATCATCAAAATACCAATGGCTACCCGCGGTAGTGAAGACAAGCCCTTTGTCAGTTTCACTTTGGCACTCTGCTCCACTTGTACATGGAGTGGAGCAACAGAATGAGGAAGACTAATTTGGACAGGGTCACATAAGAGTAGTAAATGGGAAGGCAGAGGATAAAGGCAGTGGTGGTGGGAAACAAAAGAAGCCAGAAGAAGAGCCATGGTGCTGGGGATGACGGGTGAAAGAGAAGAAGGCAGAAGAAAGGTGGAAGAAGAGGTGGTGTTGGGGGAGGGGGAAACAGAAGAATGTAAAAGAAAGGCAGAGGAGGTGTGGGGGACAGAAAAAGGATACAAATGAGAAGAAACAGCAAAAAGAGAAAGCATACAAAGAAGAAAAGAACTAAAAGAAAAGGAGAAAAATGTTTTTGATGCTATTAGAAATGTGAACATAAAATATTACTTTTTTCAAAAATCTCTTTTGGCATTTAAGAAGGAAAATCTGCTTATCCTTGTAATATTGGGACAAATGCAAGGTAAAACTAAATCAGTCTAAATATGCTAAGGCCCTTTTTTTGCTCAGTAATGTTATTGTGGTTCTCTGATTTTGACTTATAGTCCATGCACTGGTGAATGACCAAGGTTTAAACATTCATTCAACATTAGCATGTATAAGAAATGTAGGATACTTTCATTAATTGGATCAGGGTTATATGTGTTTCATTTAAAAGCTGCAGTGATCACTAATGGAATGACCTTGAAGTCATTATCTGTTAAGAAGCCTGAGACTAGATTATTCTTCATGTTCAGTTGTATTTGTCATTACTTGTGAATATAATTTTCATATAAAATATTGCTGCTACAATTACACCTTTTTCTTTTTCAAAAAGAATAGTTGATCTTTGGCTTTGTTTTGCCACCCTGACTTGTGTTTGGCCAAATTGTGTTTTATTTGCCCACAGCAGGGCATTGTGCAGGCCAAGTAGGTGATCCAAGGACTTTAAAAGTTGTACCAGGTTTCATTCTGAGTTCCCTTCCCAATGAAGTCCACTTTTCTCATTCTGTGGCTGCATCACCAGATACAACCATTCCTACTAATTAGTAGACAGATAATGTATTTTAGAGACCAAGGTGTTACTCAGTTGACTAACACTGTTACAAATGTGTATTGCACTCTACCAAGAGCATTAGAGTATGGTTATTGTTGCCCTACTTATCCCAAGTATTTTGCAGTACCTGAATAATGTTACTAGACGGAGCTCAAAACCTTTTAACAATCCTATCTTCCAAAACCTAATTTCCAAATTTTTTTGCAAATAAAAGCCTAGCTTGGTTTGATGTAATTCATAGGGTCACCATATTCCTTGTTTGCCAGTGTTCAGATGAAAATAATTGTGCAAAAATGAATGTTAATCTGAAAATGTAGTTGCAAAATTGCATTATTCACCGTTCATTATTCTCGTCTTACAAAAATTTGTCATCAGACAGAGTGGCAAGAATACTCTGCAACTTCAGGTGACCAGTCTCACAATGAGAATAAGGAAAATTCAAAGCACATACCTTCTGAACTGTCTCTTATCTGGCAGATATTTATCAAACATCCTGGCAAAATATGCAGAATACGTACACAGATGATGAGGTTGTTTCACAAGGAAACTGCTAACTGAAAAATGGACTATTTTCATAACTAATATCACGGTAGATCCTTGGGTCCAGAAAAGCTTCCATTTATACTCTTCCCTCCCTTCTGCCCACTCACCCCCAATTCAGTTGGACCCTCAGTCAAGTTAGAGCAGCCCCAGTTCTGCCTTAACTTGCACCCTCTCAAGGAGTTAGTCTAGCAGCTGAAAATTGGTGGAATACAACAGCCCCCGGCTTGATAGAGTGTAGGAAGAGGTAGATTCTGTGTGCCCTCTACCAGCTAGGAATTTCCTTTTAGGATGTAGGGAATCTTTGTAGAGCCATCTAATAAATGGACTGTGCAGTTGTTTCACCCACGTAGACTGGTGCAAAATGACCACAGCTAGGGCCAGGATCTTGCCTATTTATTACATTTGACTAATATTGTAACTAATTATTAGAAAAGCGATGTTTGGAGTTTAGGCTGGAAGGGATATTAAAGTATATGCATTTCCAAGGCACATCCTAGTATCAAACAGGAGCACAGAACCTGACCATAAAATACCTTGATAGTTCTTCCAGTCAGTATAGCATGTTCCTACAATACCTTTTCAGGTTTCAGGGAAAAGGCAGTAATCAAAAGAATCCTTCTGGCCAAAGGAAGCTAGATCAATGAAAATCCAGCATCCTGTCTCCTTGGATCAATCCCTTTTTGTTTATTATCCCAGTTGATTTCAGTTCAGGTTTAATATTTAAATAGCCCCGCCTTCTTCATCCTCCAAAATAGGCATTAATTGCTGGCCTTTATTAAACAGGTGAGAGGGCTGAAATATTTCTGGTAAATCATCTGGTCTAATTTGGAAAGGTTTCAGGAGCAGTACAGCTGTTGATTTATACAGAAGTGTTGTCTGTTATCAAGATATATATGTTGAGATTTATTATCAAGAATCTGTTTTTAATTTTAAAGATTGTTTACATAAACTACTGTATGTCAGAGCTCAGGACAAATTTCTGCTTAGCATTTAATTTTAGATACTTGCCAGAGTGGACAGTAAAAAATAGGTCCCCGGAATTTGTGGCATCATTATGTATCTTACCCTTCTGGCAGCCCATGCATGTAGTTTGTCTTTGAAATCTCCTTGGTACTTGTTAACCCTGCTCCGATATGTAAGAGCTATCGTTTATTTATTGGACTTTGCCCATTTATGAAAAAGTACAGAAATTATTAATGGTTTAGTATCTATTAATGCATTACTTGGGTGGAATTCAAATTCCAGTATTTATGGTAAACCCCTTTATAATGAAATGTGCATAAAAAGAGGAATGGTGATTCTTAAAGTTGGAAAGTGCCTTGTGCCATTAGAACAATGCCTGTAAAGTATCCAACCAACATTTTATTTGTAACTAATGAATATGAGGGGAAATGATTAAGAATATTTGTGTAAATAACAGAGTAAGTAACCTCATTTAGTGAACCAAGTGTTTTGTTATACTGCTGAGGAGGCTGGTGTTTAGAAAGTGGACTGATAATACTATGTATCTTATGCTGAAGTCCTGGCAAATGAATGGGCACTTGTATCCTAGTAGAGCAAGTAATTTTGCAATGTCAAGCATCCAGATTTTCCTTTGGTTAAGAACAGACCAGAATTGAAGACTATAGGAATGGTTTAGGATATAGAATTTTTCCTACAGATTACAGGACAGGTGGTAAATTGAGGTAATGAGTTAATGCACTTGAAAAATAAATAAAATAAGTATTTAAGTTGCCAGACCAGAGATTGCCCGTTTATTAGCAGTTACAACTTGCTCTGACTTAAAATTGTTTGAAATCAGTTGCTCTGTTATTTTACACAATAGTTTTTGCGCGTCTCCTGCAAGAATTGATGGCAACAGAAAGACCTGATGCAATGCAAGGAGAATAAATACATACACTGTTTTCTTTGTGATAAAGGGCTTGAGTCTGATCTCTCCTACTCTCAAGTCAGTGGGATTGAATTGGTATAGAAACAGTGCAAGTGAATCATCCTTGTTACTTCCTCTTGCAGGAACCCTGAACTTTGGTCTTGACCAGTAAGATCGGTTTCAGTTTTCCTTTAATTTATTGCACATGTAGGTTATGGAAGAGAGGTTGGTACATTTGAAACCCATGCTATTAATATGACCACTGTGCAGAAAATCATGCCATGAGCTCTCACTGTGTAAATAACATATAAGATGAACAGGGACAGGACAGAGATTGTTGGATGAATCAGGCCCATAGCTGCTAATTTTTGAACATTATAAAAATGATTTAAATCAAGAGATGATTCAGAAAACGGAACATAAAATGTAAATGCTACCTTGGCTTTTGTTTATCTGGCTGTGGTTTTCACACTGTTAAATTTGCAGAAGTGTTTTGATGCTGATGACATTCCTATGTTTTTCAGAATATTATTATAACCATACTTTTTATTATTTTTGGTTTAGCCTAATGTTAATCTATAAAATATTCATCACCAATGCTGAACAAGAGTACTCTAATTGCATGGCTCCTTATATAAAGTCAGAGCCCATCCATCACAAAGCATGCCATATGGCAATGTATCAGTTTTAAGCATTAAAGTTATACTGTATTATCGTAGCATTAGGTTAACTGTCAAATAAAAATAAAAATTAATAAGCTGGAAAAAAAGAGAGAAGAGAAGACCTTCCTCATTTAAAATCCTTAACAGGTACAATATAATTGAAACATTTTTTAGCAGAAGTGTTAGCTTTAATTTGATGAGAGATCAGACCTTAAACAATTTTTATGATAGTCCAGTATTTCCTGGGTTCTAAACTCTGATGCAGTGCAAACTTTGCCTTCCCAACTCACTGCTGAGGAACATCTAGGAATTAAATAATGGCCATCTAGCTTGAGACCTCTAGTTCTTCACATGGAGATGATAGAGAAATTCAGAGTTCACTGCTCATCTGGGAATCGAAAATGTCTGCTGCCATATTTCTTGACCTCTTCAAGGAACCGACTGAGATGGGAACTCCTGGTCTGCACTTTAAAAGTATGTGTACAATAGGTGCTTATTTGTGGGTTACAAGCTAATAATTTTTATTAAACATGGTGTAGTTTATTTCTGGGTTAGGTGGCTGTAGAGCCAGAATTGTGGGTCAAATGCTGACTAGAAATAAAAAAAAATTGTTCTCTAGGTGCCTGAATAATGTATTTTTTATTGTGAAAGTACAGTAAACTAGTAAAAGCAACAGTATTGATACTATAGTTCTGCATGCTCAGCTTTATTGGGTGGGGGTGTGTGCATCATTTTCAATATCTACATTAAGCAAATCCAAGATTTCCAAATCCTGGAAATTCAGTCATGTCTGTAAATACACTTCCAAAAGGGATCTTCACCTGTTCTTTCATCTGTTTTAACAACAATTAAACTTCTCTTATAGAAAGGAAATACAACAGCTATGATTAAAAAGTAAGTTTTGCAGCCTCTTATGATGATCTACACTGCAGATGGGAGCATACTTTCTAGCTTGGTCAGATGATACATGTTACTGTGCTTGAGCTAACGTGCTAAAAGTAGCAAGGTGGATGTTGCAATATGGGGAGCAGCTTAGATTACTGAGGGCTAGCCACCTCAGTACAAACCCTCCCAAGCCTCTGGATCCAAACTCAGGTGGCTAGCCCCTGCTACCACCTGTGCCACAATGTCCACACTGTTGTTTTTCACGTGTTACCTTGAGCAGAGCTAGCATGTGTCTGCTAACCCAGGCTGGGGTGCATGCTCGAAGCTGCAATGTAGCCATGCCCTTGGTGGCTCCAGTCCATTTATCATTGTTGATTGCTAAGGCTAAATTTTTGTCAGGGATATTTTTAGTAAAAGTCAGGGACAGATCACAGGCAATAAAGAAAAATTAACAGAAGCCCATGATCTGTCCCTGACTTTTACTAAAAATATCCCTGACAAAATGGGGAGGTGGGTTCAGCACCCACTGCTGCTGGAACTTCAGGGTCTCCTGCTGCTGTGGTGAGGTGGGAGCTCTGAGTCCTCCCTTTCCTCCTCCCCATCTCCCCCAGGTCTAAGCTGCTATGGAAGACACTATGGTATCAGGGAACTCCAGGGGGTTCCCCGCCAACTGCAGTGAGTGGGAGCTGTGGGGTCCCCTGATGCCTCCAGCAGCTGGCTTGCTGAGGGTGTTCCTGACATGTCTGGGCAGCTGTGGGGGATTTCCCCTGCCACTGCTAGGCATGCAGGGAGACCTTGCAGCATAGGGAGCTGGTTGGGAGCTCCAGTCCTGGGGCAGAAAATGTCATGGGGGTCAATGGAAGTCATCCTTCTCATTTGCTCACTTATGCTGCCAGGACCCTTAATTTTCATTTCTAAGAGAACTCAAATTCACGTACATAAAGCTTAATTTTTGGTGTATGGTACTCTGACCTTTTATTTATTTTTTTGGCCAGCATACTTTCCTTACCTTAAATAAGGCTGAATTTACTGACTTTAAGTTTACTGATAAATCATAGCTGTTTTTTTATGATGCTGCTGTTTTTCCTCCCCTTTCCCATTAAACAAAGTCCATGCTGGCCATTTTCCCCTATTAATATTTGTCCAGAATAAATTTAATTCAAAAGCACAAAATAAAAATTCCCACATGAAACAAGAAAAGAATTATTCATCTGAGTTCTGCATCATCTGCCCCCTTAAAATGTGCCTTTAAGGTCCTAGATAATTGTCTTCAAATGAAAGATTAAACAAAAAAGTCTTTGTTATTAGTAACATCTTCTAACATTGATATTGATAAAACCTAACATCATTTCTACCATTTTGTTCACTTTCTGAACTTCACTCAGCTTGCGCAGTGAAACAACACATCTGTCTCAACATGTGCTGAAATAGTGAATATTTAAATTAAAGCGATCCTTTCTCCCTGTCTAGCCCTTCCTGTTTTACTGAGAATAAAATAATAAAATACAGAGAGAACATATTTATTAAGTTTTGTGAAAAAAATTAACCTCAACTTTGAACTTGAACCTCTGCTAGCAATAAATATTTATATTATGATAGCATACAACAGTATAAAGTGTCCTGGCATTAGTACTTTGAGAGCGAGCACAAAGATTTTTTTCCTTGATCAGTAAGGTGCAGATTTGGTGGAAGAGTTTTAGGTTATGCACGGAGTGATTATGGGACACACTTTTTAAAAATTAAGTTTAAAACTGGTTGAATAGTTTAGAAACCACTATATAAAAGGATATGGATGTCACTGCTAAACACATTACTTAACACTGTGATGTAAATTCTAAAGTTTGTTCTTTTAGGTATGGTAACAAAAGACCAAAACCATTTCTAATGGAAATGTCTAATGCATTAATGTCATAAATGTTCTCTCAGTGTATATATAGAAAGAGAACAATGGGATGCAATGTACTGCAGACTCCAGGAAAATTTGCTTAACATCTGGGAATAAGCAATCTTGAAAGTACTAGTTCTTCTTCGAGTGATTGCTCATGTGCATTCCAACAAGTGTGTGCGCACCGCGCATGCACGGTCCCGGAAACTTTTCCCTAGCGGTACCCGTAGGGTCGGCAGGGGCGACCCCGGAGTGGCACCCTTATGGCAACGTATATATGCCCCTGCCGACCCACCCCCCCGCTCAGTTCCTTCTTCCCGTCCATGACGGTTGCTGGAATCCTCGTGTGCTAGTCACTCAGCGGTATCCTAATCCTAGTTTTGTGCATAGTTGTTCTCATTTTATAGTGTATATAGTTCGTTATTAGTTTACTGTTATTGTTATTTACCAAGTTATATAGAATAGTTACGTTTTGTAAATAATTCCTTCGTCCCGGCACCGGGGCATGCCTGGGGCGCCGGGCTTTAAGAACTGCGAGCTCTGCGGGAAGCCCATGCCTAACAGTGACCCTCACGCCAAGTGCTTGAAGTGTTTGGGTGAGAGCCATCAATTTGAACGCTGTAGCATTTGCAAGAGCTTTAAGCCATGTACGAAGAAAGAAAGAGATTCGCGCTTGAAGCTAATCTTGATGGAGTTGGCACTGCAGCCCCAGGCAGATCCTCCATCCACCTCCGTACGCAGTGCCCCGGCATCAGTGTGGGACCCCGCGGC
This sequence comes from Sternotherus odoratus, assembly GCA_032164245.1. NCBI lineage: Eukaryota > Metazoa > Chordata > Testudines > Kinosternidae > Sternotherus > Sternotherus odoratus. The sequence continues at coordinate 55,054,801 of JAVMKO010000005.1, forward strand.
ACCGAGAAAAGAGACAAAGACGCACTGGCACCGTTCTCCGCACCGCACTGGAGGTCCTCGAAGGCACCGATCGCAGTCGCCGGTGCCGGTAAAAAAGCAAAGAGGCCGCTTCCCAGCCCGCAGGGCCCAGGGTGAGCCCTCTTCGACGCGGCAGACTTCGGGTCACATTGATGAGCCCCGTAAAGTGCCTAAAGCGTCCGCCTCGGTGTGCACTCATGCATCCACGGATGATGTAGCTGCTCCGCACGAGGCTTTGGAAGACCCAACCATGCCGTCGATCCCGGACACGTTCAGTGCAGCCCAAGAGCTGATCGACATGACGGGAGATGCAGTTCTGGCACCGATTGTGCCTCCGGTACCATTTGTGGCTCCGACTCCGATCACGCCCCCGGTACCGTTTGTGGCTCTGGCACCAATACCCAGGTCCATGACGCCCATTATACCGCCAATGCAGACGATGGTATCGCTACCGGCCGTCCCATCGACCTCGGCGGCTTCCACTTCTTCAGTGTGAGCTTCCTCGGCACCCATACCCCAAGCTTCTGCATAGATGGCGCAGCGCCCACTGGTACTGCAGACTCACCCGGGGAAGCCGACGATGTTTCAAAAACACATCGCGGCACCGGAAGGATCGGCACCACCGTGGTCGGCCTCGGAACATTCATCCAAGTCCGACGCCGGTTCCTCCCGCTCCGGACGAAGCCACCGCACCGATGCGGGTTCCCTCCGATCCGGCCGAAGCCACCGCACCCACCGATCCGACCATCACTCTCGGCACCGGCACTCTTCACACCGATCAGCCCTTCCACCATGGCCCCAGCAGAGCCAAGGACCGGTGCAGTGGCCCTTTTGGACACCGTGGGCTTTCCACCAGATGCAAGGGCTAGCGTCCATGTCCGCGTCGCTGCCCTCAGTGCCGCGAGGTCCCGTCTCTGCTACAATCACGAGACCTCCATCTGAATTGCCAGAGGATGACCCAGCACCAGGTCCTTCGGGTCTGGGCCGTCACCCTCCTCCGGAGTCTCACCATTCCTGAGAGGGGTCCCCAACTGAACCACCCATGGGGGATCCTAATCAGGACGAACCTCACTTTGCCACGTCATCCTCATCATCACCCGACGAGGCGGTGGCAGGTTCATCATCATCGTGCCTCCCGCCTATGGACATTAAGGGGCACCAGGACCTCCTCAGGAGGGTGGCCCAAAACCTTAACCTCCCGGCAGAAGAGGTTAAGGAAGAGGTGGATCCTACTGTGGACATCCTGTCCTCTGATGGCCCAGCTAAGATAGCCTTACCATTTATCAAAACCATACAATCCACATCCAACGCCCTGTGGCAGACGCCATCCTCGATCCCACCCACTGCCAGGGGGGTGGAAAGGCGCTACTTTGCACCCCAGATGGGATACGAACATCTATTTACCCATCCAACACCTGGATCTCTGGTGGCCGATGCAGTAAACCATTGTGAGCGCCAAGGACAAATGGGCTCTACGCCCAAGTCTCAAGATGCCAAGAAGCTGGATCTATATGGCAGAAAAGTTTATTCCTCAGCTGCCTTACAGCTAAGGATTGCGAACCAGCAGTCAGCATTGGGGCGCTATGCTTTTAACTCATGGTCGACTTTGGCCAAATTCCAAGAACAAGTACCCAAAGATTCGACCCCCGAGTTTAATGCCATCATAGAGGAAGGCAGGGTGGTATCAAGGGCTGCTCTCCAGGCAGCCCTCGATTCAGCTGACTCAGCCTCACGGACAATGGCTACAGCCATAGTAATGAGACGTGGAGCCTGGCTACAAGTCTCGGGAATTCCACCCCGGTCCAGGCTACAATTCAGGACCTTCCTTTTGACAAGCAGGGCTTGTTCTCAGAGGACACAGACAAAAAACTTCATTCAATGAAGGATTCAAGGGCCATGCTCCGGTCCCTAGGGCTGCATACCCCACAACTGGCCAGGAGACCATTTAGGCCTCCACCAACCCCCCCATCTCGATATTACCAACCCGCCCCCAGACGGGACCAGCCCAGAAGGGGCGGAAGGGGAAACAATAGAGGCCGCCCACGCTCCACCTCTAGGAATGGTCAACAAAACCCTGGGCCCAGACAGCCACCAAACGGCAGGCCCAACTTTTGAAGCTGCGCCTGGGGACGACGAACCAGCTTCCCTGTCTATGCCTTCCCTTCCATTCGTGAACCATCTGTCCCACTTCTACCAAGCATGGTCTCGAACCACTTCAGACAAATGGGTTCTCAGCTTGGTAAAAGTGGGATATTCTATCCAATTTTCTTCTTGAGGGGTTAAACCAATCTATAACTATTAGGGATTGGAATGAGCCCTTCATGAGGGCAGTTTATACAACCTCTACCTACTGTAAGGGTTCCTGCACCTTGCTCTTAAGCATCTGGTGTTGACCACTGTCCAAGGCATGGTACTGGATTAGCTGGACCATGGGTTTGAAGCAGTATGGCAATTCTTGTGTGTTTAAGAGCTAGAAATGGAAATAAGGGTTTTGGCCTGGTAAGATTAGGGTGGGACCATATCAAGATGCAAAGAGAGATCTGTATTTAAGGGAATTCTTAGTACACACCTCTCTGTTGGAGCTTGAAAACACCTTAGAACCAAGGAAAATTGAGCTGTTTTGGAGTACAGAGAAATAAAATCAATTACATTTTTTTCTGGGTTTTTCTTCATACTGTTTCACAAGGCAGCTGTTAATGCCCATCTCATCTGAGGTAGTATTCTCCATCTTCCTACCAGGAGAGAAAGCATGATTATAAGGGGATTGCAGTGGAGGGCTGATACAAAGTCAGAACTAAGTTAAAGTATCTGGATCTAGAATGAATGGTTCGGCATAGGAGTGTCTGGTAGTGCCTCCTAATAGGGCAAAAATTAAAAATATAGGAAAGCAAACCAACCATCTATTAGTTATTTTAATTGTTAGTATCCTGAATCTATTTAACTATATATTTATATATATATTTAACATGAATTCTACTTGCAGTGGTGTTGTACCTGTGAGGCTGTTTCATAAAGGCACTATGTTTTTTATATAACATTTTGTCCCTTTAGAAATTATCATGACGCATGTCAGGAGCTTTCACACTGAAAAAAATATGTCACATTAGCTTCCAAGTTTCTGATTGTCTAAATAACACAGTAACTCAACATACAGCTGTCTGGCATTTTGACAGTACAATAACCCATAATTCTTTCTGCCACTCAACACTTCAAGGTTAGCATTTTGTAGTTTGCTCTCAAGGAGTATTCATTTAAATTTTCAAGAGCCAAAGAGTTGAACGCTGTCTTATATCTCTCTCTTGATTTATTTTTTATTTGCTTTTCTAGTGTGTTGCATTTACTTTCTCCTGCTGTATACCTTTTTTTAACCTGCAACTTTTGAGTAGCTAAAAATGTTTGTCTACCTCTCAACTTTTCAGAGCACTGAAGGCTCCAAGTATTAACAGCATACCTTGCCATAGCAAGGGGTATATCATAGACAACTGGAATCTTTATCTGTACTTATAGGCTGTGGTGGTAACAGAATAGGAAAAGATATAATGAATTATTGAACAGCTGACAGGACAATTTAAGGTTATCCAGTTGCCTTTGGGAAAAGTTGATGTCAGTCTAATTTTAAGTTGTTTTTTTTAAAAAAAAAAAACCATTGGACAAAATGTTGGGAAATTCAACGTTCCACACTTGAATGAAGATCTTTCAGAAGAGGTAACTCTAATCTTACATTAGTTTTAATCTTTTTGGCTTTGAAACACTTCCTTAACCTTATGCCTATGTGAGATCTATACTTCCACCTGTCTAGAAGGACTTCTGCTGACTTCAGTGGATACTGGATCAGGCCCTTATTGCTCAATAAATGATGATTTTTTTTGTATGATTAATGGGAAATGCAGTACATGTCCAAGTTTGTTTTTTGGACTTTCCAGAGAGATCAGTATACCGTATGCTTTAATCCTTAGCAAGAGAAATCTGACAATTCTTCTTTCACAGCAGAATAAGTGGGAAAATTGCACACAATGTTACGTCCACATTTTAAGGAGAATTAATATTGTAGATTTTGGTGCAAATTAAATATTAAGGGCCAGATATGCATTCTGGGCTTGCACTGAAGTCATGTGTATTCAAGAAAATAATCTAGACCATGTCTGGTTGGCTTTCACTATAGTCAGGGGAAACCCAGAAAGCTTTTGAATTTTGTGAAATGTTGATACTTCTCCAAAACAAACCATATGGGATGATATCCTGCTCCCTTTGAAGTCAATAGGAGTTTCCCATCAACTTCCCTGGAATCTGATTTGAACCTGGATCATTCTCACTCCTTCCCCCAATTTCACTGTTTTCTTGATACATTACAGTTAAATATAAGTGGACATAAGGCCAAGCATTGAGATGTGCTAACAGCAACTTGCATGGTCCAAGGTTTGAAAGACCTCTCCATGTAGCAGGATCAGGGCCATCATGAACAGTGGAGCCTTTTTTTAAACAGTATCACTTTTTCCACTTAAAGACAAGCCATCTCTGCATGGAATTCCCATGCAGAGCTCCAGCGGACTCAGTGTGTATTCAGTGAAACGAGAAGCTGCAAAATATAACTTTCGTCGGTGTATCTTGAAACCTTTTACTATTAATTAAGCATTACAACGCCTCTGTGAAATAAGCATATTTCATAGATGTGCAAACTGAGGCATAGCAATGAAGTTACTTTCCAATGGTCATACAGGAAATCTGGGGCAGAACCAGAAAAAGAATATGTATCTCCCAGTGCCCCAGTCCTGTGACTTACTCACAAGGCTATCCTTGCACATTTAAGGTCATAAGAGATTAATGTATTCAAAAGGACAACTTTTGTATATAGAAAATATGAGATATAATGCAATAATATGTAATTTAGGATATATTTTTCAAGCACTTATTACTAGTTATAAATACATTTCTCTTGGTCAACAGGAGTCCGTTACATCTTTCCATTTTCCAAAGAATCTAGAAAATTAACTTAGTTTATAATAAACTTATATATATTATATATATATTATATATTTCATATATATATATATATATATATAATATAGCAAATCAGTGCTTTCAAGGCATTTAATGCATTTCAGCCTTTTGAGGCATAGGAAATTGATGTATTTTTCTAGACTCTTAACAAAATATATGGAAAGATCATAACAACTGTGGCCAAAACCAGAACACCCCATTGCTACCAGATCTGTTCTGAACACACCAAAACCCATTTGGAACCATCTCCTTCTCCTCAGAGGTGTGTCCCCTTTGTCCTTTTCAGCAGCACAAGTCTTAAAGGGACAGGACAAAGGTAAATGTAATGCTAACATTTCCTTATGAATGCTACAATACAGAATTAAATCCCTCTATAATGCATTTTGAATATTTTCACAAACTGCTGATAAGTTTCAAGAAAATTAAACTCCCTAATACCAGCTACATATAGTGATGTATTTTATAGTTCATTTTGGAATGTTTCTCAAAATGCAGTATTAAAAATTTAACTAGGTATAGTCAACATCTGCTGGCATGAACAAATTAATACAAAGTGTTGCACACTCTTGTCTGGTAACATCTCTTAACACCTCTGTGGGTTAGAGACCTAGGGGACAATCTGTGAACTTAATAAATATTTTATGGCCACTTGTCTTTGACTCTTGCTTTGTTTCTCTCTTCCTTTTTCTTCTCTCTCCTTGTGTTCTCAGATCTGCTTATGACACTTTTTTGCTGCTGTTCTCTGGGATAAGGCTTGAGTGTCTTAAAAACGCTGTGTTCCTTCCCCAGTGAATGTCTCTTTTTTTCCCTTCTTCTTCCTTTTTTCTGCAGAATACTACTTCTCCTTAGACCCACCTCTCTACCCTCTGCTGATGTAGGAGATTCCTTAATAATTTTGCCCTCTTTCTACTGCAGATTAATTATAGCTAGAAAATTTCAAATATTTGCGTTTTCCCCCATAATGTTGTGTTGTAGCTAACAAATTCATCCCACTTCTGGTTATCTTACAAGAAACAATTTGTCTACAACCTCTTAAAAATTTCCATGGAAGAAAATTTTCTATTGCATCAATACGATTTTAGCACGGGGCAAAGAGGAGGAGGAGGAGGAAGAGAGAATTTTTTTCCATTGTCAATGGGATCCTTGTCTTTAAACTTTAAGTACTGTAAAGAATTTGTTTCAAATTCTATTCAGATTAGTAGCATCTTCAGAGTGATACAAATGTGGCATGTATTCACTCACCTAGAAAAACCACTTACCCAGCAATATGGCCTCATAGTTTTGGTTTCTGATACAATTTAGAGACAAAACTGCCTAGTATTCTCACTTTAAGCCTACAGTTTAGTATATGGACTTGTTGAATCTTGTCTTGGAATTTTTTTTACAAAAGCAATGAATAAGTATTTGTAATGTACTGTGCTACCAAAAATAGGCTTTCAGATATTGGAGCCAAAGGGCTAAAAAGAAAAGGAAACAACCAAGGACTTCAGATCAGTTTATTTTTGTATCCTACAATAAGTAGAATTGTCTGGTTTTGACTGATTAAGGGAAAAAAAACAGCCCAAGGTTTGTAACAAAGTAAACCTTCAGATGTATCTCTGTAGTCACTATCTTCCAAGTAATAGAATACAGGATTTCTTCTTTAACTCTGTTCCATCAGGAATATGCACTGCTTAGGTATTCATTTCAGTGGCATTGACAATACTGACAATATAATTGACCTAAAAAGTTCTGGATTTCCTGTTAATGCACTTTAGAAATGTACATCAACTACAGAAAATCATTTCTATCTACATTTCACTTGATTTCCATTTTCAAGAAAGAGGTTTCATCATTATTATTCTATTTGAATAGCACTGATATCTTGAGAGATGGAAGGAGACTTCTATTGTATGCAGGAGTACTTTATTTCGATATTTTCTTTGTCTGATTATACATGATAAACACACATTAGTGACATTCCGTGCATGTTTTGAAGATAAATGGGATATCTCTTTAAACCATTCCTGACACTTCCTAACCTGTGGGCTTAATGGCATATTCTTTCTTTGATTCAATAATTTGTCTGTCAAAAAAAGCTATGCTGACATTCTCCTTGTTGTGGGACTGAAATGGAAAGAAATCTCTTATCTTTAAGATAATTTTTGAGAAATCGAGGTGAACATTTTAGGATAAAAATGTTTTTTAAATGATTTTGGTTAAAAAAATAAGATGTAAGTGTTGACATTATACCAACTGCTAGGTGGCAAGTGATGAAAGGAAAAATATTATCTAAAACTATAAGTCCCCTTGAATTAATTAGGAAATGTGTGAAATCTTAGAAATAAAGACAGTTTTTCACTGCTATACCTTTGGTAAGTATTACTCTCGTCAAATATCTAACAAATTTTAAAATAATGGATTATAGCAGGATCTTCTGCTGCGTTGATAGACCTATGTCTGCTCCATTTTTGTGCAACAAAAGTATTCATGCACATGTGTGACTATATGTACATACACATGCATTTATAGCAGCATACATGTCAATACGTCTGTCATGTTAGTGTTTCACTCAGACTGGCACCATTTGATTTACGGGATGGCCTTAGTAAATGTGAGACTTGTAGCAATGAACCTGTGTTTCAGGAAGATCTTTCATATTTCTTTATTCTAACGTCTTAGATCAGTCTCTGTGGAGTGGAGAAAATAACTCGGGCTTGGGCTACACTAAAAAATTAGGTTGACATAGCTATGTTGGGCAGGGGTTTGAAAAAAACAGACTGGAATGATATAGCTACACCAACCCTTAGTGTAGACGCAGCTGTGCTGAGGGAGGTATACTTCTGTTGATGCGGCTAACTTCATTCAGGAAGGTGATTTTCCTATACTCACAGAAAGCCCCTTTTATCACTGTAGGCTGCATCTATACTAGGAGTTATGCTTGCCTAGCAGTGACATTATTGTCTCCATAGTATTGACATAGCTTGGAATTATTACATTGGTCATGGGATATTTGTGTGTGTGTGTGGGAATTAAATTATGCACTTTTAATTTGTGGTTCAGCTAATACAGAATGTTCTCCATAGTAGTTCTCTATAATAGTATTATATTGCCATGTAAGCTTCTGTCTTTTTGAGAGTTTTTTCTGGTAAGATGTGTGTGTCTATTGGGTGTGCCAATTTCAGATTTTGTTTTTGAGGCACATAATAAGTGATTCTCTAATGGATTTAAACTTAAAATATTAAGCTTTTATCAGAGATAGTTTAGACAAGGGCCTTCACAGCAGGACTGAGAGAGAGCTTTGAAGCACATGCTCAAATATTTCTTTCATCATTGTTTCACCTGAGTTTCTTTTTTGCCAATGTGCCTTAGAACTTTTTCAAGAGCTGGGAAAATGGGTGAGATCTCTTAGAGCTGATATCAAACCTGCCTCTGGCTGGATGGCTGACTAACCTGGATTGCTCTTGTGCAGGGTATCTGCCTTCTTTCCACTTTCCTGATGATTAGACTCATTCTCTTTACTTTACAATCCTACAACACTGACCTTGTGACTGCAGCCTATAAATAATTATTTACAGTTGCAACTCTTGGGTTCACAGTGCTCCACAGATTTGGAGAGGTACAATGTGTGTTGTGATTCCTGTTATCCAGCTCAGCCCCAGAGCATATGTTTTAAGACATTAACCAAACCTACAGACTTACTGATGTAATATTCGCAAGTTAGTTGGACAGTAGCAAAGGAAGAACAGATTGTTGGGAGTCAGTGAGAGAAGAAAGGAATTGGTTGGAGCAGAAGAATTAATGAGTCCATGCTTGTGAGAGATAGAAAAGTCAACCTCTTGAGCTAATGGGACTCCAGCAGATCAGAACCTGGTAACAAGCTGGAAGGATGGAAAGGTCAGGCTGGTTTGCAGGAAGATGGGGAAGGGAGAAATCCAAAGAATAAACTTTGTACCTGGAACTTGGGGTTTAACTGCCTGTTGTATTAATTTCTAGACCAGAGGAAGACCAGTTCTCTAACGATTGCCTTTTTGTCTGTGGTTGGCCTTTCTAAGCATAAAGGTGCCCTTTCTGAGTTCAGTTAGATTCCCTATAGAGCTGAGTTAATGGCAAGGCCCAGGGCTCTCAAAATGTTCATCTGTGTGGTAGGTGTCATACAGTATTGAAATATTTCAGTAGCTCATTGAATATATCATGTTGCATGTTTAGAAGTAACAAAATCTCAGTGGCTAGCTCCATAGTCCATTAATCCACTAGCACTACTCTCTGATTTGCAGGTTCCTACTATGGGATTGTGTTTGTGCATCAAGGATGTGGTGTGTTATATCCCATTCAGCATCAGTCCTTTTGTTGTAGTATATGAAGTGTAAAAAAAAAAAAAAAAAGTCTGAGTCTGCTCACCTGTTGAAGACTTTCTTGAAAAGGATAGAGATCATTTTGTTGTCTCTCATTAGGGATGTAAAGTCAAAATGTTGGTTTCATGATCATCCAGTCATGATCATGGTCATCCAGTAGAGCAGAGTGGAGCTCTCCAGACCTGGAAGTGTGTTTGTGTGTGCTAATGTGGTTGCTATAATTGTTCATTTCCATTCCATTTTCCTGGAAGACTGGGAGATTTCTGATGTGCATAACTTGAGAAACCTTATTCTGCTGTAACTGGGAAAAGGGTTGCAAGTATTTTTTTATTCTTTGAATTTGACAATGTTGAGAGCCCTGTATGTCTGGGCTTAAAATCTGGCTCTTTGTATGACTGTCACCATCATTAATTAAGGATCCATTTCTCCAAGATCTGACATCCCAAGACTCAAACAAGATGTTATACCTTAAACCTGCATCTCATGGTTAGCAGAAAAATATGCTGGCAAATTGATAGTTGCCTGGGAAATTTCTAGGAAAATAAATAAAAATTAGATTAGTGATCAGTTAAAATGTAAACTTTTCTTGAGTCCAAACCAGAACTGGTATATAGTTACCATTAATATGAAATATTAGCAGTACAGTTCTGGGATCCAAATGAAAGATGTTGATCTGATTCACTATTCAATCTTAAACTCTTATTACCGCAGTGTTAACAGATTCAGTTGACGTTAAATGGACAGTGTCAAGTTGCCTGACTTGCCTTGACACTAACCAGGTTATGAAGCATCCAAATAAAATGATTATTCATAGATTCATTCCCCCTTCCCATGAACTTTACCACTATAAACAAAGCAAAAACTCTCCATCCCTTTCACAGACTTACAAACATTTCAAAATCATTGGTCTACAACCAATCTAGAAAAAAAATCTTTAGACTCTTAAAGGCCAAAACCTGAATTTTAAATTCAGGAATTTGTAATATGGAATACATGTTAGTATGACTTGTTTTCTTGATGTGAGTATAATCTTTACTTTGTGAGGTGTCATTTTAAAAAAATGCATCTCTGATAACACTAGGCTGCATTTTAAAATAACATGACATTTGTAACGTAAGAAAACAAGGCCAGACTATGTAGGAATATCCTTAACCACTTGATTTCTGAGAGAAGTTGTATCTTAGAAGATGTGTATAGTAGTGCGTGTGTAAAGTGACACAATCTTTTAAAGATATTGATTGGTTTGCCGGAACTGTATTTAATCCCCCCCCCCTTTCCTTCCTTTTTGGTCTCATCATTGAAGCCACCTGATTCAACTGTCCCCTTGCATGTACCTCTTGTATCTCATGCTAGCCAATTTCGACAGTCTAAGTGCTCAAATTGAGCCATTTTGTTCTCTGTAAAATAAACCCAGGCCCATTATGCGTGATTTTTCATTCACACGCCCCTCCCCTTCCCTTCATTTTCTCCCTCTCCTTTTCTACAGCTCTGTGAATGTAGAGTGGCAACATTGTGAGGACCAGTGTTTTCACTCCAGGCATGTCAACTTCAATCTGCTGCGATTTGGTGTGAAATCTGTGCCATGGTGTGGGGCAGAAAGGTCAACCCCCCCATAATTGATGTTGCTTATTCATCTGCTTCCCGTGTATTTTTCTCTCCACACACTGGCCTTTGTTTGGATAAATTGTTTGAAGATTTACTGTAGTTCTTAAAGCCTGAGAAGCGGCTCCTGCTGCACAACTTCAATGTCCCCGCTAGGCAGGAGGCTCAGCCGGGATGACACATAATGGCATTTAGACAGAAAGATCTTTTTCCCAAGACAAAACGTAGAGGACATCTTCTAGCGTAACAATTAAGGCAATTTTCAGACTAATTTACTATAGAATCGCTTTGTACAGCCCCCTTGTACACTGGTATGAAATATGTTAATTGCTATTAAAGCCTGAAATGTTATTCTAAAGAATTTATAGACTTAAGCAAGTGTATGTGTGTGCGTGGGGTGGAGGTGGGGTGCGTGGGGTGGCTTTTAATGTATGTCATGGTTTGAATTCCACATTGACACTTTTCAGATTATTGTAAAAAACCCAGTGATGATAAAGAATCTGAATATAGTAAATTATTCTGTGTTGGGTCACTAACCTATGTGTTGCTTATGGCAGCAAATTGACTTAATTAAAAAAAAATAGCATTTTGAACTATTTGGGTGTTTGTCTTACTGTAACTCTGAAAATCAATTTTTAGTAAGTGGCAGAATTTAAATATAAAACATTTTTTTTTTAAATTTACATTTGAATCCCTGTGGCAGTAGTCCTGAAAAGGGTGCATAATTTACTCTGCTAAAAGGAATCTTTAAAAATGAGAGGAAAAAAGGTTTGCTTCTGTGGTAGAAGAAAAAAAGAAAATGTGCTGTCACCTAGTAATCCTCTCTGCAGATTGACTAAAATAGTTTGAAATCATTGTTTTGATTTTCCATTGACTGAAGGCTAGAGTAGCTTTATTGGTTAAGCTGTTAAATCTGCTGCAGTTTAAACACTTTTTTCCTAGTGCACCCTTGTTTCAATTGACCTTGAAATATATTAACTCATATTTTTGAAGAAAATTTCCCTTGCATCAGGCTCCTGAAGATGTCTTTAACATTAAATAAATATACTTTTCTGTTATTACTTAGTTCTTCTTAAATTTTGAAAAGGCTAACATGTGCATGCAATCAGGGATATGTATCTGAGAGCCTGCATCATTGTACCAATGACTCTCAAAAGAAACTATGCATAACCAACTTGCATAGTGAGGTTGTGGGTGGCACCAAGAACAGTTTTACTTGTAGAATGCATGAGTGGGAAAAACGCCCCCACTTTCTTGCCTAAAAAGGCCAACATCATTAGATTCTGAGATGGTAACGCACTAAAGAATCATTACCTTATCAAGAATAATGTATTAAAGAAAATCCTCTTGCAATTTAAAGTAATAGACAATAAAATTCAGATAACCAAAGTGATACAGAATGCCCATTACTTAGGAGCTAGATCAGGTTTATAGTTGTGCATGCACAAACCACTCAGACAGTCATTTTGGTTACATTCCTCCCTGCTTTCTCCATTCATGCACTAATAATACACCAAATATTTTGTTTTAAACCCTCAAGAATACAATCAAAATATTTGTGCTAATATCTCACTTTTCAAGCACATTCTCGTTACGCTACTATTGTAATGAGTTTAGATAAGAAAAGCATGCAATTATTCTTTTATTTTAGTCAGTATACACATTTTAGTACAGTCTGTAAAATTTGTGGATTTGGTGTTCCTATTTGTCTTGTTTCAGCCTTGATTTGCTCATGTTATTGTGTTTTTAATGTAAAAAAACACTTTCTTTTAAATAACAACTTTCTGGACTAAAATTATATTATTATATACAGCTGTGTATCCCTTTTAAAGAGGACACATGGGCACTTTTTTTGGAGAAATGTGACTCAATAACTCATTTTCCTTTGATCCCTTTTAAGCAATTAACATTCACTTTCATGGATGTATAGGATTATATCTGAACAGGATAACAAAAATGCAACACCATTTGGTAAATCGAGTAGAATGAGCAATGCTATTGTATTTCAACAGCTTCACAAATATTGGTGCTGGATGTCCATATAAAGGTCGATGCACATTAAATAAAATAAAAACATAAACATAAAATAACAATATGAACAGCACATACTTCTACCATAGGTTTCTTTAACAAATGGAAGAGTTATAATGCCCCAATCATGTTTGCGAACAATACTTAAGGAAAGCTAATTTTGGTGATCTAATACTTTTAAGACCCATAACTACTTTACTATACTTAGTTGATGTCCTTTCACTGGTCAAAGGGTTACATTTATGAACAGTGCACACCGTGCCAAATACAGAATGTAACCTTGCAGTGTAAGGCTAACCTTTAGTCTTCTTACTCCATTTAGAAGTCGTTGAAAGATCTTAAAAATATAGCACCAGTGGGAAAAGCATAATGCACTATAAAGGGTAAAGAGACAGAATTTGAATTTATTCAGGATTTTTTTATTTAAATAGTAGTTCTAATACAGTGGCAGCTTCTTCATCTCTTAAACTTTTTGTGTGGCTTGCTAAAGTGGAGCCCCTCTTGGAATGGGCTAGGGCAGCTTTTTCAGTCTGGGTGTGTCTCTATTAAACCTGTTCAGGTTTTGTCAGGGTGGAGGTTGGGCCATTAGGAGCATAAAGAAACATAAAGTACAATATGGGTTGGCAGATTAGGGTCCTGTGTGAAGCAACCTAGCCAAACAACTGCAGAGCTGGCTCAACGGCAGAGTGTATGGAATGGAGCTGTGGAATAAGTATCTGCCATGTACTACTTTTCTTCATTGTTACCTCTCTGGCCCCACCTCCTGGCTTGCCTCCCTGGATCCACATAATTAGGAACTGCCCAATGATCTATGTGCAGAGTGAGGCTGGATAGCATTGGCAAAAGGAATCACGTGATTGATATTGACACATCTGCTGTTTCCTTATACACGTTAAATAGCTATCAAAAGGAAAGGGAATAACATTTTATCTAGCTAAGTGTTAACATTTCAAAAAGTGCCTATATTTGTGGTGAAGATGTGAAGTTTTGAATTTTGGTGACAGGTTCTTTAGCTATAGGGAGATATTTTTTAATTTCTTTTTTTAAAGTTCCTGCCTATTTTATTCCAAGCCATGTCTTAGAAAATGCATTTGTCCTCTGAACAGATAATGTGGGAAATGTGGAGAATAAATTCAATTACTGAACGTGGAAGTGCTGCTTTAAGTGAAAAGCTCCTCATAATCTTAACCACAGAGTCACTCCTGATACCTCCATAATATTAGCCCAAACCAGCTTCAGTTCAAGTTTGTGGAAAGAGTCCCAGTGACTTCACTGGAAGTTGGATCAGTGCTGAATGAGAGATTACTTGCATGGTTGTGTCAGTGTCTAACATATTGCCAAGTTGCTTGGGTGTTATTTAAATAGCTAGACATGTATATCACATATTGTTTGAGGGGAGGAAGGTTGTTTTTGTTTCAGTAAAGTGTGAATATAGTGTTTGTGAAAGGTGCCAGATTGACAGAGAGGAGTTGATCCTCCAGGGCTATCTGCAGAACAGATACAAGAAGAGGCATCAGAAGTAATGGCTTCCCTACTTTGGCTTACCAGCCTACCTTAGCCCTATCCCTGGAGGGATCACTCCTGTCAGTGGGAGGTTGGTTTGGTCCCTGGCTTCTCATCTGAAACTAATGACAAAAGTGTCAGTGGTGTTGCTTTTTTGTAATGTGGTTACCGAACGAATGAGAGCTTGATTGAGACCCTAAAACTTATTTCACACTAGCCATCGAACAGCCTTCATAGGGTAGCAGCTCTTAGGGTCTATTGACCTAGACTGATGGCAAGCTGATTACCAAGGGGTTCTCATTTCTATCAGCCCCATAAGACCTATGATATGTAGCCCCTCCACTTTGTATCATATTAAGCTGGTAGTAAACAACCTGAATGCAGATTCTTGCAAAATATATTTTTTTTAATTCTGGACTTTTCATTTTATGTTCAGGTTAAACTTATAAACTGCTGATGCATATGAATAGCGAAAAAGTCTCTTGAATTAAATTTTGCATGTCTGCTCATGATTATATTGACTGTATTGGATCAGTCTTAGCTTTGCATTCCACCCTCCAGCCCCCAATTTATTTAAGCAGCGTGAAGGTCGCCTATGGATAGTTATTTTTTTCCCTTTTAAAATCTCATCCCAAATGGGTTTGTAAATATTCAATCTTGACTTCAGCTTGCATTGCAGTGTCATCAGTTATGACAAACTGCTGCCTCTTTCCTCCACTCTTCATCTTTTCCCTGTCAAAATGCACCCTTTGGCAGAATATTTTTCAAGGGATAAATGTGAGTCGAACACAGACACAGTTGAAGTATTTTTTTTCATAATCTCAGGAATTTTTTTCTCTCCCTCTTGTTCATAATTACTACTTAGAAACTCAAACTGAAATCAGTTCCTTTAACCTCCTCCCCCCATATATGTATACATTGGATTGTGATTGCAGGGTGTCTTTGACTAGTTTGGAGAAAATAAATAAGGAAGTGTTATTTATTCCTCATAACACAAGAACTAGGGACCACCAAATAAAATTAATAGGCTGCAGGTTTAAAAGGAACAAAAGGAAGTATTTTTTCACATAACACAGTCAACCTGTGGAACTCCTTGCCAGAGGATGTTGTGAAGGCCAAGACTATATCAGGGTTGAAAAAAGAACTAGGTAAATTCATGGAGGATAAGTCCATTAATGGCTATTAGGATGGGCAGGGATCGTGTCCCTAGCCTCCGTTTTGCCAGAAGCTGGGAATGGGCCACAGGGGATGGATCACTTGAGTACCTGTTCTGTTCATCCCCCTGGGGCACCTGGCACTGGCCACTATTGGAAGACAGGATACTGGGCTAGATGGACCTTTGGTCTGACCTGTTATGGCTGTTCTTATGTTCTTATATTTTGAGGGTTATTGAGATAATGATTATTGGGCAGGGAAACATCACATGTAAAGGTTTTACGTGATTATTGCAAGAAAATTAAAAGAAACTGATACATTTTGAAGAAAACTAAAAGAAACTGATACATTTTGGGTCTGCTGACCTGTACTGTTATCCCTTTGTCAGAAAGTTCTACCTTCCCCCCCCCCCCTCCCAATATATCTCAAATGGCCAGCTGCTCATGATCCATGCATTCCATAGTTGATGAATAATGAGCCCCTAGGGTCACAACAACTGTTTACAGTCTGGTGAGAGCTACCCTCAAAAACCACATGAAGATGCTGACTTTCTTTGATATCCCTGTTCTCTGTTGACCTGAGAATTGCAGAATTGCTCTGGCTTAAAACAAACAAACAAACAAAAACCCCAAAAAACAAAAAACAACAAAAAAATCTGGGCTAGTCCGTAAGGGTTTTGCTTACATAAATTGTGATCACCAGTAAGAATCTCATTTTGCTTGTTTGTAAAGGCCTCAGTGATTAAGTATTCAAAGTGAGATTTAATGTTTATATTTTCTGAAATATTACATGTTTTCTCCTACTATTGCTAATTCTATATCTGCTTTACGCAATGTTGTCAACTCAAGTCATATAATATTTGGTGCTTTTCTTAGAGCCCTAAGTGCTTAGATTCATTTGATCATGTGAGAATCTCAGCTGTCATTTTTCTTTTTTAAAAAAAAAAAAGTGGGAGGGAGAGGGCAGTTTCTAGTTCTGATGATTGTGCAGAAAAACATGCAAATGTGAACCTATAAAGACTCAAACATGAGAAGGCAAATAAAAATAATCCAAAAAATATTACTTTGAAATTGTCATAATTTTTAGGTCAGTCTCATGATTTTTGAACACTTAGTGTTATCACTGACACTGAGGTCAGGATTTCACAATTCAAAAACTGCTTTTATTTCCAAACCCTGCCCCAAGCACAGTTCTGGCTCCATAAAGGGAGAAGTGCCAGAGACTCTTTGAAGTGGTATTGCCAGTGGTATTGATTTTACATGGAAAATGCTCAGAAACTACAGTGGTTGCATGACCCAATAAAACCCTAAGATAGTCGTTCACAATATTGTTTACAGTAGAGCCTCAGAATTATGAACACCAGAGTTGCACACTGACCAGTTTACACATCTCATTTGGAACTGGCAGTACACAATCAAGTAATACAATTCCAATAGATAGCAAGGACATGTCCTCTTTCACTTTCACTTCCACAATGAACCAAAGGTTCCACCTTCTTGCACATTAGAGTTTGTAGAATTTTATAAATTGTTCCTACAAGGCAGCCCAAAGTAATGCAACAGTGCCCAACTTTTACCTCTTTTCCTAGTTGCAAGTTGAGATTAACTCTATTATGCCTATTTTTATAGAGGTTTTCTGAGTCCATTGCCTGGGTTTTGCTGCCTCATCTAGCAGTATATATTTAATACAAATCATTGGGGCAAAAGAATTATTTGAAACACTTGTGTTATGAAGTATCCTTTTGCTCTTCCCTTTGAGCTTGCACATGTGGAAGGCTTAACCTAGCTACTTCTGAAGGTCTCTTTCATTTTTATGTGTAATGGAGGAGTACAGTCTCGAGGTTAAACAAGAGAACTAGGATACTAGTTAATGTTTTTTTTCTTGGTTCTTTCCATATGGCCGTGGCAAATTGTATCTGATGAAACTTACTTCACAGTGGTGTAATATGGCTTAGGTGATTAAAGTTTGTAGTGCTTTTAAATCTTTTGAGGAAAGTTAAATATAAAGAAATTGCTACTGACGTCGAATAGTTGTTGGAAGGAAAGTTACAGAATAGAAAGGATCAAGAAGATATTGATTGACTTTCCTCTACTGTTAATTCGAAAACTTTCTAGCTTACTTCATGTTAGAAATTCTGATCTACTCTCTGGGTTCATTTCTCCTCTTGATATGCACAGGCAGCTCCGATTAGTGCCAGCAGGAGTTTTGCGCTGGCATCGCAAGAGGAGAATAGACTCCTGTGCATATAATGATAAGTTAGATAGCCTCTTGTTGGCTGCGTGTATGATTCCTGATCTATTGTGCCAGAGATACTACAGCATGAAAGAGAGATGCTGTCATTTTTCAATAGGAAGTGAGGACTTTAAGAGCTAGAGAACTGTCCTCTTTTCTGAATAGCACTTTTGCTGCATGAAGAGTAATTTATTTTTATCACAGTAGGCACAAAGCTTCCAGGTTTTCATAAAGAAAAATGATCCGTATAGGGTCCATGTCGATGGAGCAATCATTTGAAAACCTATCAGTTCAAAACACAAACCTTTCTTGATGCAAAGCATTGTTTCTTTTTGCTACAGATTTTTATTTTTTAAAGTTGGGTCTTCAATAATACTCCAGACACCACATAAAACACTGTATTTTGTTTGCAATAATATTTTAGTCAGCTATCAATCTACCTTATAGCAGTGTATGCTGCTTAATTAAAGTGTCAGAAACTTTTGCAGAGAGGGTTTTCATCTCCTTCGGATTACCTTTAAGGAGATGTTTTAAAAACTTTTTTTTAACTCAGTAGCAAATATGAGTCAATAGCAAAGTTGAAATTATTGTCAGAAAAGAGATTGTTTGTACCTTCTCAGACTCACAAACACACACACAGAATGCAAACAAAGAGGACCGTATTATTAGTCCTACAACTTGTCAGTTTGATTAGTGAAGCAGTTGCCTCTATCACTTCTGAGAGAACACTGCCTCATTAAATGATGTCCATTCTTAAATGCAGAAACCCTGCATTGTGTCCTTTTAGTGCATAATTGGACTGTCTTTGAAATACAAGCAGAGGCACTTGTTTCTGAATATACACCCTGTACCTCAACAGGTCAGAGAGATAGTAAAAACCTGTTGTTTGGCTTTGTCTTGGGGAATAATGGAGTCACTAATCCACTTGATCTCTCCCAGTCAGATAAAGAAGAAAGTGAGCGATGCATACATTTCAAAGATGGAAGGCACTTGTAAAAGCAATTTCTTTGGAGAGGAAAAAAACTAGAGCAAAGGCTGTTGGAAACCTTTTAATTAGTACTAATTACCTCAGCAGAAAACGTTGGAGGCTTGAAAGGATTTGTGTCAGCAAGTGAAAGATCAAAGATTGTGGCGCTCGCATTTTAATCTGTTGGCTATAAAAACGAATAAGGGGGTGGTAATGGGGCCCAGGAGAATGACAACCCAGGTGGTTGAGGCCTTAATCCCTTCTTTACTGCTAACGCCTGAAGCCTAGTTCCAATTACATAATAAGATGATTTAATTTTTGCTTTAATTTTAACAAAAATTAAGGGTTTTTTACCCTTCAATAATGACAAGATGAGGTTTTCAACTATAAAATCCTTCTCCATTTATTTCTTTTAATGTTTTAAACCCAAACCTTTATTACCAAATTTTATAGCAGGGGCCAAACTGACTGTATAAAAGGCCATGAGACAGCAAAAGTGCTTTGATGTGGTCTGTGGAAGGGGGAGTGGTTTCATGTAGGCCATTGGGGCACCTATGTTGCAGACATCTATTGAGTCCCATTGATCATTCACTGTGACAGTTACTGAGGAATTTGGTAACATGATGAGCGAGACCTGTAGTGCATGCAGCCCAGAAATATGATTGCCCCAGGAACAAACTTCCTCTGTGTACGCAGTGTGAGCTCAGGGGCAATGCATTCTCAGAATAAACCACTGCAACCCACTCACCAGATGGGAGAATTTAATGTCTTGGAATCTTCAGGCACCTTCTTATAGCATGAACCAAACATTTCACCAGCTGGAGGTCGGCGGGAGAGTCTTGAACTGATGTCCCAGTTGGTTTATAATTCAATACATGCATTCAAATGTTCTCTACTAGTGAGTCAAGAGTTGCGGGGGCTAGGGTGAGGGGGAGTTGGTACTTTGGCTGCTGTTGTCTCTGGTGCAAAACAGCTGGTTATTTACACTCTGAAAGGGTTCCAAGATAATAGGTAGCTAGTCACCTCTTTGTGTGTGGAGATAACCTGGGGAAAATGGTAACACAATCAAGGTCATTATTTTAAATTAAACATTTACATAAAGAATGAACATGACAAAGAAGGCTTGAAGTAAAGACTTACTCATGTAGTTAACTTTATACATACTGAGTAGTCCCATGGAGTTTACATGTGTGCGAGATCCATCCTAATCGGAGTAAAGTTATTCATGTGTTGCCACTTTTACACTGTTACCATGGTAGGATGTAACTAAGCGCAAAATTTGGTCATTGCTTGTATATGTACATTTTACACATATGTGAAAGACATGCTGTTAATCAGGTAGATATCCTGTCTGGAAGAATTCTAATCCCTTTTACAAGCTTGTTCAGTTATATAGATGTGTCCCCCCCCCCCCCCCCCCGTAACTCCTGTTTCATAGACCTAGTCATCTATTTACTAACTTTTCTGGCTAAAAAGCCCATTACAATAAGGAAAACCTTAACAGGGATGATGATGATATGTTTTTGAACTCTGAGAAAGATCTGGGAAGGAGAAGGGGAAACGGAGAATAAAACTGCAAAGCAAATATAACTATGTATATACAACCAAAGAATGGATCTGTCAAGAAACTCAGATTATGCGAAGATTTTTGAAACTGTGTCCAAAATTCAGTTCCTAAATAAGTGGTCAGATTTTCCAAAGTGCTTCTGTTGAAGTCAATGGACTCTGCATAGTGCTCAGTATTATACACGTCTAAAACTTAAGAGCCTAACTTCAGGGACATAGTTTTGAATCTCTTGGCCTTGGTGTTGAGGAAAAGAAAAAAAGTCCTGAAAAGCTTAAGCAAATCCCAGACTGATCTTTTAGCTTAAACTTGTGTATATCAGTCCCTTGGAATAATGTCCGTTTCATTTCAAAATTAAGTTAACAATATATCTTTCAAAATGTGAGTGAAAGGCAAATAAATCAGAAATGAAATTTTAAAAAATATATTGCAGAGCAATTTAAATGGCCAGACAGGAAACATTCATATAGGGATGGTGAAGTTTCTTGCACTTATATCCTTTTTTTAAAGACCCTTTCTTCTAATAAACTCAGGTTGAGTGAATGACTTGATCAGTGTCTAATTGGTAAAACCTTAGGTTCAATAAACAGCAACTGAATGATTTTAGAAGCTTATTAGTGTAACAGTTTGCATGCTGATAAAGCTGTTCATTCTTTCTGGAAAAAGTATGAAGTGTAGGTAGACCTGATCAGAAACATGGCATTAGTGTGACGAAGCTCACTTTAGTGGTTTATTAGATCTATTTAAATATGCATTAAATATTTCAGGGACCTATCAAATTGAGAATATAGTTCAGCTTTTAGAGAGAGATGAATATAGTGGCCATTAAGTTTTAATTGTCTCTTATCTCTTGCTACTAAAGCAATAAAAATAAAAACTTTGTACAGAAATATTTGACACAATTCATTATTTGCTGAAAATATTCTTAGTCAGCAAATCCATGCAGACAGGAGCATATATTTTCTGCTTTCCATCATTTTAATATGTAAGCTGTTTGCTTTTAACAATCTTTGTGTTTTTATTATCTGTTTTTAACGGCATTTAGACATCAGTCTTCCTGTATGATACTGAAAACTGCTGTTTGAGTGATTTCCACCCTCCAAACAAATTTGATAAGAAAATTAAAAATGATTCCTCTTCAATTATACTCTTTTGCTGCTGTACAGATATGAAGTATTCTGATGAGACTCAGATAAGATGTGGCCTTTAGAGAGAGACACATCAAATATAGGCAGACAGCTCTTGTGTCTGGTAACAAAGACTGAGGAGGTCAAAACTATCCCAACAGGCCTGAGCAGGTCAGTCAGAGGCAATGGTTGGAAATAAAAATTGGTGGTGAGGGGGGGCAAGGGGTTTGGGTCAAGTCCTGTTCAAAAAGTCAGCTTTGTCAAAAGCTTCAGTCACATTCTTACCTACAGGCAACCTCTGCTGATCCCAACTCATTAATCGAACTGGAGAGCCGTCTTGACCCTGGCTCCTTCCCTTTGAAGTGTGGTGTCCTCTGCAGCATGAGGAAATAATTTGCTGCCTGATTCAATGAGCCATCAGTAGAGCCAGCAGACCTAATGACATGTGAGAATATTAACCTCCTACCACGAAGAGCTGTGAATCTTGAGAGGCAGTCTATAATTCACCCAGCACTCCTGAGCCTTACCTCTCTGTCTTTCTCTCTCACTCACTTGCTCACTCACATACAGAAGGGGAGAGAGGAGACACCCTCTTGTAGTAAAACTTTATTTTCTACTGCAATGGGAGCCTTACTGCGCTGCTCAGTAATGAGTTGCTTTCCTTTTGCAGTAATATAACATTTATACTGAAAACTAGATATCCTTCTTGCACGTAATCATTTCTGCTAAAATCTAACACAGGCTGCATAAAACACATCAAGAAAATAGTAATTTGAATACTTATGAAAGGAGGCCATTTAATGTTTCCTTCTTTATTTTTCATTATCAAAGGAAAAGGTAAAAAAAGGATGGCGCTAACATAATATTCTGTATTGTGCATTCCAGCTGCCCTTGGTCAAACTGATTTCCCTTGTAATCCCTACCTCCTTACCAGAAAAAAAAATCAGCTCTTCTACATGGCCAAATACTGTATTTTACAGCAAAGTGTATTCCCATCCCCTGTATATGTAGTGTAAAGACCGATCCTGCGCCAGCTCCTGCTGCCATTGAAGTCAGTGTAAATTCCAATGGCCTTCAATAGCAGCAGGATCTCTTCCAAGAGTAGGTTTCTTTAGTTAGTCTTTAAGATTCCACAGGACTCTTTGTCATTTCTACTGCTGGTACTACTGCTATTCATTCCATAAAGTGATTTGCAGAAAAAGTGAATATGGCCCTGTGCATTTACAACAGTCACCATTAAAATGTCAGTAATTGCAAATATTTGCTTCACAGTATGTGCTATATCATTTCCTATTCAAGTGTAAGGAAAATAATGTTATCTCAGACATCACCATCTTGATAAATGTTGATTTTTAAGTGACCAGTATATTATTGATGAACAAAACCAATATTGCAAATAGATGTACAGTAAATGAATCCCTCCAGTGTTTTTTCATGTTGCTAATGTGGCTGTTGTTATTGCAAAGGCTAAGTGTCACTGCTGTAGATATGCAAGACAGTGAATCCTGAAGTAACTTTGGCCTTAAATACTTTGGCGTTTCTAGTGAGAGGGATTGCTCAGGCGACCTGCCCTCTGCTTTCCTAAGTGAATAAACAAGATTGTGCATCACTCCATATAATCCTTTAATTGTGAAAAGGAACGTTGCTTTGGGCTGACAGTGTGTGAGAAACTTATTTTTATTTCACCTGTTTCTCTTGGTGACAGAGACAAGCTTTCAAGATACACAGAGCTGCTGTTGTTGTTCCTTGTGGCCCTCGTTGATAAAATAACATGAGATTCAACTGTGATCCGTATGGCAGCATTGAAGTGAAAGTTGCCTGCTGATGGATATGCTAAATAAATCAAAAACACTTCCTGTGTTGAAATTGCTGGCCGTCTCCTGCAGGTTTGGAAGCCACCTGTGACCCGAGCTGGGCCCTGAAAGGGCAAAACCTGAACCCAAAGAACATTCATTGGCAACCCAGCAGAATTTAGGCCTACAGTAGAAAGGTCTACCAGCAAATACCTGTATTGGAGATGCAGTTTATACTGGCAAAAGAATGCTGTAGATTATATAGATATGTCAGTATTCTGAATGAAATAAAACATGCAGGCAAAGGGGCATTGGAATAACTCTGTTTAGGCTAGGGCAGTGATTCTCAAACATTTGTAATGGTGACCCCTTTCACGTAGCAAACCTCTGAGCAAGACCTCCCCTTATAAATTAAAACTACTTGTATATATATTAACACCATTATAAACGCTGGATGCAAGCAGGGTTGGAGTGGAGGCTGACAGTTCATGACTCCCTATGTAATAACCTTGTGATCCCCAGTTTGAGAACCCCTCCGCTAGGGCATTTGGCCAGTATAAATATGTTGTAAAGAATTGCACCTTGAACCAACATTACTATATGAGCAAACATTTTGAGTGTAGATCTAACCTGAGAGAGAGAGAGAGAGTGGAAAAAGAGGCAATGTATGTGTTGCTGTTGGGAGGAAAGAGACAGAATAGTCTTTTTTACAGTGTGCATAATGAACATTATTATGCTTTTTTCCACTTTTGCACGTGTGATTTATTTTAGATGTCCTAAAGACACTTCTTAACAATGAACGAGAGGGATTCAAATGCTACGTCTGCAACACTTCTCTTTTCCTATCTAGCTTGAGCATCTATTATTTGTTCTCACCTCTCACAGCTGGTCACAAAGGCCAGTCCTCCTTGCCTCTCTCTGCTTCATCTTTTTTATTAAGTTTATTAAAACTAGTCAGATTATACTTTCTTATGGTAGAGGCTCTGCTTCCTCCATTCATTATGGTTTCTTATCTTGGCAGGCAATCTGAATTGAACGGCAGCTAGTCCATTATGCACATATGAAGCCCATCACTCCTCCAGCAATGGCCAATTCATCAAACATTTATCTTTTGCCCTCTGAGCAGTGCGTCAATTTGCTTGTCAATCCTCAGCCTTGGCTGTTGTGGAAGATAGGAGAAAAATTACTTTTCTTTCCTCCTTCTCAACATATTTTAGTAGTTGAAATGGGCTTTACTCTCTCTCCATGGGCTTTCAACTCCCCATTTTCTGTACAAAAAGGGGAGGGGCCAGGTTACTCTCTGAATTAGTGATAGAATGATTCAAAATGCTTCCAAGTAAAACTTCCATAATGGCACTGCCATTGCACTTCTGGATGTCCCCATTTCATCCCTGTTGTCAGAGGATTTTACAGACTGAGTTGAAACATAGCGCCTGTGTCCGGTTGGTGTGTGTTTTTGTATAATTAATTTATAAGTCTTCCATTTGTGGTTTTCAAAATGTTGAATAGATCTTTTACCAGTTATAATCAGTACCCTTTGCTGAGCCTTTAGAATTATGAAATGGTGGTGCATATGTCTTTTAAAATGAATTTGGAAAACATTGGTTTTGTTATGATCAAGTTCTTTGTTAGGAACGGGGAGGAGATAGATGAGGTGTATTGGATTTAAACCAACCAACCAACAGCCTCCCCCACATTGTACACGTTCCTTGCCAAATCATCTGATTTCAAAGGTTTGAGGGCAAGGATATTAAGGTCCCTGTTCTTAGGAATGCTGCTGCTGAGATGTGCACAGTGGTCCATAGTGACTTCCTCTGAGTTGTTTGTTACAAATGGCTTTTGATAAAGTATGAATGCGTGCAGTAGTCTGTTGTCTAGTGGGTAATTGTAAGCCATGTTTTAAAATACAATTTCTCCCATACTGTTTATTTACCCATTAGACCATTAAGATGACTTTTTATGCCTGTTTTGTTATATAAAAATAGCCAATACACCCTGTCATGTGACCTCTCATACTCTTCCACAGGGAAAATAATATATTCTAGATTGTAATTTTGTTCAAATTCTTTCAAAATATAGCAATATAAATTGGAATCCCACAGTGTTTAAATAATCCTAAAGGTATGTCATAAATCAATTAACAAAATAAAATTAGGTTAAGCTTTTCCTCCTAAATAGACCTATGTAAAATACATATAAAGAAATCTGAAAGTGAAAGTGAAAGATTAATTAGAAAATCCTTCTAGTTAAACTGGTCAGTTTGTGGTTGGTGGTAAAAGGCACGAAAAGATGATCATTTCACGTAGATTTGACTGCCAAGCAGGAAAATGTTGATGGAAATTGCAGTTTCACTTTGAGTGATGAAATGGTTATTTATTATTTGTATTGTGTTAGCTTTTGAAGGCTATAATTCGGATTGGTGTATCACTGCACTAGGTGCTGTATATGCGTCTTTGAAGACAGTCCCTGTCATAAAGACTTTACAAACTAAAACTTTTTATTGGGAATCTTACAATATTTGAAGTTTTACTCAAAGTTGCAACTCCAGAAGTGAGGTGATACAGTATCACAAACGAGTAGTATTCAAATTTAATCTCATGAAGACTCTCTTAGGAGAAGGGCTATTTAATGGTCACTGCCCATCCTGCCCCTTCACTTCCTCCTTTCTCCATCACTCATCACAAGTTTGGTTTCAGTTTTGGTCCAATGGGAGGAATCTGGAAACAGTTCCTTCCAGATACTCAAGTGGAGTGATGCACGCTGCAGTTTTCCAGGGATTGAGGGAGCAGCCTCTGTGCGAACAGCCCCAGAGATCTCCGAGAGAAGATGTCATTTATTATTGAAGTGCCACCACTGTGTATGGACCACAAGGACCTGGCTCCTGTTCTTTGAGGATTACAGTCTACACTGAGCCCTAGCCTACATTAGAAAAGGTTTGCTGGTTCAGCTAAGGATAGCTATATTGGTAACCCCTCCTCTTGTAGACATGGTTTATACTGGCTGTATAGCTTATGCCATGTCCCCAGATAAAATAAGCTGTGCTAGCAAAAGCACTCTTCTGCCAGTATAACTCTAGCTACACTAGAGATTTTTGCTGGTATAGATTTTTTTTTTTTTATCAGTCTTGCCCCTAACCAACATTACTATACTATTAAGTGTTTTAAGTGCAAAACTGACCTAAAAGAGAGTGAACTACAGACAGGCTGCTGCAAATTATAGTGGGGGAGGTTATTTTTAGATTTTGGAAGTTTGATTTTCATCATTAATGGGTCAGTACCAGTGTACATTGCTTAGCTGACAATGTGATTTAAAGAGGGATTTGAATGAAGAGAGGGAAGGTGGTTGGCATTAGATCTGAACCCACAGTCATCTTTGTTAGTTGGATTTTTTCTTAAATTGTACTTGTTGAGAAAAAAGTCTAGGATAAAACCTGAAAATCAGAACTGCATCTGGTTTGTGGTATCATTCTGAATGTGGAACTCAGACCAGCTTTGTAAACCTGGCTAAAAGTTTCATGAAAACCCTATTTTCTTCCACAAGTGCTGGGAATGGATTTATTGTGTTGACTGAGTTTTGCTTCCAGTTTTTAGGTTCATTGAAACGGAAAGTGAGACTTAATGTGGAGTCAGAATAGGGGGAACTGAAACTCAGAGCAAGTTTTGCTGAACCCCCAATGTGAATTTGATACATCAAGTTACAAATTACTCAATTTATATTGTGGACCTCTTTTGTTGTGATAGAGCTCAGATCAAGTGTAAAGAAAGCATTTGGCTAAGAAAGCATTATCTAAAAAGTGCAGGATTGGAAATTGAGAAACCCAGGTTCTCCTAGAGCAGACCTGCACAAGCTACACAAAGAGCATAGCTGAAGTTGTGCATTTTAGTTCGTCCCCTCCCCTCCTCCCCAGTGTAGCCAGTGCCTTAGTTTTACCCTCTTTGTAATGGCAATTCCTTGTCCAAAGCAGTTTTGTAGCACTTTATATACTAACATTTGTAAAATGCCTTAAGACATTTTAAGGACAGTTGATACTATAGAAGTGCAAATCAGTCTTGTTTTCTTTAATTTAAATACTAAAATTATGATTAGTGCCTCTGTGTGTGCTGCGGATTTTTTTTTAATCTGCTAAGAAATTAGAAAGGCAAGGAGAGAGAGACTTAAACAAGCTCTCTTCTCATAACAATTCTGTTTTTAACTTCTGGTAATAACTATATGTTGTCACCAGAGCCCAAATCAATTTCAAAGGAAAAGCCAAAGTCTCTCTTTTTCCTGTTACCCCCCCCCCCCCCCGCCAAAAAGTAATTAGGAATGAGTCAGCTGTCTTATTGAGAGAGAGGGCAGCATATTCTCTTTTAAATATTCTTCTGAGCATACTGTTATTTCAGGACAAGGACAACTTCATAGTGTGGACGTTTGGCCATTCTTTGAGATAACATTGCCTTTCCCTCTCAAATCCTGTCAATGCACAGCCAAATATTACTGATAAGAGGAGCTTCTATTTAGTTTGTGTAACCAAATCCATTTCCACATCAAGCCAGAGGGACTGTATAAAATAGCATAGTGAACAATTACTGTGCCCATGTACAGAAAAATCTCTACAATGACATTCCTTTATGATTAAAACTTTGCTGGAAATCATGAATGAATTATGGAAAAGCGAGTTGGGAGAAAGCAGACTGATTAGCCGAAGGACTTGGATAAAAGGACATTGCTGAGACCTTTGTATTCTAAAGGATTATTTACTGTCTGGTTACAGAACATCTTAAGTCATTTCGCAGAAGGAGTCAGTTGCCTGTTTAGCGCACTGTTTTTGTAAGCTAATGAGGGCAAAGCATGAGCCATAGGCAATGATGCTGTGATATTAGCTGTGACAGGGAGCTTGATCATAATTATCTTAACGAGGATAGGGTTAATTACAGTGGAAACTTAAAGTTCTTTCTGTACAGATCAGGCAGAGCTGAATACATTGTGATGTTTTGTCATTTTGATGTGACTTTGGAAATTGCAATGGAAATCTCTTGGCAGCACTTGCTCTCCTCTGGGAGTGGAGTGTGAGCCCTGCAATGAGGTAACGGAGATGCTACCTGTGGGTGAGATAATGGGCAGCTTTCATGTCGTTAGAACAGGGAAAAAGCAACCTGCAATACACTTCAGTGATGCTTATTAGCTTTCTAAACCAACTAGGGAAAAGAGCTAGCTGCCACTACCTCTTATGTCCTGATTCTATTGCGGTGGTGAGGCTGTGTCTGTTAATTGACCAAGACGGGAGTTGCTCCCCTGCTATGAACTATGAGGAAGCATCCAAGATTTCATTTTAAGATGTTGCTGTTTCTCAGAAAATTCCTTCCGCTTTTTCTGTCTGTCTAGGTGGTAGTGGTGTTGGGTGGGTTTTAAACCATTCTTCTCACCATGATATAACTGCTGCTTTTGCTGTCGCTTTCACCCCTTCACATTTGAGTATGTTAATAATAAGATATTTTGAATACAATGTGTTCCTTCTAGCACTCCACTGAAAAGGTAATAGTCTGTTGTACTTTTAAGGCACCTGTCACCTGAGGCCCTCAAAACATTTTCCAAACATCTGTTTGGCCTCACAGCACGCTTGTGTCAGGTAGGCAGGCTTTATCCCCACTCCAAAGATGACAAACCATGGCTTGTGACTTGCTGAAGTTCAAACAAATAGATTCTGGAATTATACTTAGAACTTATGCTTTTCAGTCCTAGGATATAACTAGTAGATAACATTCCCTTTATATATTATGAGGATACAGCTGCACTTTTATATAGATTTGATAACGTATATGATAGAAAACAAAATTTCTCCCTTGTTTCCTCAACAACTTTCAAATGAATTTCTTTTTTGATTCTTTAGTGGGGGTGGGGGCGCACGGGTCTGACAATTCTGTGAATAGCAAAATAACATATGGATGTACATTTATGTTAATTGTCTACACCCTCTCTGCACTGTAGCAATCCCTTCCCTGTCCCTAGGCTCTGAATTTAGCTGATTAAATCACCAAGTGCACACCATGCTGATGACATGAAAACAACAATTAATAAGCAACCCCCCGTGTAACACCGCTCCTTTTTAACTGAGCAGTTAATAACATTACATGGCAAAAATTATCAAAACTAGACAGGTGTAAGGGGATTTACACACAATTTTCTCTACTCATCTATGAAGCTAGTACCATTGTACTCAGCCTCAGATTTAGAAAGAAAGGCCATTTCAATAGGCAACTCCCTCTAGTGTTTCAGGGCCTTTGTCCCACTTCATGGCTTGTCATTTTGTTTTATGCCTCCACTGCAGCAGTTTTGGATGTATGCTTTCTTCTCCTTGCCAGTTGCCAACCATTTGCTGATTTTCATGATAAGGGCATTATATTTGCATAACATAACTCAGGAACAATGTGTATTTTGATGCTGACACTGACCAGAACCCCAGAAATGTTTATTCACATAGGATCTATTAGCGTCCCATAAGGCTCTGTGGTGCTGACAGGGAAATGGTCTATTTTGAACTCCTTTTGGCAAGCTTAGAAGCTTTATATTAAAAAACGAGGGTTGGATATACTCCACTATTAACTATTTATATAGTAAAGAGTGTTTAAGGGGAATTTTCTAAACTAGGTTTGTCAAATAAACAAATGAAAAATCATAACAGCATAATAAATTAGCTCCTACTTCCTCTAGATTGCTTTTCCTTCACCCATAGTTGTGCAGAAGCATTGGTGCAGACCTGGATTCTAATCTTGATCCTGGCAGAGGTCAAGTCTGTATGAAGTGCTTTGCTGGTATAGCTATACCAGTACACTATACCAAAAAATTGCTCCTAGTGTGCATGCAGCTTATGTTAGCAAAACTGCTTTTGCCAGGATAGCTTATACCTCCCTGTTCCCTCCCAACCATAAACAAATAAAATAAGCCATACATCTACACTGGGGGCCTTTGCTGACACAGTGATGTGGGCAGAGATCACACCCCTGACTGGCATAGCTATGCCAGCAAGAGATTGTACTGTAGACCTGGACTTGCTTTGGGAAAATTCACTTAACCTCTGTGTACCTCAATTGCCCATAAGTACAATGGGGTTAATGATACTTAACTATACTTCCCTCAGATAATGCAGTGTAAGTGTTTGAAGTGCTGTGAGATCCTTAGACTGAAGGTGCCATTTAAGTACTTGAGTGCTGGTTGTTACTTTTGAATATTTATAACTGAATTGACAGTGCCCTTAAACTTTAGTTTGAAGGTTGCAGGTTTGACTTCCCACATAGGAATTTTCAATTTGCACCCTCTAACTATGCTTCATAATGGGAACCGGGGAGGCAGTAATGCATCTGCAGAAGCAGCATCTGGGTTTTTGTTGACTTAGTGAACATTAAATTAATCCATGCAATTAAAAAAAAATCACTTTTCTTATTAACTGCTGCATTTTCCTCCATTCCTGACATGTTCCATATCTCTCTATACGAGGCTTGCCTTTTTTTTTTTAAATGGATCTTTGTGAAAAGAAACAAAGAAATAGGTGGGGAGTGGAAGGGGGGGAATCTCCCTAGTATAGATGTCATTAGAAAAGGAATAAATAGTATAGACTGCATCTCCCTTATTCATCACATTTTATAAAACAGCCAGGAGATACAGTGATGATCTTCCCACCGGTGGGCATAGTAGATCAGCTGTCAAGTCATGCAATCTCAGCATCTCTCTAGGTGTCTGGTAGGTGAATGAGCTGTGAATGTGTGGCTGTTCATTTGCTCCATATAACCTGCCATCTCTCTTGATTAATGTGGGTTTTTCTCTCCTACCCCCTCCTCCCGTTATAGGAATGTGCAAGTCTATGAAATTAAGAGTTAATTTTGGAATAAGTGTTTTAAGCAGAGCAGGGAAGCTAGCTCCTCAGTATCTTCCTCTACTTTCCTAAATGGGTGATGGTTCCCCCAGATAAACAGCATTTGCATTTTTATGCTATAAAGTTCTTCTTTTTAAAACTGCTTTCTATAGTTTGTACCCTGGGTTGGGGCAGTAGGTTTTAAAATCAAAGCATATGGCTTGTGTGTCTGGAGCAATTCTACAGAGATGAAGCATTTTATGTTGGTTGCAAAGATGCAAGCAGTAGCAAATTAAGTAGTTAATAAAAAAAAAGAACAAAAATCCCCTCAGCTTTTCCTATAATTGGATGTAGGGTAACTGCTAAGAAATGATACTTGAAGTTGTATTTATTATTGTTATTGGGGTATGATATTTCTTGGCAGAAATGATGGATGACAACTTAAATTTGTGTCCAGGGAATGAAGGTGAACTGTGACAGAGTTATTTATCTTGGGAATGGAGGTTAGGGTCAGGCGAGGCTGGGTGCCTGAAGGCACAAGACATTGACAAATTCATCCTGCAGGCCCCATATCTGAAGCCTTTTGTTTTGGATCCTGGCTACTCACTAAGTGACCCCCATCCTTCATCCTGCCAGCATGTGAAGGATGTGTTGCCGTGCCAGCATTCCCCTTGCCACTAATTCTTGTCATTCACTCTCCTGACAGGGCCAAACCAAAACTGTTCTCTCTCTTGAAAGGGAAGGTTAAAATATTTATTTCAGCTCATAATGGCCTCTCTGATTTAATGGAGTATCATTTTTCCTGTTGTCTTTGTCGTTTGCAGGTCACTAGAAGGACTAAAAACATTCAGTTGCCTGGAAGAGTTGATCTTGGACAACAATCTCCTCGGAAATGACCTTCGGTTACCCAGGTTACCTCACCTCCATACCTTAACGCTCAACAAGAACCAAATATCCTTTCAAAGAAATACCTGCAAAATGTCAAATGAGTTTTATGTGTCAGCCAAATTAAAGTATGTGAAATATAGTTCGTGTGCAGACAAAGAAGCCTCTCTCTTGGCACCTGGAATACTTCACAGTAATTTATTATAGGTCATTCATAAATGAAATGCACCATTATATCTTCCTGTTGCTCCATTTTAGAGTGAGATCTAAGTTATGGCTCTGAAGGAATCTTTTTTAATAGATAAAATAGAGAAAGAAAATAATGTCAGTGCTGGCAGCATGCTGCAGCTCCCGTGTATGCTTGGGGTTTTGTTGCAGGCTGACCTCTAGTGGAATAGAGTGTGCAGTGAAACAGCATAAACTTTTAATACTTTGGATACCTCTTTTTAAAACAAAAAAACTCCTCGGATGTAGTGATCTGTTAGTGCAGTTGGTCAATATGAACAGTTTGATAACCGCTGCACATGTGCAGTTCGGAGTCAGTCACTGAATTTATTACTTTCCCATTAGCTACCGAACCCTCCCAAAAGATATAGACAATCTAAACCTGGGTGCAATTCAGTACAACATTTAAGAATATGCTCAAGTCCATTGGTAATCAGCAAATCACGTAATCACGTGCTAAGTGTCATTAGAAGCAATATTTTAGTGCATGTGTTCCCTTGTGCACACACACCTATATTCACCAAAGTTAGGGATGATCAAACTGTGACCTGAAGTCAAATGAAGTCTGCATAGTCCTGAAGCACAGATGTTGTAATAGCAGTATAAGGACAAAGCTGCGCAGGTGTTTATTACAGTAAATGCAAACAGAAAAGCAATTTATAGTCCCTATTGTGGCGCATAAAAAGTAGCTGCAAATATTACAGTTGCATGTATTTATCTTTGACTTTTAAAATTGAAAATATTGAAAACATATGAGCAAAATTGGGTGTCATCGTTGGGTGTTTAATTTGGTTGGGTTTCTGGTTAATGGCAAGGTTCTGAGGGTTGGATATGGACAACAATTTTGTTTTATTGTTTGCTTTTCCAGTAAAACCTTGATCAAGCACACTATGGCACAGAACAAACCAAAAATTTCTCACTGATCCTACTGATGGCACCAAATCTGATGAGGCATGGGGTGAATGGTGTGGGTTGCCAGATCAGTGTGTGTGTATAGTGGTGCCCTGTTGCCAAGTGGAGGACATTGTTCTGAATCAAGGCAAAATGAACAGAATCAGAAGAAAATATCATTAGTGCGATTTAAAGAGGTTCTGTTAGAATTACAATGATATTCAATATGTAGCACCAAATCCTGCATGCCTTAGTCCAGTGACTAGTCCCTCAAAGTAACTGTGAGTAAGATGAGAAGGGTCCATGCAGCAGTTTTTAAAAATACAGCTTTTAAATTACGAAGGCTAGTTCTCCGTGTGTATCTCTGAACACTCAGCTCTTCAGTGGGATAAGGAATTACATATACCAGTGTACATTCCCTGCAGTGTGCAGCCAATAATTTAGCAAAGGATGCATGAAACATTTGTTAGTACAGTCTGAATGGCGGGAGGGGCAGAGGAGGAGAAAAATTGAGTTCTATAGATAGGTGATCTTTGGCAGGGAATATTTGGCAGTATACAGAGGAAGGAAACCTTTCATAACCTTCTCTTCAGTTTGGATGACACATTTGAGGAGTTCACGTGAGACTCCTGCAGCACATTAACTTGTACATCCTTTACTTGGCTATTTGTAGTGTGACCAGATAGCAAGTGTAGAAAAATTGGGATGGGGGTGGGGGATAATAGGAGCTGTTATATAGATAAAACTACACAGGATCTTTTCAGGGGACAAGACAAGAATGTCACATTTATTATAACACAATTTGACTTATAACCAGTAGCTAATATCTAATACACAACACACACACACACTAGATGTTCTGCAGCTGCTGTATAGTTACCCGTCCTGAACGTAGCTTGAGTCCGTGGCTTGGGTTCGCAGCTTGGGATCGTAGCTTGTGGCGGCTAACTGGCCAAGAGAGCCTGGCACAAGGAGGGGTTGGGTCTCTGTCGGGCGCGCACCGATACCCCTTGATGTTGGCAGCAGAACGTTACCCAAAGTCTTCTATCTCACCCATCCTTTTTATAGGCTTTTAGGGCTGGTCTTCACTACGGGGGGGGGGGGGGGGGAGGGATCGACTGCAGATACGCAACTTCAGCTACATGAATCACGTAGCTGAAGTTTGTGTATCTGCAGCTGACTTACTTTTCGTCCTCATGGCGGCGGCACGCTCCCCTGTCGACTCCAGCTTGCACCTCCAGGCAAGCTGGAGTTCCGGAGTCGACGGGGGTGCCGCAAGTGATCTATGACGCGAGAAATCAATCGCCAGAAGATCGACGGCTACCCGCCGATTGGGCGGGTAGTGAAGACATACCCTTTGTTTGAATCCAGCATCTCTAGGTCTTGCTGTGTCATGCTGCCTCTGGGATCTGTGTGATTGATTACCCGTCAATTGCAGATGTGACTTTCAGCCTCACCTGGCTTTGAGGTTCCTTCAATTGGACCTTTGTTCTTTTCTCTTTAGGGTGGACTCCTCTTACTTTGTTAGGGCTATTGGCTGCATCTTCAGCCCTTGGTGTTCACACTTTTTCATCAGGATGGGCTGGAGGTTGATTCCATCATCCATGCATACCTCATTCACACATCTAAACTAATCAGATTACATTAGGGTTTTGCAGAACGACCTTTACAGCAAGGTTTACAAAATGGAATGAGCATTTTAAAATGGAGTTTGACAAGTTAAAATGGAGTTTGAGTTACAATATGGACAAATGTAAGAAATGGAACAATTTACAAACAATTTCATTTATCAGTTCTACAGAGCCCATATACCCCCCCCCCAATATTAGGACTGTCCCTATAAAATGGGGACATCTGGTCACCCTAGCTATTTGCAAGGGGCCATGGATATTTAATAACATAATGAAATGTTGATGAATAGGCTAAAACCCACTAGCTCAAGTGGAGCTAACACCCGTCTGTCTACCCATGTTCGGAAGCATTGTGCCAGCTTCAGTGTAGACATAACCATCACCACTCTTTCAGAGGCTAACTTCCCTTTTGGAAGGGAGATGGGTGAAGCAAAGCCTGAGCAAGACAGACAGGAAGCTGGGAGGGAAAAGAGAAATGTTTTGAACAGGTAAATGGCCACCATAGCACCTGTCTTCAAAGAGTCAAATTGGTTTAAAGCCTAGGAGTTAGATTCCTCACTGCTTCTGGATGCTCAAATGGGTACAGCTGCCAAATATACCTTCCTTCATCTGCTCTTGGCAAGAGCGGAGCATACTATCAGACCGAGGTCTGGCCTTCATAATGTCCAGACTGGATTACTGCAGCTCATTGTATTGGGAATGACTGCACTGACTTTAAAATGTGGGAGCTCCAAATGATCCATAATGGTGCAGCCCATCTCATGAATCACACTGCTGCCAAAAGCATAATACAGTGATGCCCCATTTACTACATTTGCTTGCCATAGAATATGGGTATTCATACGGCGATCTCCAATCTAGAGGAAGCTCTCCAGCTAGAGAGGACTGCTGCCACACCACTGGGGAAGGGGGATATGGCTTTGTCACAGAGAGGACCCTGGCTGCTGGTTACTTCTGACAGCAGGCAGTTCTCCATCCCTGATCCCACCCACCATAGTGATGAAAAACAATGATGCTGCCCTGGCAAGAAGAGATGAGGAATTTCCCTCAAAGGTGGAGAAGGAGAAGCTCTATGTATCCCAAAAGCTGGGAGAATCCTGGTCACCACTCCCAAGAGGAAATGTAGGGTAGTGGTGGTCAGGAGAATAGAGGCACCCATCTGTCAGCCTGATTAGTATCCTGAGTGAAGTGTTGCCTGCCAGGAGCCCATATCCAAGACATTATGGAAGGAGTGTCGAGGATCATCCAGACTTATCATTACTATCCCATGCTATTCATCTACGTGGGCATTAATGATACTGCATGGTATGACTCTCAGCAGATCAGAAGTGACTACGAGGCTCTGGGAGTAAGGTGATAGAGTTGGGGAGTGCAAGTGGTGATCTCTTTGATCCTTCTGATTAAGGTTAGGGACCCAGGCAGAGAAAGATGCATCTTAGAGGGGAATGCAGGAATTTGCTGATGGTGTTGACAGGAGGGCTTCAGCTTCCTTGGCCACAGAATGCTGTTCCGGGGAGGAGGACTGCTGGCATCTACTGAGCAAGGGGAAGATCTCTTTAATGCCCATCTTGCTAGGTTAGCCAGCCAAACTAAATTTTATGGGAGCAGAAGAAAAAAAGTCCACAAATAAGTCAAAAACATGGAGACCTGGGAGAAGAGTCAAAATCTGGGGAGAGCGTGGACAATTGTATCTGGGACAAAAGAGACAAGCGGGAATACAGAGGAGAAATCAAATCAGTATCTTAGATGTCTATATACTACTACTTGTGAATAATTGTATGGTCAATATTCTGCTGTTGAAATGTTTGATTATCAGTAGAATAAAAATAATCTATTCATGTGCATGTGTGTGTTTATACAATGGGTGGTACACAGTGTGTATGCACATACTTTTGTCTATGTCAATATATGCACAATAAGCAGATGTTAAAAGACTTAGAGACATTCTAGTGATATTCCCCGAGTTTAAAATGGGGAATACTGCAGAAACCGGGAATATCTCTAGATCTAGAATAAAATTTTTAAAGGATGCTTAATGTGTGTACACACACACACACACACACACACACACACACACACACACACACACACACACACACACACACACACACACACACACTTAAAAAGTTTATTCTATTTCTTTGGGATTGGGAGATATACACAGAGATACGTTTGTACATGTACTGTGTACTGACAGTTGTGGTATCTTTAATCCATTTAAATAAAATAAAGGGACAGATAGCTCAATATTATTTTTTGGTGAGGATTTTTTTTTGGTCAGTGTCCTTAGGAACAACAAACTATTGGTATGATTGATGATACTAGTGAATAAGGAGATTGGTGAATACTTCACTTGAATTGTCGTAGTTGAGATTTTAAAAAACAGATTTCAAGTGATGGCGACAGTGGTATTCACATTTGTAGGTCACACACACACACACATGGTAGGTAGTCAAATATCTAAATAGTCAAAATGTACATAAAAATAAAAAAAATCTCCATCAGTCCAGCACCAATGTGTCAGTGCTTCAAAAAAGTAATCTCTAATACTGTCCATCGATTTAATGGTGGATTTTCTTTTCATAGAGCAGAGCTAAAATTGTGGTCTTAAAGTACTGTAGAAGGATTTTGCAGCTCTTTGGTTCAGCTCACACCATGATGACACCCTTTGGGCTGCAATAATAAACCACAATGGGGAAGCTGAGACTGGATTTTCATTCCCACTTCTGACTCTACTTACTTTGTCTCTTCTCAGCACAGTCTTATAGATATTTTAATGTATTATTCTGGTGGCCTAGTGTTGATCTTTTATAATGAACACATGATATGCCAATTAATGAAACAGTGCACAGAGGCATCATGAGCTATGATTCATTTTAGGGAAGCACTCAATCACAGGAAAGCTCCTACGTGACTTCAATATATTTTGCAAAGAATACTTTGTGATAGTAGATGATGGGTCTCCTAGTTCAGGGGGGAAATCTGTACATGTTATGGACTCATGGCTATTTTTCATGGGTGTGTGCGTGATGGTTAGAGTCCTAGAGAGCAGAAGTTCAGTTAATGAAACTAAGGCATAATCATTTTAGTAATGACTTGGTCTGAGATGCTAACATAACTGATTCTGGCTTTCAAATTTTACCATCCTATTCCATACATTTCTTTTAAAGTGCTACCCATATATGTTGCTTGTTGTTGTGCAAAACCACACTTTTCTGTAAATAAGTAGTTTATAGGGGTTTTCTTAGGTTAGGGAATTTGTCTTTCTCCATGTTTCTGTAAAACCCCACGAAAATTTGTGGTGCTACATACATTACTGTTTTAAATAAAATAAAATAAAAACCCATAGAATACCATCATCCATTCCATTGGAACGGGGTAAATTAAATACTTCTAATAATGCATATCTCAATAAAGAATGTGGTGAGACTTCACATAAAACTAGTTATCAACTGAATCGGTGAATGATTCCCTTCATGCTTGCCCGGAAGTTCACATGCAAAATTAAAATATCTAAATCATAGATACGTTATGGCTGGAAGAGACCTTGAGAGGTCATCAAGTCCGTCCCCTGTCCTGAGACAGGACCAAATAAACCTAGACCATATTTGGCAGCTGTTTGTCTAGCCTGTCACTGCCCTTTTTATAATAGCCCATAACATATCTGAAGACTGTTATCAGGTTCCCCCTCAGTTGTCTTTCCTCAAGACTATACATGCCCAGGTTTTTTTTTTTTTTTTTTTTTAAACCTTTCCTATTAGGTCAGGTTTTCTAAATCTTTTATCATTTTTTTTGCTTTCCTCTGGACTCTGTTCCATTTGTCCACATCTTTTGAAAAGTTTGGTGCCCAGAATTGGACATACCAGGGCTGAATAGAGTGTGAAAATTACGTTGTATGTGTTACATAAAACGCTCCTGTTAATATACTCCAGAATGTTATACTCCTTTTTTGTATCTGCATCACACTGTTGACTCATATTCAGTTTTAATCCACTATAACCCTAATTCTTTATAGCAGTACTACTATCTAGCTGACTATTCCCTATTTTGTAGCTGTGCATTGATTTTTTTCCTTCTACATTAAAGTACTTTGAACTTATCTTTAGTGAATTTCATCTTGTTGATTTCTGACCAATTCTCTAATTTACCAAGATTGTTTTGAATTTTAATCCAGTCCTCCTTGCAACTCCTCCCCGCTTGGTGTCATCCAAAAATTTAGTAAGCATACTCTCCATTCGATCATCTAAGTCATTAAAGAAAACATTGAATAGAACTGGATCCAGGACTAACCTCTGCGGGATCCTGCTATATACACTTTCCCAGTTTGACAGCGAACCATCGATAACTACTCTTTGAATGTGGTCTTCCAACGAGATGTGCATCCACTATATAATAATTGAATCTAGACCACATTACCCTAGTTTACTTATGAATCTGTCATCTGATACTTTGTCAAAAGTCTTAGTAAACTCAAGATATCATGTCTACTGCTGCCATCCACTAGGCCAGTAACTCTCTCAATGGAGGGAATTAGGTTTGTTTGGCATCATTTGTTCTTGTTGCATCATTTGTTCTTGTTAAAGCCATGCTAGTTGGTACTTATCACCTTATCATCCTCTTAGTTGACTGCAGCAAAGGAATAGGGTGGATTTTCTTCTGCAGGCTTGCATATGGTATCTGGCTGTAAATTAACTCTAATTTTTCTTCCACATTGTAACAAGCAAGGGACTAGCTGGGAGTTCAGATTGGAGGATTTAGCTCAGTGTTTGAAAAGTGGTTTGGAATCCTTCTGGATGACAGATAATTGATTATTATTTATATTATAGTAGGACCTTCAGCCCCTAACTGAGATTTGTAGGTTCTTATGCATTGTCACTTTGTTCCAGTATCTTTCCACATATAGAAGTTACACTATTTATAATTCCCCAGCTCCTCCCTTTTTAAAGATAGGTATTGTGTTTGCTCCTCTCCAGTCCTCTGGGATCTCACCCATCCTCCATGAGTTCTTGATAATAAATGCTAATGGTTTCAA
Organism: Sternotherus odoratus; assembly: GCA_032164245.1. Classification (NCBI taxonomy): domain Eukaryota; kingdom Metazoa; phylum Chordata; order Testudines; family Kinosternidae; genus Sternotherus; species Sternotherus odoratus. Next base: position 55,094,617 of record JAVMKO010000005.1, read on the forward strand.
GATTATTTCAGGTAGTTGCTTAAATTACCAGGATAAATTTTCATCAGGCTGTATAGTATCTAACTATTCTTTAACCTGTTCTTTCCCTGTTCTGGGTTGGGTTCCTTCCCTCTTGTTAACGTTAATTGTTTTGAGTATCTGGTGACCATTAACCTTTTTAGTAAACACAGAAGCAAAATTTGCATGACACACTTCGGTCTTCTTGATGTCATCGGTTATTAGCTCTCCTCCTTTGTTGAGTAGGGATTTACAATTTCGTAATCTAAAAGTAAATTTCAGTGTCTGGTGCTCACATTTAATCTAGATATGTGAAGCCATATTTTTAGATTTGTAAAGTGAAGTTGGCACGTCACGATTTTGACTTTCAATGGAAGTTAGGTGACTAACTTATTGAGGCACTTTTGTAAATTCTGCCATAGGTGCCTATCTACACTGTTAGGCACCCAAATACTTTTTAGTAATATGGTTCATGGCTGACTTCGATTTACAGTGAACACTTCTGTCCCAACTTGATTCAGCATTCTTTAAGTAGCTTTAAGCATTGAAAAATGAAATAACTTCTGCTTCACAAGACATTCTAATGAAGTGATGACAGAAATTTCTGCCCACTAAAGGAAGATCTTTTCTTCCTGTGCAATACTAAGAATTTTCTGTAATAAAAGGTCAGATCTTGAACAGCAAACTTCTTGGGATTGCCATTAAGGAAAAGAAATGGAAATAATTAACTTTTGTGGTGATAAATCACCTCTTTCAGGGAACATCTTTGTAGTTTGAGATGTCCTACAGAAGATTAACAGGTTTGCATCTGGATCAGGGTTACTTCCAGATTCAAACCACCATATGATCTTTTCTTGGCAATGTCTGACGACACTCTAATTTCAATGCTAAGAACTTCACCTCAGCAAAATTTGCTTTCTTTCTGTCAATTATGTACTGATTGGGAGAGCCATGTATGATCTCCACCAAAAGAATAATCTCTGAATCGGGTCCAGATTCATCAGAGTAAGTTACCACTAAGTCTTGCTTAGGCTTGGCTAGCAGAAAAAGATTTATTTGTAATAATAATGTTACAATAATGCACTTTTTCTAAAGGCCTGATCCATTGTCCCCTGAAATCCGTTGGGGTCTTTCACCTTTTTTTAATGGTTCCTGAATCTAGCTTGATAGTTTTAACATAAGCCTCTGTACAGGGGGCTTAACTCTGCTGAATCATGTTAAAAAGTGACACCCTTATCATTTTACTTAATTTTGTCTCCTGTAGCTACTTTCCCCATTCTTATGCAGAGTATTTTTGAGGATACGTAAGAGTGTATGGAAAAGAGCATAAGTAGAAATATAGAATTGGTGGCTATCAACATACCAAAATTCTTAATGATAATTATCAGCATGAGGTTTTATACATGGGAGATGTAAAATGGAAATTAAGTTTACAACAAAAGAAGAGTTTTTAGCAAAAAAGTCATTTTCGACATTCCGGGGCCTGTTGCTGCTGCTCCTAAAACATTGAGGTGAAGAAATAAAATCAATTCCATCAGCTAAAAATAACAAAGATCATACATAAACATTAATCAAGTATAAATAATAGCAGTAAAAGTGAACTGAGGATTATTTTGAAAAAAAGTTGTTTATAGTAGCAGGAGTGAGTGAGAACAGAACATTGAATTGTTCTTGAATAGTTTTAGAATAATTACCACTATTGTCTAAATCAGTCAATTTTGAAGGTAAAAATAATATATATGTACATACAGCTTCTTTCCTGAGAATCAGCATCTTCTTGTATATAATTGAAAGAAATAAGATTAGATATAATCTTTTAAGGACTTTTTATATTTTATGTTAATAAAATGAATACTTTTTGTTCATTCAGTCAACAGCCCAGCACCTGTTCTATCTGATGTGTGCTGTGCCACTTAAATCTAACTTGCATTTCCCATGTTGCAGTGGATATTTAAATCTGGTTTTTACATTAATTTAAGGTACCCAAGGTGATGATATTTATGTAGTGAGGAATACACTTAAGTTGAGAAGCCTGATCAACACCCAACTATACAACCATTTGGATGATTTTCCAGAGTTTATTTCCACTTGGTATATGATGTATACCTCATGTGGCAACACTGGGGTTTTTAAGTTGCTTTCAGTGAAGCATTTATTCATGTATACTAATTGAATAATTATCAATGCATTGCTGTGACACTCAAAGCATTTATATTCTTGTAGTGAAAGTGGTTTGTTGTGGTTTGACTCCTTTTTAAAAAAAATCATTTTCCAGTGGACTGAATGTATTAGTGATACATGTGCTATGAAAGTGACTGTTTCCATGTTGGAAAAGTTTAATGGCTCCAGAAATGGCTAACCAGTTTACCACACAGTATCCATCATTTTGTCAAAGTTTTCATGTTTTGCAGTGAGTCGCATGGAAAAGAGAGAAGGAGAAAAGAGTGACACGACAGCCAAATTCTTTCAATCTGTGCCAAAAAACTGACTTAAATTTAGCCCCATTTGCCTTTGTAACAATTAATGTGACATTTTCCTGAGGGCCATAGTAAATTTGATTGCCAGGTATTGAAATGTATTTTTAAATCAGTGGTGGTGCAACTATAAATGCTTTTTGCATTAATGTCATTGAATCCTTAACCCACAATTTTTGACACATAACAGATTTAGATAGCCTGCTGGATCACTTGACTGATATGGTGCCTTCCTTGGAATACCTCAGTTTACTAGGAAACATGGCTTGCCCAAATGAACTGGTCAGCGAGGACAAGGATGAGGATGACTACCAGAGGTACAGGTTAGTATCTTAGCTCCCAAATATGATAAGATGCATCCATTTCTTAAAGCTGGATGAAGTCAGATGGCTAAAACTAGAGCATGTTCCCAAAATAACAAACGTTCCTATACTCGGTAGATAGAATCTCCCTTAGGGCCAGATTCTGCTGTGTGTAGTGCCTTAGTATTTGAATAGTCCCATTGATTTTAGTGGAATTACTGATGGGGGGGTTGGGGTGGGGGGCCCTATTCAGGAAAGCACATAAGCATGTGCTTAAGTCCTGCCAAAGTCAATTGACAGATAGGCACATGCTTAAGTGAAACATGTTCTTAAGTACTTTCTTGATTAGAGATTAACTTAATTGTTAGCTTTATGCTCTCTTTAGTCCAGCCCAGAGCCAGGCACTACTCACTGTGTGAGGAAGGGTGGCTGAATCTGGGAATTAAAATAGTTAGCTTATCATAGATCTATGCTCTTTTTTCCTGCAAAGGAATTATGAGGACTTGCTTCTTTCAACATACTTCAAAAGAAATCAATTAAGAATACAGAGAAGGCTCCTCTTTAGATATCACATTTGTCTGCTCAAAGACAGAGCAGTCAGTATGTAGAGTCAAACCATGAGTCTTAAAATAAGCAAAATATCCATGTGACATTTGAATGTGTTTTTGTGAGCAGAATTAGACAAAAGGTAGTTTGGCAATTAACAAGACCTAATTGGAAGTGGAAGCCTCTTGAGTGTAGCTCTACAGAAATATAGGAGGGAATTAGGTTTACTTTTTGAAGAACAAAATGTGATATAAAGATTAATTGTCATTGGTGATCGTGGTGATTGAATATAGATCCAAGACTCCGTGGAATGCCTGCTGAAGTGACATCATTCTTCATAGCAGCTGCCCTGTGGCAGTGAGACATTATTATAATAAAATTCTATTTGATGTCATCTGAGCTTCTTTGCCCCAGTCAAATATGATACCAGATTTCAGACCAAGGGTACTGGCATTTTCCATATTAGCTGACTGAAAGTGGCCCTCTTTGAGTTAAATGAGGCAAAAAGCATGGTCAGTAAGCTCTCTACCCAAGTGAGAAACTGAGCTTTTTCTGCAATATGTTATCTAAGATACTGAAAACACTGATCGTATCTTTATACGATCAAAAGTCTTATGTAGGAGGTATAGTTCAACACATGCAGTAGAAAGGGAGACCTGAAAGGTGGTTTGTTTGGAAGGTGAATGGATTGAAAGCAGTGGTTTATTGCTAATACTGTAGTTGGTTGAAATTTTGCTTGTGGAGTTGGCAGCTACAGAGCTCTTAGTATGAACATTCTATACTCAGTATTCCAAGCTTCTGAGAATAATTTCTAGTGTATCTTTAGCCTAAAGATATTAACGTCTAACGATCCTACTTTTAAGATTAGCAGACGCGTTAGTCTGTATCCGTAAATAAGATCCTACTTTTGAATTCAGCATAGCTATGGCATCTTGGTTTCCACTAAGTAACATGGCCTAGATTTTATAAAACATTTTCCCATCATTTTCACCCTGAAGTGAAAGGTATGCCTAATACCAAGCTTACAAAAAGCCTGATAGTTCTGTCTCTATGTAAATTTATGTGACATTTTCACTAGAGAATTGCTTAAAAATGAATGATATTTCTACAGTTTACTGTTTTTCACTTTAAGTACACTTTCTGACAATATGTCTGTTATTAATCATTTAAGCAAAAGTAGTACCTTAAAGGAACCATTCAGAGGCAAGAACCCATGGTTCATTTAGTGCTGTCTAAAAAAAATCTTATTGATTGACAATCTCTGTGGTTATGTGATGTAATATTTATGATATGTCACACAGCCATACATCAAAACAAGCATGTCTGTTGTTTCATTTCAGTGCAAAATGTTGATTTCTATGAGGTCAAGGTAGCTTTAGGTCACACTGTGGCAAACCACTGTGTCAGAAATGCGAAGTGACTGGATTTATCTATCTGTTGAAAACTGCAGCTCTGATGCTTTTTTCCCCCTCCTTTCAGATATTTTTTTGGCATTTTTGCGTCTATAAAAACAGTTTTAATTAACCAGTTTTAAAGTGAATGGCCTACTGAGTAGTTAAATAACATATAGCTCTGCAGCTGAAATGCAAACTTCCTGGTACTTTCCTGTAAGCATTCATTATATCTCATAAACAAGGCTTGTCTGCCTGGTGCTGTAATTTAACTACTGGGGTATGAGTTGTAGAGTGCTTGTAAGTGTCATACTTTAACCGCTCTGTGTAAACCCTACTGGTGAGAACCAAAAAGTACTTAGTTTGTGTTAATGTAGTCCTGTTTGAAAAGGGACTACATAAATGTGAACAAGTGACCTTTTAGTGCACTCCAGCAGGGGCTACCCAGGGCAGTTAGAGCACAACATATTAGACCATTCTACAATTCACATCCCCATAGTCTCGACTGTGGCCCTGTGTAGATGAGCCCTTTAATGCATGTCTATACAGCAATTAGACAGCTATGGCTGGTCCTTGTCAGCTGATTCGGGCTAAGGGGCTGTTTAATTTCAGTGTAGATTCAGTGGATTCAGGCTGCGAGCTGTAGGTCCCTCCCACTGTGCACAGGCCTAGATCCCAGGCTCCACCCTTATACTGAATGTCTACACTGCAGTTAAACACCACCACAGTTAAACAGGCCATTAACCCAAGCCCGAGTCAGATGGCAAGGCCCATCCAGGGGTTTTTAATTGCAGTGTAAATATATCTCTAGAGTGTGCCAAACAGTATTATAATCAAAAGAACTTGGTACATATACTAATTATAGCTACTGTTTTATGGAGAATATTGACTCGGTAGTTAGGTAGGTATGTGAGTTTTGCTTAAAGGGCTGTGATCAGGTAGTTGAGGCCTGAATTTGAAGGAACATATCTTGCAAAATTCATAGCATACTCACATCCATTCCAGTCAATTCAAGTTCAGGGTATTTAGTATCATAGGACTCAGTGCCTTATAAAATTCTGCCTGACACTTTTTCTTTTAAAAAAATAATTAACATAACTTGTATGCAATTTAAAAAACAAAAACAAAACACCACATACACCAGAGCCTTTTGTATTGAATTCAAACCTTTTGTGCTTGCAACCTGAACATTGCTGCATCCTACAGAAGCGTGAGGACCAGAAAGTAAGTGGCTAGAAATCAAGGTTTTATTAACTATTTTTGTTGTTACAAGCTGAATGGAAATGCAAAAAGCAAAAAACTAAACCAAACAAAACCCTGCAAAACCCTGACCAAGTGGTGAAAAGTCATATAGATTTTTCAGCTTTTCAGTTTTAATTATCTAAAGTGCTGTTTGTAGCATAAATAAAAAACCTGCGTTTTAGTATTTTTTAAAAGTTATAACATTTAAATACATGTAGCGTGTTATATACATAATTTTACATATGAAATTATTTCAGCTAGGCCCTGATTCTCTGAGATCAATGGAGTTGAATGTGTTTTAAAAGCTTTTTGTAAAAAACAAAATGAAAACAAAAAGCTGTTGAAATTTTTTTAGGAAGAAAAGCTATTTCTCAGCTAACGCTTTGGAAATTGCTGGAGCAGTATTTTTGTTTTTGTAAAGATTGTGTATATTTTTTAAATGTGTGTTCAGTTGCCTTTTTGTGTGGAATGCTGTTTAAAATATTTGCCAACATTGCATTTTTGCATTAGTTTATTTCAAGAAATAGTTTCTCTAATACTTTGGGGGTGGGAGTGGGAGGAGCTGCTCATGGCATGTGTGGGATAACTGGGCATTAAGAGCAGTATATTAAAATATAGGGAAGGGTGGAAAGCCAGAAAACATTCCAGTCCAAAAAGGAAACAGAAAGAAAGTAGCTTGAAAAACAGCGTGCATTCTAAATAATCTCATCTACAGTCTCTGCTTTGAAGATTTCCAGAAAGCAAAGGTCATGACCCAGAGATCAAAGTAACAAAAGTCAACACAATAATTGCTGGTTGCTTCTCTTGTACCCACACTTGGTCTCTCCTGTGGGTATATTGTTTGTAGTGAAAACTTCAAACATGTTGTTACTGAACTGTGAAAAATCATCTGGGTCAGAATGTGTTACCAAGCATTTGTTAATGCTGCAGGTGACCTCACCTATTTTCATTAAAGTGAGATAATTGTGAGGGGTGTGTACCGTGTGTGAAATTTTTAGTGTTTGTTCATTCTTCTTTGCTGCTTATTGACATTTCCTGGAATGGTGCATTCATTAATAGCACTGTTGACATGGAAACAAAGGCAAGTGGAAACAAATGCCTGAGTTTATTTTAAATTAGCTTTAAAAGTACAATATGCTATCTTTGGCAGAGAGGAGTAAATGGTGATAACCTTATAGAGCCCTCTTAAGATACAACCATAAGAAAGGAAGTTCATACATTTTGTATAGATTAGCTTGCTGAACTAAATCAGTTGCTCTGCACGTGTGGTCCTGCAAAACTGCAGCACCTCTTGCGAGATTTTCAGCCTTCTTGTCAACCATTGCCCTGACACAGAGCACGCTACCTTTTGGTTTAAAAAATTTTTTTTTTTGCTTATTGTATTTTATAAATAATACCAACTCCAAATACGAATTTCAAAAGGAGAGAAAGGAAACCTTTTTCTGTAAGGATAATGAACTATTAACTGGTGGAAACAGGCGTAGGCTAATACTACTCATCTTATTGATGATGATGATATTTTGCCTTGCACCCAAGGCCTTTTTATTTCAACAGCGTCTGGAAAGAGAGAATTACAGCAAACAATGCTTGTCAAACATTAAATAACCCCACAACTCCCATGTGAGAGTCACAATAGAAGCCAAGGAGCCAGATCTTAGTTGGCAATCTAGCCCAATGCCTTAAAGTCAACCATTCATTCCCTCTGTGTTTGATTCTGATCTCTCACCAGGTTTACACTGGTGTAACATAATTCACTTCAGTGGTGTGACTCCCAGTTTATACCAGTATAAATGAGAACAGGCTCAGGCCCTCTAATCCTGCAAGTGAGGTTATGCACGTTCATTAGCCTTCAGGCTACTAGGGTTTGAGGGGAAAATATAGTATTACAATAAAAATATAGTATTACAATAGTTGAAAAGTTCCAGTAATAATGAAGATTTTAAAATATTCTTAAACCAAAACCTTGCCCATCTAGATTGTTGCTCATATGAGACTAGGAATGCTAGACTTTTCTGGATGTAGAACTCTCTATCCTTCAAAATGAGTTGTGTGCCGTGAATTTGCTTACAGCATAATATGTATTTTTTTAAAGTAAGAGAAAAGGAGAAATTAAGGGTCTTTATGTAGTTTAACCTTTGATCCTTCATTACATACTCAATGTCAGTTTTTCCTTCTATTATGTGAACCTCTATGTATCCACCTCTCGTATAGTGTACAAAGAGTCAAAGATCCATTTCCAATGGGCAACTTCATACGCACTCTGTAACTTTCTTTTTAGTGTGGTTCAAGAGTGATTATGTTCTCTTCTCTCTATGTTCTCTTGTGCCGTAAAGCCCAGCATATTCTGCAACTTGTGCCTCCTTTAGGATGTGAGGTAACCTATGAATCCACATCCACATGAGAGTCCAGATGCTAAGACATTGTGTGACATTTCTTGTTATGGACTCCTTGACTGGAGAACAGAGATTTCCTAGAATTGCCAATAGTACTTATGAATAATGGTTTAATGTCTGGCAATGAGTTCTGACCCCTTAAACCTAAATGGTTAATGAAATAGACCTCCAGGTAATATAAAGTATAAACTAACACATTATAATTATTTAATGCAGCACATAAGGAATTGCTTTGCTTCAATGAGTTTTGGATAAGGACCCAGGCATTTCGTGTACATGTTTAAAACAGCTTTCCTTACCCTCTTGCCTGGATGCTTCTGTTAGAACCTCTTGCCCAATTCCATTTGAGGCTGGACTCTTATTTATTTAAATGTCAGATCCTCTCCAAGGATTTTGTGAATGCTTGCTCTCATCTGTTGTGAGGCTGTGAAACACTAGCTATATCAATAGCGGGTAGAGCACCGGCATGACACACACAGCATGCTGCAGTGAAAGGCAGGCTAGGTCCACACTTGTTGCTGCAGTTTGTAGCTATAGGTGGCAGTGAAAGGCTCAGGCAGCAGGGAAAAGCCTTTCCCTTGTTTCCAGAACTTTTCCCCACTACCTCTCCTCACTGGAGCCTTTCTTTGTGGTGGGGAAAGGCTCTGGCAGCGGGACACTACACTGCTAAAAATAGTACAGATGTGAGAGGCACTGCTTGGGCATGTAAAGAGCTGTATAGGATATTGACTCTAGGGGTTCAGATGTCTAGGGCACTTTATTCTACTTGTCTAAGCTGTACCTCATTTCTACACTGTTGTTTATTCCCATGCCAGCTGGGAGTTCAATGTCTGTACTCTACCTACCACTGAAAGTGTAGGTGTACCTTAAGCAGTACATTTTAAAAATAAGTTACCTAGTGCTTTCCATTTGCAAATCACTTTATAAACATTGATTAATACCCAGAATATCCCTGCAAGGTAGCTAAATATTGTTACTGTCATTTTACAAATAAGGAAGCTGACATGGAAAGTCTGTGACCATAAGGGCTGGAACTATGGGTGCTGCCTCACCTCATGACTTGAAGTGGTTTCCATTATATACAGCGTTTATAGTTTTGGTTCAATGGCTCTCAGAACTCCCACTAAAAAATAGTTTCAAGTCACCCCTGTCTGTGACTTGTCTAAGAATGTGGAGTAAGTCAGTATTGGAGACACTATTATTATTTGTTTATTCAGTATTTGTATATTATGCATATAAAACTGCAAGTGTGTGTTGATTTAGTATCTTCCCAAGTCTGATTCCAGTACTCTGACCTCAACACCTCTCTCAAGTATTATATGGAGAATTTCCTCCCCAACTTTCATTAACATTGGTGGTGGAGTTGAACTGAATCACCAACCCATGCATCCCTTTGAAAATGCACCCTTACTGTCTTGATAGGTCTGTGTAAAAAATGTTTAAACAATCCTAATCACATGGGACATTTACGAAATTGGTAAATTAATTGTTAGTCTATATTGTCATTTCCACTTATTTAAAGCTGAGATAAAATGGAATGCGATATTCCATGATGTTTTTTTTTCTTCCACCTACAACTATTTCTGTTTTATGTTGGTCCCCTTTGTTTACTTTCCTAACATGCTTGAGGGGGGGGGAAGTGTTGGACAAAAGATTATGTTGGTTTCCTTGCACAGCCGGTTTCTTTTGGGTCTTTGCACACCTTCCTAGCATCCCTTTCCAAAGTGCACCACTTTCCACATCACTAATGATGATAACCTTTTTTCACCCTAATGCAAAGGTGGTGAGCCCCACAACAGCAGTCTCAGGGGCACCTACAGCAGTGCTAAGATTCAAAATAATAATAAACCCCCCCAACCAAGACCTAAACTAAAACAAACCATTCTAAACTTGGAATGTAAAATTCAAATGTTCTTTTAACTGGCAATGGTATAAGTCTAAAGCAGTTGTAATGTGTCGTGCAATTTACAGATTCCAGTGCCTGCCATAATGTATTTATGATAGCTGCACTCTGTGTTATTAGTAGCTGTCTTTTTCTGCAGCCATCGGTGTTTGATAATAGTCTTAAAACACCCAAAATTACTTACCTGCAAGCAACATTCCAGATAGTCCCTGTTGACAGTTTGAATAAGTTTAGTGCCCTTTTGTTGTACTTTACCTTCAAAACAAACTGATTGAACCATCAATAGCTCCTGGAAGCTGACAGAGGCATGTCATCTGGGCTAACCTTCTGATAGTAGGTTATCTGTGGGAGTTAACCTCCCTGCATTGTTAACTGAAATGTTTTATGTACTATGCAACTTTAGGATACTGCTGTGATAACCTTAGTAACTAAGTCATACATCACAGCAAGGAGATTTTGTGCAACAAATAACCCTGGATAATATTTACAAGGGTAGAATTGATATTGTAGTGTTCATTCAGTGGCTTTAGTAATCTTTTATAGAATTTTTATGGCAAATTGGTGTTACATTTAGGCTAAAGTTGCTTCACAAATGAAATATATTGCTAACTAAAATATACCCTGGAAGTCTCATGCTGGCCTTAAACAATTGTTCTATTAAAAACATGTGTAATCATATCTATAACATTCAGTTGTAATTTAATTTTGGCTCTTTTTAAACTGCATCGTTATTGGGATACTTCGCTCCTATTGATAGATAGCTTTTTAAAGTCTGTTACAGATTGCCTCTGTGTTTTATCATCCCCTTCAGAACATCTGCCCCACTAGGATTCCTGAAAATACTTCTGTCCTGTGACACAATTGGCTATTTATTTTGTGGGGTTTTTTTAGATAAGGCCCTAATTCTGGAATATTAAACAAAAAGCAGGGGTGAGAAATGGAGAAAAATACTCCCGTAGAAACAATTCTGTTATAAGTTTAAGCTCTCTTAAAATGACAGAAAGACTGACGTTTAGGGCTGTGATCCAAAGTCAGCAAAAATGACAGGGCTGTCTTCGTCTGTTGTCAGTTTTGTTTCTGCCTGCTTTTTGATGGCATCTTTCATTCCATCATTAAACATTTTGCTGATTTTCTAATACTGATGTTTTCTTCACCTGAAAATTCATCTTTTCTCACCCACATTTAGTGAGTGTCTTTGCTCATTTGGAGCTTCGCTCTTGACATATTATTTCCTTCTGTACATGTCTTCATTTGAAAGAATCTGTTGTCATCCAGGCTTTTCTGCCAGTAACACAAGATGGATGTATTCTCTTCCAGGAAAGATACGGGGCAGCAAAATGTCAGAAAGGACTGGAAGGACAGACAGAAAAAATGGGAGGTGTCTGAGATTAGAGAGATGGCAGTATCTCTAATATCTAGCTAAACCAAATAAATTGTCTGTCATGGGACATGTTCTACATAGCAAACGGACTTCTCACCTTGCTCACTTTATTACTAGTATTCTATTATTATTTCATTGAAGTGCATAGGCTGCTGATTCATATTAAAATTGTAGACCATTTTAATGTGTGTCAGTGAACATTTTCAATTCACTTGTTAAAAATTTACAAGGCCATTGCCTCAGAGGAAAGGTGTATATAGCTGAAAGCCTGCTTTGTAGCATTTTTTTTTTTTTGGGTCTGGATGTAAAAAGGGTAAATAATTAATAAAAACATTAATGTGATGTGCATGAACTCTTTTGGTCTCCCAAATTGGGACAAATTTGGAATCTCTTTGAGTTAATCATTGAATCATAGAACTAGAGGGTTAGAAGGGACTGCAAGGCTCATCTAGCCTAACAAGATGCAGAATTTGTTGTGTTTAAGACATCTAAGACGAATGACTATCCAGCCTCCTTTTGAAACCTCTAGTGAAGGAGATTCCAGGACTGAGGAATACTTGAAGGTAACACCGACCTTAAAGATAACACTATTTTTCTCTCTAAAACGTAGCCATATGCATTGTGCAAGGATTTCTGGGACTTCTGGATGTGTGAGAGTTCTTTCAAATGCCAGAGGGAGTCAGTATGATTACCAGTTTGACTGACTGTCCGGGTGTTTATGGGAAGCAGCTAGGTAAAGAGAATATTATCAATCACCTTTCTACCCTATGCCAGGAAAGAGCCTGGCACTTCCTCCCTTTTAGGAGTCTGTTTCACATCTGGTTGATTGAATGTAAATAGCAGGTACTTGAAGTAGTTTGATATTATCACCTTCCATGATTGTGTGTTTGGTTTTGCTTTTGGTTCATGCCATGCTTTCTACTACTGTGTGTAAGGCAACAAGCTAATGAAGCTTTTGTTATCTGATCAAAACATGAAGTTACAGAGAACTAGCAATGGGACTAAACAATGCTGAATCTGAACACCTGTCCGAAATTTGTGTGTGTGTAAGAGCATGCGTGCATGCTTTAGAATCTAGACCTGAGCCAGGTTTAGATGAATGGAGCCCATATCAGGAACAAGACAAAACTGGAACCATGCTTCCAAAGTGTGGCGGAGTCAAAATTCTGATCTTGGAACCAGATCCAAATTATATTGCTCAGTACTATCTCTAGATAAAGTCTTGTTTTTAAGAAGACTCTTAAATGCCCTTTGATGCACAGCATACGTCACTGTGTACCTTGGAATATTATCTTTAACTAGCATAAGTGCCCGGCGCTGCTCGGGTCAGTCGGAGGTGGGGAGGTGGCAGACAGCTGACACCCCCTGACCAACCCCAACACCCACCCCTCACCCCTCACCCACCCCGACACCTTCCCACCCCCCGAAGCAAACCCGAAACCCGCACCTCACCCCCCCGACCGAATCCGACACCCCCACCTCACTTACCGTCCCACCAAACCCAACTCAGATCCGTCGCAGGAGGGGAGGGGGCCCAGAGCCGAGGGATTCCGGGGACCTTCGCAGGTGGGGGGGGGGCACAGAGCTGATGTAGTCCGGGGTTCCGTTGGGGAGGTGGGAGGGGCAGAGAACTGAAGGATCTCCGGGGTTCCGTTGGGGAGGTGGGAGGGGCAGAGAACTGAGGGATCTCCGGGGTTCCGTTGGAGGAGGGAGGGGTGAGCTGAGCGAGTGAGGTGTCTGTTGGAGGGGGGTATTATGACATCATCACCACCTAACTGCCAAGCTGATGTGATTGGCCCTGAAAGACTTTCACCCCTGGGGGGCGTCAGAGGTGAGATCCGAAAATTTTTCGACCCTTACCAGCATCTAGACCCCAAGACCCCTCACTGTACCAAAATTCAAGTCTCTGGCTCAAACGGTGCGGGAGGACTTCGCAGTCATACGTACATACATACACTCATACATACACCACTTGACTTTTATATATATAGATTTAGGTGAAATTCTAGGGTATGTGATGGAAAGCTGAATCAAAACCCCAATGTACAATTTATCTGATGTTGCTAATGATGATGATTGTTGTATTTGTAGCAAAAGTCAATAAAAGTGTGAAAGTGAGTTTCTGACTGAAGATCTGAGCATTATAGAACTGGACAGCAGATGGAGAATTTTTTTAAAAACATAACTCCATGCTCAAATTGTCCAGCAGCATATCAGATAACATTACACTTAACAAATTAAAAAAAAATTGGAAGCTGTGTGCATCAAAATTCTCTTTATTTATGTTCTCACAAAGCTGCCTTCTCCAATTTGACCCATTAATGGGTGTATCATACATTGCAATAATGCTTCATTTGGGTGTGCACCTACAATAGAGTGTCCTTGGACCACAATAGAGTAAATTGATATTTACAAGGGAAAATATCAATTTCTTGATATAGACAGGGTAGAGTAGGCTACATCATAGGAAGTGAGTGAAAGGTCAGGGAAAGAAAAGTCATTTTAATTGTATATACTTTTTTTGAGTCATATAATTTGTGAAGGTGGATTTGTATGTCAATGTGAATTTTAACTCAGACATTTTGGCATTTCTTTTAGGTATTTTGTTCTGCACAAATTGACCAACCTGAAGTTTCTTGATACTCGGAAAGTAACCAAATGGGAGCGTGAGGAAGCCTTGTTACGAGGTGCCTTCATGAAAGTGGTAAAGCCCATAGATGCTAAGGTAGGAGACTAAATGGAGATAACATACACTAATCCCACTTGACTACTACTTTGCAAATCAGAGAAAAGGAATTATGCATACCCTTGTTAAATAGTAATATATCTCTAAAAGAACTGTTCAGAAAGGTTGGTTAAAGCTATGTGTAAGCAATGGACAGAGACCTTTTAGGCAACAGTACTGCTTATTGAGTCAGGTGTGTGTGTGTGGGGGGGAAATCCTTAATCTGTATTTTCCAAGATCAGAATTTTACTGTTAAATGTGATTTAATGAATCATAGTTGTGGCATCATAGTTGAAATGTTGGTTTGAATCTTAATTAACTAACACATACATGTTGCCAGGATCAGAAGAATATTTTTGCTCTTTCTAAAGATCTATAACAACTCTGTGATATGTTGTTAGAAAAGAAGGAAATTTTTCTGACACTTTGTCCCCTGCCATGCATGTTGTACACAGATGTTGATCTCAGAGCTCACACCTATGGTGTTTATTGACCTTTAGTTGATACAGTGTAATTTAATGTGGTGTCATATTAATGAGTGTTGATGTTGGAGAGTTTCTCTAATCTATGATTCAGACTCAAGCTTTCTCACACCAGTTGCCTCAAAATTGGGAAAATTGCATGCCTTTGACTCAAAGAGAATACAGATGTGATTCTTCGTTTGCTTTCTTTCATCATTGATCACTACAAGATAACAGCACCCTTAGTATTTCAATGTATTTGTAGCATTACAAATATCTTTTGAAATGATTAGCTATCTAAAATTCTTTTCAAGTTTATTAATCTGGTAAATTTCTGTAGGCTGTTTTCTTCTTGAAAATACATCATCAATAATTTATTGCAGATTTCCAATAATGCTGAATAATAGTGCAGCAGCAATGGAACTACACTGTATTTGATGGCATAAGTGTTACTAGATAAATTAGTTATCACCAGTACAATTGCAGTAGATATAAAATGAATCAATCTGAATTAATTTGCTAACTAATAGAATGCTAACAGTTCTTATTCAGGCATAGGTTTGACATATTGTTTACTAAGTACCTTTAGGTATTTCAGCTTTTATAATACAGTGTGTAGTAAATGAAATCATTTATTTCTAAGCTTTTTTGAAAAGCTTCCTCACAGAGTATTCTTTACTAAATCCTGCAAAATTCAGCACTGGAAATGTGTAAATTATGTTGTGCTTATACCATTTGTCTTTTTATAATTATTCTCTTTCTATCTACTCACATTTAATAGGTCATTATTAGTGAAGTTTTATTCTAATGCTATTAACAGTTAATCTTCATTTATAAATCTATCATTTGTGTTTCGACTGGTGCAGGAGTAAATAAGTGTTCAAGTTTGTACCTATATTATTGGATGGTACTTACTTGTGTTTGCTGTTAAACCAATTGCTAAGGGTAAGGCACTTCTCATTGGATCCTGTCTAACTCTATCCTTTGTATTACTAATGTAGTCCACTGTGTAGTTTTTAGGTCTAAGTCTTAAATACATTTATTTCAACAGTTCTCTTAGCACAGGGTTCAAATTTAGTGTTGTGGCTTTGTTGAATTTTTTTGAAAAAAAAAATTGTTACAGAATTGCTGATGTTATCTAGCATGATAAAGTACCTTTGTAAAGGCTTTCTGATGGCATGAGTAAATACCTGTAAGTGTGCTACAGAATTATCTTCATCATACAAAGTTATATACTCTACAAATAGCCAATTTAAAATAAGTAACTGTAATTGAGTTTGAATATACATATAAAAACAAACAATTGCTCTGGGTGAATGTTTTACTATGGATGTTCAGACATATAATATGTAAGCACATTTTGCATGGATGGAACTGTTTGTAGATGCTGTGTGTGTGTGTGTATTTAGGGATACACTACACACATACAAAGAAAGTGAAAACCATTAAAGGATCATTCTCCCACCGTTTCCACAAAAATGGTGCTCTAGAATAGGAAATAATTATAGTATCACTGAAATCACAATCTGATAATTATTGAGAAATGATGCTTTTTGGTGGCAACCTTGGTGTGTATATACAAGTATATATGGTACTCTCCTGTTCATTTGAATAGCCTGAGGGTATCTGAAAGTTTTGGGCAACTGGGCATTCAGATAAATGGAAGTGTTGTTAACTACATAAGACTATATGGGCGGCACACTATGCATTTGAATAACTAGGGGTTTGGATAAAGGGAATTAATTATACTGTGCGGGTTGGGGCAAGTACAATCATAGGACTAGAAGGGACCTTGAGAGGTCTTATAGTCCAGTCCCTTGCACTCATGGCAGGACTAGGTATTATTCTAGACCATCCCTGGCAGGTGTTTGCCTAACCTGCTTTTAAAAATCTTCAGCAATGAAGATTCCACAAACTCCCTAGGCAATTTATTCCAGTGCTTAACCACCCTGACAATTAGGAAGTTCTTACCAATCTCCACCCTAAACAGACCATGTTGAGGTTTAAGCCCATTGCTTTTTGTCCTAGCATCAGAGGTTAAGGAGAATTTTTTTTCTCCCTCTATTGTAACAACCTTTTATGTATTTGAAAACTGGTACCATGGCCCTTCTGAGTCTTCTCTTCTTCACATTAAACAAACTCAGTTTTTTTAGTCTTCCCTCATATGACATTTTCTAGACCTTTAATCATTTTTGTTGCTCTTCTCTGGACTTTTTCCAATTTGTCCACATCTTTCCTGAAATGTGGCACCCAGAGCTAGACACAGTACTCCAGCTGAGGCCTAATCAGTGTGGAGTAGAACGGAAACATTACTACTTGTCTTGTTTCCAACAGTTCTGCTAATACATCCCAGAATTATGTTTGCTCTTTTTGCAACAGTGTTACATTACTGGCTCATATTTAGCTTGTGATAATTAGTGGAATTGGAATGTGTTGTGAGGGTTTGAATAGATGCCATATGGAAATATTTTCCTGAGTATTGTAGTACACTGATCCTGTTAGACTTATTTTTCATAACAAAATCAAATTTGAAGTTAGGTTTCTTTCATTATGGTAAGCAGGAGATCGAAAAATGTATTCAACAAAAAGACAGATTAATAAACTGGAAGAGGCCATGATGTGTCATTTTATTCTCTCCATAAAATATGTGGGATAGCAGAATGATCCACGAAGAACAACACAAGAAATGAGAATAAAGTCTTGACATTTTCATCCAACCAGCTTTTATTTACACAAAAGCAGAAGTATCTGGCAATCACAAGTCTTTGCAAAGTCATAAATATTTTAAATTGTATAAATTCCTATACTTAAATTTGTCTCAGGTTTTTATTTTTTTAACAAGACACTGCACTTTCTTGAGCTTTGCTTCATTTCATCCTTTGTTGTTTAAAATGCATCTGTTTGTGATGTGACTGATAGAGAGATGCAGTCATTCATTAGAAAACAGTTTAATGTTACAATGCACTGTTCCATCTCTCCGTGTAAAGTGAGCTAAACTTCATTACTCTGTGATGTTTTTATTTTCCTCTGTCAAAATATTGAATGTTGTATCATGCTTGATTTTAATAAAAATCTTGTAAGCCTGGCTGGATAAGGGGCATTGAGCCAGATGAGGAAGCCTCATTTAATGACCAGACTGTGACCTCATTTCACTGGCATAAGTGTAGATCAAAGTGGAAGATGCCTGTCCAGTGTGAAGTATGTTGCTGGGCATGACAGCACTTCACATCAGAATGACAGCTTAAGAATACGACAGTCAAAATTGCTTAATTATGTCCCAGCTTTGTAATTATTCATCCCTGCTCCTGAAAAGAGCTCAGTTGTCATTTCTTTGACATAATTATTTAAAGCTGTACCCTCCTTCTGTTTATAGCTTGTCTATGTATTTTGCTACCAAGTGTTTCATCTTTAAGGACTTAAAAATGCAAAACAGGGCAGGGTTAAATGGGCACAGTTGAAAATCCTGCATTTGAGGATTCCCCCTGTTTGTACGTTGCTTATAAGCATGAATAAGCAAAATGAATGGATGAAGCATCAGAAAACTGGGTATATTAGTTTGAAAAAAGCCTACCTGCTTATTTAATTCTTCATCCAGTTTGTATCACATTGGTTACAATTTTATATATCCTAGACATAGTTCCCCATATGCTTGTGTGTGTGTATGTAATATATATAGATGTGTATGTGTATATCTATATCTATATAATATGGGTATGTGTATAGCTATAGATAGATATATAGATGGGGATGTGTGAGTGTGTGTGTGTGTATGTGGATATAGATATAGGGGTGTGTGGGGATATATAGGTGTGTGTGTATGTGGATATAGATACAGGTGTGTGTGTGTGTACATATAGATATAAATATATATAGATAGATATATAGATATATATAGGTGTGTGTGTGTGTGTGTGTGTATATATATATATATATAGATATGTGTGTGTGTGTATATATATATTGTGACGGAGTCAGACCAGAAGGGTATAGGAGAGTTCTGGAAGGGAAGTATATCAGCCTCAGGATGAGCACCTTTTGGTTTCCCAGGAGGTGGGTGGGCCTAAGCCCACCTGTTGCTGAAGTCCCTCCCCCAGCCTGGCGGGAGGGATACTAGACCCGGGCCAATTGATTACGGGGGACAACTAATGAAAAAAGGGCAAGGGAGGGTTACAGGTTCAAAACGAGGGTACAGGATGGGGACACCGAGCAGAGAACCCCGTTCAGCGCCCACTGCTCCATGAAAACGCAGAGGGAGGCTGTGGACGCTGCCCAGTGGAACTCTGCCCGGATGCGTGACTGAACGAGTGACCGAATGACCTGAAGGAGACCCCACAGTCGCACCGGAACCCCCCGTCTAGCATCCTCCCCCTGGTGTTATAGATGATGGTTTTGGCAAGCGCCAGGAGGAGGTTGGTGAGGAGGTCTCGCGACTTTGTGGGGCCACGGATTTGGTGTCCAAAAAGAAAAAGGTGTGGAGAAAAGTGCAGCCAGAACCTCAATAGGAGGTTCTGGAGGAGCCGGAATAGGGGCTGCAGCCTGGCGCACTCGAGGTAGGCGTGCGCCAGGTCCTCCCTCACGCCGCAGAGGGGACAGGTGTTGGGCATGGGGAGGAACCGTGCCAAGTACACACCCGTGCTCATGGCTCCATGAAGGAGCCGCCAACTAATATCCCCGGCGGGCCGTGGAATCAGCGTGGAATAGAAGGTGGCCCACCGGGGCCGCTCACCCTCGTTCGGTGATAGGTAGTCCCGCCACTTGGTATCGGGGCGGGATGCGAGGGTGAGGAGATGTATCGTGTGAAGCACGAGTGTGTAAAGCTGTTTCCTCGACGCGGTTCGAAACGAGACCGGCTGCAAGGTGTGCAGCCGGCTCGGGGTGTGGGAGTGGAGAGGCCGGGAGGGCTCACGAAGCCAAGGCCCGAGTACCATTTCCGGAGGGCTCGGGGTGAGGGGCGGGCGGGGAGAACCCTCTCTCAAGGCCCGCTGCAGGAAACCGAGAGAGACGGGAGACAGGGCGGTCCTCACCTCCTGGAGTACGCGCAGGGGGGGTCACAAGGGTGGAGAGCCCCATGCGCCGAGCGAGCGCACGGGGATCCACCCAGTCCCCTCTGTCGTAGTCCAGGAGGTCTCTGACTTTAGTGATTTCTCCCAGGACCAACCTCCGACGCACTGAAGGAGACTCCGCCACCTGCACACGGAGGGCCGAATTGTGTAGCAGGGGCTCCACGAGGAGATCATCTCCCTCGGTGGCCACAAAGGACCTGGTTGCCCCGAAGAGCTGCCAGGTCTGGAGGAGGTCCTGGTAGAAGGCCGGCAGCTCCGAGAGGTCTCGCGGAAGACCCCTCCGGTGGAGAAAAAAGAGCTGCCGGTCATAGCGAAGCCCCCGGAGGCGGCGGAGGAAGGCGTGCGCCAACATTCTCCATGCCGGACTACCATCACTATAAAGGAGTCTCTGCAGGGCCTGGAGGCGGAAGACATGGACCTGGCTGCGCAAGCAGACCAGGCCCTGTCCTCCTTCCTCCAGGGGAAGACTCAGAACCCCCGCAGAGACCCAGTGCAGTCCTGGCCAGAAGAAGTCCAGGGCGAGCCTCTGGAGTCTGGCCAGGATCCTCGGGGCCGGGCTCAGGGTGTTGAGCCGGTGCCAGAGCATGGACAGGACCAGCTGATTCAAAACCAGCGCCCTCCCACATAGGGAGAGACACCGGAGCAGTCCCGTCCACCTCCGCACCCGCTCACTCACCCTGCCCTCCAAATCTTGCCAGTTTTCCGGCGGAGAGGGGTGCGTGGCGGAGAGATAGACGCCGAGATAGAGCAGCGGACCCGCACTCCACCGAATGGCTTGAAGCGCGGGTGGGAGGGAGCTGACCTGCCACCCGTCCCCGACCACCAGGCCAGAGCTCTTGACCCAGTTGACCCGGGCGGAGGAGGCCGCCGAGTACACGGCTTGGCAGGCCTCCGCCCGCACCAGGTCGCCCGGGTCCTGGACCACGAGGAGTACATCGTCGGCGTACGCCAACAGGACCAGCCGCAGCTCCGGCTCCCGAAGCACCAACCCCATCAACCTCCGTCGGAGGAGAAAGAGGAAGGGCTCGATCGCCAGAGCGTACAGCTGACCCGAGAGGGGGCACCCCTGCCGTACTCCCCGCCCGAAGCTGACCGGCTCGGTCAGGGTCCAGTTGAGCCTGACCAAGCACTCCGCCTCAGCGTACAGCACCCGGAGAAACCCCACAAACTGGGGGCTGAAGCCGAACGCCTGCAGGGTGCCCAGGAGATACCCGTGGTCCATCCTGTCGAACGCCTTCTCCTGGTCCAGGGACAGGAGGGCGAACGACAGACCATCCCTACGCCCTAGCTCTAAGAGGTCCCGGACCAAATAGAGGTTATCGAAGATGGTACGGCCCGGGACCGTGTAGGTCTGGTCGGGATGGACCACGTCCGCCAGCACAGACCCCAGCCGCAGCGAAATAGCTTTAACTACGACCTTATAGTCCGTGCTGAGGAGCGAGACGGGACGCCAATTCCGAAGATCGAGGAGGTCCCCCTTCTTCGGCAATAAGGTCAGTACGGCTCGCCTGCACGAAAGAGGGAGCACCCCGCACTGCAAGGACTCGGCCCAGACGATGACAAGGTCCGGGCCGAGGACATCCCAGAACGCGCGGTAGAACTCCACGGTCAGCCCGTCCATGCCTGGAGATTTATTGGTGGGCATGAGATGGAGGGCGGCCGAGAACTCGGCCAGAGAGAAAGGCGTCTCCAGCCGGTCTCGGCCGCCCGCGCCGACCGTCGGGAGCTCGGTCCAGAGCACCCTGCGGGCTTCGGCTTCGGTCGGATCCGGAGAGAAGAGATCTGCGTAGAAGGCCCTGGCCCTTCCACACATCTCCTCCGGATCTGTGAGGGGGGTGCCATCCGCTGCCAAGAGGCAGGTGACATGCTTTTTGGCCCCCCTCCTTTTCTCCAGGGCGTAGAAGAAACGGGAGCCGCGGTCCATCTCCCGAAGGAGACGGATGCGGGATCGAACGAACGCGCCCCGGGCCCGGTGATCCTCCAGAGCCCGGAGCTCCTCCCGCTTCTCCCTGTACACTGCACGGAGGGGTGGATCCTCGGGGCCAGAGGCCAGGCTCCTCTCTAGCTGTAAAACCTCCCGCTCCAACTGCTCTATCACCGCACCCCGCCGGCGGCTGGCGCCCCGGGTGTAGTCACGGCAGAAGAGTTTGGCGCGCACCTTCCCCACGTCCCACCACCGCCTCGCCGAAGGGAAGGAACGCCGCTGTTCCCGCCAGGCCAGCCAGAACTCCCGGAAGGCCGCCACGAAGCCCGGGTCCTCCAGCAGACTGTTGTTAAAATGCCAATAGGCCGGCCCTGGCCTCTCCAAACTCAGAGAGGCCGTCACGGTCACCAGATGGTGATCCGAGAACGGGACCGGCCGGACGCCAGAGGTGCGGGCTTCCGCCAGATAGAGTCTGGAAAAGTAGAGGCGGTCTATCCGGGAGTAAATGGACTGCCCTTCCCCCACCCGGACATAAGTGAAGGTGACGTGGTCGTCCGGGTGGTGGGCACGCCAGACGTCCACCAGGGAGTGCTGGTCTATGATCTCCCTGAGGACGTCTGTGGCCGTGTGGGATCTCTCTCTTCCTGAACGGTCCTGGTCCTTGAGGGTGGTATTAAAGTCCCCGCCCAAGACCAGGCATTCGTGAGGATCCAGGGTGCCGAGGAAGGCCGCCGCCTGCCTAAAAAAGCACACCCGGTCCGGGTGCGCGTTCGGGGCGTACACATTAAGTAGATTGAGAACGACGCC
The DNA here is from genome assembly GCA_032164245.1 of Sternotherus odoratus. NCBI lineage: Eukaryota > Metazoa > Chordata > Testudines > Kinosternidae > Sternotherus > Sternotherus odoratus. The sequence goes on from JAVMKO010000005.1 coordinate 55,117,226, forward strand.
CTCCACGCGGGCCCGGATGTGCAGCAGGCGGCCCAGCACGACCTCGGCGACCCCCAGCACCTCAGGCCGTAGCCCGGCGGAGAACAGGGTAGCCACCCCAGCCGATCGGGTGCTGAGGTGGCTAAAGTACACCCCATCCCCCCACTCCAGCCGCCAGCTAGCCTCGGCGGCTGGAGCCGTGTGGGTCTCCTGCAGGAAGATCACAGAGTACCCCCCGTTCCGAAGGAAGGAGAGCACCTGGCACCTGCGGAGACCCACCCTACAGCCTCGGGTGTTTAATGTTGCAAAGATGGTACACTTCATTGTGAGGGCTGGGGTGAATCCTCACGGGCAGAAGGATGGACGGCTCCCGGCGGGCCCTGCAACAACCCATGCGCGGCCCCAAAGGCGAGCAGGGAGTTGCGGAAGGTTCGGGCCCGCCGGTAGGCCAATATGTTCTGCCTCCCGGTCCCTATCCCCTCCCCCAAAAGGGCCTTCACGGCCCGGAGGATGTCATGGAAATCCCCCCAGCGACGGAGGGCGAGTGCCACCTTCTCCCTGGAGCCACAAGTGTCTTTCAGGAAGTGGCGCAGCTCTTCCCTCAGCGCCGAGGGGGACATGGCAGCCAAGTGGCTGCCGCCCTCCGGTAGGGCACTTAAAGGGACTTCGTGGCCCTTGGAGACGAGCAACTGAGGCTGTGAAGCCTGGCGCGATCGCGCCGGGTGACCCGTCTCCATTCCCGGCATGGAAAGGGGCGGCGGAGGAGGTGACGCAGCCCCTAAAACCATGGGGGTTGGAGATTCGAGAACCGCCCCCTGAGAGTTGTCCAGATGACTTGATGGTGGGACGACTTCAGGGGCGGCAATAACAGTGGGAGCGGAAGGGGCGGGGGCAGGGGACGAAGCGGGAGTGGGGACCAGGCTCGGGGCTGGGACAAGAGCGGGGACGGGGTCCGTAAGTGGCGCGGGGGGAAGGATTGGGGCAGGAATGGGGTCTGGGTCCGGATCGAGTGAAGGGATAGAGAGGGGACTGGGACCGGGGTCAGTGGATGGGGCTGGTTCGGAGTGAGGGACTGGGGTAGGGACAGGGGTCAAGTTTGGGACTGGTTCAAGGGAGGTTGTGGGGGCAACAGTGACATCAGGGTCCCCAGCAGCAAAGTTGCTGGGGTGCGGCTCCTCTCGACTTTCAGATAGGGTCGGGGGATTGGGAGCAGGAGGGGGGCCTTCCACGTTGCCGGGTGCAGGCGACTCTATAGGTGCATCGCCCGCAGCCACGGCATCGGGCGTGATGGTGATTGTATCTGGGCCCCCCTCTGAGGGGGTAGCCGACTGCACGGTCCCTGCGGGACCCACTGACCCAAGGCCCGGCTGCTCAGCGTTGGCCGTCGCCCCGAGGGGCTCGGCGGCCTCTGCCACATTGCTGTTAGCAGCCGGGCAGGTGGGAAGGGTCAGGGGTGCCCCGAGGACCAGAGCAGGGGTGTCCTCCGGGAGAGAAGGGCAAGGAGAGGGAGGGGGCGGCGGGAGCAGAGCACCGCCCATGTCGAGGCCCGCTTGCAAGGGGTCGTCCTCCCCCTGGGTGAATGGGGTCAGACCCAGGGCCTCGATCTCATGATAGATGGGGGGGAGGGCGGGCTCTGAGGCCTCAGCGACCTCCCCCCTGGACACCGGGGTGGCAAGCACCCCTGTGTCGATGGTGGTTGGGGCCGGAGGGGCCGATGGTGCGGGGTCCGAAGGAGCTCCCGCAACAGCCCCCTCACAGGAAGGGTGATCCTCCTGTAGCGGGAGGGGCAGCAGTAGCGGTGGTGGTGGCTGGATCACCAGGGCCACCGGCGTTGACAGGGCCGGTGCCCTCTCTGGTTTCGGGGGTCCCGGGCTCCCCTTCGGTCCGGGCCAGGGGGCAGTCCCTCCGGATGTGCCCCGTCGCCCGGCAGAGGAAGCACCGGGCCTCCCCCGTCGAATAGTGGACCCGGTGATAAGCCCCTTGGTAGGGCACTATAAAGGAGCCCTCCAGGGGCACTCCACTACGCGCCACCGCCGGCGATACTTGGATCTGTACCTGCCGGCGGAAAGATAGAACATGGCGCAGGACGGGGTCCTTATAGCCTGAGGAGAGAGGGGTGATGACGGAAATGGGCTTCCCCAGGGTGGAGAGGGCGGGAAGCAGGGCGGCATTAGGGAGGCAGGGCTCGACGGAGGTTAAAACCACCCGTACGCCCAGGTCCTCCAGGGGCTCTAGGGGGACGAACACGCCCCCCCACTGACATGCCCTTTTCCACTGCCTCTTGGGCGGCGACCTCCGATGCCAGGAGGAAGACCATCTTTCCATACATCTTGGAGGCCGCCACGATATTCCTGGGCCCCACCACACGGGCCAGCGCTCGCGCATAAGTTTCTCCATTGGGCGAGGCTGGCACCAGGTGGCAACGGATGCTGTGCCTCCTGGTAAGCGCGTGGAAAGGGCCCCGTCCTCCGGAGATGGCAGCGGAGGCGGTGGTCGGGGCGGGCGGCGGGGCGGCGGCCACCTGGGCATACGCCCTGCGGGCTGGAGGGTCCGCAGAGCTGGTGGAGGGGATGGCTGGGGAAGGAGGGGCCGCGGCAGATGTTGAAGCCGCGGCCATAGGGGCAGCCCCACCCGAAGGAGGTGTAGGTTTCCGGGCGGGGCCCTTTCCCTTCTTTTTCCCCTGGCCCTTCCTGCTGGTGGATGAGGTGGCCACGGTAGCGTCAGGGACCGGGCAAGGGCCGGTCGAGAGGGTGGCCGCAGGATTGGGCAGGGGCAATGGCAAGGGAGGGGCAGGGATTGGTTGAGTGGGGACTGGAGGGGGGGCAGGGGCGGGAACGGGGGCGGGGGTCTCCTCCATGACAGTACGGGGGTAGGAGGAGGCCCTATGGGAGTAGAGGTGTGTGTGGGGGGGAACCGCTCCTCTCTGCTAAACTGTATGCGGGAGAGGAGGGTCTAGCGGAGGGGGCAGGTAAAGGAAAGGGCTAACCACTCCTCCCCGCTGGACTGCAAGCGGGAGAGGAGGGTCCAATGGGAGAGGGGGTGGGACAGGGAAGGGGCCAACCACTCCTCCCCGCGGGGCTGCAGGCGGGAGAGGAGGGCACCCCAAAGGCACGGGAAGGGGAAGGGGATGCAACCGCTCCTCCCCGCTAGGCTGGAAGCAGGGGAGGAGGGTGCTGGCAGGGGTCAAGGGCAGACACGGGGGAGAAAAACAAAGGTTCTGGCTCCTCCGGCTGCACTAGGAGGAGGGGGGCTACAAAATCATGGGGTGGGGGGTGAAAGTGAGGCTGATGAAAGGGGGAGGGCACACAGGCAACTAAAGGGGGAATGTGGGCACATGCGATGGAAGTGGGGAACTAGGAAGGACCGGGGAGTAAAGGGCCTGGGTGAGAACACAAAATGGAGGCTGAAAAAAGGGCGGGAAACTGAAGACACAAAGTTTGGGGTGGGGCCAGGAAGGAACCCAAGGGCTAGGGGAGGAAGGACTGACCGAAAATTATCTTCCGGTAAAATTAAGGGGTGGGTGGGGCAAACTAAAGGAAGGGTACAACTAAAGTAAAAAAGGGGGGAAAAATGGTTGGGGGGGAAGGTAGGGGGGAACCCCGGCGGGACCCCCACTAGCCAAACACAGCTGGGGGGGGATTAGGAAAAGTCCAGGGTAGGGTGCACGTGCCCACAGGCGCCTGTGCACCACACAGTCCTTTGCTGCTCACAGTCCCAGGTGGTTAAAGGGTGAAAGAAGCCGACAGCCCCGTCGAGGGGCAAGGTCCAGATGTTGGTGGGTTGGTGGAGGGGGCAGCGGTGGGGGTGGTGGTCCGGGGAGCAGATGGACAAGGGGGAGGGCTCCGTGCCTTTCCCCCACGCTCCCCCTGGTAACAGCAATCCCACCACCCCAAGAGTTACTCAGTCAGTTGGAAACCCCCTCCACAAAAGTCCTTTGATAGACGTCTTCTGTCCTCACCTCCTCGATGGTAGCAGCGGCTTCGGGGTGGTGGTGAGCAGCTGGTCGGTGGAGAGGCCCGGTGATAGTAGTGATGGTGGTGTCTGGGCCTCTCCCCCCCCCCCAGAGGCAGGGGGGGGGGCAAGGCAGCAGGCCTCCCCCCCTCTCAGCAACAGTCCTTTTTTGGGGGGGACGTGGGGGGGTGGAGCTCAACCCAGCTGGTGAAAAGACAAAATAGTCCAAAGGGGGAGCTCCAGCTGGTGGTGATAGCAGCAGCCACAGAGAAACAGTGGGGTGTGGGGGGGTGAGTGTGAGTGGGGGTAGGAAAGTCCTGGCAGCAGTGGTGGGGCCAGGTGGAGGGGGAAGGAAGGGGCTCCAGGGGGGGATGATGGTAACTGCAGCCCCTGCACCCCTAGAGCCCCTTGTGGACCTTCCCCAGGCCCTGTGGGCTGGGGGTTTCCAGGCAGGAGCCTCTCCAGAAACTCCTGCTTTGCCCCAGCCCTGCTTCCTTCCAGGTACCTGAGAAGCTCCTCACAGCAGCCAGGCCTGTCTCCTACTCCAGGCAGAGGAGAGACCCGCACGAGGAGCAGCCTCAGGATGAGCAGGTGTCTGCTCCCTGGATAGCCAAACAGAGAAGGTTCTAGAAAGGAGCAGAAACAGCTAACCTGATTGGGATACATGGAGCCAATCAGGGGCTGTCTGAAATCACTTAAAAACCCTCCCATTTAGTCAGGTGGGTGTGGGAGTCAGGAGTTTGGGAGGCGTTGGAGCAGAGGAAGTTTGGAAGGAGGCCCTGCGGTAAGGGTGAAGCGGAGTGTGAAGAAGCAGGGACTACTGTGGGGAAGTAGCCCAGGGAATTGTATTGTGCTTGGTGCCTAAAAGGTCATCCATCTTAACTGATACTATTAGGGTCCCTGGGCTGGAGCCCGGAATAGAGGGTGTGCCCGGGCTCCCCCCCTTTCTACCTCCCCTAACTAATCACAGTGAGCCTCTGAGGCTAGCACAAACCACCTGGAAGTGCAGTACCCACAGGGAGAAGGCCAAAGCTTTGCCACAAAATATCTATCTATCTATCTATCTATATCTATATCTATAGAGATCTATAGATATATCTAGATCTAGATAGGTGTGTGTGTATATATATATATAATATATAAATCTTAGTTCATGACAAATCTATATACACCACTTTTTAGGATACTGTGCGTAGTAGTATGTTTATTTTTTGAAACTTATGCATTTGGCTCTTCTAGCAAATTGACGGTGAAACCAACAGTTCTTTGTTTCCCTTACTGCATTTTAACTTTTATCAGTTTTCCAATTATGCTTATACTAACAGATAATGTGAAGAGGATGGACATGAGTAAGTCTTGTGATTTAAGCTTGTTGGACCAAATACTCCGCTGGTATAAATCAGCGTAACCCCAATAAAGTGACTTCATGTCCATGGAACTATATCAGTTTACTCCAACTGAGCATCTGGCCCATTATGTTCAAAATATTGTAATTAATTTATTTTAAAATGGCTTTTATTTTGTGATTATTTTCGTGATTATTTTCAAATATCTTACTCTTCACACTGTAGTCTCAAAACCTGACCTAGATTGTTTTTTGTAGATACCTAAAAGAAGTTAATGAAGTAACAAGGCAGGTTGAGTTTATGGTTGCATTTCATGGGATGAGGTCATCTCACTTTTGCTCACACTGTTCTGTTTCGATACCCATCTTCTGTAGGGAGGTGGAATGTTATTTTATCGTGTTAGGAAAAGTAGATATTTAGCAATGCAGCTAACACTAGGTTAGCTAAGCAGAAACTGCAGTACCTGTTAGTTTTTGATCACTATCCGTGTTTTCATGTTGCTTACCACTCACAAGGAATATTATTTTGCTACCCTAATAGTTCTATCTACTTTCTGTAAAGCCATTTAAATCAAATCATACATGAAGGGGAATTTTGAGTGATTATACTATATGCTGTATAGGTATAAACAAACTGTAAAGTCACTCAAATTTCCCTTCATGTAATATATATATATATATATATATATATGCTTTTAAGAATGGAGGCATAATTCTTTGCTTGGATATGCGGCATCTGTATTAACTTGTCTTTTTTTCTTGAATCAAAGAAGTTGGTCATTCATAAAAATAGTAAAAGATACAGTAAAAAGGGGCCATTTGGAAATCTTTTTTCCCCCTTATGCATGCTCATTATTTTTATTTTAACAAACCGTCCTAGGATTCATTGCATATGAACCTAGTACATAGCATCTACACTAGCTCCAGAGTTAAGGGCTCTAAGGATTTAAGATCTGTTGTGTCAGTGAAGTGCCAGCTAGTTAAGAACTCTCTCTAAGTGATCCTTGACACAATAGATTGTAAAAGTTTCTTCTGGTCCATTGTGTCAGAGTTCAATGTCCTAAAACGGTAAGCAGCCACAGATTTAAGACTCCCAACTAGACTGTGATGCAGTAAATAATAATGGCTTCAAAAGAGACATTGCAGTAAGTCACGTTACAGTCAGACGTACTGAAGCATCCATCATATACAGTTTCAGAAGTCCCTAAATATATACTTACACAAGAGACCATAACACACTGTTTGGTCAATAGTCCATATACAGCAATATATGGTATAAAGAGTACTTAGCTCTTTGATTGTAAAATAAATAAATAAATAATCCCCAAATACTTCTCACATGGCAAACCACGGTGGTTTGCAAGGAGTCCTTATTGTCTTTTGTCGAAGATCTGCACTGGCTAATAATGATGCTTGCCTGGGCCAAGACCAACTTGCCAAAGGGTATCTATTTTAAATTTGTCATTTTAAAATTTTTCACTGTTAAAACAAAAACACGATTATAAATACAAATGAAACATAGCCACATAAATTGTTTTGCAGGAAGGTTAAAGGTATGTGTTAGAGCATTTAAGAACTCTGTATAGAAATCATCATGCTGCAATGGTCTCCAAATAGTGAATCATCTTACTTGCCTAACTTACAACAATACTGAGGCCGAACAGAGCTGAGTTACAGGGGGAGTGTCATCCTTAACTGAGAATTCCCTTGCTTTTGTAGCTTTAAATCAGATAATGTATTTTAATGCTCTGATAAGAAGTGTGTGTTAAACATCAGGACTTTTTCCTAATTAACAAGAAATTATTTTGCTGACATAAAAACATTAAAATACAAGAAAATCCTACTCACTAAAAACATATATTTGTGCCCTTTATCTACTCTCCATTATCGGCCATACCTTGGGAGTTTGATCTCTGTGTATGATTCTTCTTGGTTTCCGTCTGTGCCATTTGAGTGAATTACAAGGCATACTTAAAACAAAACAAAGCTTTTCTACAATAGAGAAATAGGCTGGTGCACCTACTGGGTCTTCTGTCCTTTTAAGTGCTATCACAAGTGTTGGTTGTACTGAACATAGGTGCATGCTGCTGGTGTGGCCAATTTAGTTGCTATTAGTCTATAACCACTGATAGCCTGAGACTTTCAACAGTACTGTGACCTGCTAGCTCAGGTACTAGTAAATGCCCATTTTAGTAAAGCCCATTTGCAATGAAAAACAAGACAAAGAGCTCATTCTCCTTTCTTCCTTCACAACCCATTAGAGGAAAGCAAAGTATGGGAATGGCAAAATAAAAACCTTTTGGGCATGCAGTTAGAATAGAATTGAAGAACTGTGGAAGGAGTGTTCATAGAGATGCAAAATAGTTTGGCATTTGATCTTGTGGGGACACAATTTGAGGAATGGGTAGTAGAGGGGCAAGTATCATAACACAGGCACCTTTGGCTGATACATTACTTTTCATTGGAGTTTTAGTAATATATTAACCCAGTACTCATGTGTTGACTTCTGTAATGATTATAGCTTAAGAAGTAAAATAGTCCTAATTCCCCCACGTCAAGAAGACCCAGTGGAAAAAAATTAAATTTCTAAATGAAGTTGACATATTTGTTGTTCTCTCCCCATAGTACAGACTCTCCCCATAGTACAGACTCTAAGGCACCATCCTGGACCCTGCGCCCAGTAGGAGAAAACAAATTGTGTGTAGGAGTGCTCTTTTGGAGTCAGAGGATGGAACCCCCTCCGTTCCCCTCTATCCAGGCTTAAAATTAAAAATAGTATTTGACTCCCTTTTTTTAGCTCTTTATAAAATTGTAAATAGCAAATCTTGGGCTCGTGTAACTTTAATTGTGTGTACTGTTGCAGTTAAAAAGTACAGCTTTTATCTGTTCTTTTGAAAGGAACTTGAGTAAGAATTCATTGTTTAGAACTGAAAATTATGCTAACAGTGCATACTGGAATGGATGCATTTCATTTGCCAAAAACAGCAGAAGAGTCCATAAAAATTGTCATGGCAAGTAACATAGAAAATTGTGTAGGTTATTATACAGTTGAGGGCTCAGTCACCAATCTTCAGTATCCAGATGTGGCACCATACAACATGACATATTGCAAATACATTGTATATTGATGCATAAGCGACAATATCATGAGTTGGTGTCAGAAAGCAGGATAGGTTCTGAGATTTGCACGAGAGGATGCAAAACAAATGGTTTTTACTATTCTGTTGGTCCCAGAGCGATCAGAAAATACATCCAAAATGTAAACCAAGATCATCTTCGAATGCCTATAATTTTAAATAATAACCCTAAACTTACACTACCAGTGGAGTGAAGCTGTTTAATGGCTCACCACAATTATTGCTCTATAGTTTAGGACAGGTTAGATTAAATGTATACTGTAAGAAAAGTAAAACTTGATATTGCACATATATATTAAGACTTTGGCCATGTAACTGGATTTGCTAGCTCAGACTCATGCACATGTGCAGAACTCCACCCTGGCGAAAGACACTCTAGGCATTGTTCATCATTAAAATACATTTAAATGAAGATGTTAACTTGGCAATTAGTTTATTACCTTTGGTTTGATTTTTCTACACTTGTATTTGTTATATTTTCCACGTGTTAAGATTGTCTTGACATTGTGAGATCTTTCAGTATGGAACCCAGTAGAGGTGTCACCAATGTATCCAGGACCATAGTATCCTCTAGACTTTATCAGACTCTTTGGGTTTAGAACATGGACGTTTGTCCAGTATTCCACCTATTCACAAAATTTAACTCCATTATTTATTCAAGGATCTCTTGATACGTAGTCACTGGGGTTGAAATCCTGGCCCCACTTAAGACCATGTCAAAATTCCCATTGACTTTAGTGGAGTCATGATTTCAGCCCGTAAGTTTTGTTTTTCACTTGTTGTAGAAGGATGAGACACAGCATCAACATGGCTGGGTTCTACTTAATTCTTGCTTCTGAGAGAGGCTCACATGATTGGATTTGGTTTGCAAAAGACATCACAGGCAAGCATAGGAATTGCTTTGTATGTCATAATCATGATCAAAGAAAAGTTAGTTCTATTTCAAAGACACTTCTTATATGACATTTGTGGGACTCTGGACCAGTTCATCTCTGTATTCTTTCTCCCCCATGCTGGTGCTTTCCCTGAATTTTGAGGCATGTTGATCTTGAACATTCTCTAAATGGTTCCCCTTAGCCACCGATAGAGCGATATTCCTAAATTCAGAGGTACACACATTGTTTACAAACCGCTGAGGAAATCTGATCTAATTTCACAATTAGACATCATGGCCTTATTTCTTTTGGGAGATAAAATAGATGGCAAAACAATAATAAAAAAACACATTTATTTTGATAAATGTGAAATATCTGGCTCAGAAGTTGAGAAAACTGTCATGGCTATGTTTTCATATCTCATTTGTTTTGACTGTGATGAGATGTGATATGGCTGCCATTATAAGCTCTGCAGGGCATGTACACACTTTGTTTTAAATTGCCTTCATCATCCTACTGACCAACCAAGAAGGTCAGCAATTACTAGGGATTGCAGATGAGCCTGCTTGCAAGGGGCACTGGAAATGATAGCACAATTAGATATTATGTTTGCTTTTATGTTCTTTACAGTGGAGTATCTTACAGTGACAGACAGGGTGCTATCAATAAGGAGGCAATGCACTATAATTAGAGCATTCTTTGATGTTAATTTAGCTAAGTTCACTGATAGCAATTGTCACTGATAGCAATTATACCAAGTGTTTTCTGCAAGGGTATTTTAACATCATTTTATTTTTCCTGTGTATTTTTAAATGTGATAGGGTTTTTGGCTATGTTCGTGGAACTGGAAATCATTATTTCTTACCAGACCAGAGAACTAATACTGCCACGTATGTTCTTAGTTTGAAGATTTTTCTAAGTAGGAAAATGAACCCAAGTGGGTTCCCTTATTGCTGCAGAGTGCAATTGTTGTCCTGCTTTAGAATGAGGATTATAAAATAATTTGATTGGTCTTTATATTGTTCATGACTTGTAAATCAATGAAGCCTCTTCCTTTCATTTCTTTTTTGGTATCTTGCGTCTTTTTTCTGTAACCATTGGAAAATAACTGGAAACTAAACTTGTTGGGAGTTTGACCTAGTACTTGTGCAGGGAACTTGTCCTATGCTTCCACAGAATATTTAAGCCCCTCTCCCACACACTTCCTGCCTGGCTGCTCCCTTTTTTTACTTTTCTGTTCTTTTTTTTTTTTCAATCAGTCTTTTATGCTGCCTGTTATTCCTGAAGCAGCCTACCTGATATTGTGTTCCAAATGACCACACTCTCTTCTGTTTGAAATCTCCGCCTCTTGTAGCTCATGTCTGCTCCAGAGCTGATCATATATAGCAGAAGTGGGCAAAGTACGGCCCGCGGGCCAGATCCGGCCCGCGGGCTCCTCCAAACCGGCCCCCGAGGTCTGGCTGGGGAGGCTGCTCTTGCCCCTCCCCCGCGGCCTCAGCTGCTGCACTGGGGAAGTTGTTCCCCCGTTGGCCCCCTCCCGCGTGGCCTCGGCAGGACACGGTAGGGAAACTGCTCCAGCCCCTCTTGCCCTGTCTCCCTCCCCCGCGGCCCCAGAGGGCCGCGTGAGCAGCGCTGTTGGGCGGGGCTGCGCGACAGCGTGTCCAGCTCCCGGCCAGACACGTTGCGCGCTCTGGGAGATCAGCGCAGCCGTGTGTCTGGCTTTGGGCCAGACACGCTATTCTAGGCAGCGGCGAGGTAAGAGGACCGGGGCCAGGCAGGTTACCTAAAGGGGCAGAAGGTGGGGGGGGGGAGGGAGGAGGTTGGATGGCACATGGGAGTCCCAGGGGGCCTGTTGGGGGTGGAGGTATAGATAGGTGTCAGGGAAAAGGAAGCTTGGATAAGTGGATAGGGTCCTGGGGGGGTGAGTAAGGAAAAGGAGACCTGTGGAGGGGGTGGTCAGGGGCGAAGGAGCAGGGGGGCTTGAGGTGGGGACTTGGGGCGGTGGCTAAGGGCAGGGGGTCTCTGGAGGGGGCAGTCAGAGGACAGGGAGCAGGGGGGGCTTAGATAGGGGGTGGGGCTCTGGGGGGCCATTAGAGTAAGGGATCTCCAGATAGGGCGATGGGTTGGGGGTTCTGAGAGGGGGTAGTCAGGGGGCCAGAAGTGAGTGGGAGTTGATAGGGGGCGGGGCCAGGCTGTTTGGGAGGGCACCGCCTTCCCTACCTGGCCCTCCACACAATTTTGAACTCTGATGTGGCCCTCAGGCCAAAAAGTTTGCCCACCCCTGATATATAGTCTTCCTATGAAATGTACACAGACTTCATTCCTTTATGGAATGACATTTATGCATTCAATTTTAAAAATCATTAAAGTAACCAAAATACAAACAGCTTTTGCTTCTCCTTCTCTTTAGATTCTTGCACACTCTAAAATACGCTATCTGCTTTCTTTTATTTACTTTTGTCCTCCATTGACCTCTGTGTTTGTGATCTTGGCAACTGTGTGCAGGTGGACTCTGATGTCTGCGAGGGTGTGCCCAGGGGCAGCAGACCACCAGCACACAACAAGCTGTAGGACTGGGGCCTTAAATTGTAAACTCAACAGGACAAGGACATTGTCTTTATATTTACATGTAAAATATGGTACAAATGTATTGTGGTATGTAAATAGCATGTCACAGACCCTTGTTGTGATAGAGGTGTTCCGGAGTGGACAACTGGTTTTAATTTTGTTTTGTGGATTAGAGGCATGTATCTCAAAATATTTGGAGCAAAAGATGATTAAAGCGTAATGTGGCTTGTATCCACCAATATTTTGGGGCTCGCTTCCTGCTGCTCCAACCTCGCGTCTTGAGACATCCTCAAGCCAAATAACTTCAGAGAAAACATGATAATCATGCCCCAAAGCAGAGTCCAATGGTTATGTATGACCTCTAGGAATGATAGGGACGATACTACCACTAAATGCCCTCCAAAGCATCAGACACTTTTTCTTCAGTGAAGATGAAGACCATAATTAGTTACACAGGGCAAAACAATTTGGTTTATAGGTTATTTTAGCTCCCCATCTCTCCCCAAAGCTACTAATTTGCTTTCCAAAAGCACTACCCTTCTTTCCTCTCCCCAATCTAAAACTACCATTCTGAGATTATTTTATTTAGGCCACAAAATACTTTTTTTAAGGCATAAGCAATTATAATAGCCCTTTCAGCTTACGTCTAAAAAGTGTCCATTACTGCACACTTTGGCAAAGGAAAAGCATGGGGAGAGATTAGGCCTGATATAAACAGATGTAAATTGATTCTCTTCAGTGGGTTGCACCTGCTTCCACCAAGGCCAAATTTGGGCTAAAATTTCTGGTTCAGAGTCCAGAGGCTAGAGAGAGCTGGTGGCGGACTCGTATTTTGTTGGAACGCAGTGAAAATAAATGCATCAATTTTGTGCCTGGTTGCAGTGGTTAATGCTAGTTACAGTTTGAGCTAATTAGGCCTTTTACTGAATATCTAATTCCAGCTTCAATTTAAGTCAATAGAAGATTTTCCATTGAGGTCCATCTCTGGATGAACAGGGTCATGATTTGCATGACTTTGGGTAAATTTCCCTTTCAGGAACAACTGACAAAAATTGGGCTTTATAGATAAAGAGCTTGATTTGAATGAGGTGCTGAACACCCTTATTTCCTCTTTGAAGACCCTTTGAGCTGAGGGTACTCAGTATTTGTCAGGTCTCAGGAGGTATCTTACCCTGATTTATTTTGAAATTAATGTCTTAGTATGAAATATGTATAGCAAGACCTGTGAATCACAACCGCCTCTGTGAGTTGATATTTATTTAATGAATGAAGAATGTTTCAAAAGTAGCAGCGTTTTAAATATGCCATAATAAGGAACAATCAAAGGTTTATGAGGTAGGATCACTTTTAGAGCCCCTTGATTTTAGTGAGCATCTTTCTGTTGGGTCCTTAATTCTGCTTAACATTTATTTTAAAAATGATTACTGAAAATATATTTTTTCACATGTATGTTTCTTATGCATCCATCATCACTGTATGTATGTGCCAAATAAAAAAAAATTGCATTGTCCTACAAGAATATTATTTTCTCTTCCACCTGTGGTAGTGTGGTGATCCATACACCTTCTTCCCTTTGAAGGAGATATCTATGGGATATTTTCTAAAGTATGAAATTACAGCTGCCTTTGTGTTTGTGTTTTTAGTCCAGAAGCTAATGGACCTGAACCTTCATTTAATATACATACAGAAAACTAGCATGTAAATCTCCCCCTGGCAAGTTTCACCAGCAATTATATTTATTTAAGTTAAAATAAAAAAAGGAAGTAAATTCTGGACTGAAAAATTAGCAGATTCTTCCCCCACCCCTTCCCACATTGTAAGGCTAAATGTACAACTTTGTTCACATAACTGCTACAAACAGTTCACTATGTAGGCCAAATGCTCTCTAATGCAGTAAAATTAAGAAATAATATGCTTTGAAAGTGATTTATGAGTGTGGTTAAACTGCCAGATTTACAAAGAAATAGTTCAGATCTTGGGAAGCCTCAGGAGTCACGTCAAAAATGAATTTGACCATGATTTAAACTGCTCCTTTTCTTACATGACATTTAATATGTGTACTTTGGAGGCCCATATGTCTTTAATAAAATAGCATTAAGTTTTAAATATAATATGAATGCAGTCAGTTTCTAAATTCATAACCTTTTCCACTATTCCAAAATCCTAACCAGTAAGGGAGTCATACATGCGATAAAACATAAACCTTAGAAAATAGCTTTTTATTAAAACGGTTAGACAGTTGGCAGCTGTGTTCTAATGTAATAAATACTTGCAGCCAATATGGGTTTATCAGTCTTTGTTTACACTGTAAGCAACTGTGACCAGACAACTAATTATAACTTGAGACCAAAGGTCAAAACAAGTATTTATACTATGTCCAGTCAATGTATATTTGTTAGGTGACCCTTATAATGTTAAGAAAAGTAAGTTGTTTAATAAGGAAATGCTACAGTATGTTTCCCATTTGTCTTTGTATAGGGATATTCCATTTATTAGTGAGTTTATCCTTTAAGACTGTTCTGAATTACTAGGTATTTGAAATATATTCACAATATACAAAGAATGTTCGTGTTTAGAAAATGGAGGCCAAGTAAGTTTAGCATTTCATGAAAAAAGAAATAAAGTAATCTGCTTTATTCCAAATGTTATAGTTACTAATGAATGAAGGTTAACATTCTGATGGGTATTGCTTTGCAATACTAGATATTTAATTTATTAAAAAGATTTCTTAAGAATATTTTTTGAAGCAGGGGCTTATGATATCAAAACCAAATTTCCAAAAAGTTACTGCACTACTACAGATGGTTTGAACTTTTATTCAAACAACGGGTTCTGGTTTGCTTGCTGTTCTGCACATTTTGTCCAGCGTAAAGAGTATTTCAGAGCCCTGCTACTGTAGAGCTAACCAAATATTCTCGGAGTAGAACATTGTAATGAAAGCTATTGCATTGGTATGAGAAGTCATACAGTTTAATAGGAAAAGGTAAATTTTATGCTTACTATTGAGAGGCAGGGGGAGAAAACACACTGGATTTCAGTTCATTTCTCTTCCAAAACACACTCAACTGTCTGATTTTTTAGTTAGTGTGGTTCTAGAAAAATGATTTAAAAGTCTGCTTTGAGAAATCACAAAGCATATATTCAAATGCTAAACTGTAGTCCTCCAGAATTATGGGCATCCCTAGAGCATCCAGAAAATTATTAACAGCATGTAATCCAGCTCAGTGTGAATGCGCCTTTAGTCTGTTAACCAAATCTTTACATAATACAAATCATTCTATCTATAAAGCACAAATATGTTATTGTTCTCAACAGGCAATTGAATGCAGCTATAGGGAGGAGAATAAGAGAAAAGAAGATTACAAACTAGCTGATCATGCTTTTATTTCTCTTAAATCTCTCTGCATTGCTCTGTGGTTATACTTGTTGAAAGATTGTATGTAGCTATGATGTATATATGATTTGGAAAGCAAATCAGCCTAAATAGGAAATTTCACTGGGTGTAGTTTTTAAGGGATTTTATATATTTATCACAAATGTACATTTCCCCCTAGAGCAGTCCTGAACCTATAATCTTTTTTTTGTTTTGCAATTTTTTGAAGACTTAAATGTCATTATAGATAGCTCATTTATATTTGCCATCCTGTTGTGCAGCTTTATTCATAGAAGAGCTATTAAAGCTAATCATTTTCTGGGGTTTTTAGTAAAAAGAATATTGGAGTTAACAACAAGTAAGTGTGTGTTGGGAAGAAAAATGAAATAGTACACAGCCACCTTTTGTTAACAATGTCTCTTGACAGACTTAGGAATCAGGAATTAACTGATGAGCACTATGCAAAAGAGCCTGTAGTTTAACCAGTAGTTCTGATGACCAGAAAGTGGGCTTTTAAAAAAACAACAACTTTCTACGACATAGATGGGACTGCTCTTCCCAGAGACCTCTGTTTGGCATAATCATAATCATGATATATTTTGTATTTGGCTTATGCTGCAGCACCTAGGACATTAAACCATCACTCCAACTCTGCTCAACTCCTGACCATGCTTCCCTTCTATAAAAGAATCTGTTCTTGTAAATTGCAGTAGAGGACAAGAGGATTGTTTTTACATTACAAGGTGGTGACTGTTGATATCTCCATAGCTTTAATGAACATTGCTGTGATAACACTATTGATTTCTAAATGACAATTATACAGATCTTAATGGTGACAGTGCAGTTTTGGAACTTGTGGTGTGTCTGTAAACTAGAAAGAACATTGTATGTTTTGCACTGAGTCAATGGGTTTTGAGATTTCTTTTTAAACCATATTCTTTTTGAGTTGCATTTTTGTATGTATTCCCATGCCGTCAACATAGGTAAAGGATGCAAAATTGGTTCCATAATCTTGTGTTTTCTGGTAGGTTCTTGGTCTAGTGTATCAATTACACTAGACCAAGACATTTTCTCTTGTTACTCTAAAAAATGACTTAATTAAAATGTCTGTCTATATAACTTTATATTCAAAACCGAAAACATCACTTTCCTAAATATAAGTAAAAGTGCAATGCTGAGTAAGAACAATCTTCTCGGTTATTGTTGGGCAGGTAACCCATGTGATATTTGTTGTTTATTAGTCTGTAGAGAAGTGGAAGATAGTAATTTAAATTAGAGGTAGAAAATACTGATTATATGAGGTCCATACTGCCTACCAGAACAGCATGTATTTCCTCTGGAAAAGATGCATTCAACATTGAAGGATGCAATGCTGGAAGGTCAAAGTAGGGGATGTTCCAGAATTAGTGTGTGTTTGGGTGTGTGTGTGTGTGGGGGGGGGGGGTTCTAATAATTTATAAGGATGACTTTGGAGGTGGTGAGAAACAAATGAGGAGACAAGAATATAATATTTCTATAAATAAGACGAGGAAGACTTTGTAGCAGCTTAGAGACTAACCAGTTTATTTCAGCATAAGCTTTCAGGGGCTATAACCCACTTCATCGGATGCATAGAATAGAACAGAGGTAAGACTGTTAGTCTTAACTGGTTAGTCTCTATTTACGGATAAATGTCTTATTTACGGATACAGACAAACATGGCTGCTAATCTTAAACTTCTCATGATGTTTCTATAGTCACTTCCATTCTACTTCTGCCTTGAAATTAAGATTTTTATATTTACCAGTTTATCAGGAGAAAGCTTCTGAAAAATTGTTTGTGAAATGCCTTTTTCTTTATGAATACATATGACCCCCACAGTAATTTTGTTACTGGAGGACTTGCTTGGTTCCTTTCAGATAAGATTTTGGGTAACATCAAGCTGTTGGTTTTTTTTGTTTGTTTGTTTTAAATAACTGCCTTGTAGAATATGGTTTGGCCTTTTGGAAAGTACTTAATACAGAGCTAATGGTTCTCTTCTCCTTCAGAATCTGGCCTTCTAGATTTTGCCAAAAATTCAGTGAGAATAAAAGGCCAGTGGCTAAGAAGGAACCATAGAGGTGTTAGTCAAGATTTATGGGGCTCTAATTAGACCTAAAATTCAATAGTTCGAGCTCCATAAATCTCTCACTATGGTGAATTTTCATTCAAGACATAGTGTGGTCTATGGGACATGGGACACATGACTGGAAGCCAGGAGTATTCTTGGGAGTGTTACAGTTTGGAAGTAATTGTTTTGTAATCTGGACTTTCCAGAAGTCCAAAAGGAAGGATAATTGAACTTTATTTTCAAGTTTTTATTTAACTGGGTGATGTCCACTGAAAAGATATTTCTAGATAAGACATAAAATGGACATAAAACTATTGCAGGCCGGAGGAAAGAGTATACAACCAGCAATAAGTCAGATGGTGAAAAAGGCTGTATAAGTATCTAGATGGATAAACAGAATGTGTCTGATTCCAGGAAAGAGGGGCTTTTTTGTTTCTGTATATTATTTGACTTGATAAAAAGGATGTCTTAAATGCTATTATGCAATGTAAATTAAATTTATCTCAAAAGCAGAGAGTAGGACAGAGTCTATAACTGGTTGATTTCACATTACTCTCAGAAATGTTATTCCCAGATGTAATTCTGACAGGTTAAGGTAGATCCATGTGGCCTACAGAAGGCCAAGCAGCTTTTTAGATGATGCTTTTACTACATTGGGAGAAAGGTAAACCATTCATTTATTCTGTAACACAAGTGTTAGGACAGCTCATTCTTTGTTATGTGTGGGGTGAAATTAGCAATAGCAAAACTTTCATTGACATCAGTAGGGCCAGGATTTCACCTCAGATGTTTAATATCTAACATCATTTTGTTTCTGCTCCCTCTCCTGCATTTTGCCAAGTAGTACTGCTTTTGTTTAATGTAACCTGAACTGATGTGGATTCTTTAGGTCTGAGGGAATTGTATGCTGGAGTTTTACAAGGAAATGGATCTCTCTCCTTTCTCAAAGGAAAAGAGAGAGAATAAAATAGATCACCCTTCTCTTGTCAAGCACATGGGGAAGTCAACAGTCTTTCCAAAAAAGTAGTGGATGCAGGAAGTCTTTCAGGTACCAGTGCAAGCATAAGACAGTAAAATATCCTAAGGGTATAATGCACCATTGCTGTTCTAGGTGGTGGCCGGCAGTCTAGCCTTATAGGTATGATTACCCAACACTTTCCATTATAAGACCTTGTTTTCTGTTTTGTTTTATATGATGTTGTGGTTTAATTTAATTGTGAAATGAGTTATTCTAGTGCATTTTCATAAATAGTCTTGGACTATGTTGTTGTTTCTTCAGGATTTTTTTTTTTTAGGGGGAAGATAAGAGCTGTGTAGCCATTGCAGTTTCTCATGTTCTTTCCTCAGTTTCTGTATATGATAAGGGTGTTTAAAAAGCCTTTGTCAACTTTTCTTCTCTTGCACAGTCTTCATAAATATTTACATAGCACCTTTAAGAAGAGCTAATCCATTAGAATGTTTTAGGTTAAGATTAGCATTTCCATATGTCAATCTTTATCATGGGATGGCCCCCCTTTCTTTTTGCATGTAGCTAAAAGTAAAAGGCTGATAGACTAATTCACCGCAATTGGTGGAACTTTTATTCCTTTTCAATCCCTTCCTATTCTATAATACAACATACAGATTGTTCCTGGTATTATTATGACTTTCATGCAAAAAAGATTTGCAGCTGATTACAAGTAAATATGTATATATCAGTATATTATTTCCTACCTTTAGGAGATGTACTAGGCAGGAGGGAATTAGGTTCCAAGTAGTAATATGCAGTCCACCATGTTTGGTTTGGATGACTGCTGAAATTTGTTAGTCTGTTCTGGCTTTCCTTTGCTCTTTACATTCTCCCACCTCAACCTGAGGATCTGAAGAACAAAAATACATTGTCTCCTATGTGACTTAATGCATTTCAGACCTCAGATATTTGATTAGAGTCCTGAAACATCAGAATTTCTTGATAGCTTTCTGTCTCTGTAACCACAGCTTTACAGGTGGGATTACCAGCAGCCTAATTTTGGTCCCATTGAATTCAATTGAGGTTTTAGTATTGACTTAAATGGGAGAAGAGAGAGACATTAAACACTTGAAAAATCCACCTGAGATAACCTTAAGTGATCTGCAGTATGCATATTCTTACTGCAGCTTCTTAGACACTTTTTAAAAGACAGTTCATGGGGCTTTACTTAGGAGTAAGCAAGGGATTTAATTGAAAGAAAAGGAAAACAATGGACTACAAAAATTAACAAGTAAACAATAAAAACTCTGAGGAAGAATATCATGTGAATTATCTCAGGAAAATGGAAAATATGAGCCAGATCATTTAAGATGAGTACATATGTAATTAGAGAACTCGACCACGTCATTGAAATTAATTATGTAGGCGATCCTCAGAATAGAGAAACTTTCTCAAAAAGTCTCTGAATTTAGCTAAAGAAGAAAAAGAAGCATGGAAAAAAATGATATTCCATAATCATAATGAACCATGCATTCATGTCATCCAATTAAATGTGGTATCCAACTAGTCTGGCTTTTCTGTTGTCAAACCCCTCCTAAGGGAAAAAATCCAAATGTCACTTAGATCATGGATCAGAAGCCTCTAGTTTATCTAGTACATGTATGAAAGATAGCCTACAAAAACCAAAGTATAAAAGAGTGGTTCATTTGAATCTATTCTTCCAATGATGACCTGACTGCTGAGAAGAATCTGACATGCTATAACTTCTCTTAAGATATTGTGATTATCTTGTAGGTGGCTTACGAGGAATCTGCAAATGGGGCAGGAGAGTCACGGTCTTCACAAGAAATGAATAATGTGAATCAAAAACTTCTTCCCTTAAAAATAATTCCTCAGTACCTTTCAAACTGGGTTTATACTCAGCTTCAAGTGTGAATTAGCGGAATTCTTTCAGGAACAACTTTACTTTAAAAGAGCAGAAGACTCTTCCTTGATCACTCATTCCTTCCTTTATTAAATCTAAGATTCATCAGGAAGACACATTGCCCCATTTTGTGTTTTCCAGCGTTGTTATGCTCTTTTCCTGAGCCATGCTAGGAGCAGACTTCAAATACTTGCAGGGCGTCAGAAGACTTGCATCTTTCAGCATCGATGAAATAATGGCTAGCAAATGCAATTCCTTGATTTAGATACTTTTTTCCCTTTTTGTTTTCTGGAGTTAAAATAACAAAGGGAAATTTGAGTACCATGTAAATAGTATTAGATCTATAATGTCATAATTTTAGTTTCTTACATTTGTCACATACTTTTCTGATCCCTATGCAGCTTTTGGAACAATTGCAACCAGCAGGGATTTGGAGAAATGAAATTTTTGCATTGCTCCACTCCAGCTCCGGGTGTAAACCTGAAGCTCTGTGCTCCAGCTCCGGGCTCTGCTCCAAAGCCCTGGTAACCAGGGCCGGCTTTCTTTTTTGCCGCCCTGGGAAAAAACACTCTGGGAGAGTGTTGGAGCTGCTGAAGGTGTGTCGACAAAGGCCACCCGAGTGCCACCCTGACAGCAACCAGAATGTCTCCCCCTGCCATTTGCTGTCCCAGGCACCTACTTGCTAGGCTGGAGCCAGCCCTGATTGCAACTACATTTTATATACCTACTTCCTCTCCGTTTGCATTAAATGGTCTTTATCCTGCTCCCTCCCTCCTCTGTTTTTAAAGTACTTGACACTTGAGCTAAGATCACTGCAAGAAGCAAGTTTCACAGTAGGGAATGTGGTGTTTTCATTATAGTCTGGCTCTTCCTTTTTTGAGCACTGGTTAGATTGTTGCAATTGTCCTCAAGGTCCTCCTCAGAAGAAAGTTGCTTTAAATTCTCTTTATGCTAAAAATACCTTCCACACTGACTCTGAATCATCGTCATGTATGTTGCATGTGGAAATTCCACTGGCATTGTCAAGAGGCAGTTGAGAGTCATGAAGTCCTTCTAGCTAAGTACTGCGACTAAAAGGGAACTGAGACTGCTGCATTGGGGGAAGAAAAAAGAGACTCTGGTTAAGTGGCGGCGGGGGAAATCTCTATGAGAAACCTTCCCTTTTTATAAAATGCATTCAAGTGCAGGTTGCCTTGACTAGCAGTGGTAGAAAGTTGAGGAGACAGTAGGGTAGTATTTGGGAATAAGGCAGTAAGAAAATGTAAAGAAAGTTAAATTTTTTTTTCCAGAGGGATCATAAAATGCTAGTTCACCATGCTGAAAATGGTAAGGAAAGAAAATGATTCAATCACAGAGAGGTTATGTAGCAGGAAGAGTCTTTGCTGAAATCTTTTTAGTGCTACAGAGTCC
This sequence comes from Sternotherus odoratus, assembly GCA_032164245.1. Taxonomy (NCBI): domain Eukaryota; kingdom Metazoa; phylum Chordata; order Testudines; family Kinosternidae; genus Sternotherus; species Sternotherus odoratus. Next base: position 55,138,826 of record JAVMKO010000005.1, read on the forward strand.
AGGCCTCCTTGGAGATGTATTGTATTTCACAACCACCTCACTAGTTTAAGATACATGAAGGCAATATATATGCATGAGAAACATGGTCAGATCTTTAGCTTTTGCCAACTGTCACAGCTCATTTGAAGTCAGTGAAGTTATTGCAGTTTACACCAGATGAGGATCTGTCCCAGGATATCCAGACACTCAGTACACTTGGGTCCTTACCTCATGTTTTCACTTGGATATTTTTGTATAAATTTAATCCTATGTAATAATTGTAGTATTGTTAGCTCTGTTTTAAAAAAAAAAAACCTTTCTCTGTAATTGTTCACTGAATAGGGATATAACTGAAAAAATTATATGCTTAGTAGAGAGATTTGCAGTTTGACTGTATTTGACTGGCTAGTATTTGACTGACTAGGATGACTGCTGAAACACTTTAAGTTTTACAAGTCATCTCAGCAATAAGGCCACACAACAAGGCCAGCGAGCACAGGTCAACCTCATTTGAAGAGCTGACTTGTGTTTTTCATGTAAATCATATGGAATTGTCTATTATGAACACTCTGTAAAACTCAAAAGGCTTTGATTGTTAATAGCTACTTCAATAGTGATTTACTAACTAATCCAGGACAAAATATGCTGCAATATATGCTTTGAGTATGTTACCCTATCTGCCCAAATAATAGTACATAATCAGCTGTGCACTTTAAACAAAATAAATGTAATACATATTACTTTACATCTTCAGAGTAGATATTGCATATAACTTTTACTTATGACTTAAATTAACTTGATTAGTGAGAAACTTGCAAAGTTGAATCATGCATTTTTTTTTCATGCATGTGATCTGTCACTTTGCTAACCTGTGAACTACAGTTACATTGCAACAATGGTAATCACCGTGTAACTTCAGTTTATTCATACTGAAGGCTGCCTTATTAGGATAAAAAATAAAGTTTGAAGTGACATTTTTGTAATGATTGTGATAAAAACTTTGTATCCTAAATGTTTTCAGTGTAAGATGTTTAGAGCGGCCCTGATGGGATATTAATATACACTTTTATACATAGATAAAAAAGGTCAGGTAGGCTTGATTATATTACCCAGTATAGAACAGATTTTCTTTTAGAGTCTGAGTTTTGCTTCTAAAAGTCAGAATCAGTTTAGTTTAATTTTTTTTTTTTTTTACATTTTTTTGAAGTGAATTCAGAGCTCATTAAAAGCACTGGACTGGCAGCATTGCAAAGAGAAGTTAGATCCACCAAATAAGTACATGAAACTATGTCAGTGTATGTCCACCCCATCCCAAAATAATAGGTCAATATACTTAAGCCCTTGTCCGGAGACAGCACGTCAGTGGGTAAAAACCTCCATGTCAACTCAATTCTTTGCCTTTCTTCTGAAATTGCCAGCATGAATGCTAATAGGTCATGACTGTTAATATTGTGGGTGTCTGTCTAACTGGTATTTGATACAATCCAATTATTTCATGTAGTTCATAGGACATTCAACAAGAGCTCTTGGTCACTACTAATCTGGACTAATATTTTTCAGTTTAGAGATTTATTCTGACTTCTGTTAAAACATCTCAAAATCTGCAGACATTATTTTGAGAGGTTTTGCTTTAACTAGCTTTTTAAAAGAAATCTGCAGGATTTTTTTAATAAATCCATCCAGAAGCAGAGAAGCACATTAAAGTGTATATTGTTATAGAGTGATTTTAAATAAAAATGACTTTTCATCAGTCATTTTAAAAAAATCAACCCACTTTTCTTCAGAGTCTTTCCAGTCCCTCCATAAATTCCTTTACCTGCGAGATCTTCAAATCTGTCAATTTTCTCTCTTTGCCCTTCTCCTCAGAACAGCATATGCTGATGCATTGTACCTCATTTCCGTAGCATGATCTTTCAAGGCTATCCAACTATGCTGGATGACTCATTATCCAGTTATTTCATTGCTGTAGTTCTAAGCAGAAAGTGTTTCTTGGAGCTATTGTCTGATTGCAGATTCTGGAACACAAAGCACTGGACTGCTTTGTGATTTGAAGTGTAGATTTGCCAATAAAATACCTTTTTTTTATTAGGAGGCTGATCTTCATTGATATAAATTGTTATAGCTCTTTTGAAGTCAATGGAAATATGGCAATTTATACCAGCTAAGGATCTGCCACAAAAACCTATTTCTTTTCCAGAAATATTAGAAACACCAAAAATCCACAAATACGAGTCTTAAACTGTGCAGCATGTATTCCCAGTGGCCTTTCTCCCATGGTTACGTTTATAGCATAGAGTATCTGTATTTCTCTTATACACAAGTCCAATCTTTCCATCAGTTGCATGCCCATGAAATTGTGAGATTCCCTTAAGTGAATTTGTGGGCCTATTTAAGTTAAAGGGAGTTTTACCATTAATTTCATTTGGGCCAGGATTTTCACCCTTTGTGTCTTCAGAGCCCTAGGCTTGACCATACAAAAACCCCTCTTTGTTCAAGTCCCAATCTTGGCAGCAGTTCAGATCATGAGCCATTTTCAGAATGTTTTATAAACATCTTCAAGTTCCATTTGGCTCTTCTGAAGTTACAAAAAAGTTGTTGGTTTGTTTTGCTTTTAAATATCACTGTCTGATATATTTTCTCCAGTTCCTATAGCTCCAGTGGCTTTTAGTTTACATTGAAATATGGCTATTCTGTCTTCACAATTACTTTTACTTAAATGTCTTTTTATTTAGTAAGCTAATTTGGAACAACAAATTCCAGATATGGAATAGACAGTACAATATGATTTGTGCAGAAAAGGAAGTCCATGGCTGAATCACTCACTGATCAGTAAATTTGGCAGTCCTGTGGCGCGTTGTACCTGCACACTCTCCTCCCCCACTTCATGTCTTTCGACTCCTATTTCTAAGACATGTCTAGAGGTAAACTCTGCACTTAGAGTGGCATTTAAAGTACAGAAATTTCTTGCCTAGCTGTAATTGGTATAAATTGCAGTGTAGACGGTGAGGCACCCCTTGGAGGAGTGTGTCCTACAACCCTGAAACCTAGGGTATACACTGTACATTCCTAAGCAGTGCTTTCCGCTCCTACACTGCTATTTTTAGCAGTGTAGTGACCTGGTACATACTTCTGCCAGAGCCTTTCACCCCCACAGAGAAAGGCTCCAGCAGCGTTGAAAGGCTCTGGTAGGGGAGGTGGGGCAGCGGGAAAAGGCTTTGGAAGCTCCCCACTGCCACCTTTCCCTGCCAACTCCCCAGTGCCAGAACCAACCCCCAGTGCCAGAACCTTTCCTCCCTGCCATAAGTCCTCCAGCATGACAGGGAACTTCTGGAGCCATTCATTGCCATGTGTAGCTACACACCAATGTGGATGCACTCCACTTTCACTGCATCATATATGCTGCCATAAGTGAAAGATAAGGCTTATGTGGAGTAAATTAGAGTTTACATCTTAATACTGATATTCTTCGTTTTTTGACCATTTAGGATGAATACTCTTAACATTGTATTAAGTTTCCAAATATTTGTTGGTGGAAAATCTGGAGTGTTCAATCATCTCGATACTATAGCACAAGGCTATAGTAGTCAAATAGTGATACTTTGCACTTGTATAAACACTGCATATTCAATGTGCTGCACAAACATTAATCCTTACAATGCCTTTGTGTAGATAAGCCACTTGGAGATAATGCTCCTGACTTAAGCAGGCATAGTTCTGTTACATGAATGGAGGAGGTAGGACAGGAAATGCATTCAAGGACAATTAAATGAACTAATTTCTTAGAAAATCATTTCCCATTTACGTTGCTGTAAATCATTTAAACAAAGCTCAACATTATAATTACCAGTGGTCTCTCTTCTTTGAAGGTGTTCTCAAAAAGTTGACGGGTCACTGGCGGCATATGGAGATCCTATCAGAATTGTGCTAGTGAGTTAATTTCTGATTCCATATTCCAGCACACTTGAAGAGGCTGAATTCAGTCTCAGAAGAGAAGTGATAAAGATACTTTCCAAGTTCAGATCAGACTGCAGTGTATCAAGAGGCTACAGAATGAAGCCAACACTATTCAAGCTAGGAAACAACTCTCAATGGCCGACTTGGCAGATAGTTGAGATATCTCAATTGTGGAGGCATATGCAGCCTCACATATTTCAGAGTGGAAATTTTCATACCTAATTTAGTAAACCCACAGTTAAGAGTTTGTCAGGATTTCAATTATCAGCTCTCTGGTTTCAAAAGTTTAATGCTTGGCCATAAAATATGATTTTGGTCTGAAATCCATTTTCTAAACTCTCTGCCCAAGGAGTTCCTGGAATATAAACACATAAGATTAACAGAATGACTTATTTATGCAGATGCAACTGTATGGAGAACTCCTGTGATTCCAGGATTGTTCAGGAGAATTAAATGTGCTGAAGGGTAGAGACAAACATTGTCTATGAAGAAAGCAGCTAAAATGTAATGTGTAATCCTACTATAAATAAAAAACATTATCCAAAGATGTAAAGGCATATGACTGAAAATGAGAGACTGGTATTCAGACAGCAAGCAGACAGTATTACACTGTCTCTTCAGTGTGCTTGTAAGAAAATCTGAACCAATTAACAAATTTACTTTTCTCCAGAAGGACTATTAAAATGGATATTTTATTATCAGCTTTGTATAAACTTCCTACTTGGTGACAGTGAAAATAATCATTCAATAAATCTGTGATAGCCACAGCATATCTCTCCAGTCTTTTAGTCTTTTCTCAACTAGAAGAAAAGAGGGAACATAATAAGGATAAATTAGCAAATCTGGGGAAGTGAATAGTCAGACTCTATAAACCTATGTGTACTTTAAACCACAAACAGAATGTTAATGTACCTTTCACATTAACTGTATCCTAACTAAAAATACAGAGTTTAACATGAGACAACACCCACTGGATGGTTAGGATGTTTTCAGACTTAGAACATCAAGTGATAAATGTCCCTTTTGTTAGACAAAGAGGGGACAGTGACGCAGTTTTTAAATAGATTAAATGTAAACTTATTTATTTTTAAAATGACTGTAATGTCAATAATGGAATCCTATCCAGATCAACCAAAATTTACAGAAAATTAAGCAGAAATTTGAAAGAGATTTGGCTCCAACTGCCATAAATTATCTTCTGTCCTTACACCTTCGGCATCCTATGCAGCAAAACACATGCCATGTTTCTACTTTGATTACCTCATAGGTCAACTTTCAGATAAAATATTTCTATAGGAGTCTTTTACATGCTTTGTAACCCACAATATATTATTCTGGAGTGTAAATAAACTTTCTTCATGTAACATCTGGCTAAAATCGATTTTTTAAGTGTTGCAACTTGTTATGTAATGAAATGTATAGTCTAGTTTTTAGCTCAGTGATAAAGGCCCTAAATATATCTGACTGGACCCAATGTAACTGGGTTGCACATTGCCCAAAACAGCTGTAGGTTTCGCTTCTGAATTAAAGTAAGGTTCTTTGAAGCTGGACTTGCCTGGTATTAGGGTGACCAGACAGCAAGTGTGAAAAATCGGGATGGGGCGGGTGTAATAGGAGCCTATATAAGAAAAAGACCCCAAAATTGAATCTATAAAATCAGGAGATCTGGTCACCCTACATGGTATGGTTGAGTGGTGACAGGAACTGAAGAGCAGGAGTGATGGCAGGGGATTCCTCACACAGGCTACCACTTTCCGTGTCCCAGAAACATGTATTTTTTGTTTTGAAACAACCACCAGATTTTTATGGCTAGATTAGATTGGGCTAATTCTGATTTAGTTCCTCCTGGTTTGGTGAGATTTAATACTATGCTGCTGTTGCCAGGCCAGTGCCTGCAACCCTTTTAGATTTTTCCAGATCAGAAGTTATAAGATATTGATATTCTTTTGAATTTCTGACGAGCCTAATAACTCATTCATGGAGTGCCCACAGCCAATCTTTATTTTGTGGACTGGGCAAGTGTAGGAAGGAAAGCAACCCTAAGAGCATTAGGTTCTCCCTTCACCACATTCACAATAACCCATGACCTGTGCCAGAAGCAAGTGCATGATTGCACTGGTTGGTTACTTTGTTCTTTGCAGTCTGATGTCTCTGTGCTGGAGTTGTTCAGATCCCTGCAGCTGGACAGTAATTCAAAAGGATGTGCTTGAGGAAGAGAAAAACTTTGTTCTAGATTTGGAAACTCTCCCCTACCCATCCTGAGCCGCAAGGGCAGCACCAAGTGGTTGCTAGAGGCTTTAGACATCTTCTATTTCACACTGTGTCCTTGTAAATTCAAGGGTTTTTTGTTGTTGTTGTTTCTGCCGGAATGTTTAATGATGTCTTCATGCGTGCATGCAATCCCTGACAGAGAAGAACTCATTTCAGATTGATGCCATCGAAATCCTACATATCAGTGCTACTGGGAAATCCTTGAAAGGCACGGAGAATTTCCACTGTTATACTTTCATCTAATTTCACAACATTTGTTCTGCAGGGCCAGTTGCTGCATCAATTTATCCCTCTTGCACGACTGCCCAGACACTGTCTGTGACAGGAGGGACTCAAGCAGCCAGAGTCTACTCTCACTCTTTCTCCATAGTCCTGGAAAGTATAAGCTGCAGTTCCAGCTGAGCTTGGAGTTAAACTGTGTTTTTAGTCTTATGTCACTGACTCTTAACTGTCCAGTAGTTCCTATAAGAAGGGAGGCGGAGAAATGGTGGCCACCATAGTAGTAATAATAATAGTTAATAAAATAAATTAATAAACTGTGCCAACATTTTACACAGGTAAAATATTACTGAGCACAGAGTGATTAGAGACATAATTCTCTCTGCATTTCTGTGGGTAAAAGGGATTTTAAGTAATCTTGTCTTGTTAAAAATCACATCTTTGTGTGTTGGAAAATTTAACACAGGACTTGGAGAGAGAGGTTTAAACTTTGTCTTTGAGAGGGATGAGGAGAAGAAAGTGTTGGCATGAACCATTTGAGCTGAAATCTGAGTGGGATCTTTAATTATTCCTGATCCAAGTCTGTTGGTTTGCAGCATGAACAAAAGAGCTTCAATCATAAAAGGCACAAGAGACAAGAAAATCAAAGTGTGGTGTGTGTAGTGATGTAACTTTTGTGATCTTTTTTTGTGTGTTTTGAACCTTTACATTTTTAGGAGTCTACTAAGCAGCTTCCACTTTGGGAAGTAGAATCACAGCTGCAGCTTTCTACAGAGGGGAGATGAATACTGTGTGCTTTCTCATGGAGACTTTACACCTGTTTTTTCTTTTTTTGTAGCTTTCTTAAATCTAAAGCAAACCATTCAAACTGAAAGTGTAAGGCTGGGTTTTTTTGTATGTAGCAAACATAATAAGAAACAAAAATTCTACCTTTAATATACCTTGCACCAAAGAGGAGGATCCCAAAGTGAGATAATTAAAATTTACCTAGTAAGGGAAGCTAGACCAATGTCATTTGACCTTGTGAGATCTTGAGAGAGGAGGGGGTAAAGGTGTGGGTGATGAGGAGGCTGCATGCATAAAACCAGACAATGAGAATAGCTTCTCTAGCATTTCTTCTTCTCCAGTTTCCAGGTCACATGCTCTTGGGAGATACAGAGGTCTAGAAGAGCTCGCAACGCAACCAGGCTGTGTGCTTTAATAACCGCATCTTTACCTCTTCTTGTAAATAAGCTTTCTGCCACATTACCAATACGTTCTATTCAGTTTTTCAGTAAGGTGTGCACTGTACAATCTGTATTTATTTTGCATTTTTCGTCAATTGGGTTTTGGCCATGCAAAATAAATGCTGTATTTATAATCCCTTTTGACTGCGATATTTCAAGGACATTGCCTATTGGCCTTCCTCTTTGAAGCTGCTTTCCAAGGGCTCTTTATATGTAGCTCTGTTAGTCCTGAACAGAGGTGTGTTTGAGTTGCAGCTCTGGAATCTGTCCAGTTGCTTGTCCTGAACTTAAAACATGTAATTTTTAACTACTTTGCTGTGACCTTGAACATTCATAAATGATTTTGCTGTGTGTCATGGGTAAGGTCTGAGGGGGCAATGAAGTAGACGTTTCTGTGAAGGGAGTTTGTACTCATAAAAGTATTTAGAAAATTGATTTTCCATTGTTGAAATTACTGTGTATTGTCAAATACTTTTATGATTGACTGGTTATAAAAAAATAATTTATTTTACCCTGTTCTTCAAGATTGTTCATATACATAACCATGTCACTCTTAAGGAATGATCTATCTTTTTGTTACAATATCTGTGTTATTTTGAAAGTTTCTCTACGTTTTAATTTAACTCCCTGTTAATTTAAAGCCTGTGGCTTGTCTTATGTTAGATGGATTTAAGAAGGTGTTAAAAATCAAAAAGGACTTAGACCTCAGAAATACAATGTGGTTAACAAACAAAACAGGCTGAGCTGCAGTGTACTTTGCTTAGGCTTAGAGATGGGTCTCCGGGGCAGTGTTATAAATCCAGTTTTGGTTTAGACTAAGTGTGATGCTTTCTGGGGGGGTTCCCAGGATTGTGAAGCACCTTGCTAATACGTGCCCTTACTGTGAGGAAAGCTTGTTTGTTTCTGCTGGGATCAGGACACAACTCCACTGGCAACACAAGCACTTCCCTCTAGGCCTATTCAAGCCCTACTTTCTCTTCAGGCTGGTGATAGGCTTGCTCCAATCCCTGAAACCTCTGAGCATCCCCCTCAAGAGTCCAGGCCCTGGTCCACTGGACACTCGTAGTATTCACAGATTCACTGCTTCCAGAAAAGCAGTTCACCCCAGCTTGCCAGTTCCACCTCAGGTCACCATTCCACTTAACACACAGCACTTGGAGATGTTTATGGTGAAAACAAGTACAACTTCATTTAAACAAATATAGAGATGCAAGTGGATAGCAAGTAGAAATATTGGAACCAAATGGTTACATAACACTCATTCTAAAGTTAGAATTACTTAATTAGATACTTTCATGTCTTCCATGCTCACTTGAAGTCCTTCATTTTACATTCATGGTTGGCAGTGAACTTCCACTAATAAGACAGGTCACACTGTCGGCTCGCCCTCCCAGTGAAAGATTCTGGCTATCACTTGGTACCCTTAGATATATCAGGATAGTCTTTTGTTCTTTTACATAACCAGGACACCTACTATTGATTGTTTTGTTTTTCCTTTTGCTTCCTTCTTTTATTGATTTTTTTTTCAGTCTTTTGATTAGCCTCAGGATCGGTTATGCAAATAGACTACCATTGTGACGTGGACAATACACAAGGATCAGCTCAGACAGGGATGAGTATCTATTACCCCCTTCCTGAAAGGAGCCTGTCCAAGACATGTAGCTTCCTGGTTACCTGCCTTAAGGATGGAATTTTCAGTATAAGACCCATAACTCCTTAAATCTATATATATAAAAGTCAAGTGGTGTATGTGTGTATGTATGTTCCCTTACTACTTCCACACCGTTTCAGCTAGATACTTGAAATTTGGTACAGTTATAGGCTTTAGGGTCCTAATCAGGGTAAGAATCGAAAATTTTTAAAATCTCACCTCTTACACCCCCTAGGGGTGAAATTCTTTAAAGCCCATTAACATCAACTACACAGCTCACATAACATCATCTGGGCAGCAGGTTAACACATGCTGTTGTCTGTGACATAGTTATGATGTAATAATACCGATAACCAGAGAGCTTAGTATTGTGTAGAGCAAACATAATTAAATACACTGGTTTTTTTTCTTAAAAAGGACCCTATTCGTTATGCCGCGTAAAAAGCGAAAATGTATCGGAGAAACCACATCTAAATGCAAGAGAATGAAATTAGACAAAATGAGACTTCTGAACAAAATTTGTATTAATAAAAAACATTGTAGTCTTTTTACATCCCAGTTTCCAATTACAAATACCCCGAGCAACGCCGGGTATTTCTGCTAGTATTATCTATTCATACATTTTGCAGTGATCAGTGGGCTACTGGTTCTCTGTAGAGACCTCTCTTTGGTGAATCTTTTTTTCATATATCTGACCCAGGTGATCCCTATGAAGCTGTGTACCTCTTGTGCCCCCTGCCCTTTGGCACCAAGAGGTTCCTGTGTCAGAGGAAGGTGTGGGGTTCAGTTTGAGGATGAATCAGGGCTACAGTTTGGGTTTGACTTTCATGGTGCCCAAATCAAACAAGCTGTTTTTGTGAGCTTTCCGCCACTTCCGTAGTGGAACTGGAAAATAAGCACCTTCCAACTTGAACTTGACATTGTACTAAAACAAAGGAGATAGATTTAATTCTAGAAACAAGATTCCCCTTCACTCTTCTGTCGCCACATAATTCAGGGTCCTAGTGCTGCCCCATCTCTCCTTCTTTCCATAAAGAGTGTAGCAGTTTTCCCATAAATTGCTTAAACAAAATAAAGATAATCTAGCGACTGCATTTTACCTCACTGTAGTCCATTGCTTAATTATCAGTTTTCTTCAACAGTGCCTGAAGTTATGCTTCACTAGAACAATAGAGCTGGTAACACTCATAGAAGCATACAGATGTTAGAAAACTGAATACTGTACGCCTTTTTCCATCTTTGCATGGTTGTTGCCTGAAGTGACTGGTCAACTGTTTAGTTAGGTTCTCCCTGTGCTCTGTTTTGGCCTTTCCCATCCCAGTTTCTGCTGCTTTTGAAGTAAGCTATCCCCGGGCTGACACACAAGCAATACCTTTCTCTGTTTTCCACTTCCTGAATGAGCTGGGACATGTTATGGATTGTTGGGAATAATATTGCATACCCATAAATCCACCATGAGCAGCTGATGTAATAAATTCAGTTAAATAGAAAGAAGCAATATATTCAAGTTTAGCAGATGCATGGATTGGATGGGGAGCAGGTCGGAATGCATTCCGTTGGAAGTGGGGTGGCTGAAGGAAAAAGAAAGGAGGATGACCAGCTGTTTGGGCTGGAGAGGAAGGAAGGTGAGGTTGGAAATTTGGGGTATAAGAAAGTATAACTTTCACTTTGTTCACAGCCCTCACCTGTTGTGTGTTCCCTCCCCAAATGTTTCACCCTTCCACAATGTTAGATGTCCCAGATTTTCACTGAAAGTTTTTCATTTTTCATCCCAATTTTGTTTAGCCTAGGCTTGCAATGGGGTTTGGGTTACTGTCTGCCTAATTATTCATAATCATATTTCCTTTTTTCTGAATTCCATCCTATATTCTTAATTGGGATACAATATTTTTATCAGACAAAATGAAAGTCAATCAACCCACAAAACAGCATTTGACTTCCAAGCATTTGACACTGCATTAGGATCGAGAAAGAATGGCTGTGCATCAGTGGACTACTCTCTCTGTTGCCCAGTTGGCTGTTGGACCAACTGTTACACCATTGAAGTAAGTGATTAGATTTGAAAATTTTGTGCTCTCTAAATGTGCTCTCTAAAAGTGCTCCTCAAATGACATTTTTTATTGTTGGAATAGGTCCAGAGCTGGAAGACAAAAGGTCCCAAGATCAAATCTACCGACTCAATTACTGTGTGACCTTGAACAAGTCACTTCAGGCCTGATTTTTCAAAGGTATTTAGACACTAAATGATGTAGAACCTAGAAGCAGGTTAGGCATGTAACCTCCACCGCATTCCAGTCACCTAACCATTTTAGGCACTTTTGTAAATCCTAATAGGGGACTATCTGCCTCTTTGGCTGCTTAAGTACCTTTGTAAATCAGGCCTTCCACCTTTCTGTTTGTTTCCCTATCAGTAAAATGGTGGTGCTAAATCTGAAATGACCTTCCCATTCTCCCACTAGCTGGGTTGCCAGAGACAGTGGATTGAGAGAATATGGGGGAATGGGAAGCGACACTACATGTTCTCTTTGGGGGTGTAGCTTTAGGGGCACTCCTATGTGAGTCTCTGGTTGCATTAAAGCATTAATGGAATAATAATTTTAAAAAAAGTTATTCATACCTCATTCCCTCAGATAGCCCGATGATGAAATACTTGTCCCTATAAACCAGCAAATGTAGATTAATTTGTACAGCCTTTTGAATATCAAAATTCTTACATTAATACTGGTACTATTCCATATTATGGGCTCAATCCTGGAAGCTGATTAGCAGGATAATATCCTATAAATATGTGGCATGGATTGGTTCCATATCTCTTAGACAGTTATGGTCTTTTAAAGGAGAAGCAATCCCATATTTGTGGGGTGACAAATATGAGAGCAGTATGTCACAACAACACACTTAATTTATAGGAGATTGCATGGATTTATTAGGATTATTTTATAATCAATCGCTGCTGCTTTGGAATGATGAGATAGTAATTTAAATTCCATTTATCAAGCCTACTGAATAAACATAACGGGAATAGCAACATTAAGGAGTTGCTTTCCCTAGTCCGAATTTGGAGATTGCTATTTTTCTAACAAAACGTTGCACCTGGCATGAAAGTCAAATCAAGTTTTGATAGACATATCCTGTTTGAAAGTATTAAGGAAAGATTCAAAATTACAGTCATTATTTACTTTATTGAAAACCTCTTAGAGGATTGATTTAAGTCAGCGACAAGCGTTTTGGTGTGGCATAAGAATCTAGAACTGCAGGCTACGGACCAGAGAGTTTAGACTGGAGAAAGTTCATTTGAAAGTCATGTTTCCAGTATAAACTATATGCAGTCGTGCAAACATGTCAAAGTTTGGTAAATTGGATTTGTTTAATGTAAACAATTTTTGACCAAAATAATAACACAGCTTTAGAAAAAGACATTATGCACCCACTTTTGAAAAGTTTGTATAACTTAACACATGCCATACTTTACTGCAATTCCATACAGAAGTATATGAAGGATAACTACTTAGTAAGATCTAACCTTCATAAAAGAAACCTATAAACATGCTTTAACTTCTTGTATTAATCTTTGTTATAGACACTGGTGCATTGAAGACACACATATATACATGTATTCTCCTTTGTCAGTTAAAAGAACATTAAAAGGTTGGGTAAAGTTTAATGACATTAAAACTAGTTGTTTAAATGTAAAATGTATTTGAAGTGCAGGTGATATGGTTAAAAAATAGAAAGAAGCTTAAATAGTCACCATTTCTGTTGGCTGTAACATAAAATTGCGGGTCAAAATAGGAAGTGGTATACTTGTAAATGAACAGAGGATTGTAGGATTAACTGGCTTTATTTTTTGATGCACTTTTAGGCACCAGTCCGGCAAAAATTTAAGCTTGTGTTTAATTTTAAACATTTGAGTATTCTCATTTGAGTTGATTGTGAGGTTCGGACTACTCTTATGCTCAGAGTTGGAGATCTGTATAAATCTTTGTAGGTTCTTCATCTGAGAGAAAAAATTGCATGAACGTTGTTGGCTTTGGGCTCAATCCTGCAAAATGTAGAGCAGGCTGACCCCAATCCAGCAAAAGAGTTAACCATTCACTTAGCTTTAGCACAAGGAGACTCTTGTTGACATCACTAGGACTATGCACACCATTAAAGTAGATCCTAAGAGAGTTAATAGAATTTTATGGTAATGCTTGTAGGTGGTTATGGTTTGACTCAGCACAAATGGGAGGAATTACCTTTAGGTTAGAAATTACCTAAATAGTCATGTATTCACACAGTCATGTATTCAAAGACAAAGTTCAATTGGGCCATTTTGCCATTGAAAGAGAAAGATGGGCCAGAGTGGAGGTAGAATTGTTCACAATGACAAATCTAGGTTGGGTAGACTCTGAAAATGTGGGTTGATTTAATAATAACCATAGAGGTTTCGGTCCTCTCAAAGAAGTTTACAGTAATCTCACAATTTGCCTAAAGGTGAACACATACCAAACTGGTGACCCTAATGTGAATTGCATAGATAGACAGAACTGCAAAGTGTAATTGTGTTTTGAGTGAAGCACAGATTTATGAGCTGTGTTTCTCCACTAACCAAGCCGGAGGGGCGGGGGGTTGGGAGGTCTACAGTGTTCAAAAATTACATTTAAATACTTTTAAAAACAAGTTTTGTTTTTGTTTTCCCTCTCCATGAAAATATTCTGCTTTTCTGGGTTTGCTAAATTTCCCCAGAGTAACTTTCTGGGATATCACAAGAACCTATAAGATTCAGCAGATATGCGAGGCATCCAATATCAGGGACCTCTCATCATGATGGATTCTGAACTGTTTCTAGCTAACCCAAAAGTCCAACAGACTTTGAAAGAGCAAGAGGGGAATTATGTATTAAAAATAATCCCACCACTCTATTCCCATGCAGTGTTTTGGTTAATTGCTCATTTGTCTACCAGTCTCTGCTTATTTGAAGCTAGGGCCTGTCTTTATACTTTCCCTTGAGGGTGGATGAATGGGTATAAATGTTCCCATTTACCAGTAAGTGAAATAGCTAACTGAGATGTATTGAAGCATGCTAAAATCATCAGTTTTCATGTCCTCATATACAGGTCAAATGACATACCATTTTATTTGCTTTGGAGTTTCAACTACCACTTGTGTAGCTTCTCTGGAGAGATTTGGTTTAAAAAGGAGGGAAATTACAGCTCTCATGTTGACACTGCAATAGCTGTCGGGGACATTTTGCTTTCAATGGAGGTCACAAGTTGTCATTGCATCCCATTGTTGGCAGAAAGGGTCTGGTTTTCAAGGCATTGCTATTTGTTTTGATTTGGTCTCCTCCTGGGTGTACAGATTATAGACCAGTAAAACCCCTCATTCACTGACTAATGTGGGTAGTTCCAGTCTCTCATAAACCTTAAATAAGTCTTAACTCCAGAATGCTGTCTTTCGAAGTTTAAATTACTTAATGTTTTGCTGTGTTTTTTAGCCCAAGGGTGCAGTTGACAGAAGGCAGTGTTTTTCTTCTCTAGTTGCTGTCTTTCCTTTTAATTTTTTTTTTTTTGGCATTGCATTTGTCTGCATTAGTGGAGGTATCTGTGTTTGAAAAAGGATTACATTAGTCAAAACTTTGAACAGATGATTTGCCTCCTTCCCTTACTAACTGACATCACACAATCTTTTGCAATGCACAATCTTTTGCAGCACATCAGAGAGGTTTCAGAACCTTAAGGTTTAACCTCTTAATGCAGCATAGTTGAAAAGCTTTAAATCTGGGAAGTGGCAGCCTACCTTTGGCAAAATATTGATTTGCAGGCACTAACTTTTGAACTGAATCATCTTGCCCTATCTTTCACTCACACATGGCCTCTCGAATAACTCTGATTGTGGAGGGATGTTGGCCTTTACTGTAGTAAATGCCCAGATGAGCTTTCCTTAAAGTGTTGGAAAGCTTTGCCTTAATCCTGCATTCTAAACATCCCTGTATTTTGGGGGACCAGACTTCAGCAGATGAACAATATGTATTCTTAAGGCTTTCATGTAACACTGGAATATTAAAGGCCTAATAGTCTGGGCAGATTTAAAATGCATGAAGGAGAGCCTTAATTTTCAAGTATTCCAAGTGGGATGATAACCAAATGTGAGTAAAACAATTTGGAACACGCAGGGCCAGAGATGTCTTGCTGTTGACGCTATTGTACTTTCCCCTTTGCCACCAGAGTGGCTTTCAAACACTTCAAATCTCCTCCTTACTGAAAAAAAGGCTGTAATGAAAGAAAGGTGCAGATTTTTTCTGGAGAGTGGTTTCCTGGGACATTAAAAGTCTTTGTAAACCGTGAGGAGGAAGGTGTACCTACACTACAATCAGCAGGATTTTTGTCTTTCAGAGTTCGCAAGTTCACAGGTAAAGTTAAAAGTTACTTGCTGCTTCTCTTCTGAAGAAAGCTGTCTGTTTGTGCCTGCCATGGAAACCTTTTCTGAGATTTCGTAGTTGTCAAGGATGGGGTTCAAAGTTCATAGAGCTTGTTATTGTGGCTTTTTCGAGGATAGAGGTTGATTTGCAGCACTATTTAAAGCAAAGATGCCAAATGAAAGTTCCTCGTTTTAAGTTTGTGCTTACACAAAGCTTCTTTGTGGTTTTTTAGGCCTGTCAGACTTGTCAGGCGTGGTAAGAAAATGTATATTGTTTCCAGCACTTGGATTCCTTTCCTTCTGACATCTGCCACTCTGTAAAGATGATAAATTCCTGCCTCATTAGCCAGGGGTGTGGGATTACAGGCTGACAACACATTAATCACCAGCTTCTGTGGCAGGCTGACTAGCAATAGGCATTGTTAACAAAACTTTTCTAATATGTCACTCTTCTCTATGACAGCCTGTAATCAATCATCTTGATTGACAGTGCTGATAGATTACACTATTTATACTTTGTGTAATGAAAGATAGCGTTTCCACCTACTGTCATTTCTAGGCTAGCAATGGAGGATCTCTGAATAGAAACAAACACAACAAAAACCAGGCCTCAGCTCAGCATTGTGAAGTTAAGTCAGACAGTGTTGTAAGTCTTTTGTGGTAGCTTTCAGATGAGGTATATTGTTGGGTAACCTGGTAAAGCAGAAGCATTTAAGTAACTCTGAGTGTTGCTTTACTGACTTTGTCCCAGTAGCTGTCAGGTCAAGTTCAGGCAGGTAGGTAGGCATTTGGTAGCCAGAGCTTCCCTTTGTTATTTTCCTTTGTCTGTTGACAAGATGAGAGATGAAGATGATTTGGATGTTGATGAAATATTTGCGTTTCATGGTTTGCAGGGCAAAATTATACTTGTTTCCTATAATTGCATGGTGCAGCAAAAGTAAATACAAGGAGGAAGTATTGAGCCAACTTGCCAGCAAGGGACACTTTAAGTAGGAACTTTGTTGGAGCTTGTTCTTCCTTTTGGAGCTCAGAAAATTTGAAAAAAGACCAGGATTAAACTAGAGAGCCAAATTAGTCGTGTGTTTTCTTATTTATATATAGCTGTGTTCCTTGTCCTAGACTCACTAGATTATGGCCTTTCATTATTCTTTACCTTCTGACGCTATTTCAGGAGGCTCTAAAGAAAGATTTAATATGAACCTTTTCATACGAGGACAAAAGACGTCTGTTATAATGGCTTTTTTTTTTTTTTTACAATTGCCTCCTAATTTCATTTGATATTGATTAAGCACAAATAAATGCTGTTTAATTGCCTCTTAATGTTGTAGAGTCCCAAATTTTATATAAATCTTCATTTGTATCTGCTACCTGGCAAGGATTTATACTCTGCCACTACATTTATTTTTATTTATCTGTCTTTATTCAGTTTTTTTTTAATTTGGAAACTTTCATGTGTTTAGTCAAAATGAGAAGCTTCAAATCCGCCTTTTTGTGAGGAAATGGGAGTTAGAGCTCAAATGATAGCACTTGGAAGTTCACTAAACTTAAGCAGTTGGACAGAAACAGGGAGAAGATGCTTCTAAACTTTAATCTCCTCGAGAAGAGTTTCATTGTAAGGCTACAATGATTAATGAGAAATCAGGCCATCTGATTAAGCCCCTCTATGTCATAGGATATGATTAGTAGGTGACAGAGACTGTAACAGTATCCAGCCAAGCCTTGTTTCTTTCACAACTCAGACTGTTATATGATTAATGTCCCCGAGGTCAGGCAGGGGGGACCTGTCAGAACAGGTGGAAGTGACAAATTCAACAGAAAGTCCTTTTGCGGAAGAGGCAAAGTGTGAGAATGGATGAACGGGGAGGATTCCAGATGGGTTGCTTGACCTTTCTGTCCTCTGAACAGATACAGAGAGCATCATGGGAATGAAACATAGTAAGTATCAGAAAACTGCAGATGTTTCATAGTTACTGAAGAATTATAGCATTGCCAAGTAGGGTTGGTAAAATGCACAACACATCACGGTATCACCAATGGTTTACACTTTCTGATATGCTACAGGAGACTGTAAACCTTGTGTGTGCTTATATGTGTGTGTATGTATAGACTAGATAAAGCACCACACACTGTGTTTTATGACAGAATGGTAAGAATCTTTGCTTCAGTACAGATAAGGCTGATAGAGTTGATGTTTTAGTGTAGTGGTTTCCCTGCCAGTATATATAGTCTATCATATTCTCATCAACATTGCTCTGTTTAGAGCAAGGCAATGCTGGAAGTTAAAATAATCCTCATACCTTTTTATTAGGTGTTGGTGATTGAGCAAGATATTTTATCTCATCCAGAGTACTTTCACCTCTTAGGTCATAGGTTCAAATCCCAACTAAGTATCCTGACAAGGTTTGCCTTTTCAGATCACAAAACACAGCATTAGCAACTGGATAAATAGATATAGACCTTCCCATCATCACAGGAATCGTGTAAAAGACCTCTGTAGCACCTTAGAAACAGAAGAAGGGGTTAGCACTAACATCCTGATGGAATTTCCTGTACTCAATCCTAATATTTCAAAAAGCATTCAGTGGTCATAATTAAAAATAAAGTTTATTCACTGCCAAGATATCTAATAAGACTAATTTTATTGTGACATGACCCCTTGATCCATGGTGACATTTGTTTATATTTTAAGAAACTTGCTCTCAAGTTGTTGCACTTGCATATTTTGCTCTTGTATAAGGATTTTTAATCACAGATCTCAATTTTTCAAAGGAATATAGGTATTCTCTCCATTTTACAGATGAGAAACTGGGAAAAAGAAATGTGATGAGACTGGCCCAAGGTGTCACAGCATGCCAGTGGCACAGCCCAACACCAAATTATTTTGCCCTTAAGTTAAAATTTTACATCTTATTTAACTTTCTCTGTTTTCTGTAATGGGAGCTACTTTCTTTTTTGGTTCTGAGACTTCGAATCCCAGCTTTGCACCTCTTACATTCTTACAGTCCTGCATTGGTTTGACAAATACCATGCTCTCTCTTAAAGCAAATAGGCTTCCATACACTGTAGTTTATACTTTCTGAATCTTTGTTGGCTACGCAGAATGTCATTTTTCAGAACAGTGTTCCCAAGGTATAGATAATAGAGGAAATGGACACACATAACTGGGTCAGTGACTGGTGATGGTACAGCTTTCCTCTGGCATCTTCACATTTCCATTGAGGAATGGAGTGTGCACCCATTTTTTTTAACCATTCCTTGTCAACAGCACTAACTGCCCTTAGTGGCTGTTATGGAGCACTAATTGCTGCTAAAGTTGCAACTGGTCAAGGTTCATGGGAAGTGAGAGGTCATATAATCACTGGGTAGTGGCAGGTGCTGTCTTTGTCTGTATTGTTACCTGAATTAGGTTTCATTTTTCTGCATGTGAACTAAACTATAAAGACATTTATCTAGTCATTTTCTGTGTTGTGAGTTTAACTGAATTTGACTAGCAGTGCTTTATGTAAGCACAAATCACAAACTACACTTTCTCCATCTTTCCTGTGTGCTTGTGAGACTTCAGATATTTCTTAACCTGGAGAGGCTTGTGAATGCGAGACAAACAGAAATGTGTTTGCAATATGGTGGTACCATACAGTTCCACTATTCCAATTAATTTGTTGTGAACCACGGGCCCGATCCTGAAACCAAAAACACCTTCTGTTCATCTACTTAGGAAGGAGGGACTATCCATGTGTCAAGGAAAATATAACATTTATTAAAAGTACTATGAAATGTGCAACTAAAAATGTATTTTAAAGAAATGTGAATCAAGAAAACATAAGTCCTGAATCTGTTAACAGCCAAATGTGATGACAAGGGAGCTCACAGGAGCTGAATGTCCTGCCAATTCAAAGACAAAGGTAGCATTTTTTTTCCCTTTGGAATGAACCAAGAATCTCTCTTCTCCCTCAGCCCCTACCCCCAGTTTGCTGTGAAGGGCCAGAATTCTGATACTTTTCAGCATTCTAGGAATGCAACTGTTAGCTTATCCTTGGTTATCAATATCTTTTGCGCCCATGAGGAAAGAGTAGAACCTATTAATAAGATACATGTACTAATGTTTTTCAAACTGTAAAATATCCAGAGTGTCTCAAGGGGATAGGAGAGGCAGTTCCTTCCAGTGACTGTTACCAGTTTGCAATGTCGTCTTCTTTAAAGGCTGACCAAAGTTTGGAGAAAATTGCAGTTTTTTAGGGTACCTGCAATGGAAAAGAGAGGTGGCTTTCCAGTCCTGTGGGGATCTGGTAATCTGTGCCAGATAGATGTTTCTGCTAATAGACTGTGTGCAATTCTGGTCTCTCATTTTTAAGAAAGATGAAGTCAAACTAGAACATAAAAGTTTGGAGAAAATTGCAATTTTTATTGTAACCATTAGCAGAAACATCTATCTGGTACAGATTAGCAGATCCCCGCAGGACTGGAAAGCCCACCTCTTTTTTCCATTCCATGGGTATGAATTGGCCATCAATAAGTTTAGGCTTGAAATTAGCCAAAGGTTTCTATCCAACAGAGGAGTGAAGATCTGGAACAGCCTTCAAAGGAGAACAGCAGGGGCAAAAAAAATGAACTGGCTTCAAGACTTAACTGTTAAATTCATGGAGGAGATTATATGAGACTGCCTACAATCTCATATAATCCCCTCCAATGGCATGTCACCAATCTGCAACTTCTA
This sequence comes from Sternotherus odoratus, assembly GCA_032164245.1. Classification (NCBI taxonomy): domain Eukaryota; kingdom Metazoa; phylum Chordata; order Testudines; family Kinosternidae; genus Sternotherus; species Sternotherus odoratus. The sequence continues at coordinate 55,159,242 of JAVMKO010000005.1, forward strand.
GCAGCAAATATCTCCAATGGCAAGTCATGGGACACTAGATGGGGAGAACTCTGAGTAACTACAGAGAATTTTCTCCCCAGTTTCTGGCTGCTGGGTCTTGTCCACACGCTTATATTTAGGGTCGGGAAGGAATTTTCCCCTTTGTCAGATTGGCAGAGACTCGAGTTTTTTCACCTTCTTCTGCAGCATGGGGCCTGGGTCACTTCCAGGTTGAAACTAGTATAAATGGTGGATTCTCTTAACTTTAAGTCTTTAAATCATGATTTAAGGACTTCAGTAACTCAGCCAGAGTTTATGGGTCTATTACAGGAATGGTGGGTAGGTTCTGTGGCCTGCAACGTGCAGGAGGTCAGACTAGATAATGATGGTCCCTTCTTTTCTTAAAGTCTAACTGTTACCTCTGTATATGTTGCTGAATGGAGGGGTTTGGTCAACTATGAATTTGGACCAAGCAGATTTGTACTGCCATTGAACCTCAAGATCCATCAGGAGTTTCTTCTACACCAGAATATTGCTGAAATATGTTTACAGAACCAGGAGGCAATTGAACTGGAAATTTACTATATTCGCTGCTGAGCCAAGGTGATGATATTTATTGGACAAAACTGCATTGGAGAGAGAGAGAGCTCTTCTTCAGGTCAACACTACAACACCTCATATGTTCTCAGGTAGTATACAGAGTTTCTGTGAAAAAAGAGATCAAGCCATAAAAATCACCCACCTTGGGATCACCAGAAAATCTTGCCCTTGTGCCTGACAAACAGTGAAATGGACCGGGAAAGAAAGAGACATAGCACAATTTTATTTGATTCCTTGAAGTTTCAGATCAGCCTTTTCACAGTAGAGAGACAGTGGACTGTGTTTATCCAACTGCCATCTTGGATCTTTCTCCCAACCATGTGTCCCCCAGCGTGTGCAGGGAGAGGACAGGGACTGTACAAGTTTTGTGATCTTGCAAGATAGAAGGATGACTGTGACTAACTTTTCCCTCAGACAACCAAAGGGTTCTCTTCCCCATACAAGACCTAACGCTCCCCACCCATTCAGTATGACTCCGGTTCTGTTGCTTCTGCAAAATGCATAATAGTGGTTCATTGAAAATCGATAAAATAATTGATTTATAGCCACATCTTGCTCAGGGACTATTTAAGGGTTGAAGGTGATCGGGAACAGGGCTTAAAATCAGGAAAGTAGCACTAGAGTTGTATTGGTGGGGGAGAGTGGGAATCCATTGTAACTTGTCAGCCTTAGGTTCTGGTTCCTGACATGGCTTGGGTTTGACAATGAGGGCTTCTTCAACTGGCTCCTCCAGATTAGGGTAGTCAGGTCGCACCTGTGAAAAATGGGGACAGAGGTTGGAGGGTAATATAGGTGCCAATAAAAAAGGCCCCCAAAAATGGGACTGTCCCTTTAAAAATGAGACATCTGATCGTCCTACTCCAGATGGAGGTGCAGAATCACATGCTCCTTGTCTTCTGGGGCCCCTGCTGCCTTCTCACCTGAACCCTCAGCAGCATCACACAGTGAAGCCAGTGAGGTCGGGATTGAGAGTGAGAGTCACTTCATGCTCTGCACTGGGAGCCTTTGACAGCAGCTACTCTTAGTTGTCCTGGAAGGGCCCTTGTGGAGCAACTGTTGTACAGAAAGGCAAAGGACCCCAAGAACCTCAAGTGCTTGATGTGTTCCCAGACTAGGGCCGAAGACTGCTAGATACCTGCCTGTTCCAGCCTTCGTGAAATTTCCTGGTACAGGTGTATGTTCCTGCAACTCCAAGACAAGTCATAGAGGACAATGTACTCTAACCATACATTGATCAGCATTCTTATGGTCAGTGAGCCAGGCAGCTGCTCTCAGGGTAGGAGCTATTTTCACTGGTTCTGATCAAAAGATTGCAGTGGAAAACTTTTCTGATGTAGTCTGCACATTTGTTACTACCAAACAAAGCCAGGGCCATGGGCACCTTTATACATTAGGTAAGAGTCAGGAAGAAAAGGGTTCAGTGCATTGTGGAACTGAGGCTGGAGGAGTATAGAAACTTGAAACACCCCTTACCCCTGTCCACACTGTACTCTGGTATGGATACGGGACTGTGCCCCAGCCTGAGGCATGTATTTACCTACCCCCTCTTCCCCCAGGCATTCTAGTTAACTCCACTTCAGACTCAAGCTTCTGGGGTTTAGATACAGACAGTAGTGGTGGGTTATGGCACAATGGTATGCATGGATGTGAATACAGTCTCTACTATAGACATAGTCCTTGAGGACCATATCAAACCAGTATAGTGTACAGGCTGCATCAGCCATGAGATAGAGCTGGCTTTACCTCCCTCCTTCCTGCCTTCTCAATGAGTTTGCACCCTCATGGATGCCCTTAAGTTTCCCAACCAACCCCATCCCTCCAATAGTATCTATGTCCTGGTAAATATGAGTTGAGTATGAAATGAAGGTTGGGTTCCATGGAGTTTAATCTTTAGGAGGTCATTTGGATGAGTCTCTCAAGGACTGAGGAGATTGTCTGCTCTGCATGGATAGTAAAGATCAGGGTGTGTTTTTTATTTGTGTTTTGTAATCAATGAGGTTTGCCTTGGCACCCTTGGCCAAACTGTTATGCTCTTTTGCTGGTTGTCAGTCTGAGTGTTACAGTCTGCTCCATAGGTAGCTGCTTTCCATTGGTGATGTGATTAGTTTTATGTGCCAGTGTGTAGTTTAAAGTGCCCTTGGACATACATGAATGTTAGAAAGTGAGAGTTTGTTGCATTTCTAGCTGAGAGAGTTCTATGATGATGATTTGTAACTTCGCTCATCAAAATCTATTGTGAGATTGAAACCTGGAATGCTTTCTGATGTGCCAGCTCCAATGCCTCTTTTTAACATTTTTTGAAAGGGCACAGGGCAATATGCCAATAATGAGCTTGGAAAGTATGTATGAAGTTCCTGATAATATGACACAATTTTTCTTTCTTTTGCTCTTTATTTCATCTTAATTAGTCCCAGCAGGAAGGATTGATTTTTAAAGCCTTGTAGCTAACATCTGTTGGTATTCCTGGGGTCATTCTTACACTATCCTATGTTTGACATTTCTTGTAAAAGAAGAGGCATTTGTTCATATTGACATTAGCTGCCTCTGTATCTCTCAGTGGTGCAGATGGCCTGTGAATAAAGACATCAAGCTAATAGGCAAGATGACAAGCTTCAGTAGTGCTGGTGCACCTCATGCTTAAAAGGCAAGGCAGCATAGATTGCTTTTGCTGTGAAGGTCCTCGATCTACTGGTACTAAAGCATATGGAATCAGTTAAAAATGCAGAGGGACCTTGGGAAATGAATAGTACCATGAAAATCCCCAATCGAGACTATAAAAGCTTCTCTTCTTGTGGACAGTATGTTACATTTCCAAGAGTAGCAAAGCATAAAGTGAAGTACGTGCACACACCCCATTTTGTTGCAGATATTCAGAATGTGTGTTTATTTTATAATTCAAAATAAGGCATTGTTAAATGGTTTATACATGAAATTCAATCTGCCCATGTGATGATATTAGGAAAAAGCAACTGGTTCTTTGTATGTACAAAGAGGGACATTTGTAAGCACATTTCTTCCTTATTATTAAAGTATTATAGGGGTGTTTGTGGAGGCATTTCATATAGTCCCAAAAGTGGAAAACTTATTTCTCCTCTCTTCCCCCACCACTGAAATTTAAGTTACTCTATGGAGAACATACAGAAAAGACTTAGTATTCCAGGCAAATGTAGCTGATAATTTTGCGGGGTAGAATAGAATAGAAAAGCAAGAAATTCAAAGTCTAGCAAACAAAGTATGAAAACGAATGATAATTAGGCTCAAAAAGGGTAAGATTAATAAGATGCTATAGTTTTTACAAGACAGTTAGTTGGCAGAGAGAGTTGCTCAGGAATTCTATGTTGATATGGGCGTTGAGCTCTTTTGGGTAAAATAAGAAGCTTAAAAGATTCAGTAAAAATCAAAAGGATTCTGCCAAACCAGTGTAGACTCCAGATATAAATTTTGTAAAAACATGCTTTTGCAAAGGCTAACTTCAAGACACTGCTATAAAATAAAAACTAAAAATGACACTCAAATCAGTAGGAACAGTTTTTCTTGTAAAGGAATTATTTTTCCCTGAAATGTCTGCCACACATGCCTAGCCATATCTTGCTAATTTATGAGGGACACAAATCAAACTTAATCTGAAACAAATTATAAACAAGTGCAACTGACAAACATTTGTTCACCCTGAGTGAAATTCAGAAAGTGAACAGCACAAATACTGAATGCTACATTTTTTTTTTTAAATTCAGTTACAGTAAGTTAAGATGTTACTAGTAACATAGGTAAGAGGCTGCTTTTTTTTTTTTAATGTGAAGTATAACGTATCAATGTCCCTTTAAGACTTCCAGGTGTCGAGCCACCTGAAAAAATCCCCATCAAGCTACAAACCCTAAAAAATCAAACTTGTGAGTCTAGCAAAAAATGGGAGGTGGTAATACCGTCTGTTGAATGTGACCCAAGAATATGCTGGTTAGGAATATGTAGTTAAGCATTCCTGTCTTCAGCCTTAGTTTTCAACGGTTTAGAACTCATCCATTCTAATTTGTTTTGTACAAAACCCTAGCACTGTTTCTTAATTCCAGATGATTAAAATAAATTTTTCAGTTACTTTATTTAGGGTTGAGTAAAAATAACAACATTCTTGAGCCTTTTTAGGTTTTTCAACAGTTTTGAAGCAAAAGTCTGTATGTGGAAGAATTTGAATGTATTGTGGTCTTCTCATTAGAATGGATGCATGCTATGTCTATAAGTGTGCATGCATGTCTGTAGTGCTTAATGATATGTAGTATTGACATTAGGCAAGGGAGTCAGTGTTGTACTTCTTTTTTTACCTTCCCCTTCATTTCAACAATTATGAGAGCTAGTGATTGAGCATCAACTTTGTGGCTTTCATCTGAGAACCCCTTTACAAACACAAATTTGTTATCATTAAATGGGACTATTTACACCTGGAAACAGTCTTGTTTTATTCTTAGTAGCTTGCTTCAATCTGTCATAATCAGGGCCAGGAGAGAGCCACATCTTTTTTGTGAAAAATAGACCCATTTTCAAGCTAGTTAAAATATAGTAACTTTGAATTGTAAGCATTTGTGTAGTTTATTATGATTATATTGCACACTTCTAAATATACCCATTTTGCAGACTGATAAAGTGACAGAATGGTTAGCAGTTATATTTTCAAAAGCTTTGTGTGTGCAGCTACACATGGGAGTGCTTATTCCACTAGGCAAGTGTTCAGAGGAGATGGCTGATGACAGGGCCAGTGACAGGGGGGTACTACGGGTAGATCTGTACCGGGCCCCGCACTTTAGGGGGGCCCCGGTACAGCTCTACCCGTAGTCATCTGGCGCGGCTCTCCCCCGGACGAGCGTGTGTCCCCGGCCGGCGGCAGCGGCTCAGTCCAGGGGGAGAAAGGGCGGCTCACGCCGCTCCCAGGCTCTCGCTCCCGCTGCAGCCAGCTGTCAGCTGGGGGGGGGGGGGCTGGACTGGGGGGGCCCCCAGCCGCTGTCGGCTGGGCTGGGGGGGGGGCGACTGGGTTGGGGGGGGCCCAAACTATCAGAGTAGGGGGGCCCCAAATTTCTGTCGCCGGCCCTGGCTGATGACCAAGACACACACAGCAGATGCCTGCTGCAGAAAAAAATCTATATAGCTGGACTGGGTATTGGCTTTGGCCTCAGAGAGAGGTGCCCACAGTTGCCCAGGCAGACATGGATACTTGCAGTTGGTTCAGGAAGGTACAAGCCAGGAGATGCTGGTAAAGGTGGTTTCCTATCAGACCTCCATTAGCTGTTGGGTTAACCATGACAGATAAAAAGAGGCAGCAGCTAAGGCACATTGATGTCCAATCCTCTAATCTCATTGGTTGGTTTCTGCCATGATGGTCAGGGGCCTCCAGACATCTTGCTGCATCAACCCTTCTTCTTCCTTACCTTTGACTAAATGGCCTTCCTCTAGTTGTTTTATTGCCAGCCAGCTTGCCCTTTGAACACATGCTGAGATCCTTCCTCCTCCAGAGTTCTCCCGTAGTGATCCATAGCATTGAGTATGGAAGCTGTTCGCTCTCACAGTTCTCTCTGAGCATCATTCATCTCATGGGAAAAGCCCTTCTGTGGAGCCTTTACTTTTTCCTTGTCAGAGAAGCATGATTCTCCTTGCACTCATGCCTCCACAAACAGCAGGAGCACAGGTCTGGCTAGACCATGCATCCTGCTGCAGCCTTTTGTGCTCTGTAATAGGTGAGTTGGTGTGTATAGGGTGGGATTATTTTAATATGTTAATGATTCATTAGCTTAGGCTAATGTGACACATTGGCATGACCACCTTAGGATTCTAGGCTTTTTTGTGCCCAGATTTTGAAAACAGTGTCTATTATGTGACAATGCTGCAAGCCTGTGGTCTTGAGCAGCCCATGATCAGGTAAACTGTGACATCCCCTGACATCCATGTGGTGAATGGAGCCTAGAAGCAAGTGAAGGCATGACTGTTGAGTAGCCATATAACGAAGGTCACCCTTTGGGGGTATACCAGCCCTCAGGAATTCAAGTGCCATTTGATTTATCACAGACTCTTGCAGGGTTTTTGATATCACTGAATGGCACCCACTGTTGTGCACAGCACTGATCTTATTTTCAGTCTGCCAACAAGCACCCCTAAATATTTGAAAATAGACCTTTTCTTGTGTAAACAAAAGAGCCAAAGCCTACAAGCGCCACTGTGCACCACTCATAATTCCTTGAAAATGTAGAGCTAAACAATTTGACCCACTTCATGCAATGACATAATAGGAGTGTTGGGGAAAGAATGCTGGATCTCAGAATCCTATTTCTCTTCTCTGGCCCATAGGCCAGTCTCCCCGTAGATGTACTTGATTGCACATATCTGTTCTGAAGTGTGTGGATGGTCATATATATTTAAAAATAACATGATAGGTATGTGTATAAGTATATAATTATACTCTTGTTTCATTTGAAGAAAGCAAGATGAAAAATAACTGTGATTAAGACTGATTGCAAATTACTGTTTTACTTGTAACGCTAAGCCTGGTGTAATGAGTGACTAGGTGCAGTTTTTCATTCTAACACAGTCAACCCAGTAACTTTGATTACAATGTAGCTTTTTGTCTATTGATGTACATACTGTTGTTCCTTCCTATCTTGTAAATTTCTGCCTCAAATGTGCTCTTTGCAGAGGACTGTCATCCCACTCGAAAGGAAATCTTCCCATTACACACTGTAACTTTCCTTTGGGTGTACCTGGTTGTGACTGGGGAAATAAGTGAGTGGGAGGTGAAGTCTGTATGTAAAGTAAGAACTGCATAGTTTTGTTCGTTATGTTGCTTGAATGCCAAAAGTGTGTTTTAAGAAGCTTAGTAGTACAAAGAAGAATTACCTTGTTCTTTAATGGTGTTTATGAGCAACAGCTTTCCTTATGGACTGGATATGTCCTCTTCTCAATAACCCGACACATGCTCTCAGAATTTTGCATTTCCCCACACAAAGATCTCCCTTTAGGAGAGCACATTTTGGTTTATGGAGTTTTTATGATTAGGCTATGGTGTGTGGGTGGTGTGCTGAAATATGGCTTCAAAACGTCTTGAAGATAAGAATAGTAAATGAGTTAAGTACAAACTCGCTAGTCTGCACTGTGGTGTATGGCATACGCAGGACTGCTTCTCTGCTAGTACATGTTATGGGACAGCCCCTATGCCTCTTGTCCAGTGACATTAAAGCACTGAGACCATGCTAAATCCATGTCTCTTTGTCATACGGTGGTGGTGATTCTCCTAAATGGGCAGGTGGGTCCAAGCTGTCACTCCTCCTAGAGCAGCTCTGGTGGCACCAGACTGGGATGAGAGAGGAGCCTGGCTGGTACCTTCCCATGAGAAGTACTTATCAAGGACCAAATTGGGAGGGGAGAGGGGGTACCGTTCTCCCTCAAGCGCTGCCCCTAAAAATAAGCTCAACTCTACTTGAGATTTCAGAATGAGATACTATTCTTAGTAGATTGTGCATGTTCATAGAGCATTCTGTACCATCCTCCCACTCAGTGGTGGTCAAATACTCCAATAAGCTTTCCAGTCCCTCACTGCTTTCTTAGTAGTCCCACTCCCTTTTCTCCTTGTCATCTCCCCTATACCTTTCCCATCTTGTATGCTCCCCTGAACTTCTCCCTCCTCTGCTCCCTTTCCTCTGCTAAATGGCCAAATGGTCAATGGAAGCAGCCATTTTGAAAGGGACTGAGCAGAGATCCAGCAGCACATACTAGACAGGGTCACATCTGGGGATGGAGTGCAAATCAACGTTACTGGTAGTACCTTTCTGACTTGTCAAACAGTGAGTAGGGTGACCAGACAGCAAGTGTGAAAAAGCAGGTTGGCATTGGATGGTGATAGGTGCCTATATAAGAAAAAGCCCCCAAAATCAGGACCTTCCCTATCAAATCAGGACATCTGGTTACCCTAACAGTGAGACACTGGAGCCTTCTCAGGTAAATACCAGCTACAGCAGGGCTTTTACTGTGGTGTTGGGAGGGATGATATGGAGGCTCAAACATGAAGATTAATTCACAGGGAAAATAACTCCCAGGAGAAGACTGAAGTTTAACTAGAGAATAATTCACATCCATAATGTCAAAGGCCACCTGTGAATTGCATAGCCTAGTAGTCCCTGGCCAATGGAAGTATTGCCCTTTGATTTCTTGGGGCATGTTAACCTAATTGGTTAGAGTGTGATGGTGAAGTCACAATTGTGTTAGATTACTATTAAATAACTGAGGAGGAAGCTGGATGGCTCGGGGGTTGATAATGGTACAAGGAGCCTTTCATTTCCAGGTAACTTGTTCAATTCCAACACAGATTGGGAGTAATCGAGTCCTGTTGTTACAGTTTCTCTGTGACCTAGTGGGTAAGATGTATACCTCCTGAAATTGAAACTAATTGGAATATATGCTGTCAATCGTGGAACAGAAAGTCTAGTACTGAATTCCCTTTCACCAGTATAAGTAAATGGAGCAACTAATTTACTGGGATCTCACTAGAGATCTGTGAAATGTGGGTTTGAGTTTTGTAGAGACTTGGCTGACCTTGTTTTGGAGGGTTTCTGATTACAGAGGTTCACAGCTCCTCAGTTTTGCATTATTGTTTTGGATTTAAACATATCTCAGAATTCAAACTTGGCTGAAACAGCCAAACATTCAGATCATAACCCAGAAAAACAGAATTGATGCAGTAACGCTAATTACACATGCCAGTTTTTAGGACTGGAAACCCATTTTGGAAACATATAAATAGTGTAGGGCCGAACAGCTGTGTCCCTGTTATGAGAAGCAAAAGTGATTGGTCAGAGCGGATACATTTTCTATATCAAAAGATCAGTGGATCTTGTGCATTCCCACCATGAGAGACATCTTGGCTGCTCTTGAGAGTACTTTTCAACTATGCATTTTTGTGCTTAATCCCCCCATTTTGCTTCCTCCTAATCCCTTCATTAGTAAAAGCTCTCTCTTTCACTCACTCTTAAAACCCCTTAAAGTAAGAGGCTGTATATCACCTAACAGCATAGTAGTGTGTTGGGCAGGAATGGGAAGATAGAGCTAACATTCCCCTTGTTTGCTTTCTGGCTTGGCACCTTATCCACAAATGTCCTAGAGGCAATGTGCTGAGGATAAAACTATGATGCACCACCCATATTTTAACACTTTATGCCTTCATTTTTTTCTAGCTGTTTACTCTGCAGTGTACAAGTATGTCACAGTTGAAATTGATGCTACTGGGGTACATGAAACCAACATCTTTTCTCAACCAGACTTTCCATACGCTACACTTACTGCCTTTTAAATGTCACAGCTATTGAACAAACAGTGAAATAATGTGTTTAGAAAGTAGCTAGTGCTACCTTTGTTGCAAATTTTGATAACAAATGTATTTAGCAGGCTATTTGCACTTGATTGAATTCCAGGTTTATTACTATTAAATTTTAGTTGCTATTCCTCTCCAGTACCCATTGTACCCATTATTATGATGATGATATAATTAATTTTAGTTAGCTTTCAGTTTTTCCTAGTGTGAGACTTCTTTTTCAGGTATAAATATCTGCATCATTGCATTCATGCAAAAACTATGGAAAATGTTCCACTCTAACTACAGAACACCTCAACAATTAATCATAGTTCCAATTCAGTCTGCATTTTGGAACCAGACCCTGCTTTTATTTATCTGCAAAGGCACAAATTTTATTCAGGGTGCATTTTGAATGGAAGATAAGTTTGTTTGGAGCACATAGTGAAAGCTACACAGTATTTCTCCTGTGATCATGATTGGCTGAGCCTACCCTGTATAATCAGGAAGGTCATTTCATCTAGTAGGTGTGCTGGGGAGCGATTTTTTAGTTAATTGAGTTCCCTAATCCAACTGAAAAAAAATGAGGGGGGGTCATTAAAAATCTTCTGAAGGTATGTGTATTTCAGATTCTGGCAGGTTGTGATTTACTACATTATTCATGTCTCTAGTTAATAAGAATTGTCTCATTTTCTATTTTGAATCATATTATAATTGTATCCCAGGTTTTCAAGGGAAAAACTAGTTTCCTTGCTATCAGTTCTTTGGAAGGAATCAGAGCTGAGACTTCAGTCCTATTTTCCATTCTGGTGCACTCAGGGAAACTATTTGAACACCAACCAGGATTAGGAGTGCTTCAAAGAAATTTGACCATTTGGAAAAATGATTTTATTCCAAACTAGTTTCATTTTAAGCTTTTAATGGCCCGTGAACTATGTAAACGGGTTCTGACACATACAGTGAAGCCATTTCAAATGAACTTGGAAGAATCTAATAGCCTTAGTCTCTATCCTTAATAAGAATAAGGCTTGGTTCTTGTGTTAAAACAGTACATTAGCTGAGGTGTATTTTGACCACATCTGTACTGTGTCTTGTGGACATGCCTCAAGCATACTACGGCCTTGTCTATACTACCGCAGTAAGTTGACCTTAGTTACGGTACTCCAGCTATTTGCAGGAATTTGCCCACTTACACTAAATACTATTTTCTTTTTTTTAAATGTAAGTTTTGAAATTGAAGTGGAAAGGATGATCTCAGAAGACCATATTCCGTTTATTGACTGTAAAAATCTTTTTCATCACATTTGCCCAATTTATCTCAGATGCTTTGGCAAATTCCAAACATTTTTCTACTGAATACTGGAAATTTTCATATTAGCTTTTGGAAATTTCATGCTGCAGGTTGACATTAGGGTCAGATATCCATTTATTTTGCACTAATGACCAGAAGAATAGTATTAAAAGTCCAAATTTTTTGTAAGTCCATGTTAAGATTTCATTGACAGGAGAGGTAAATATTGATGGAGGTATGACACATTTTCAGATACTTTTAATAATATAGAATGCACTGCACTCATTTGTCAGGTGGTGGTGGAATCTTTCCTTCTGTAAACACTGCCTGTTTAACCAAAAAACAAAAATGAACAAGGTGATGCTTAAACAATTAATTTATCTGGGTGTCATGGAAGAATGTTTGATGTTAGAAGTGAATAATAGCACCATTTACAGACCTCTGGCATTAAATGAGTGAGCATTAAATGTTCTGACTTGTCATGTGATTATTCTCAGTAGGATTGGAATACTTCCATGTTTGTAACAATCATTAATGGAAACATAAAATGTGCAGAACTATTGTTTAGTGTGAGGGAGAATATCATCTTGGCCACCTGTGAGGTAAGTGATAAGCTTTGCATGTCCTGGTTGGGCCATATTTGAATAATTGCTTGATGTAATATGAGTCCATTAAGACTTGAATCAGGTTAGTCACCTAGCATACGCATCTGATGCTGTGAAACCTAAGTTAAATAGTACGTTTTTGTAGGTGAATAATGAATGCAGCATATTTGAGACTGAGATGGTGTTTTTCATACAAAGCTGAGTTATCTTACACAAAATAAATAAAATGTCATGGATTTCTTTAAAAAGTGTTCAAAACAAGATATTTCTAAGGGTCCTACTTACTCAGGTAAAAAGCTTATCAGCCTGTGAATAACTGAGATGGCAAGTTGCCAAATGGTAATTTGAAAGGGGACTTCACCTTAAGCTTTGGGAAATCTTTAGGGCTCAGTCCACATTGTGTGAGTAAACTTGGATTGATCTGTGATGGAAAAAGTGCAAAGCTTGGTAGTTTTGAGTAAGTTTAACTTTGATCCAGATACCTTTAACAGTCTGGACAATAATGCTTTCCTGCCCCATCTGTAACATTGGAGTGATTATACTGTACTTAAGTCTGATATACAAGTAAAAAAGCCAGATTATTTTAAGGGTTTTTTAAAAATATTTATGTGTGAAGTATTTTTATAGTTCCAGTTTTCAGGTTTTGAATTAGTTTTGTCTGTTTCATTGATTGCATTAGGAAATAATAGCAGAAAGAAGTGAGCCGTCTGTCTTTTCAGTTGATGCACTTTGTTCATATTACTGTTATGCCAAAAGCACCTTCTCATTAATATTAGCATCTATTTTACAAAAGTAACTTCTACTTTCTTATCATTCCCCATCACTGGAATCCAGAATCAGCTATAAAGCTGTTAAGCTTTTGCTCAAAATCATCAGAAGGTTTCTGTGATATTTATTTATGTATAGCCTTCAAAGGTCACTGCATCTAGTTTCTCTGAAACTTGTTTTCAGCCATTCTACAGTATCTTCATTCTTGTTGCAAAGGTGAAATAGAAAACGTTGGACTCCTGCATAAATAGCTTGGACATTAGGAGGTTCAATATACAGTACTTCAGAGGCAGTGTGATCTGAGAGCCAGGATCATAACCCTAACATTAATCAGGGGAAAAAAATTAAATTGTAGGTGCTTATAAAAGTGAAGAAATGAAACCACTGGATAGAGATGCGCAGTCAGTGTGCATCCTTCTCCACCATCCACCACCACAGACAGTTATGTCAGGGCACTGCAGTCCTTAACCTGCATTTCTCCTACTAGTCACTCTGTTGTAAACCTTAAATGCCATAAACCTCATTTTGTTTTTTAAATGAGAATGTGAATGAAGGCTCTGAGTTGCCCAGTGCCTCCTTTTAGGCCTCACTGACTCGCAGAACTAAACATGGCTCAATGAGACTGTTGTCCAACTGCCAGTTTCACAGTGGGATAAATCATGTAAACTTAGATTAATCTCCTTTATTGACGTGAGATGTGAAAAACCAAGTTGGTCATTTAAACATTTTAAGTTCCATTCTAAACATTTCTGATGCTATAGTGGCGCCATTGGCACCCACTATAGCGAAGGTCTGCGACAGCCTTTCCAGAGTTTCAGAAGTTATCTGTAAAAATTCTTTCAGGGCCAAAACTTCCCATATAAGGACTGCTTAAAAGCAGCTGTGGTTTTTTGATAATATTTTAATAAGAAGAATATTGATAAAATCAAATTGTAAAGACAGAAAGGAAGGGGTTTGGGATTTTTGGTCATATATGAGCATAAGGAATATTGAAATTAGCTATCTTCATAATATTTTGTTTGTAGAAAAATGTGCTCCTTAAGTCCCCAGATACTAAGGTGAAGAATACAGCAAAAGAATCTATATAGAATAGGATAGAATTAAAAAAAAAATAGGAAAACCAATGGACAAGTAAATAAAGTAAGTATTTTAAAATATTTTCTAAATCAGGCAAAAGCAGTGTCTGACATAATGAGATTTGTAAATTACTTATTGCACACAAAAAGTTAATATTCTCTATGGAGTTTCACATTTTGTAGTTGTCCGGCCTTGATACTGCATAATAGATCTATCTTGCACCCGAAACAAGCTACTTGTGTTCTGTCAGCACACGATCCACTAGTAAATGAGTTTTGGAACTTAAAATTTCCACTATCAGATCAGATAATTGTTTCTTCCATTCAAATTCCCTGCCTCTAGTATTGTACAATATATGAATCTAGACACAAGGCAATAAATAAATTAATCCCCATAGTGCAGCAAGGCTAGTGCACAAAGCTGTGTATGAGGTAAACCTCTTTCTTAAGCCCTGAAGCATGAGATTTGGTTACACTTATCTTAGCGTGCATAACTGCAAATGGTGTTATTGGTCATAAAATTATCTAGCCCTTTTTAGAATCCAGCTATGGTGTTTGACCTCCTGTGGTGATGAATATGGACAGATAAGAGATAGATAGTGGCTTTGAAAGTGTTCTGGCCTCAATGGTTAATAAATAACTATTTTCAAATGTAGTGTACAATCCAAAATACACATTTACCCTAAACCATATTAGCTCAAATAACTTATTAGCATTTACTTTTCCAGAATAAATAATATTTGTATTTATGCAGTACTCTCCTAGACTAAACCTTGAGAAAAATATATCTACAAAAAGACATCAACCAGAAACTAAACAGATTGTAAGCCAGGGTAAAAAGCATTTCAATAAATTACCATGCTAAGAACCGTAAATAGGACATTATAGTCATGCCTAAGGTATCATTTTAATAGGGTAAATAATGTGGGTTGTATCCAGCAATCTTACTATGTTAAAATTTCAACAGGATTTTAGCCTGAGTTAGTACTACTGCGTTTGGTCCTGTATCTTTGTAAATGCCTCCTTATATACAGTAGTAGTGGTCAAAGTACCTATTTTTGTCTTTTAAAAAATTAATTGAATTTCTACATATGAAAGTCAGGGAGCAATGACAATGTTTTCAGTACCTCCCGCTCTCTCCCAGTTGTCTGTGGAAACCTAAAGGTGTGCAGTAGCCATTCTTCTGTGGTGGCTGCGCTGCACTCTATTGGAGGTATGAGTTGAACTGTGTTTCTAAGAGACTGAACAGATTGCCAGGTTGGAGAGTCAGAAGGAATTCTCTTCTCAAAGGCAAGGTTGGCAAGATGTTCAGTGAATTGCTTGGCCTTCTTAGTAGCAAGCATTCTGTAGGCCAGGTTATCAGTTAACAAGAACAAGATTTTTAAAGCCATATGTTTAGAAATGGAGTTAATAATTCTGTCTGTGGCAAGTGAGGGTGAAGTTCAAAGGGACTAATTCCCAGAAGTAACATGAGTAAGAGGCCAACCCAGGAGATAATTGGTAGACCCTATTAGTCTGGAGGAAGAAGGGGAGACGGTAAGTCTTTGCACAGAGATAGCTTCGTGGAGGGAGGACAAGAGGATTGAGGTGTGGGCTGAATACCAGAGGTTAGCCTGAAAGAGCCAGACCTGATTTTTTAATTTAATTTTCTTTCTTTGTCACTTAACTCCACACTGTACCCAAGTAAATACCTTTTTTTTAAAGCGGGGGGAGATTGGCGCACTCCATTAAAATGAATAAAGCTATAGCTTACTACTTTAAAATCTATTCCTTTGTCTTTCATTCTCCCATGTGTCCAGATATACCCATCTTGTTTATAGTGTGAGTTTGAATTAACATTAAAGAAGCTGATATAAGTTGAAGTGCAAACTTATACAAGACACTGTCTCTTATGTAGGAAATACATACATTCAGTAACATATTATATGTTTTTCTTTCAAAGTTAAATTTTAATTATTATAAAGTTTAATTTTTTCCCATTGTCAAGTCCTCTATATGCTCCCCATCCTGTGATGTCCTTATGATGTAAAGCAAGAATTGCTTGTCAGCTTTGGTTTCAAATTTCCTGGCTTTTTATTCTTTAATGTTAGAACTATAATATTACTTAAGCATACTGTAGGCATTCATTGCTCTTTGAGACAGAAAAATCAGACTTCTGCTCTGTGATTCTAGGCATCCCTGTATTCACACCCTATACACTACTGCAGTAATATTGGTACAAAATATGCTTTGTGAAGTATCATATGACAGCTAACACCACACTGATTAATATAAATGTAAATCACATGTTCACATCTAACATCCTTATTTGTGATGTTACTACAACATGTTTAAATCCAAACAGCCTAAGCTAGATAAAGATAGCCAGGTCTGTTTTGGACAAAGGAATGTGGGTTTACCTAAGGTAATAAACAAAGCTATCAAGCTAAACCACTGGATATTATCCTGATCCTGAACTCAAGAAACAGAGAATAGCATAGCTGAAGTCGATGTATTTGGGTCGACTTACCAGGGCATCTTCACGGTGCTGAGTCGACTGCTGCCGCTCCCCTGTTGACTCCGCCTGCACCTCTCATGGCGGTGGAGTACTGGAGTCGATGAGAGAGTGCTCAGGGATTGACTTATGTCTACTCTAGACATGATAAATCAACGCCCTATAGCTCAATCACTACCTGCCAATCTGGTGGGTAGTGTAGACCTGCCCTGAGACTCCATCTTTATCCTTCACCTTGATGAGACACAGAAGCCAATCAATTTAATCTCTGTGATGGGTCCCGCCCAGGGAAAGAAGAATGAGGTTAAAAGAAATAGTCTTGAACAAAGACTGTATCTTACTAGATTGTATTTAGACTTTTAGATACATTTTCAATTTTATTTGCTTGTAGCCACTGTGGAAGGGTGCTGGCCAGGAGTGCCTGAGCCAGCCCTGCCGGCCCTTTAAGAGGGAGCAGAAGCCTGCAAACCTCCCTTGCAGAAAGGCTAATTAGCCACCTGGCTTGCAGGGCAATCAACAGGGATGAGTTGCACCTGGCAGCCTCCTCAGGGGGTTAAAAGGCCTGCTAGGAAGCAAGCCCAGTGTGGTGGGGATGGTATAGAGTGTGGTGTGGTTTGAGTGATTCAGAGCTGTGGGTTTGAGCTATTCAAGAGTTCCAAACTGTAAGCTGGAGTATACAGAGTCTGTGGAGCTGTGAGTTGTATACTGAAGGACTGGACAAGCTGTATGTATTGGTGGTGGGGCCTGCACTGTGAATAAAGAGCTCTGTTTGGAGCAAAGAAGGGTTTCCTGCCTGTGTTCCTGAGAGGGGTGAGAGAGCGGTCTGTCACACCACCTTTATGTCTTGTACTTGATATCTAATCTAATCCATGCTCTTTACTTTACATGCTCTTTACTTTTACCATAACACAACTCAGTGCTGTGTCTGAAGAGAAGGGTGAATTTTCCCGAGTTAAACTAATAAGATATAATATACTGACTCTTTAATAGAGCAAACAATATCTTTTGTGAATGCACAGTGGTAAGGGCTGGCATTGCAGAGAAACATCTCTGAGGAGCTCAGAAACTGGAGCTCACTGATTATTACCTTCTAGGTGAGCTTTGGGCTGAGAAAGCCTTGAGGAGTTAGACAGACTGGTGTGGCAGAGAGCTAGCACACAGTCTAATTGGCCAGAAAGCACACATTTGCTTAGTCAGAGAGGTAACACAGCGGCTTGCAGAACTGGGGTATCCACAGCAGCATGTTATATGCTACTAGCAATTTGCTATGCAGCAACCCATAAGGAACATGTGAGCAGCTTTTTTTGATTTAAGCATGTGGAAATTAGCAGATATGTTTTAATATGATATTCACTTTGCTATGATGTTACTGTGTACACACAGATTCTTTTGAAAGGAAAAGATTAATACATTCAGCTCCTGAGTTTTATCTATCTTGTGTGTTTTTGTCAGGAAGGTCTTCCTTTATAAATGGAAGAAATGGTTTGAATAAAATTAAAAATCATCCTGAACTTCAGTCCTAAAGCCAGACATTTTTAGAAGCTTGGGAAAATTTGATGAAATGTTTCCTTTTTGTTGTAAAACAAAAACAAAAAGGGAGGGGTGGGGCGGAGAAGAGAATTTCATCCCCAAATACTAGGAGTGAACACTTGTATGTGGTGAAAACAGAAAACTACTATCCAAAAAAATTGTGAAAGAGGGAGTTTATTTGGCATTTCCTTTCTAACCAAAACCAGGAAATCCTAGAGTTCTCTTACAAAGGGGCTAATAAGATGGGTAACCAGAGTAAAGATGTTTAAATGAGCATCTGAACATTTTTCTGTTTATCCAAATTGTGCACTCCTCCACCTCTTTGAGGTTTGCCTATAATTAACCTTTCAGACTCGTTAAAGCATGGTCCATTTTATCAGCTAAATCTTGTAAATAGTTAAACAGAGGGGAAAAAACACATCATGAGTCTTTCGTTGGATTCACTAATCAAATAAGAGCAGGTGCATAGAGATCTGAGATAGTGCAGGTGTGCTGGTTTGCTTAGCCACTTTGTAAGTCATGTATCAGGTATCTGGTATAATTTAACAATAGTGTTTAGCAAGAATCTTCTTTAACAAAAATGTTTAGATTTCCATTCTACTCTGTGTATGCACTTAACTCCTTATAATGGGGACTTTTCAATACACAGGTATTGAGAAAAACATAGTCTTCTCTGGCTCCAGGAAAATAAGAACTTCCAGATGTGTCAAGTAGGCCACGTTCTGAGCCACAGACAAATAACCATTTAGCAGATAGATATATACTTCAGTCACTAATTATCTGAAAAATAATTTTAAAGCAGCATTTTTATCATATTTTAGAAGAGCATTTACTGATGATGTTAGAAACATTTCATTGTAAACTTTAAACTTCAGCAGGCCCAAAAGGGCACCAAAAGAAGGGGATGCAAACATACATACAAATATTTTGTTCACAGCATAAAATAAAAAATTGAGTCGCACTGTGTTTTTTCTTTTGAGATGGTTATATGAACATTTGCATTCAATATGCTCTTTAAAAGATTGTTGAAGCAATAGCAATACATGTGTTTTGGACAAAATATGTTCATGGAAATGTTATATGATTATATACTGAAAGTAGGATAGACTGTTTAATATTGTACAGTGGTAGACAATGGTGGTAAACAGTTCATTATACATTCATAAAAACAGGATGCATACCAAGTCTGAAAGTCAAGATGTGCAGTGGAGAGCACTGGCTTGAAAAACAGTCCCGCTCTCTTCAATAAAGTATCATTCTTTGTGTTACACGCCAACAGCAAGAACAGAAGTGAATCTTTGAGTATGGCACTGTTAATGAGACACCTCACCATTTGACCCTGCTCTCAATCCACAGACTGCTTCTGGTGCTTCTTCCCACAAATCTAAACACTCCCTTTTCTTTTGGCCAACCGTGACTACTTTGGATCTGATTGTTTAGAAGGATTAGTGATCTGAGTGCAGTTCCAGGTGGACCACTATATATCCTGCAAACTACACTGTTGTTTTGTTTCATTTAAAGCCTTCATGGTCATGGAATCTGAATTCCCTCTTACCTGTAGCTCTATTTTTCCTGATTCAGATTGGGGTACATTGGTGGAATATTGTGAGGTAGTTTGTAGTGCTGTTATCCATAAACCATATCTCACTTGGCAAACAGGACAAATCTTACTTTCTATTGCCATCGGTCTAGACCCATTCCCTAACTCTGAATTCACTTAAAAACATTTCTGTAACATAGCCAATAATTGTTTCTCATGGATGATTATGTTGGACTTAATAAGCCACTAGAAAAGTCCTCTCTGTAGTCCATGCAATATTTTAAGTTATAGGATGATACAGTGATGATATTTTGTATTATAATGGACAGGTAAGGCTAGTGATTAGCACACACAACTTCAAGTCAGGAGCTAATGCACTGACACCAACTTGTGTAATCTTGAACAAGTCGTGAACTTCTTTGTTTGTTTCACCTTTGTAATATGGGGATAATATTTATTTATCTTGCAGGGTTGTGAAGCTGCTTATAATTAGTGGTTTTATCATGAATTTCATATGAAATATGTTGTTGATGGATAAACTTTCACTCTAAAAAGTGCTGTGAGTAGTAAAAGACCCAGTAAATTGGAAGTTTTTACTCCACGGGTTATTCACTCTTTAATTGGTGAACACAATGCAAAAGGAGGGTAAAAGTGATTGATTATATGTTGTTGGGAAGATCCTGTGCTCATCACCTTGTCTGCATTGAAGGGAGCAGAGATGAACCAATTTATACCAGCTGAGGATCTGACTATATTTGAATGGATACAATGAGTGTATGTCAGTCTTCAATGTACTTCCTTATCAGTTCATCATGGATTATTCTAAAACTTATTTTTTTGTTACTGAACTGTACATGTTTACAATAGGGTACAATATGAAACATTAGAGACCAACAGTGGCCTCAGAATTTATACAGGAGCGGTCAGCTAATATTGAAAAACATTGACTAAGGACAACCCTAGATTAGTAGCAAAAGTTCATTATCTCTGG
This sequence comes from Sternotherus odoratus, assembly GCA_032164245.1. Taxonomy (NCBI): domain Eukaryota; kingdom Metazoa; phylum Chordata; order Testudines; family Kinosternidae; genus Sternotherus; species Sternotherus odoratus. Next base: position 55,179,435 of record JAVMKO010000005.1, read on the forward strand.
GCTGAGTTTGGTTACCATACACATATCAGTCAAGTTAGAGATGAGGAAGAGTAGAGTTGAATTTGGGGTCTTCGATATTAGCCCAACTTGAAGCCTTGTTGTCAGAGAAAAGGGTTGCCAGTTGGAATAAACAAAAAGCCTTTCTCAAGGCTGATAAAATGTGTTGGAAGTGGCAGCTAGATTAAAGCTCCCACATCAAAATGAATACAGAAGAAGCACTTTTCATGGCTGAAGAGGAGATTCAAGTTGTCAGCAGCCAGCCTGAGTCTGGCAAACAACATAATGCACTTAGGGCTAGAGAACTTTAATTAGAGCTTTCTTCAGGCTAAACACAAGTTCTCTCATAGTCTACAGTCATGATAACGTACTGACTGGCTTCAGTTGTACCAACAAATATTGTTATTGACTTGGACAGGACTTGTGTGTGTGCATGCTGCACAATCAAACACTAAATTGTTATCAGAGCAAAGACTTCAGTCATGTAGGTAAAGTGGGTGATTCATTTGTTGAGGCAATGCTCAGAATTGTGGGAGGTGTTTTGGTTTTTTTTACTATATTCTATTACAAAAAAGATGTTAAGTTGTTAAGTAACAAATTCCTTTATATTTTTTCTTTCCTTCACAAGGAAAGCATTGCATTTAATTATTAGGTAAGAATATGACTTTTTATGAAGTGAACTGGACTTGGCAAGATTTGGAAATAGATCCGAACTGTTATTATGTCTTAGTTTCATGTCCAAAGAGTTTAATAAAAGATAACTCTGTTCCAAAAAACTCTTCTATCTTGTAAAATTAATTATAAAGAGATGCCAACCAATGATATACTGTGAAATGAGATATATTATTTGGGAAATGAATTAGGATTCTATCAAATGTGTGTTTTTCAAACAATAAGTTTTATTCTTGTAACGGAGTCTGAATTTGACCTTGAATGAAATTATCAAGTACAGTTTATTCCAAGAGTCATTATTTTCGGGTAACAACTATTTTTTTTTCATTTCCCTACCAGTTTTTTTTCTCATAGGCTACTAAATCTAAAATTGAATAATAATTTATTTGCTCTTTATAATCCACCATATCAGTTTGTACTTACTAAAGAAGGGGCACATGAAATTACCAAGATTATTTCCTGTCTTTACCATCTGAATCAAAGTATGGTTGACTGGTGGGGAGAGTGCTTTCTTCAGAAGTACCATATATCCCACTGTGTAACCCACTACCACAGCCAGAGGCAAGATGAACCATTTTTGACTGACCAATGATTTGATGCTTTATGGCAAATCCTATTTTCCATAGTAAGTCAAGTCATAGCGTGGTGATATTAGACTTTAAGGTCAGAAGGGGCCATTATGATAATCTAGTCTAACCTCCTGCACAATGCAGCCCACAGAATCTCACCCATCCACGCCTGTAATAAACCCTAACCTAGATCTGAGCTATTGTTCTCAAATCATGGTTTAAAGACTTCAAGCTGCAGAGAATCCTCTGGCAAGTGACCCACTCTACAAAGGAAGGTGAAAAAAACCACGGGCATCTGCCAATCTGCCCTGGAGGAAAATTTCTTCCCAACCCCAAATATGGCGATCAGCTAAACCCTGAGCATGTGGGCAAGACACACCAGCCAGACAATCAGGAAAGAATTCTCTGTAGTAACTCAGATCCCACCCCATCTAATATCCCATTGGGCATATTTACTGCTAATAGTCAAAGATCAATTAATTGTCAAAATTATGCTATCTCATCATACCATCCTCTCCATAAATTTATTAAGCTTAATCTTGAAGCCAGATAGGTCTTTTATCCCTGCTGCTTCTCTTTCAAGGCTGTTCCAGAACTTCACTCATCTGATGGTTAGAAACCTTCATCTAATTTAAAGTCTAAACTTCCTGATGGCTAGTTTGTATCCATTTGTTCTTGTGTCCACATTGGTACTGAGCTTAAATAATTCCTCTCCCTCCCTGGTATTTATCCCTCTGGTATATTTATAGAGAGCAATCATATCTCCCTTCAGCCTTCTTTTGGTTAGGCTAAACAAGCCAAGCTCTTTTGAGTCTCCTTGCATAAGACAGGTTTCCCATTCCTCAGATTATCCTAGTAGCCCTTCACTGTACCTGTTCCAATTTGAATTCATCCTCCTTAAACATGGGAGACCAGAACTGCACACAGTATTCCAGATGAGATCTCACCAGTGCCTTGTATAATGGTACCAATAACTTATCTCTACTGAAAATACCTCGCTTAATGCATCCCAAGACCGCATTAGTTTTTTTCATGGCCATGTCACATTGACGGCTCATAGTCATCCTGTGATCAACCCATATTCTGCGGTCCTTCTCTTCTGTTACTTCCAACTGATGCGTTCCCAGTTTATAACTAAAATTCTTGTTATTAATCCCTAACTGCATGACACTACACTTTTCACTGAGAAGATATGAATGGTGGTACTGGGTCAGACCAAAGGTCCATCCAGCCCAGTATCCTGTCTACTGACAGTGGCCAATGTCAGGTGCCCCAGAGTGAGTGAACCTAACAGGTAATGATCAAGTGATCTCTCTCCTGCCACCCATCACCACCCTCTGACAAACAGGCTAGGGACACCATTCCTTACCCACCCTGGCTAATAGCCATTAATGGATTTAATCTCCATGAATTTATCCAGTTCTCTTTTAAAGCCTTTTGTAGTCCTAGACTTCACAACCTCCACCGGCAAGGAGTTCCACAGGTTGACCACGCATTGTGTGAAGAACAACTTCTTTTTATTTGTTTCAAACCTGCTGTCCATTAATTTAATTTGGTCACCCCTAGTTCTTATATTATGGGAACAAGTAACTTTTTGTTATTCACTTTCTCCACATCACTCATGATTTTATAGACCTCTATCAAATACCCTCTTAGTCTCCTCCTTTTCCAAGCTGAAAAGTCCTACCCTCTTTCATATGTCATAATATGGGACCTGTTCCAAACCCCTAATCATTTTAGTTGCCCTTCTCTGAAACTTTTCTAATACCAGTATATCTTTTTTGAGATGAGGAGACCACATCTATATGTAGTGGTCAAGATGTGCGCGCACCATGGATTTATATAAGGGAAATAAGATATTCTCCGTCCTTATAGGGACCTTGTTAAAGGCTTTCTGGAAATCTAAGTACACTATGTCCACTGGATTCCCTTTTTGTCCACATGTTTGACCCCGTCAAAGAACTTTTATAGATTAGTAAAACTAGATTAGATTAGAAAGGCTAGCTGTTCTTCAAACACCTTTTTGGCTCTTCTTATTACATTTCTAGACTTAATTTGGCAGTGTTTATGCTCCTTTCTATATACCTCACTCGGATTTGACTTCTACTTTTTAAAAGATGCCTTTTTATCTCTCACTGCTTCTATTAAATTTCATGCTATTACTATTACTCCAGTTAACAAGGTTATCCAGATCTTCCTGTATGATATCCCTGTCCTCTGTATTGGCAATACCGCCCAGCTTTGTGTTATACACAAACCTTATCAGCACACACTCTCTTTTTGTTCCAAGATCAGTAATAAAAAGATTAAATAAGATTAGTCCCAAAACTAGTCCCTGAGGAACTCCACTAGCCTGGACAGTTCACCTTTCAGTATGACCCCTTGTAGTTTCCCCTTTAACAAGTTCCTTATCCACCTTTCAATTTTTATATTGATCCCCATCTTTTCCAATTTAACTAATAATTCTGCATGTGTAACTGTATCAAATGCCTTACTGAAATTGAGGTAAATTAGATCCACTGCATTTCCTTTGTTTAAAATATCCGCTACCTTCTCAAAGAAGATGTTAGTTTGGTATGATCAACCTTTTGTAAAACCATGTTATATTTTGTCCCAGTTACCATTGACTTCACTACTTTCTCCTTCAGATTTTTTTCCCAAGACCTTTCATACTACAGATGTCAAGCAGGCCTGTAGTTACCTGGATAACTTTTTTTTTTCTTTCTTAAAAACAGGAACTATGTTAGCAATTTTCCAGCCATGTGGTATAACCCCTGAGTTTACAGATTGATTAAAAACTCTTGCTAATGGGCTTGGAATTTCATGTGCCAGTTCACTGTGCATGTGCTTCTCCAAATGATTACATCATGCAAACACCCTTGCTTTCCAATCCTCAGTTATCTTTTGAAGGTAGTTTTTGAAGCGGCGAAGATCAGACCATCACATTTATTTTTCCTTATGACTGAAGCATAATTAGTTCATTGGCCGTTGAAATGGATTCTTCCTTCTTAGTACTAATATGGAAGGTGTGCAAATACTTGAAATTAGGAGAAAAGTCTAAATGTTTAAAATTGTACATGGCACTATATTAATACCATTACCTCCCTGGGATCCATACATATCTCAGCTGTAACTTTGTTTTCTTTTGGCCCAATCTTTGACACAAGAAGCAAACAGAATAAACATTTTGCTTTAGGTGGTGTGTTGGTTTAATATATTTAAGGCACTTTGGATGTAAAAATCACTATATAAATGCTGAGTATAGTTATTAGTATGTGTTTTTCACATTTTATTTATATTATTTGCAATGTCACTGAGGCAAAACTATCAGGAAGTATCCAGGTCATGGTAAGGTTATTTTAAACCTTTATAGTTTCCTCTTTTAAGATACCAAATGACCCTTGTGCATTCCCATTTCCCTAGCACCTCTCCCCCTTATTTTAAAAAATATTTTTAATATTGTTTTTATTTAAAATAACCCCTTTAAGACTTCTACCTGAAGTGCTTCTTGTCAAATGTATTTCCCTTCTACTATTCATCAGGGCCATAGCCAGTATTTGCAGAGCCAGAGACAAGATGATACCTCTTTCGCCCATGACTTTCCTTTGCTGCCACTCCCTATATTGATTTGGTGTTTTCCAGCTTTTGTCTGCCTCTTGTGCAGTCCCATGTCCCCCCATTTACATCTTGGGTCACCTTTTTTATTTTCTTGTGTGTCTCCTGCCGCTCTTTCGAAGGTCCCATGTTTCCCTTTAACTATGCAATCAAAAGGGGAGATGACATTGGTGTGAAAACATCTGTGACTTGCTGCCACTGGACAGATCAGTTGCTGTGTTCACTCCCTTCTCTTCCCTTCTCCTGCTGCTCAGATTGAATTTAAGATGTGCCATGTGCATTCAAACTTCACCCAAGTTTGGCTTATTCTGAAATTCACCACTATACGACAGCTGCTTGACAGTTTATGTGAAGTCATTGGGTGGGCTTTAACCCTAATCTAGATCCCTTTGAGATCAAAGGGAGTCATTGACTTCATTGGATTTTGGATTAGGACCTTATTTGGTTCTTAATAGGCAGTTGTCGTCCTCATACCCACCTCCCTTGTGTTCACAATCTCCATCCCTACTTTGTCTTTGTGCAAATAAGCTGTTGACTTAAAGGACTACTGGAATGGAAATACCATGCGACTCTCAGAAGTGGTCCCTCTAGATCAGTGTTGATTAACATTGTCAGCACAGTAATGGGGTGGTGTGCACTATTGCTTCCTGAGTTGCAGTTAGTTTACTTATATTTGTATTAAATGTCCCATTCAAAGCTGTGCAGATCATGGTAAGTTCATGGTAAGCTATAGGACCAACATCCCAGCGTAAAAATTCTTCAATCTCTTCTGTATATGTAGAACTTCCCTTCCACTTAACTTTACTAACATTCCACCTCCCTCCCATAACAATGCCTTAGGATCACTCTTGCAATGTGACTTAAAAGTCAACACATTGGGGCTCTGAGTCAAGAAGTGTTTGTGCAGTCTTGGACCCCTCAAGTAGAATATTCCCCATTCCCTCCTCTGGTTGCATGATGAGATTTAGCTACAGTGTCTCAGCTGATTGTAATTGCTAAGGGGTCACATGGGCAGTGTTTGAGGTTATCAGATACCAAACCATTTAGGGCTAATAGTTCAGAATTTCACTTGGAAATCTATTAGTAGCAGTGCGGATCACAAAGCATGGATTTAACTTTCTTAAAAGGAAGAGAGCCCTTCAGCACTTGCCTAAATTTCCAAATGGTTTCAGATGTAGCATTATGTAGAGTCTACTGCAGTCATCGAGACTGTGGGAGATAGCAACACGAAAGCCCCAATGTTAAGCCTGCATGTGAAAGAAAACTTCACAAGACTTATTCTCTATGATTGCAATTCTCTGTTTATAAATCTTTCACTCATAAGTTCTTCCATTTCACTCATCTTTTATTTTTAGTTCTAAATGTTAAAATGTTCTCTTCAAAGCTTAAAAGAATAAACAGATTTGTTTAAATGAAGTCAAATAAGATAGTATCCAAAGGAAAAATTCTTTATATTTATTTTCCTCATCCCCCATGTAGATTGGTCAGAACTTGATTCACTTGACAGATAATTGCCCGACAACCAATGCCTTTGATGTTAAGCTTCAGTAAAGCAGAAAGCAAGTTCCTCAGCACCTCCCCAGCAGTCATTTGGGTGGTCTGCTGTTGCCCTGTGCTGGAATTCTTTCAGAGATTTTGTTTTTTCAAGCTTCATTTCAGCAATGCTAAACTTGCTCCACACGAGTGAGTGCAAGGGGGCTGAGGGAGGGAAGCAGGAAGGGAGCTGGAGAAGACAAGTACAGTTTAAATTTAAAACAAACAACTTCTAAATTAAAAAGAATGTTAAATACAGATCAGCTGCTCAAACCATGACAGCAGATTTAATTCCTTCCTCCTTTTACCTGATGGAGATGCGCCTGCAGGGTTCGCATCAATTACCTGTCGACATGTGGAAAATGATTGATGAGCTGCCTCAGGCACTGGAGTATACTTTGTCAACCACTCATGATTTATACATCTTATCTCTGCCAGAACAAAAGACAGGACAGCATGCACATTGAAGGGAAAAAAAGAAAAGAAAAAATACCTCTCCAAAATGGAGCTGTTTGGGTTCCAGCATATAGTGTGAGGTGATAACGTTGATAGCTATCTGTTAGGTCCCTCATCAGGCATCTCCTGCCTGTTTCTGCTGTGGCGGCTTGGGTTCACCAAGCTATTTGACCATTCCCTGCTGGAAAGATGCTGACACAGAAAACATGGAGCAGTCTAGAGTTACATTTTAATTACACTACTATCTACAGGAGTCTCTAGAGCACTGATGTTTGCTCTGACCTTTTGTTTTAATCAGCACTCTCAAGGCATGCTGTTAACTGCCACTGACAGAGATTGATAATTTATACAGTGGGGTCCTCCTTTAAAAGCTTTCATTAGGAACTATTACTGAAATCAGATACTTTTGCTTTAGCATCTGCACATCATTTTGAAATATATAAATACTGGGGACAGGTGAACCTGTTCCATGAAAGAGGAACCAAACTTGAACCTTCACCTCAAACTGGAGCCCATAGTAATGTTTTTGAGCCATAGCACTCAGCAAGATCTCACAAAAAAAGCCTCATGTTAAATATCTCCCTCTGATACTACATTCTGGGCTAAATTTTCAAAAAGTAATCAGAATTTTATTTTGGGGGCATCGAACAGCTTAATGCGGCTGATGTCCAAAAGCCTGCATCCTCTGAAAATCAGGCTTCTTTAAGATGTCTCAAATTGGTCACACAAAAATCACTAGTCACTTTTTGAAAATTTAGGCCTCGTAACAATAGGACAGTATTTCAATTTATCATGATTAAGTCCCTAAGGCAAGTTGTTTCCTCTTTTGAAGGCCTACCACATCACACTGTGATTGGAAGGCTTCATAGTGGCTGCATCTGTCACTGTGAGACAGGGTTCTATTCCTTCTTCTACCATTCATCTGCTATGTGACCTTGGTCAGGTCACTTCACTTCCCTAGGCCCCTTCCCTCTCTTTCTGTCTTGCCTATGTAGATTGCATGCTCTTCATGTCAGGGACTGTCCATCATTTCAGGTTTGTAAAGTGCCCAGGACAGTGATTCTCCAATCTTGCTTGGTCTCTTGATACCTTTCTCTGAAAGTAGTTTTAACTTAGGGTTACTCAGAAAATTAGGTACCATTGAGTTTCAATAAAGATGGTGCAATCAGATCCTATATATAACGTGCATTTAATTAAAAAAACCTAGATAAAATTAATGTAGGACAGATCCATTAATGGCTGTTAGCCAGGACGGGCAGGGATGGTGTCACTTGATGATTACCTGTTCTGTTCACTCCCTCTGGGGCACATGGCATTGCCCACTGTTGGAAGACAGGATACTGGGCTAGATGGACCTTTGGTCTGACTCAGTATGGCAGTTCTTATGTTCTAATGTTCTTAATTCAGGTAGAGGCTGTGATCTATAGGTGCTCATATATTTCTGTCATTGGCATTTTAGAGATGTGTGTAGCAGAAATCATGATCTTCCTCTCTTGTGCCTGTCCCATCAACTGACGTCAGCCAATCCTTGATTACACGGGCTGGAAACTGACTTGAAATATAAAACCTGTTTACTTTATATTTTAAAGTGCTACTTTCCTTCATAGTGCTGAACTGCTTTTTGTTGTTGTTGTTTTGTTTGACAGGCTGCTTGTAGATAGAAGAGTTTTCCATAAGGAATTGAAATCATACATCAAATGTATTGTTTTATATGTAAGCCACTTGAGAACAATGAAAGCAGTTGCTGGAACCCAAATACCATTACAAATAGATTTATTGCAGTATGTTTTCTCCCACCTTTTTCTAGAAGTTATTACTTTAATCTTAAGAATTTATGTAAGTAGGCTTGTAGCTTTTATATGCTTTATGCATTCACTTTTGAGACTTTTTAGCTATTTAGTGGCACAGTGTTTAAAACAAGTGTTATCAAGGAAATAATTTCAGCTTTACATCATTTTTTTTATATTCGCTTCTGAATGCTACATATAAAATAGCCAGATGGTAATATAAAAGAGTTATAGCAAATGTCATGGAAACTTATCTTCACAATGCCCTTTAGCTTGGTATGTTCATCTCAACCTACAAACATCAAGAAGGGATAGAGATATAATATCCCTTTGTCACAAAATTATAGAAAATTTCAGTGTCTTCAAACTTTAAACATTTCTAAAAAGAATGTTAGAAATATGAGCAATTAAAGTCATTCTAGCAGTGCATTTGTAAAAAAAAGACTATAAAATGCTTTTAAGCTCCCCTCCCCAGCAAGCACAAAGCAGTTTTGAAGTGAAAATAATTCCCAAAGTATAATTCTTACAAACTACATCAGATGATTTAAGAGAATATATCTTTATTTTCTGACATTTTATTTTTCAACTAAATAAGATCTCAAAGGGGGAAAAGTTATTTACATATTGTTCACCCAGAACTTAACACATTCAATAAGCATCTAAATGGAGTAACATATTTCATTTACAACAGTGTTGTTAAAATTTGAATCATCATCCTGAATGAACTGGTGTTCCTAATATTTTTTCCCAAATTTTTGAATATAGAAGACTTCTAGTCATGTTCTGAGTATCTTGTTCTGGAAAAAAATGTACAAAATTAATTACATTGATGAATGGAGGACTGTAGGTTAACCAGCTCTTTTAAAAAGCATTGTGTTCCCCCCAAGCTACCACATCTCATATATTGCCAGCTCTAATAACCACCAGTATTAAACTGTTGCTGATTAAATTGTTGTTCGCTTTTAAAATATTTTTAAATAGCTATTAGATGTGAGCCTATACTTTCTGTAGTACATACATTAGATGAAATTTAATACTGGTCACGCTGATGGTATGATGTAAAATCAACATTGTTAATGAGTTTATCTGCCATCCCATATACTTGGAACTAAGGTAAATGGTAGCTTCTGAAGTCATGAAGAGATGCGATATTATTAAATTCAGCTGAATTGCCACCTATTGAGGTGGTCACATTCTTTCAGATGCAGTAGCCTTCGTGAGATTGACATGAAGATATTAGACAAGTAAATACCTAGGTGAAAAAATAACAGTAATGATCAAATGAAGACAAAAACCATAAAAACAAATTAGGGAGGCTAAAAGAACTGAAATTGTAACTGTATTGAGCTAGACTTGTAATCAAAATGTTGTGATTGAACAGTGAGCAATTTTCTGCTGTCTAGGGCAGTCCTTGCCTTCCATGTGAAAGTGGTGCAGAATTAATTGTTGTATTTCAGAGTTGCATTTCTTGGAGAAAAGTGGGGAAAAAAGACAATTTCACTTTATGGGCATTGCTGTCATGCAGCACCATTTAAGTTAACTGAAGCGATGTCAGCAACATCTCTCTGATTTGTCCTAAGTAGGCTTACACTTTACTTTGTCAGGTTGTACTGGCAAGTGCACTATAGATTTTAAGGTGCACATCTGGTTAATCCACCCCCACCTTGCAACCAGTGAAATATTTTCCTGGCTTCGTGCCACCTCACACTAATTCTTAGCGTTTTGCAAATGTCTCCAGGTTAACAGTAAATAATACATGATGGCCAAAAGAGGGACCTTTCTGGCTAAATATAGGTTTTCTGAAAACTTCCTTGAATTTCTTGTATCTCATAGATGCCTGTACTTGTAGGGTTACAATAATGGTCACTCAGCATATGTGTGCTGCTGATGCTACTTTTTAGCTTCTTCATAAAGAATTTGGTGAAATGCTACTTGAAATTGTTTTACGAAGAGCCTTTTTTTCTTTTTACTTAAAATGTATTTTATTTTATCTTAGAGGTAAATTACATTTGGGCATCCTGTTGGCAGACTCAGCAAATCAGAGTGAGCTCTCTCAATGCCAGTCCATCAGCAAGACTACAGGAGGGTCCCAGTGGCTGCTTTCTTGCCTGGGGTTCTCCAAATCAGGGAAATTTCCTTTATTCACTCTCTTTCCCCTATTGTCCATGATCTCCTTCCACCATGTTCTCACTCCTCCATCCCCCAATATTTCCTTTACCTACATATTTAAATCCCTCCTTCAATGGAGAAGTTGACAGTGACTAATTTATTCTTTCCCGTTAGGGAGAGGTGGGAATGAGAGGAGAGAGAATTGAGAGTAGCGGTAAGGGCTTTCTGCCCTTCTTATGTATGGACCACATATTCTCTCAGCCACTCAATGGTTAATAGGGAAACAGACTGCATGCTCAGCTGACTGGTGGCTCAGAACAGCTGTGGAATTTAAAGGGCTACAGAGTGGAAGGGAGGGGTGAGTTCAAGAAAGGGTGAGGAGCCATTGAAAGCAGAACCCTTGAATAGCAGACTGGTGAGAAGTCACCCAGAAAACCAGAACTTCTTGTAGAGGAGAGCAGAAGGTCTGAATCTGAGGAACTGCCATTGGGGTAGAAAGGTGGGTAGGAAGATGGCCTGGAGAAATGTAAGGGGTTAGGAAAGATTGGTTCCAACCATTTCATAAGTCCTGGAACCCAGAGGACTGGGTAAGCCTTGGTTGCCCTGCCAAAATCAATTAAGACCTGAGCAAGCCAGTCCCACTCAAAGAGGTCAGGGACTGTAAGTCTTTCAACTAGTGCTTGGCTTCCTGATGTATGGGACCCCATACCACTCAGAGAGAGAAAAAGACTACCAAGAACCCAACCGGAGGGCCAAGACATAACAACAAGAGAGTTAGCCAATGATTGGCCCCCCAATAAAATAAAGTGTGTGTGGGGCAGAAATGATGCAGAAATGTGTTACAGACTCATAGAATTTAAGGTCAGAAAGGGCCATTATGATCATCTACTGTGACTTCCTGCACAACGCAGCCCACAGATTCTCACCCACCCAGGCCTGTAATAAACTTCTAACCTATATCTGAGCTATTGAAGTCCTCAAATCATGGTTTAAAGATTTCAAGGTGCAGAGAATCCTCCAGCAAGTGAAGCATGCACCATGCTGCAGAGGAAGGCGAAAAACCCACAGGGCCTCTGCCAATCTGCCCTGGAGGAAAATTTCTTCCCAACCCCAAATATGGCGATCAGCTAAACCCTGAGCATGTGAGCAAGACTCACCAGCCAGAAACCTAGGAAAGAATTATCTGTAGTGACTCAGATCCCACCCCATCTAACTTCCCATCACAGGCCATTGGGCATATTTACCATTAATAGTCAAAGATCAATTAATTGCCAAAATTATGCTATCCCATCATACCATCCCCTCCATAAATTTATCAAGCTTAATCTTGAAGCCAGCTAGGTCTTTTATCCCTGCTGCTTCTCTTTCAAGGCTGTTCCAGAACTTCACTCATCTGATGGTTAGAAACCTTCATCTAATTTAAAGTCTAAACTTCCTGATGGCCAGTTTGTATCCATTTGTTCTTGTTTCCACATTGGTACTGTGCTTAAATAATTCCTTTCCCTCCCTGGTATCCCTCTGGTATCCCTCTGGTATATCTAGAGAGAGCAATCATGTCTCTCTTCAGCCTTCTTTTGGTTAGGCTAAACAAGCCAAGCTCATTTGAGTCTCTTTTCATTAGACAGGGTTTCCATTTGTCAGATCATCCTAGTAGCCCTTATCTGTACCTGTTCCAATTTGAATTCATTCTCCTTAAACATGGGAGACCAGAACTGCACACAGTATTCCAGATGAGATCTTACCAGTGCTTTGTATAATGGTACCAACACCTCTTTATATCTACTGAAAATACCTTGCCTGAGGCATCCTAAGACTGCATTAGCCTTTTTCATGACTATATCACATTGGCGGCTCATAGTCATCCTGTGATCAACCAATACTCCGAGGTCCTTCTCCTCCTTTGTTACTTCCCAACTGATGCGTCCCCAGCATAAAATTCTTTTTATTAATCCCTAAATTCATGATGTTGCACTTTTCACTAAGTAATTTCATCCTATTATTATTACCCCAGTTTACAAGGTCATCCAGATCTTCCAGTGTGATATTCTGGTCCTTCTCTGTATTGGCAATACCTCCCAGATTTGTCTCATCTGCAAACTTTATTAGCACACTGCCACCTTTTGTGCCGAGGTCAGTAATAAAAAGATTAAACAAGATCAGTCCCAAAACTGATCCCTGAGGAACTCCACTAGTAACCTCCCTCTAGCCTGACAGTTCACATTTCAGTATGACCTGTTGTAGTCTCCCTTTTAACCAGTTCCTTATCCACCTTTCAGTTTTCATATTGATCCCCATCTTTTCCAATTTAACTAATAATTCCCCATGTGGAACCGTATCAAATGTCTTTCTGAAATCGAGGTAAATTTAATCCACTGCATTTTCTTTATCTAAAAAATCTGTTACCTTCTCAAAAAAGGAAATCAGGTTGGTTTGGCATGATCTACCTTTTGTAAAACCATGTTGTGTTTTGTCCCAATTACCATTGACCTTAATGTCCTTAACTACTTTCTCCTTCAGAATTTTTTCCATGACCTTTCATACTACAGATGTCAACTACAGGCCTGTAGTTACCTGGATCACTTCCCCCACCCTTCTTAAAAATAGGAACTATGTTAGCAATTCTCCAGTTATGCAGCACAACCCCTGAATTTCCAGAGCCATTAAAAATTCTTGCTAATGGGCTTGTTATTTCATGGGCCAGTTCCTTTAATATTCTTGGATGAAGATTATCTGAGCCCCCTGATTTAGTCCCATTCAGTTGTTTGAGTTTGGCTTCCACTTTGGATGTGGTAATAACCACCTCCATATTCTCATTCCCATTTGTCATCCTGACATTATCCCTAAGCTCCTCATTAGCCTCCTTAAAGACTGAGGCAAAGTATTTGTTTAAATATTGGGCCATGCCTAGATTATTCGTAACCTTCACTCCATCCTCAGTGTTTAACTTTCCCACTTCTTCTTGCTTTGTTTTCTTCTTATTTATATGTCTATAGAACCTTTTACTGTTGGTTTTAATTCCCTTTGCAAGGTCCAACTCCATATGGCTTTTAGCCTTTCTCACTTTATCCCTACATGTTCTGAACTCAATAAGGTAGCTTTCCTTGCTGATCCCTCCCATCTTCCACTCCTTGTAGGCCTTCTGCTTATTCTTAATCACCTCTCTGAGATGCTTGCTCATCCAGCTTGGTCTACAACTCCTGCCTATGATTTCCCCCTCCCCTCCCCTGTCTTGGAAGGCAGGCTTCTGATAGTTTCTGCAACTTTGACTTGAAGTAATTCCAGACCTCCTCCGCCTTTAGATCCACAAGTTCTTCAGTCCAATTCATTTCCTTAACCAATCTCCTTATTTTTTTAAAGTTAGCCCTTTTGAAATAAAAAACTCTAGTCTCAGATCTGTTTTTGTTTATCTTATTCAGTTTCAACTGAATTAGCTCATGATCACTCAAACTGAGGTTGTCTTCTACATCCATTTGTTCTATGAGATCCTCCCTACTCACCGAAACCAAATCTAAAATGGCATCCCCTCTTGTCAGTTCACCCTGTTGTTGGTTCAGTGTCACTACCCTGTCTCTCCACAAAGGGATACCAAGGATTGAAAGCAACCCTAAATAGCTCCTGAATGTGAAACCCTATTGGGGACCTATCTCCTTCCCCACCCCACACACCTTGTAGAAAGAAATGAAGCCCTTAAGGTGAAGACATTTTTCTACTTCTTGTGTGTCTAATCGGAGAGGTGAAGGTGTTTTTTTTTTGGGGGGGGGGGGGTCTGTGGCTTTACTTGACCAAGCAAGGCTGGGTTGAGGAAAGATCACAATCATTAATGTATCTTTCCTCTACTGGCCTCATGGAGAATACTGTCTTTAAGGCCTAACAGAAAATGCTGATGCATGAATCTTAACAGAACCTGGGGTCTAGGACAAGGATTGTTCTTTCGGGAGCCTTCACAGTGTATAAGTCAATAGATCCCTGGGTAATTTGTCCCTAATTTAGACCCTCAAGCATTCAGACTGTTAAATTGAAGTTCTTGTGTCCACAGTGTCTTTGGGATTCCATGGTCGCTGAGCATTTATCCCTCATAAAGCTTCATTGATAGATTTTGACCCCTCTCTATAAAAACTGTGGCTCTCTAGAGTCTGTGAGAGCAGTAACTGATCTGGGATGAGCCATAGACAAATAAACACTCCTTCCCTCTACCTTTGAATCCTGGTCTGATGCACAGCCAACTCAGGGCCAGTCCTAGACTAAATGGCACCCCAGGCGAGGAATGTCTTTGCTTCCCCCTCCATTTGTTAAACTTTTAAATACCTGCTTTTATTGCATTTGTAGCCCATTTCAGAACTAAGTTTGCATGCATGATTTATCCCTGTCATATAGGATGATAAATTTGCATGCTAGTATCTGTAAATTTATATTTATTCATGCCATATGTAAGCAAACAAGTTTCCTCTAAGTTTATGGAAACTTTTTAAATTCAAGATAACTGAAATGTACGAATATCAAGAAATCGAACTGTGCACCAACATTGGGTGGACCAGTATTTAATAGTGTTACTATAGGTGACAGCCTTAGAATGTTCACCCTAATCTTTTAGTTCAAAAGGTCACTTTTCTCACCTTTGCCCTCGCAAACTGAAGCATCACAGAGATCCAAAGACTGACCAATGGCATTTTCAAGAGATAAAATAGCAAGCAATGTCAGTCTTTGATGGGTCATCGTCGATCAAAGATATGTTTTAATGGACCTGAGCTTCGAAAAGCTGTGCTCATCACTTGCAACTGTGACTGGCAGTGTGAGCAAAGCTATTCACATGTTAGGAAAAGTGTCCTTCAGCTTTTTATCATGAATGAATTAGAGAATTTTGAGTGGAGAGTGCTTCCTATGTTGCAAAATTTGACAGATGTACAATATGACATATTTTTATCATTGCTGTCCGAACATTCCTCATGTGTCAGCCTCTGGTGAAGGTTTGAACAATTGTTCAAGAATGTTTTCCTGTCCACTGGCAACTTACTGAACCCCCTATGTCTTTTCATGGTGTTGAATTTGTCCAAACCTTTCTTCAATATTAACTCGAGCAGTGGCAGTCAGCAAGCAAAAAAACCTCCCTCTTGATTTTTTTCTTTCAAGCTTCCCATTGATTGATCGCTCAACTCCTAAGTTTTCTGCCATTTATTTGGCAGCAGTGATGGTATCTTCAACTCTGTTGTCTCTGTAGATCACATGAAATCAAGACAACTTTTCATTAAAGTAGCAGTAGTTGCAATGTCCATCAACTGAGTTTGTAATGCCTGGATTACAGCGTTTATTTGGAACAGGATATCGTGCCAAACCATAATTGAGACCAGAAATTTAAAGTCTGTGATCTGGTTTGCCAGGCTTTGCATTTCATGTTTGGATTCCATCCTCAGCTTTAGTCGACTGTGCCAATTCCATCTAGGGTGAACATATGTCCTGTTTTTATAGGGACAGTCCCATTTTGGGGGGTTTTCTTATATAGGCTCCTATTATTCCCCCCCCCCCCACCAATCCCGATTTTTCACACTTGCTGTCTGGTCACCCTAGTTCCATCAGAGTGTCACAAGCCTCAGTCTCTTGGTACTTCAGTGGCTTTAAGATGTCAAAGTGGCTCTTCCAGCGAGTATCACTTAGCAGCTTTGTGGTCAGATTTGAAACATTGCCTGATAGTTGATGCTGAAAACAAGATGCGTATCCTTTGCAATACTCTGAAGAAGGATAATGAATCTAAGGAAGATGATGTTGCATCTAATACAACCAGATTGAAGGAATGGCAGCAACAAGGCACGAAGGAAACTCTTGGAATCAGGTAGGATCCTTGCCTGGACACCGCTGTTTCTTCCCTTTGTGTTTGTGCTGTTTTCATACTCTTGGCTGCAACAATCCTGAAACTTTATTTTATTCTCATTTGAAAAATTCAGAAACCATTCTGTTTGGCCTTTTATAGTAGAGTTATCCAGAGACTGAAAACAGATAAAGTGTTCCTTTACTTGGATACAGCTGTCCTCATCGTCAACAAATCTTACTGTAAATGACATCTTTTCACTGTGACTATCAGGAGTGCAATCCGTTATTAGGATATAGTACTTTGTGTTGCCATGTTATCAAGCACCTTCCCTGCCATAAGGTCAATGAATTCATTTTGAATTGTTTTGCTACAATAATGGTCCATAACTACTTTATGAACCACTCAACGTAGGTGCTTACACATGACATTGTGGTATTTCCCAAGGAGCTCTACCAAACTAAGGAAATTACCGTTATGTTCACTGAGCAACTTATCCAATGAGCCCTGGAAAGCCAAATTATTATTTGTAAGGAAGAAGGTAATTGAGATCAAATGTTCAAGCATGTTCCTCCAATGCTGGGTTTCTATATTAATAATGCACTGGTTTTCTGCCTCTGTATATTTATTCAGACTGAGCTTGGACTTGACTTCCATCCATTTGGTGTAGGCCATAAAATGGCTGGGTGACTTTTCATGTTGCTTCAGCGCATCAGCCATGTCAGTAATTATACACAGAAAGTGCAAGCAAATTTTTGGCACTCCTGTCAAATATTTAGCAACAAAACCAAAACACTGTCAGTTGATTTCAAGTAAACTAGCCAATGCCAATTCACTTTCTCACAATTTTTGAGCACTCTTTCATAGTGTGACTTTGAGAAGTGTCTCCTCTGTTCATTTACTGGAAACCTCATATCCTTGATTTTTCCTAGCCCATTGAAAATTGTACAATCAATATCGTCAGAGTTTAGTATCACTGACCATAAAGCAGAATATGATGTATCGATTTGTGGTGTACAATTTTTCTGACTGCTGTTTCTGTCATCATGTGAGGCTGATTCTTCTTCATTGTGTGTCTTCTTTTCATGTAAACAAGATTTTTCTTTGTTGTGTCTCTCCCTCTTATGTGCACCATGTTCTTGTTTATCAACACTCTACTTTACACTTCCAGGAAAACTGGACACTTATCCATCATTGCCCTCACATTTCCATTCCTGATCTTCAGACAAATCTGCTAATTCCTTTCATTTAACTTTTACTCCTCAATTTCTTCTGTACTGGGATGATCGCTATAGCCTAAAGCCCAATCTATGTTGTTCTGTTTCAGATATTTTCCCTTCAGATTTGTCCCTTGCTGCAAACTAGATTAAAATTGAGCCTTCCTATACAGAGCTCCTGGAGGCTTCCTTGGAGTCGTATTTTATTTTCCATGGGGGAAAACAGACAGTATTAGTCAGAGCAAAAGTTTATGTTCTGCAGTTTTAGAAAGTCATCAAACATTGTGTTAAGCATGGCAAAAGAAATATTAATATTTATTTTATATTGTTGCATAGATGAGCGTTCAATAGATATCTCTGGTGTCTTGTTAAATATGTTCTTTATTAGCTGCTACTTATACTCTTCAAGTCTTAAATGCAAATATACTTTCACAATTACACAATAAAATTTTACTTCACTTTGTTCTTATATCTCACTGACTGACTCGCAGTGCCCCACCCCTTATATTCCCACGAGGGCATGGTTGACAACATTTTAGGAGGTTTGTGGAAAATGTAGTTTTCAGAAAGTCTGGAAAGTTCCACCAGATTCTACAAAAAATTCTAGGAAGTTGTTGAAAAATGAATCCACATATGGAGTACCTGAAACATTTTAGTTCAAAAATTGTATTTTCCCTTTTGTCACTAATGACAAAAACAGCACCCCCCCAGTCTGGCACCTCAGCTGGTCACCTGTATCACCTGCCCTTAAATCCAACCCTGCAGCAACTCACAACCTGATCTTATTTATCCTCTTCTTCCTTCCACGTAACCAAATTGGAAGAGTATCGTCAGCCATCTACCTAAGGACTCCATTTAGTAGTGCCCAATGATCAACAAAAGAATCCTCCAAAGTTGAAACTGCTAATGAAAATGAGACCATGTGTAAGGAAGTTACCTATAACAAAAGTTTACGCAGATGGTTTTATAAAGTGTCCTTCTCTTTTTTGTGTATATGTCAATAATGTATAAAGAAAAAGAAAAACTGAGTGATAGGTGCATAAGAAAAATGGTAGTGTGAATAAGTACATTTTGTATGTCAGTTTGGGAAAATACCAAATATCCTATGTTTTTCAACACAGTGCAGGTCTCACTGTCTCTTTATTTAATACTCTTTGATACTGTTTTCATTTGTATGGTAGTTCTTTTTGTGCAAATCTCATTTTTATTCTTGTTGGTGTCTACTTTAGAATAAGCATTGCGGATCCCAGCTTCCTTAGTCCATTAACTCTTTATGTTCTATGCCTGGAAATCAGGTTTAACCTTCCAATCTACAGTATAAAAATCTTGAATTGCACATTCTAGGTTGAATGAAGATGATGCATAAGGAAGAGGCTCATTTTATAGGCTACTGTTCTATCTTACAGAATGATAAATAATGTAAAATATATTCCTTTTGCATATATAAATTGTGGAGTATACATAACTTGATTTAAAATAAATTCCAAAATGAATGCACTAAGCCTTGCTGAAGGTCTTGGAGATGTACTTTAGTCTTAGTGTCTCCTATAATAAATAAACTGATCTGATTGCAGCTTCTTATTTAGATAATAAATTTTATCTGGACATATTAAATTTTAATCTGGGCACTGTAAAAGTCTATCTAGTCACAGTATGACTTTTAAATCATGGATTCATCCCAGCAGTTTACAATACCTTCTTAAAAAGAGTCAAGGACATCACATGAACTAATTTACTAATTTGTTCAAGAATCCAAATTTTATAATGAAAATGTATTCTAATGAATTGTTTGAAAACTATAAATTCTTATAATATCCATAACAAAACGATGCACTTGTGAAATCATTACCACGTGAACATCAAATGAATTATACCATGCTAAGGCTCTAATTTCTGAACTGACTTCATATGCATAACCTTCTTAAGCATCCAACATAAATACAACTGAAAGCTTTTCTATAGAAATGTTTACTTGTCTTATGGTACTGTAGGAAGGGGGTTCCAAAGAGGATGGATCTAGACTGTTGTCAGTGGTAGTAGATGACAGAACAAGGAATAATGCTCTCAAGTTGGAGAGGGGGAGGTTTAGGTTGGATATTAGGAAAACCTTTTTCAGCAGGAGGGTGGTGAAGCACTGGAATGGGTTACCTAGGGAGGAAATGGAATCTCCTTCCTTAGAGGTTTTTAAGGTCAGGCTTGACCTTGACCCATCCCTGGCTAGGATGATTTAGTCAGGGATTGGTCTTGCTTTGAGCAGGGGGTTGGACTAGATGACCTCCTGAGGTCCCTTCCAATCCTGATATTCTATGATTCACTTTATTGCTTTCCTTCTTTCTGTTTCTTCCTCTGAATGAGTCAAGCACATAGAAATTGCTTATTCATTCTGAGATTTGCAAAATCAGAGCATTTAGTGCAAATTCAAAATGGAGGTAATGGATCACCTGAGAATTTTAATGGAAAACAAAATGAAGGAATTTCTGTTCTTTTTCCTGAGTGCTCTTTTCAAGTACTCTGATGTAATATAAATTTATTATTTTCCGCACTGCATTCTTTATGTTGATTGCTCCTTTTCATTCATTAGTATTGGTGTTGTTTAGATGTTTAAAAGTGAGACAATTTGATGTGTTTTTTTTTAAAACCTTACTGTGACAGTGTCGATCAGAAGCATCAGCCATGGGGCTTTTTTTTTTTTTAAACCAACATAAGTGGGCACAATGTGACTTTTTTCATCAGATCTTTTACACTCTTATCTCTGTTTTTGAAAGATGCATGCCTGATTTAACAATGGCAGACTGACAGTATGTGTCTTAGGTTGCTCTAGAAATGGCTGTAAGAAATGGCTTAGGTTGCTCTAGAAATATGGATACCTGACAGCCAGGGAGTAGAAAGAGTATTTTGCTTCCAAAGATGGCATTTGCTGTAGAAGCTGGTGCCACAGTTCTTCGTATCATTTTTAGGATTTCCTTCTTTAGGAGATGACACCAGTGAGATTGATGTCATGGTGTGAGAAATCCATTGAAGCTCCCTACATACCACATCTCACCCAGTGGCAGGGAGATGGACTAGGTGACCTAATATGTCTCCTCTGTCTCTAACTTCTGTGATTCTATGAGTGATAGTGCAGTGCAGAAGATCAATAACCAGTTTATTGGCAGTTGCGGAAAGTCAGCTCAGAACTGTGCATCTCAGTTGTAGATACATGATTGCATGTGGCAGTTAACTTCGGAGATCGCACATGAGCACCGGGAAATCACTTGTTCCCCTCAGGAAAACACTGTCTTCAGCACTGGAGTTAAGATCTCTTTTGGTTATTATGATGGCTCTCAGGGTACAAAGGACTGTGTGTCACCTTGTTACTCCTTGCATTCAGCAAGAGCAAGACCTGCTTGTGATTAACTGGGTGTCAGCTCTACAACACCTCCAGCCTGTTAGCCACCAAACACTCTCCTTTGGGTTATGCCAGCCCTTACATTTCTGTGAGGGTTAACAATAGTCCCTGGGGGACCCCAGTCCCTGAGACCCTTTGAAGCATTCCCCTGTAGCGTCCAAACTCCTATCAACTGAATGCTCCCAGTAATACTAGTCTGCTATCTCCAAGGGAACCGTTACACACCAGCCTGTATGATTTATCTTAGGATCTGCTTCTTGTATAATGCCACAGTACTGAGAAATATTTATAGTAAAACCAGCAAGAAGTTTATTATCAAATATCAAGAGATAGTGAGTAAGGATAATGGAAGCAAAAGATTATGTATAAAAAAATTATATCACTGTTTCTAGAGACTAAATGTAATAGGCTAACCTCCTGTCTAAAAATGTTTATCGGACCCCAAACAACATTAGCAGGGTTTCAACCAAAGTCAGTTGTGAGCCTGTTTTCATGAATATGATCACACTGACACCTAAGAGGTATCTTCCTTGCCTTCCCTCTATATCCCTCAAAGTTCACTATCTACCCTGTTTCCCCGAAAGTAAGACATCCCCCGAAAATAAGACGTACTTCCAGTTTTGCTTCTCGCTGTAATATAATGTAATGTAATTTTGGGAGCAAAAATTAATATAAGACACTGTCTTATTTTCGGAGAAACACGGTATACTGAGTCAGGATAACCGCCGGTGGTTTATTTTCCGATGTGAAATTAATAGGGAGGCAGCACATTCCCTCACTCCTGCCATTGATTTTGTATGTAAATAGGGTTCCTGTGATGTTGGTTTACAATGCTTATTTTTCATGATGACAGACAAATAAACCTATTTTGTCTGACAGAAAACCTGTTTATCAATTCTGTCCTGATACAGATTTTATTCCAGTAGACAGACATAACTTCTTACATAGTATCTGTACATACATTTCACACCATGTGACCTTGGTTTTCACTTAAGTCCTCACATGACATTCTTTGGTGAACCAGATTGTATATACCAGAATCAGGATATTGTTGAAACTTTGCCAGTTGTCGCTGAGGGGTTAATGGGTCACGGTTATCCAAACCATCATTTTTCACTAAATTCCCAAAGTAGAAACTGCAATTTAGAATGTGAGAGAATTGATATAGCACAATTACTAAAGCTGTGCCTTGTGTCCCAGCTTTTTGTTCTCCGTGTGTCCAGGGACTCATCTTTTCTTCCTTTGTTAAAAGATTTAAAGGGGGAGGGGAGGAGTAAAAACTAACTTAAAATATTTATTTTAACTTTTGTTAAAATTATATCATGACTCCACGGTGGAAGTTCAATGATTGTTGGGCCCCTCATTTCTTTAGCTCTTTTGAAATTCTGAGCCAATTTTTACTGTATATAATATGCCCCCTCCCCCCACACACACCTTGTATGAATCACTAGCAGACAATCTGGACTCATACAAACAATCACTAATTGAAACTGTTACAATTAGTCTGAGGCTCCTTACAAACACTATACCAAACAGTAGTAGCTTTGGAAATAGACTGAACTCTCAATACATTTTGATCTCCTAAGGGATTTTGCAGAGTCTAAAATGAAGAGCACTGTAAGATTGATTTTGCGATCTTCACTTAAGATTAAATATCTTCTTGTAAAGCTCTGTCATGTATGTTCAGAAGTTTATAACTTTGATTGGTATGGTGGAAAAGTATCTTATTGATAAAGAAAAATTGAAGGGAGGCACCAAATTTTATGGTTATCATTTTCAGTGAATTTGCTACCTCTTTCCCTGTTCATTTTGACTAATGTCCAGGAACAAACACATCCTTCAAAACACAAAATTTAATTATTATTTTTTACAGGATGCTTTTGGAGCTGTCTTAGTTTATTTGCGGAAAATATAATCATTATTGTAGCTTATTTAAGTATGGAATTACAGCCCTCTGTATGAAAAGAGATAAAGTTTACAAAAGGTTGCCAAAATGTGGGTCATGTTATCGATATGACAGAATTACAAATCTAAAATCTGAGGAAGAGGGATGATTTTGCAGTCAAGTGAAATATCTAGGTATCTGAGAGCGGGAGCCAAAGTGAGATTGTGTTTGGACAGGTAGGTGAGTTTGAATGAGAGTAGGGATGTATCTACAGCTTACAAAATGGATCCGGATCTTGAACTTTGGTTTGGGCACGTCTCTGAATTAGTCTTGTTCTTTTGGTTTCATTATTTTATTTATAACTGAGTGAAAACAAATGAAAAAGAGACACAGCATCTTTTGTGGGATATTCCTCATGACAAAATCTTTATTAAAGGTAATTTTTGAGATAATGAAGCCATAAGGTGGTGAATAATAAGGGTCTATCTTTGCCAATTAATAAGATAGCAATTTTGAATCTAATGAGTTACCCAAATTTACATCTTTTCCTTTTTATTGGCTTAGCCCTTTCTTTGCTTTCTGCCTTCTCCAAGCCCTCCAAATTTTAGTTATCATGCTCAGAGATACCTAAATTGAATTCAGATATGATGGCCATGGAATGCTGAGATAGGAATTGGGAGGAGACCACAAAGTAAATGTTTGAGTGGAGGAGCACGTAGTAACAAAAATGATACAGTTGAAGACATAGGAGTGAAACTGGGAGCAGAAGATGAGTGAGAAACCATGATAGTATCAAAGGAACCACTGTGGATTAAAAAACAAAATAAAGAGGTGATAAGGCCACAGGAATTGAAGGGCATTCTCACTCACGGGAAAGGGGAAGAAGCCATATTATAAGTGATTGAGGAAAACATCAGTGGAGATACAAGGGAAAAGAAGCATGCAGAATGTTGGGTTTTTTCCATAATCTGTAAGGAATCAGACAACACACCAGTGAAACAAGAGTGTTGGATTATTGCTGTGATACAGAGACAGAAGCTGAAAGGCAGACCAAGAGGAAATAGACTTAAGGAGGATGGATTGTTTCATATGTTGCAAGAAGTATGAACATAAGGGAAGATTAGTGAGTCTGGTGTATTAGGAGGATAAGAATATCAAGGATTGGAGATTGTCAAATTTGGTGGTGCAGGGACACCATTGTGACAGATGGTAACAGTCACTTTATGAAAGAAATTTATAATATTTGCCACACACACAGAAATAGGGGGGAAAGTGGAGAAAGTTCCATTATGATGTTACAAGGATGTGTAACATTGAGTCAGAAAATTGTGGACCAGCATTATATTCTTATATGCTTTTATTAATAATAAAATATTTTATTTACACCATCTCCCTATCTGGTAAATTAGTTATGTATGTCATTGGCCACTTTTGGAGACTAGACAACGGAATAGATGGACTTTTGTTCTCGATCAGCATGGCAGTTCTTATATATTCAGTGTTTTGTAGTACACCATATCCGATTGTATTTCTCCACTTCTTCAGGCAGCAGATTTGTAGTAATGGAAAGAGGGTCAGACAGTTTGGTAAAAGCGACTTTTTGGTAAAAGAAGGTATTTCCCTCACTTTTTACAAAGAGAAAAGTGAAAGAAACTCCTACACAAAAAGGTAATTGTTTTGTCTTCATTGGACCACAACTTTATAGTGTCTTAGTTCAGAAAACTGAAGAGAAGTATTGTTTTTGTCATCTTTATTACAAAGTTTCTGACTGGGTTAACTATGATAATGTGTGTGAGAGAGAGGAGGGAATGTTCAGTAGCTAGTTCTTTTCTTTCTTTTCTTTTTTCTTTCTTTTTTTTTTTTTGGTGGGAAGGATAGCTTACAATGTAACCTACTTTAAATTTAGAACCTATCACAATGATTTTCTTTCCTTTTCTTAAATTCTAAAAAGGGTCTGTCTATAATGTAGCCATTTTAAATCAAGGACAAGGCCTGTCAAGCTAGTTCTACTGAGCCATTTGTGTTAGTGCCTCATCTGCTTTGTTAGACATCTCTAAACAACTCTTTAAAAATGTCGATTTTGGCATGCTCCACAAAGGAGAACTGAAGGGTGTTGTTTAAGTTATTTGGGGCTTCTCTGTTTTTCTTTCTGTCACACAAAAATGTGCATTTATTTCATCCCCAACAAATGTGTGTTTTAGCCTCAAATGACCCTGGCATCTTAACATGTCAGAGTGTTAATAAAGCATTGAGGCTGTCATAATGTGGGGTTAAATAAAGTCTTCATGAGCTGTCTATTAAGCTGATTTTTTGTTTGTCACTTTCTGTAGTTGCTTTATGGATGCAGCTTGTCTTGGTTTGTGGGCAGCCAAGCAAACGGGCTTTGTCTTTGTTCACCGCTCTGTTTAATTCTCCCCCTCATTCATTAATCATCCCTTTGACTATTTATACCAGTGGCAAGTATAGCTAACACACTTAACGTTTTCTTTTGTCTAGGTGGCACCCTTTGTGGGGACCCAGAGGAAGGCTAATTATTAACTGTAAAGTGACATTAAAAAGTCTTAGATAAGCATACAAATGCTACATCCAGTGAAATGTTTTTTTTTAAAAAAACTTTCAAGTGCTTGAGGCCAAGTGCATTTCTGTTGGTCTATGTAGTTATGAGTTCACTGTAGCAGTGCCAGCATCCAGATAATTAATGAAGGGGATCTATTAAAACTCACTGAGCCTGCCAAAGTCAAGTTTTCCAGTTTCACCTCTGAACAGCTTAGCTGGATAGTCTATGCCTTATCATTTGGAAGCAAGAATGCCAGATCATGTGATTTAGTCAAAAAGTCTCCTCCTCTCGTTAAAGGCTCTCATGATTCTATGTACAAAGATCTTGGGACATTTTTGCCCAAGTATTTTTTCCTTAGTTTTATAAACTGAAGCCTGAATCTTTATCTTATTTTATTACTATACTGAAAAAGGATATTTGACATATAGGTAGGTTGCCACATTCTACCCAACAAAGTCCTGTGAATTTCATTTCCATGGGATCACAATATTATCTTCATTAGAATTTCCCTTGTATTATGGGGTATTCCTGAAATTAAGTCTGGCCCAAGTAGATTGTGTCCTGTAGTCATTTACAAGCTCCTAAACAGTATCCGTTATTTGGCCTGCATGAAACAAGTATGTAGTCAATCTCGTGAGTCAGGGGTCCATATCATGGTTCTCAAACATTTTCATAGCGTGGATCAGATTTTAATCCAGAGATTGACCCTCCAGCCCTCTGAGTCATTTTCCTATGACAGTTACTGTAATTACACCCATGAAAGAGTAAAATGTAGAAAATACACATTCTATCTTTAGGTTTCTGTTCATGCAGATGGAAGTAATGAACAGCATGATTTAGCTTGCAAGATCTTTGGGACAGGGTCCATCATTTGGTTAATTCTTTGTAACATGCCTTCCATCTGTCTGAATCCACTTGCTGTCTCCTGTTTTATATTTAGATTGTAATCTCTTTGAGGCAGGAATCATTGTTTTGTTTGTACAGCGCTTAGCATGTGGGGGTCCTGGTTGTGATTCAGGCATCTACGGGCTACCATAATACAAATAAAAAGTAGTAATAACATAGCCTGCAACCTCATCCCCAAAATATTCATAATGCTATGTAGATTGCAGCATTCGACACTGGAGCCAGGGAATACTGGCTCCTGTCAAGCGATAGAAGTATTAACTTTTACTAAACCTGAACCAGGATGTGTGGCTGAGGTCGGGGTGAAGTTCAGGTTTCAACCAGAACTGTGTTGTGACAAATGTATTATTACATGGACCACCAATGGCACTCAGATCAGAGTCTGAGAATGTCTACATTGCGGTTGACACTTTATTGGTCAGTGTGAGCAGAAATGTTAGTACCTGGACGTAAAACTTTGACTGTTCCATTAAATGGAATACCATTAAATACCAAGCTGAAGGCACATTGTCAGGGAAGCGTTTCAAAACTTTCAAGCACTCTCCCACCCTAAAGTTTCCCCTTCCAGTATAGATAAATGCAAGATATTAGTATCTATGAAAGCTACCCACTTGACAAGACTGAGGTTGTAGATGAAACTGCAGTAGCATTGCCAGTTAAATATATCTACAGTGCAACTTGCCTGTGTTTAAATTGGGTAGAGTGCCATCCCATTGACAGCAAAGTAGGTTGATAGTTCTGACTTTTTTCTGCACTGTGCTGTTAGCAAGGTGTAATTCTGATTATACAGAACCCCCGCTTTGGCAGCATGTAGGGTACATGTATCTACATGCACAGTGAGAGGCAGGCTGTGCTCACGCATCAGCTATAGGCTCTGGTGGGGGAGAAGCAATGGCGGATAGGTCTACACCATAATTAGATACCCGCCATCATGTGCCAGCTGTCTCAGGCTCACAGGTTCAGGCTAAGGGACTGTTTAATTATGGTATAGACATTGTAGGTCCCACAGCTTAGCCTCCAGCTGGTGGCTGAACATCTACACTGCAATTAACTATCCCCTTATCCCGAGCCCTGGAAGCCCAAATCAGCTGGAACAGGTTAGCCATGGGTGTCTAATTGCAGTATAGTAATACTCAGAAAGAGGGTCTGGCAGCTCACCATCTTCGCTACTATTTCCGTCCATGCTAGCTGGGTGTGCAGTACCTGCTCTGTATATGCCACTGAATGAAGCTGTACATCAGCCTTAATGAAGTTCTGATGGCAGGAAAATGTAAGAGTTTGTTATGTAATTCAGGCCTTGTGTTCTATATGCTCCTTTTAATTCCTTTTGTGCTTTTTACGTCTGCATAGCTTTCTCTGCAAAAATAAATCGGTATAATGTGACCTTTTTATGTCTTTTTTAATGATTGATTCTGTTCCTCAAGCTATCACCACTCCTATCAGGACATGCATTGGGTACTGCTGCATTCCTCTGTAGTGTAAGCCACAAAACTAAACTTACTACAGTATTGTGGAGAGGTTTTAATTTTCCCAGAATAAATTTCCAAGAGATAAGTCTTAATATTTTGTGATCTTAGAGAACTGGGATACTGGGTACCTCCTTTTAATATCAGGTACCTGAAGATCAGACTTATTGTTCAAGGAAAGCTTTCCTGTGCAATGAATCCTGAAGACTTCCCTATGCAATGAATCTTACAGGCTTCAAATAGGTAAATCTCCTTCTTCACAGGCTTGTCTGAGTGGGGAAATTAGTGCACAGCAAGCTAGGGTGTGAATTTACAGCATGCTGGCTGCGTCACACTAACTCTCCTAGTAGATTTATTGCACACTAAAAGTGCCTGTGTGCGCTTCGGCCTAAAGCACCCAAGGGTACTTTTAGTGTGCAGGGAGTTAGTGCAGAGTTGCTAGCATGCTATAATTCACACCCGAGCTTGCTGCACACTGACTCTCCTGTGTAGACAAGTCCCAGGAAGGTAAAGTTCATTGACTTCAACAAGGATTTGATTGCATAAAGTGTACAATGTTGTCAGTTGGCTTGTGTGTGTGTGTGTGTGTGTGTGTTCTTTCCGTATGCTGTCCCAGCTCTGCACAGATGGCTGGTTCAGAAGACCTCAGTAGTACTACCATTAAATGCAATGGTTGGAATGTCGTTGCCTCAATAACACTGTTCAGGCTGCCCAATGCTTTTGTCTCTGAAGCTCCAAATGTTATTACTACTAACAGGAGGTAAGGCAGCCTACTCATTCAGCAGACCTCGATGTTACTCATAAAGAAAGACCACAGGCTCGGTTTGATGATGAAAGTGCTGGGCCACGTTTATTGTCAACGAAGCACGGTACTAGCTCCGATTACATAGACACATGTATGCTCATTATAATGGACTCAGCTCACTCAGCAGGAGACTTTCTTCTGTTCCCTAGGCTGCACAAAGGTGAGGTACACCAACATTTATAGATTGAGATAAACAAGTGGGATAAACAGCCTATGTAGCACCTGGTGTGTTCAATGACATCTGTTTCTTACCTCTCCTTGTTCCTAATATCTTGGACAAAACATCCCTATTCATTATTTTGTCAAATCCATTTTATCTTATACTAGATTAGGATGTATATCTGCTAGCTAGAATATTTATGTAAATATCTAGTGCTTAGTAGACTAGCAACATCTTTGCCAAATTCATGTGCTGAACAGCAAACTTGTAAACATAAATTTTAATAGATGGCCTAATTTTGGTTCACAGCCACTGGTTCAGGCCTCAGATCTTACACCAGACCCAGTGCTCCGGGCTCGATCGCTCAGCTACATACAGGACTGGGGAATGCAATATTGAGTATAAATTTGGCAGTCCAATAAACATATTTTTTCTAAAAATGTGTAGTCTTTGATATTTTCATATAAAAAAAAAAAACAAAGTTCCCTCTCTGCAGAATGGGAGATAACTACCATGAATTCATCTAGCCCAAGATAATATAAAAATACAGTGTGCCCAGGCAACCTATTGTAAGATCATATAAACTTCATGATAACTTTAGTCTCCTGCAAGAGTTGTTAGTTTGAACAAAAAACCCTTTTGAAATAACGTTATAACAAAATTCACCCTCACATGGGTCAGTAGGACAAGACAGAGGTTGCCAGTAGGCAGGATGTGCTGGGAGCAGGGGAAGGGGACTGGTGGGGGGCTGATGACGTATTACTGTGGCTCTTTGGCAATGTACATTGGTAAATTCTGGCTCCTTCTCAGGTGCAGGTTGGCCACCCAGATATAGATCCTGAGTGTGGGAGAATGGTGTGAAACCGTGTTTGCATGTTGCCCTGTGCTACTGACATCTCTGCTTGGCTTTTAGGTAGGGGGAAAAATGAGTACCCAGAAATATATCTGTTATTAACATCTGTTATTTGAATGTACTAAACTGATCCTTTGATTTCTTACCACACCCTCGTTTTGTCAGTAGTAACTATCTCATCAGCATCACCATACACTGTTGGCATTTCTGTAAATTGAGTAGCTACCAGAAAAAAAAAATCTGAATCCATAAATTAGGTTATATCATATTGGATACTCTGTGATGTGTTGAATACATTTTTAAAAATTGCAGTTATGCTATTGTGCACACAAGTCACCTCACACAAACTACTTCTAATGGTTAGATTGTTAACAAAGGGTTTTTTAAACAAGAAAAAATTAAATGATTTACAGGATGTCTTTGACCCCTTCTGGCTTAATCAAGAGGGTCAGCTGTTGTGACCTAAGGATGGCAAATCTGATCAACTTTGTGTTGCAGTTCTAGCACCCTAAAAAAGTGAGACACAATGCTTTTGATTAGCCAAAGAGGAACCAGATTACAACTTTAATTTATAATATATATATATCTACTCCCAGTATATTTAAATAAATAAATATATAATATGCACACATACATATATCTATGCTGAAAATATCAACTATGTTTGACAAATAAAGTAAGTAATTGCCAATAGTATGTAGGGTGAGGGAAGAAACAATCTATCTATGCCAGTTTCAGAGTTGTAGCCATGCTAATCTGTATCAGCAAAAACTATGAGGCGCAATTGTGGCACCTTGGAGACTAACAAATTTATTTGAGCATAAGTTTTTGTGGGCTAAGACCCACTTCATCAGATGCCTGGTGTGGAAAATACAGTAGGAAGATGTATATACATACAGTAGACTCTTGATTATCCAGGATTGGGTTAACCAGGTTGTGGATTAACCAGAATGTCAAAAAAATATACGCATAACTCACAGGGCCGGCTCTGGCTTTGTTGCTGCCCCGAGCACAAAAAAACAACCACCCCACCAGGGTGCATGGCAGCCAGTGAACCGACACCCCTGCCCCCCCAGTGCAGGCTGGCTGGTGAACCAACCCCTCCCCCCATATTTTCTTTTGATGGTGATTATCTGGGATTTTATTCACCAGGATTCATTTTTTTCCCTATCGTTCTGGATAATCGAGAGTCTACTGTAATACATAAAAGGATGGGAGTTGCCTTACCAATTTAATGAGACAGTTCAATTAAAGTGGGCTATTATCGGCAGGAGGAAAAATCACTTTTGTAGTGGTAATCAGAGTGGCCCAACTATTCTGTTATGCCACACCACGTTATGTCACACCACCTATCCATCATAAATTGGCAATTATTTTTCCTGACATTAGCACAGAATGTGTCTTCATAGGACTAGTGGCCTTACAGATAAGTTCACTAAGAACTTTCTGTAGTCATAGATGAAAGCTCTGAATTTTGTAACCGTTTAACTACATTAGCTTTCTTATTCCCTTTCTTGCCATATTTCTAAGGTATATTCACAGATATTTTTTAAATCTCGTTTCTCCAAGAGCAATAGATCAGTTGAATAGACAACATTGTTAGTTGTGATGATTATATTCATTTTTTGAGGTTGTTAAATTATTTTTTTCTTAGTTTGGTCTTTTGTATTGTTGTTTTGTACGTTTTATTGTACTTATCCATTGTAAAAATTTGTATGGGCTACTAGTGTTACATAACTAAATAATTGACAGTCTGGAGGTTGACTTTGAACTTCTCTGAAACTTTGTGTTTCAGGTTTTTTAAAAAAACAGTACAGTGTAGGTCTTGTTAGGTGCCATTTTAGGTATTGCTTACAGTTATTTTCCATGTAAATATGTATTTTATATAAAGAATAGCTTAGAGATATCAAAAGCAATCTGCTTTCCTGAGGGCTGTTGTAAGGATTTTAAAATGTGCAATCTGAGATCTTTGTGCCCTAAAACAAGCTTTGGAAACTGCTTCGAAAGACAAGGTTAATAATTCCAATTTTTATGATGTAGTCTTGAGAAGTTGTTGAGATAAGAGAAAAGACTAAAAAAATAAATGAAAGATAGGTGAGATAATGGAGAAAACAAGGAGATTCAAGAAACTTTTCAAATGTCTGGCTGCAGAAAGAAGTAAAGTTTGTGTTGGGAGATAAATTGGAGAAACATAAAAGGGAAGAGCGATCTTGTCTCATGTATTTCTCTTGAAATAAACAGTATACAGAAATAAGAGAGTTCATTTTTTGACCTCCATTTCTGTTCTGGAATCATGTGGTTCTTACTCATTCCACTCCTTTATGAGAAGGGAGAGTGCCAAACACTGACCATATTTTGGGGTTTCCTTTCCTTTTGTTCTTCTTTGAGTGATTGCTCATGTGCATTCCAAGATGTGTGTCCGCACCGCGCATGCACGGTCCCGGAAGCTTTTCCTAGCAGTACCCGTAAGGTCGGCAGGGGAGACCCCTAGAGTGGCGCCTTTATAGCGCAGTATATATGACCCTGCCGACCCGCCCCTCGCTCAGTTCCTTCTTACCACCCTGACGGTCGCTGGAATAGCTAGAGTCGTTAGCACTCACTTAGTGGTACTCGACTTGTCTTGTGTATTCAGTTAATGTTTATTATAGTTATAGTGTAAATAGTGTAAATAGTTTGATAGTTAGAACTTAGATAGACGATCTCTGGCCGCTGAGGAGGTTCCTTCGCCATGGCACCGGGGCATGCCTCAGCTGCTGGGGTTTAAGTCCTGTGAATCTTGTGGTAAGCCTATGCTAGCCACTGACCCGCACTCACAGTGTCTGAAGTGCTTGGGAGAGAGCCATCAGACGGACAGGTGCTCTATTTGCAGAAGCTTTAAGCCACGCGCCAAGAAGGAACGCGACTCCCATTTAAAACTTATCCTCCTGGAGTCCACACTGCAGCCACAAACCGAGCAGGCCCCTTCGGTGCATAACGCACCGGCCTCTGTGTGAAGCACACAGGCCTCAAAGAGGAACTCCTCCCGGACCCGCCGGCACAAATCCCCGGCACGCAGGTCCAGCGCCTCTAGGCAGCACCACTCCCAATCTCCAGTGCCCCTAAAAAAGAAGAGGCCAGAAAGGGCTCAATCCCCAACTTCCCGCCCTCACGGTGTCCGCAATGCAGAGTGGCCCGTGATGGAGCTGGCCCCCCGGAGCCGACAAGAACCGCCAGCCATGGTACCAAGTGCTGCGGTTCAACCTTCGGTGCCGGTGCAGCCAGAGTCACTCCCGCGTGACCTGCAGGAGGACTTAGATCTTTCATCCACACCGGACACCTATGAGGCCGCCTGAGACCTCATTAGCATGGTGCAGGATGTACGGCCACCGGCACCGCCATCGGTACCGAATACCCGCCTGGGTACCGTTGCACTGGTACCGTACTATACCTTTACGGTACCGCCATGCGTGCCCTCGACGTTGTCTGCGCCGCCTCCGGTACCAGCCACGTTGGACCCCGTCCCACTCTCATCAGTGATACGGCACCGGGGTAAACAGATGATGATGCGGCACCACTCCCCGCACCGAGCCGCAGTACCAACAGGCTCCGCGCCCCCATGGTCAGCATCGGACTATTCGTCGGAGTTGGATGCGGGGTTGTCCCAGTTCCGACACAGTCACCGGCACTGTTCGTGCTCCCGGCATGGCTCTTGGCACCGCACTGTGATGGTGCTGTTCCTGGTGGGATCCAACTGTGAGTGTCAGATCAGGACAGGTTGCTTCCAAAGGGGCAACTACAGCCCCAAGCTGGGGTTTTTCCACACTAAGGCAAACCAAACCAGCTAAACAGAAAAGACTTTGGTTTCACCCCACTGGCTAACCACAAGTCACACAAGCAATCCCCTTAAGTCACTCCAGATTCCCAGTATCACCACCAGCAGCCACCTGTCCTGGGGACCAATGGTTATGAAAACCAATCCCCCAAATAAAGAAAACGGTTCTCCCCAATTCCAAAGAATCAGGCCCCAGACCCAGGTCAATATATAAACCAGATCTTCCCACAAATCACGCTGTTGCCAATCCTTTAGAAGGGTTTATTATACAAGGAAAAAGGTATAGGTGAGGGTTAAGAATGGTTAAAAGAAATCAATTACATGCAGTAATGGCACATCTCTTAGTTCAGGCTTGCAGCAAAGGTAGAATAAACTGCAGGTTCAAATCAAAGTCTTTAGAAAGCATCCCATTTTAGGGATGGGTCAGCACCTTAGTTCAGAGTTCACCTGTGTAGTAAAGTCCATTCAGAGCTGGAAGCAAGACAGGCTGAAGGTAAAGACAAAATGGGGAATGTTCTTCCAGGCTTTATAGACTTCCTCCTGTGGGTGAAGACCCTCCTCCTCCTTATGCAGAGTCTGGCTGCAAACTGAAGGTTCCCAGCCACATGGTCCAATTACCAGACTCTCAATGATTCAGTTTTTGCCCAGGCATGTCCCATTCCTGGGGAGGCTCCTCTCCTCGGGTGTGGACACAGTTCATTGAGCAGTTGATGGCCCTTTAATGGGCTCGAGTTAGCACCGGCGTGTCTGAGCTTTCACAGGAGCCAAGCCTAAGTTTGAAGTACAGGCACCTTTTATCCAATATTCATAACTTCAGTTCCCAAATAGATACACACATATGGTCATAGATACCTGTTATGACCCCCTTCACATAATATTTGGTACCCCAATGATCTATATGGTACCAAATTATTCCAGTAACGTGACACGCACCCAGAAGGAACAGCCTCATTCGGCGCCGTGTTGGCCCCCTCAGTGGCAGAGGCCAGGCCAGTGGCCCTTCTGGACCCCGTGGGTGTACCAAGCCCAGGGGCAAGATTCCAGGGCCACTTTGGTGATCTCTGGTACCAGGGCTCCTCCGACAGCCACCTCTACATCCTGCCCATCGCCTAGGGCCATTGAAACCGTGGCACTGCAGGCCTCAGTGGGTCAAGACCCTGCACTAGCCGCAGCCCCAGTTCCCCCGGGAGCTTCGGCTATTCCTCCCCAACCTCACTGTGGGGAAGAAATGGTGGACCCTGTGGTACGCTCCTCCTCCTCTCCAGACGAGGCGGTGGCGGGCACGTCTTCCGGCCTTCCCCCAATGGACGTTAAGCGGAGGAGATCACTGAGGATCTGGACCCAACAGTCTACATCCTGGCACCCGATGGCCCATTCAGGGTAACCCTCCCCTTCATTAGATCCATCGAAACAAACGCCAATGTGCTCTGGCAAACCCTGGCCTCGATCCCACCAACCGCAAGGGGAGTTGAGAGGTGATATTTTGTCCCCCAGCGCGGATATGAACATTTCTTCACACATCCCACTCCGGGCACACTCGTGGCAGACGCAGTTAACAATAGGGAGCGTCAAGGCCAACCGGGGTCAGCCCCAAAATCCAGAGAAGCCAAAAAACTGGATCTCTTCGGCCATAAGGTCTATTCCATGGGTGCCCTACAGCTCCGTATATCTAACCAGCAAGCCGCCCTGGGCCGCTACGCCTACAACGCCTGGTCGTCCTTGGGGAAATTTCAGGCCGTCGTCCTGGAGGATTCCCGCAGCGAGTTTGATGCCTTGCTAGAGGAAGGCAGGGTGGTCTCCCGAGAGGCCCTCCAGGCAGCGTTGGATTCGTTGGACTCAGTAGCTAGGACAACGGCCACGGCTGTCATTATGAGGCGCAACTCATGGCTTCAGGTCTCAGGAATCCCGCCCAAAGTACAAAACACGTTGCAGGACCTTCCCTTCGACCGGGAAGGCCTCTTTGCTAAAGAAACGGACAAGCGTCTTCATGGCCTTCTAGGTCCACACTTAGATCCCTGGGCCTCCACACCCCAGCGCCTCAGAGACACCCTTTTAAGCCTCAGCCCCCCTCTCGGTTTTACCAACCGCCACCTAGACGGGAACCCGCTAGGAAGAGGGGTAGGGGTAATAATTCCAATAACAGAAGGCACTCTCGACCCCCCAGTGGGCAAGACCAATGGTCGAAACCACCACCTGGCCAAAAACCAAATTTTTGAAGTGTGCCGCGAGGACAGCATTCCAGACACCAACACGGATCCTTCCCCTCCCTTTCGGAACCGTCTATTTCATTTCTATTGGGCGTGGGCCCAGATCATGTCCAATCGCTGGGTCCTCAGCACGATAGAAGCGGGATACTCTATCCAATTTTCCTCATTCCCTCCCTGACACCCCCCTTCCCCGTCCCTCTTCAGGGATCCCTCTCACGAGCAAATCCTCATGCAGGAGGTTCAGTCCCTGCTCCTGTTAGGGGCTATAGAGTAGTTCCCCCCCTCAATTCAGGGGAAGGGGTTCTACTCCCGATATTTCCTTATCCCCAAGACCAAAGGGGGCCTTCGGCCCATCCTAGATCTACGAAACCTGAACACGTATATACGAAAGTTCCGATTCCGTATGATCTCCTTGGCCAGTATTATCCCCTCCATGGATCCTGGGGACTGGTATGCCGCCCTCGATTTAAAGGATGCCTACTTCCACATCTCCATACTTCCATCCCACAGGAGGTTTCTGAGATTTGTAGTCGGGGATGCACACTACCAGTTCAGGGTGCTCCCCTTTGACCTCTCCACTACCCCGAGAGTCTTTACCAAGTGCATGGCAGTCGTGGCGGTGTTCCTACGCAAACATCAAGTACAAGTGTACCCCTACCTAGACAATTGGCTCATAAAAGCAAAGTCACAATCCCTAGCGGCCGAGCACGTAGCTCTCGTCAGGGAAACCTTCCTCAGGCTCGGCCTTATACTTAACGAGCAAAAATTCACTCTCATTCCCACCCAAACCATAGAATTAATCGGAGCGGCACTCGACGCCACAACCGGACTAGCGTCCCTCCTGCTACAGCACTTCCAAACCCTAACACGCATCATCACGTCGCTATTGCAGTTCCCGACAACAACGGCCAGAAACTGCATGGTGCTGCTAGGTCACATGGCAGCTTGTGTACACGTGGTACAGTTCGACAGGATGCGCCAGCTTCCCTTCCAGTCGTGGCTCGCTCGGACGCACAGACCGTGCAGGGACCCCCTGGACATGGTGGTCACTTTCCCCCAACAGGTCCTGGACTCCTTTTGCTGGTGGCTCAACCCACAAGACATGTGTGTAGGGGTCCCCTTCGTGAGGCCCGAACCGACTCTGGTCCTTGTAACGGACGCATCAGCCATGGGCTGGGACGGTCACCACGGGGACCTCAGGACGCAGGGCCGCTGGTCCCAATCAGAACTCGCCTTGCATATCAATGTGAGAGAATTCAGAGCGGTCCGCCTGGCGTGCCAGACGTTTCTGACCAGTCTGCGGGGCGAATACATATCAGTCTTAACAGACAATACAGCGACGATGTTTTATATCAACAAACAGGGTGGAGCTCACTCCTCTCCCCTCTGTCGAGAAGCCCTGGAACTGTGGGAGTTGTGCAGTGCAAACTCAATAGTCCTGCAGGCCTAGGCTGACCATATTTCTTTGAGACAAAAACGGGACATTGGGATGGCAAAAACGGGACGGGGTTGGGGGGGTCTCACCAGATGAAGTCAGGGCAGTGGCTGCAGAACTTGGGCTGAGGGGCTCTGTAACCGGCTCGCGCGACACGTGGGGGCGGCCCAGCCAATCACGCCATGAGCGCTCTGCAGCGGCGGCGGGGAGGGGGGAGCAGGCCAGGGAAGGGAAGGGACTGAAGGGCTGCGGGAGAAGGCGGGACCCGGCCGTGGGTCCCTGAAATAAGCTGCGTAACATTTTTTTTATGAAAAATGGGACAAATTTGATATTTTTATTAAAAAGATGGGACGGTCAGAAAATATGTAAAAAATGGGACTGTCCCGTTCAAAATGGGACGTATGGTCAGCCTATGCAGGCCTCCTACCTCCCGGGACCTCAAAACGGGTTAGCAGACAGGCTCAGCCGGTACTTCCTCTCCCACGAGTGGTCCCTCAACTCACACATCGCACACATGATTTTCCTTCACTGGGAAAGATCCCTGAGAGATCTGTTCGCCACGCGGGCCAACAGAAAATGCCACCGATTCTGCTCCTTCCTGAGCCACTCTCCCGGGTCGATAGGGGACCCCTTTCACCTCCCGTAGACGGGGTCTGTTTTACGCGTTCCCGCCATTCCCCCTTCTCCACAAGGTCCTCCTGAAGGTCCACAGGGACAAAGCCTCCCTAATTCTCATCGCCCCTTCCTGGCCCTGCCAGCACTGGTTCACGCTCCTGACGAGCCTCTCTGTGGCCCCACCCATCAAATTGCCAATATTTCCAATGCTGATATCCCAGGAGCACGGGCGCTTACAACACCCCAATCTCCGCTCCCTGCACCTGACGGCATGGAAGCTCCATGGCTGAACCCCCTTGAAACGGCAGTGCTCTTCCGCAGTAAGGGAGGTCCTCTTGGGCAGCAGAAAGCCTTCCACGTGGGCCACCTACATGGCCAAGTGGAAACGCTTCTCTATTTGGGCAACCCAGCAAGGCTCTGCGCCCCTATCGGCCCCAGTACCCCTGGTGCTGGACTACTTACTTTCCCTCAAACAGCGGGACCTGGCTGTGTCCTCCCTGAGGTTCATCTAGTGGCCATTTCCGCCTTTCACCCAGGCATACAGGGGAGATCTCTCTTTAGTAACCCTATAGTGGGTAGGTTGCTCAAAGGGATGGACAGACTGTACCATCCGGTACGTCCGCCAGCGCCCCCATAGGACCTTAACCTAGTCCTATCATCCCTCATGAGACCCCCCTTTGTATCCCTAGCAACCTTCCCCCTCACTTACCTGTCGTGGAAGGTGCTCTTCCTCGTAGCAATTACCTCAGCAAGAAGGGTGTCCGAGCTAAGGGCCCTTACATCTGAACCCCCCTACACAATCTTTTATAAGGACAAGGTGCACCTGCGTCCCCACCCGTCCTTCTTACCCAAGGTGGTCTCTGCTTTCCACATCAACCAGGACGTTTTCTTACCGTTTTTCTGTCCCAAGCCGCACACCACAGACAGGGAACGTGCGCTCCATATTCTGGGCGTTAGAAGGGCGCTAGCCTTCTATATTGAAAGGACGAAACCGTTTAGTAAATCACTGCAATTGTTTATTTCAACAGCACTGTGGCAGGGCTAGGGTAAAAACCCCATGATTGCCCTGCCACTGCAGGCTAAACCCTGCTTTCTGGCAGCAAAGCCAGGGGCAGAGGCTAGAGCAACCCAGCTGGGAGCCCTAATGAGGGCTAGCCCACAGCTCTAGGCTGGACTAAGTAGGTACAGCTGGGAGCAGGGAGGGCTAGAAAAGCTCCAAGCCCTGGTCAGAAGGGAGGCAGGCCAGGAGGAGGACAGGGGGCTGCTCTGTCTCCTTGCAGAGGGCCAATTGCCTCAGGGCCCTGGAGGTTTTAGAGCCAAGACAGGGAAGGTAACTGTTGTGGGGGACAAGGGGAGCACTTTTACTGGCACTGGAATCTGCACTGTAAATAAAGGACACTTAGAAATCACCAAAAAGGGTGTGGAAAACTTTATTAGTAGGAGAACCAGAACACAGGACCCAGGGGGAGTAGGAGCACCCTGTGTGAACCCTGTGAGGGGTATGCACCCTGTGTGAACCCTGTGAGGGGTATGCCAGTCTCCTCACAGCGATTATCCTCCTGGCTCACCTCGTGCATTAAGTTGTCTTATGAACTGGCAAAGGTTCTGGCACCACTTTTGTCTGCACATTCCACCAGAGTGCAGGCAACGTCCGCCGCCTTCCTGGCTCGGGTTCCGCTTTTTGAGATCTTCCGTCCACACATTTACTGCGCACTACGCCATCACCCAGCGGGCGAGAGAGGACACCGGTTTCGGGGTGGCGGTTCTGCAGTCCGCAACCAGATGAACTCCGGACCATCCGCCAAGGTAACTGCTCACAAGTCACATCTTGGAATGCACATGAGCAATCACTCGAAGAAGAAAGAATGGTTACTTACCTCGTAACTGTTGTTCTTCGAGATGTGTTGCTCATGTCCATTCCAAACCCCCCCCCCCCCCCCGCCTCCCCTCTGTCGGAGTTCCAGCAAGAAGGAACTGAGCGAGGGGCGCGTCGGCAGGGTCATATATACTGTGCTATAAAGGCGCCACTCTAGGGGTCTTCCCTGCTGACTCTACGGGTACCGCAAGGAAAAGCTTCCGGGACCGTGCATGTGCGATGCGCGCACACATCTTGAAATGGACATGAGCAACACATCTCGAAGAACAACAGTTACGAGGTAAGTAACTGTTCTTCCCCCCCCCCCCATCCATTTTCAAATCACATATGGATGTATTTTAAAGGAAATAATGCAATAATGAATTCCTGCTTATGAATTGATGTTCATGGATAACATGATGCAGCCCAAGTTCCTGAATTTGGAAAGAAGTCCCTTGGTGAAATTTCTAATGTCTTTAGTGCCTTCCCATGTCTGCCATAGCATGCAGTGTAGGAGAGACATGAGCCATTCCATGCTTCCAAGTCATGGAAAGGGAGGACCGGGCAGAATCAGTCTTTATGCACTTAGGAGTGGAAGGACAAGATGGTCCATAGCTCAGAGCCCTTGAAAGCTGCTTGGAGGGATTTGCAGCCCACACAAGGTTATATAACTTCTGCATATGCATGAACTACTGGACATGTTCTGCTTCTGCAAAGCAAAATGCCTCTCATGCTCCTCTGTGGGTAGGGGCAGCTCTACATTGTTCCTTACTATGTGACTTGTGCTTGTATGACACTGATAGATCCCTCTGTGTTTACTCATTTTAGCTGTTGCTGAAGTCACCGGGTGTAAGACTTGGTAAATATTGAGTAAGGCAATAGGACTTATCCCCATATGAAAAAAAAATTCAATGAAATACGAAATCAGCAAGGGCCACATTTTAAAAAAAATTAGACTCAGAATTAAAAAAAAAAGAAAAAAGAGGGCAGTAATTTTAAGTGGGGGGAGTAATTAGGTTTATATTCCTTCTTTATTTCTTTCTTCATTTGTTACCTGTGGTTAACTCTAGAGAACAATGATTCATTCCTGCCAGTTGTATATGGATGTTCGTGAGCTTAATTTAATGTTTTAAATGTTGGAAAGATTAAATCCAGCCAGTATTGCATGAGTGTCCTTGAGCTTCATTGTCTGTATTCAATCTTGCAAATGCTCTGTGTTGTTGAATAATAATCTTTCTTTCCAAGGCTCAAAGAGATGTAATCGAAAAAGAGTTTGTGGAAATAATTTACCTATATGCAAGCTGGGATAAACTAGGCACCTTTGTTTCATGTTCTTTAGTTTGTTGCTTATTGTTCCTTCTTTAACTCAGTTTGCAGTCCAGGGTTAGCAAAAATTCATGAGTAAGATGGGAGTAGCGGGGGAGGATGGGGAGAGGGGGAGAAGCATTGGAGAGCTGTATTAAGTGGTTAAAAGCCCCAATGTAAGCAACAACGATGCTGTTATTTGCACCTAAATGGCAGGTATATCAATGTCTCCTTGTAACAGTATCAGAGAGAGACAGTTGTGGCTTTGTTCTCAGTCTGGCCCTCTTGGGGGTCGGCTGCTTGTTGATGGATATTATCATTTTTAATGTCAGTAAATAATGATGTCAGATAAGCGATCTGTTTCCCTTCAGTGGTGTAGAGCTCATATATCTTTTAGGAGCACTCATAAATTGAGAAATCTGAGCAGGAACAAGCGTTTCCAACTGAGCAAGA
Organism: Sternotherus odoratus; assembly: GCA_032164245.1. Lineage (NCBI taxonomy): Eukaryota > Metazoa > Chordata > Testudines > Kinosternidae > Sternotherus > Sternotherus odoratus. Next base: position 55,220,891 of record JAVMKO010000005.1, read on the forward strand.
CTGAAAAGATTGTATTAATCCTATTTAATATTAGTACCAGCCAGGTTGATTTAATTTTACTATGAAGTTCTACTAAATCAGTGGATCTGCATTTAATCCAAAGGATTACTGAGTTTACAGACATTTTATGGAGGGGGAAAGAAGGATATGTCTATTTTTATAGTTGAAAACAATCCCTGTTGTAAATGGGGTGGGGCAACTGCTGTAATTAGTCTTTTAGCCAAATTAAGCAGTATGTTATTTTTGGCTACTTCTAAGAATATGGTGTTATTAATGCAATTACAGTTGTTTCATTTCATAATTAATTTCTGCTTATTTGAATGTTCAGCAAGGTGCAGTTAGAAATTAGAAAAAACAGTAATATACTGTTATTACAAGAAAAATGTGCATAATTAACTTCAGTGAAACTGCTCAAATGCTTATAGTTTTAAGTACATGCTTAAGTGCTTTGTTGGGGCCTTAGATAACACAAGATCAAGGGAAAGAGTTTGAAAACTTACCCTGCAATGTTCATTTTCAGGTCGAAGTAAACTGAGATTTCAGTGATATGTCATAATTAAACCCTGCCCTATAGTTTTATTAAATCTGATCTGATTAAGCCACTCAGAGCAATTTCTTTTTGCAAGTATTTAAAAGTTAGATCCAGATTTGTTGAACTGTACGTTGTTCCCTGCATATAATTGTGATCAATTCATGAGGAAAATCTGCATTGTTTTGAGGCGCTACACCACATTTATAGGGGTTATTTGAAAGTGTGTGCCAAGTATGTACTCTGTTACTAGGACTTGCATACTTGAACTTGACCAAGAGTGAACAGCAATTACTTTACTTGCTTTCTAGAGTAATACTGGTGATTGTGTGCTTTTCTTCTAACAATATGTTAACTTTATAACAAGCTCATATAAGGGTTATTTTGCATTCTTGTATATGTTGCAGAATCAGATGTTAGAACAACAGACTAACCTTTTCTCTGCCTAAGTGATTGTGGTCTAAAATTTCTGTTTTCCATACAAAGTGTAATTCTTTTTTTAATTAGATGTAAATATAAGTAAAATACATGTATGTGTATATGCATGTATAAATATAGAGGGAGAGAACCCTGTAAAAAAGAGTAAATGTACAGATGTGGGTTTTAAACATAAATAATATATGCTGTTAAATATACAGCTAATATCTGCCACATTTTTATATCCTGTTTCTAAATACGAAATATTTAGGTACAGTACTTGCTGATTATTTTTTTTTAATTTGCAATGACTTGCAATTCAAGCATTTGTTATTCATCATTATAATGTCCAGGCTCCTCACAAACAGGATAATAGATTTATCGTTACAAGTATTATCTTCATTTTACAGATGGGGAACTGAGGCACATAGATTCACAGTCTGACAGAGCAGCCAAAATTTCATTAGGAATCAATGAGAGCTGCAATTGCTCAGCACCTATGAAAATCAGGCTCTAAGGGTATGTCTAGATTGTAATTAAACAGTTGCGGCGGGCCTATGTCAGTTGACTCAGGCTGTAAAAGTGCAGTGTAGGCATTTGGGCCTGGCTTCTCAGACCCTCCCCCTCATGGAGCTGAAGCCTGAACACCTCGATTTTACACCCCTCAGCCCAAGCCCACAAATCAAAATCAGCTGATGTGGTCCAGCCATGGGGGTTTAGTTTCAATGTAGACATACCCTAAGTGAGCTGTCTGAGGTCACAAAGGTAGAACTAGAAGTAAACCCAGATTTTCTGAATCCCAGTTAAATGCGTTAACTACAAGACCCTCATTCTTCTTGGGTGTCTAGTGAAGAATCCTTTTATATGGATATGCATGAAGAGTATTAATTAATTGAATCTGATGTAGCCAAAAACAAGAAAAGAGATCACAAGATGAAACCATCTTACTTCTATATACCATTGGTCCAGAAGGGTCCCAAATGGTTTGATAACATACATGGATGTTTAAAAAAAGAGTTGAATAGAGTTAAAGCAACTGATCTTTCCTCTTGTTACCAGCTACATCTTTCACTCCTGTTCCTTTCTTAAGATGTGATTTAGAGTGACCAGATGTCCCGATTTTATAGGGCCAGTCCAGATTTTTGTGTCTTTTTCTCATATAGGCTCCTATTATCCCCCACCCCCATCCCAATTTTTCACATTTGCTGTCTGGTCACCCTAATGTGAATACACGTCATAAGAACAGCCATAGCGAATCAGACCAATAGTCCATCTAGTCCAGTGTCCTGTCTCTGACAGTGCCCAGTGCTAAATGCTTCAGAGGGAATGAACAAAACAGGGCAATTTTGACTGATCCACCTGCAGACATTCAGCTTTTGACAGTTGGAGATTTAGGCACACCCAGATCATGGGACTGCATCCCTGGTTGACCATCTTGGGTAATAGCCATTGATGGATCTATTCTCCATGAACATATCTAGTTCTTCTCTGAACCCAATTACACTTGGGCTCCTTAAAATGTGTTTGTAAAAGATAGGGTAATTCTGCAATGGCCTGGACAAACCTTATTGAATGGTGCAGTTGTTCTGAATTGTGACATGTTTGAAAAGGTGAAAAATAATATAAATATTAAAAATGGTTTGGGCTTACTAATATCAACATCTTAATATACAGAACTCATGAGAATTGAATAACTTTACAAAAATGTAAAAGTGAAAAGCATTTTGCATGCCATGGGCTTTGAGATCAAGTGTTCAGCTGCTTGTGTTTCTTTCACAATAGTGGATCACATCATGAGTCCTTATTAGTAACTTTTAAATCTACCGATACATTCAGTTTATGATTAGATATCTATAGGTTTGGGGTTTTTTTTGGTTAAAATAAATAAAATAAAATAAACTCATATCTGTTCATCTTGGAGAGAGATTTTAGCTGAATTCAGAACTCACTTAGCAGGTGCCAGCACTTCTTTTTATTTTTGGAGAAATGCTTGGCTCTAAAGGTTGCAATATTGCATATCCATATGAATAACCTAATAATTTCATCCAAAATTATAATCATTTTATAAAAAAATAATAGTAATATTTTGAACTGACATAGCACTTTATATCAGAATCTCTCCACATGCTTTACAGGGGTAACATGGGCAGGCATGGCCACCCTGTAGTGTCCCTGCCTGGTAGAGTGTGGCATGGCTCACATTCCCTGCTTCTGTTTTCCTGCCTGAGGTTGGTCTCTTCAGCTTTACAAACACCAGACTATGCTGAAGATGTTTAGCTCTCTGACCAAGGCACAACACACACAGCCCCCAACAACCCACACCAAAAATTCCCAAACAACAAAGGTTCTTTTTCCTTCTGTGGCTTCTTTTCAGCCAACCTCCTGAGACCTATTCCCAACCCCTTTCCAGGCTACCTTTGAGAGTCTCTTTGTGCTTTGGACTAGAGCACTAGCCCCTCCTGGTTCCCCTGGCAGAATACAGGTGTCCTGATATCTATTCCCTTTCACTAATTATGAGGCTAGGACTACTCCTAAGTGATATGGAATACATATTTAACACTTTAAATTCTGATCTGGAATTATAAATGCAATATATGCAGCCTGAATTACATTTAATTTATTTTTTTAAAGATCTATCCTTCCTTTCTTGACTACAGAAATCTCTACTTGTTAGTACATATATATTTGCAGTAGGGACTTCTGTTTTCTGAAGGCTTTGCCGAGAACCTATAACAAATAATTTGTTTACCTTTTACAAGGCATTTCATAGATCTATGACAGATTTTATCTACTAAGCCATCTTGCATGTGAATAAAGATCTCCTGCTTTGTCCCAACTAGGTGCAAAAAACTGTAAAATTTCTGAAGTGCTGCATAGAGCCTGCTTATTACTGTCATTAATAATAGCACATTTACTCTGATCCTGCAAAAACTTATGTTCATGTTTAATTTTTTGCACAGTTAGTCCCATTAAAATAGATGAGACTACTCACATGTATAAATGCTTGTCGCATCAGGCCCTTATATGTGTACAGATACTAACTTTGAATCTGTAGGAATCTAAAATCACATACCAATGTAGTCACACATTGTTGTTAGTCACCCTTCCCTGAAAGTCCCTTCTGTGGTTAAACAAAGGATGTGCTGAACAATAAATTATCCAGGATAGTCTCCTTCTGAAAATGTACTCCTCCTGTAAAACTTTCCCCCCCAACATGCTGAATGTCACCATCACCAGCAAGACAACAGTGTTAAAAACATTCTTAGTTGTAAAACTGCATGGAGGTTGTACTACAAAGGGGAATACATTATTCTGATGTTATAAATATCGTATCAGCTTTTCCAGAGTTATGCCTAATCACTTGTCTTCATACTTAAGTAGAGAAGGAGAAAACCCTTCACTATATTATATCAATTGCAAGAGCTGACAAAGATCGGAAATCTTGGAGTCAAGGAATGACCCTTGATTATTCAGTGCCAAAATTATTATGAAAAATATTATTCTGTAGCAGCCAACAGGCTTCACCTGGTGTCTGTCTTCATGAAAGCCCAAAGGACACATCTTTAAGAGAGAACACTATTAGCTAGTACAGACTGAACATCTTCATCAGCAGTGTGAATGGAGGACTAGGCTGTAATTGAGACGCATGTGGCGCTGTCAGCAGGTGATGGCAGACAGACGCACCTGAATGACAGTGTGACAGGGAGCAGAGACAGGGGGCCCCATCTAGCCACTCTTACTGCCAGAGTGATGAGCACACTGGAACACAGTCTGCGAATTATCAGCAGGCCAGGATGAGATGAGGCTTAGGGGGGACTGCCAGACAGTTTGCAATGTGCTACGCATTTCTTTCAGCAGTTACTATTTTGCTATGCATAGCCCCTTGCTATTAAGCAGACAGATCAGCTCATATCCTGTGGACGGATGATAGATATGTCATATCTCTTAAAAATTGTTTGTCTTCCACAGGTGTATGGGTTTCCTTCTAAAGCAGACAGAGCACATGACACTTTTCAACACTCTCTTCGATACTGATTTGGCATTCAGGGTCTATCAAAGGAGAAATCTTTCACATGCAATTATGACAGAAAAGAAAGGTGGTGAAGTGTTGTGTACAAAGAATGGAAAGAGATCAAAGGGCTCTAATGAAAACTGATTACAATAAAAGAGCTATTTCAACCCTGAGAATTGTACAAGACTGCTTGGGGCATGACAACACATACACAGACACGCACGCACAAAGGAAAGGTTGCAGATAAAATCGCAGACACTACCTCAAATAGAGTAATAAACAGGGAATACTGGATTGTAGCCATTCAGCTGGATTTCATATGTAATATGAACTAATATTAAGACAATAAAGTAACACTAGAAACAATGCTCTAAAATGAGAGAACCTCATTTCATTCTTTTTTTAAGTCCTCCATCAACGTAGTTGCAGCATTTAATCTATAAAGCTCTAGGTTATGTGTGTATATATGTATGTGTGTGTGTGTATATATATATATATATGTATATGTATATGTGTATATATAAGATCGTTTATATGATAGAATTAGTGTTTAAATCCAGCTATTGTTTTTTAATTAATATCCAAGGAATCACACAACAGATTCAAAAGACATGATAGATTTCTTGCAAACCTTGTACAGCCTACTTGTTTTTCATTTCCCATAATTCTCCATGGGACAATTTTATATCTGATCCCAAACCAGAGTTGCCTTTTGCAACATTTGCTTAGAACACTTATGCTAATAATTTTATAAGTGATTTAGTCTCTGAACTTGTGTGAAAAGGGTGTACAGTGAAACCTCGATTTAACGGACTAATTCGGGCGAGGGGGTGTCCGTTAAAGCCAAAAGTCCGTTATTTAATAATTTTTCAAAATCATTAAATAACAGGACTTTTGGCTTTAAGGGACATCCCCTCACCCGAATTAGTCCGTTATATAGAGGTTTTACTTATCACGGCCGGGAGCCGTGAGTCAGCCCGCCCGGCGGCAGCCAGCAGCCCGCCCGCCCGGGACCCCGGCTGCTGGGACCCGGGCGGGCGGGTTGACAGCTCCCGCCCGGCTCCCCGCAGCGGGGAGCCGGGCGGCAGCTGTCAGCCCGCCCAGATCCCCGCTGCGGGGAGCCGGGAGGGAGCTGTCAGCCCGCCCGCCCGGGTCCCCGCTGCTGGGACCCGGGCGGCAGCCAGCAGCCGGGACCCGGGCGGGCTGGCTGACGGCTCCCGCCCGGGTCCCAACAGCCGGAACCCCGGCGGGCTGGCAGCGGGGAGCCAGCAGGCAGCCCGCCCGCTGCCTGGACCCCGGCAGCAGCCGGGAGCCGGCAGCCAGCCCCCCCGCTGCCTGGACCCCGGCGGCAGCCGGGAGCCGGCAGCCAGGCCCCGATTTAACGGATTTTGGATGCATCGGACTTGCTCCTAAATTTTGTCCGTTGCATCTGAAGTCCGTTAAATCGGGGTCCGTTAAATTGGGGTTTTACTGTACTTCATTGTTTGGAACATCAACTGCAAACTAGAAACATTACCCATAGTGCAGATGAAATTTTAAATAAATCTGACAGCCATTTACCATGCCAAAAATGTGTTCAGTGTCTTGCTTTCTCTTTGCAAAATTCTGGTCTCTATCCTTGAACATAAGGCTTACTACTACTTATCCTATTTAATAAAAGACTAGAGAAGTTTGTGTGAAGCCGTCATGTGCAGTAGAGACGGCCTAGACAAACGGCATGCTGGGAGGTGTAGTTCGGCAGCACAACATGGCTGCCGCGCGTGCCGCCGAGAGGGAAGCAGGGTCTGGATCAGAGACTCGGAGAGCGCGGCAGGAGGGTGGCTGGGCACAGGAGGCTCAGGCAGGGGGCCCTTGGAGTGGGGGGAGGGGGGGCTGAGTGAGCGGGGGAAGCCCTTGGAGTGGGGGGGAGGGGGGGCTGAGTGAGCGGGGGGAGCCCTTGGAGTGGGGGGGAGGGGGGGCTGAGTGAGCGGGGGGAGCCCTTGGAGTGGGGGGGAGGGGGGGCTGAGCGAGCGGGGGGAGCCCTTGGAGTGGGGGGGAGGGGGGACTGAGCGAGCGGGGGGAGCCCTTGGAGTGGGGGGGAGCCCTTGGAGTGGGGGGGAGGGGGGGACTGAGTGAGTGGGGGGGAGCCCTTGGAGTGGGGGGGAGGGGGGGACTGAGCGAGCGGGGGGAGCCTTTGGAGTGGGGGGGGGAGGGGGGGACTGAGCGAGCGGGGGAGCCCTTGGAGTGGGGGGGAGGGGGGACTGAGCGAGCGGGGGGAGCCCTTGGAGTGGGGGGGAGGGGGGGACTGAGCGAGCGGGGGGAGCCCTTGGAGTGGGGGGGAGGGGAGGACTGAGCGAGCGGGGGGGGGGGCCCGCAAGCTGTTACCGTTGGCCCGTGTATACGCGCTTTTAGACTAGTAGGAATATATTTTGCCCCATGGTTAGAAATTTAAAAAATATACCTTGTATAATAAGCTTAAACTCCCTCTCTTCATCAGGTCTTATTTAATGTCAAAACTAAGCAAGGGTTTTATAAAGGCTACAGTGAGTCCCAGATTGAACATCCAAAATGCAATTAGAAATGTGGTTGTTTAGGATGCTAAAATGCTCCAAAGAATTTCTGTTTTCATTAGATGCATAGTAGCACTTGAATTGAGTGCTGGGCATACTGAGATATATTTATTTCTTACTGTGAAGTCTAATTGTCAGAATACCAGGCTTACTGTTAACCCCTTCTGACTGGGGTCCTAGTGGGAAGTCAGCTGTGGTTACTCAATTAAGATGAACTGCAAAGAATGGGGCAGCCAAATCCAAAAAAGCTGGTGGATATTACTGTACTTAGATTTACCAAGACAGTATAAAACAGCTTCTCTATTACCTTACTGGTTAAAGGAACTGTGTTGTTTGGACTTCTGAGTAAAGTGATCCGCCCTCTGGCCTCCATCCAGGTACCCATGTCAAATATAATGAAAATGTCCGTAAATCTTATTTCATCATCTAAAATAAGATTCTACCAATCCCAAAGGATTGGACACATTACCTCCCAGTTAATGAATGTTTCCGATCTGACCCAAATACAATTCTTATTAACTAAACTAAAATTTATTAAAAAACGAGAGAGAGAGAGAGTATGGTTAAAAGATCAATATACATACAGCCATGAGTTCAATTCTTGTGGTTCAGATTCAAAGCAGAGGTGGTAAATTTTGTAGCAAAGAGTTCTTTCACAAATAGTGCATAGGTCATAGTCCAATGTCCAAATCTCCTGTTCAGGGTGTACCAGCATAACTGGGACCTCAGTCTTGTGACTCAAACTTCCCTTGATGAAACCTAAGCTTATCTAGGGCCTTGGTTACACTGGCACTTTATAGCGCTATAAAGCCTCAGGGAGCGCTATAACTCTCTACCCGTCCACACTGGCAAGGCATGTATTGCGCTATAAACCCACAGTTATACCGCTCCTGGTAATCCTCCCTTCCTTGAGGAATAACAGCTATTGCGTATTCCCTGTAGCGTGTTATGGCAAGTGTAAACAGTCATTACACTATAAGTGATCTCTGGCATGCCTCCGAGCCATTTAAGGCAATTGACGACACTTTGCTTTATTTTGAAAATGGCAGGAGGAATGCGGAAGTACCTTTTCAGAGTTTCTCTCTCAACTCCGCAGATAAGCACTGCAAATGTTTACAAAGGGAGCTGTGTGGCAGAGAAACTATTAAAGCAGGCTGTAATTTCAAAGGAAACCACTGACAAGACTTCCAGCCGTATGCTCTCTCCGTCTGCGCATACACTACACGTTTCCCCTCACCCCCCTTGTTTGAAAAGCACGTTGCACCCAGCTGAATGCTGGGATAGCTGCCCATAATGCACCACTCCCTGTGCCACTGAAAGTGCTGCAAATGTGGCCACGCCAGGACATGCTATAGCACTATACCTATTGCTGTATATGGGTACAGCTATAACCAAAAGCGCTATAATCCTGTAAGTGTAACCATGGCCTGAGATGACAGAATCAGGACCCAAGCATCTTTTATACAGTAACATGTATTTTGACAAGTTTGGAGCTCAAAAGGTAATTAGCATGACTTTGAAGGAGGTCCGTCACTGGTACTTAGCTATATGAATTAACATAAGGCCATTTGCTTGTTGTTCTTCCATTCACAGTAGATTTCAAGGAGAGATGAATACCGAGATATCCCATGTTTACAAATCATTTAAATGCCAGGATGTTCTTTTGATCTTTGAACTATCAGAATATAGCATAGACAGGGACTGTTGGTTACATTGTCAGACCCTACTAATACATATGTAAATACACAAAAACATAAACATTATCTCTCCATGTCTTTTGAGGGTTATTTATTTTGCAGGATGTTTAACCCTTTCTAGCCATGCGTCAACCCCTCCAGTTATTTTTGTTTTGTTTCTCCTTATGTCAGTGTCTCTTCTTAACATTAACACAGTCAAGGAAAAGGCGTGCCTCTTGCAAAGGCAATCGATTTACAAATAGATGACCTCTGACAATGAGTGCCTTTTTTTTTTTTTTTAAAGAGAGAATCTGGAATCTGAGTAATTCTTCCATGCAAGGCTGAGACATCTGTTTGTTTCAGTGCATACTGTTTGGATCTTTTGCTTGGCTAAGAATAAGCTAAACTTATCTATATCACAAGCCTGGGCAGCCCTCTGTCGAGGGAACCTCTGCCAGAGAAAACGTATGTCTAATAGAAATACTGTATGTAAACTAAAGCTATTTCTCTTCATTCAGGTTGTTCAGATACTTTTTGCTCCTCATTTTAAAGGGACATTGTTAAACATTTTGTAATCTCACCCCACCTCTAGTTTCATGGTTTCTTGGAGGCATTGCTTCTTTTGATGAAAGGTAAGTCATCTGGTCAAGGAATGGACCATGTGACTTAAGTGACCAGTCACACAAACTAACACTAAGGAGCACTTGCTGTGACTATTGATATCTTTTGATATTGAGTCCATGGAAAGCTAAAGCCAAGCAATATGGAAGAGATCTGTCAGGAAGTCATACCGTTACACAGGAAGCTAAGCATGGGAAAATGTGTTCACTACCCATTTCTCCCATTCAATTTTCTGTCATGGACCTTTTTCCCAGAAAATCCAGTTTGGGCTACACAGCCAGGGTTATTGCAACTGCCATGAGAATCCTCAGTGCAGGATGGAAAGAACAATTCCCAGGCATCTTGTGGGACAAGTATTTAAATAATTAAACAATCTGGTTGTGGGAAAGAGGTGTCTAGGTAGTTTTGGCTGTTGAGGGTCATCTTTAGCTTGCCAGTCACTATTTCTCTCTGGCTGAATTAATAGACCATCTTAGGAGGGGGGGAGAGTCTGCCCCTTGCACAAAGCACCATTTGCTGTGGAAGACCTGGTACTGTACTGAGCATTCATTAGCCGCCTGTCCCCTCTGTCTCTTGCATGGGTACTTTCTACTGCTGGTTAGGAGAAGGGAATAGTTCCAGCTCATTCTACAAGACCAGCTGATCTGAGGGTTTGAGAGGATGAGTGGATAAAAGGAGGTAAAGTAAAGATTTTGCCCACCATACATCATCTGTATTACTTTACCTACACCCTCCTTGCCATATGCTTCATTTTGAAGGGGTTAAGCATTAACAGCTTTATACCACTACATCTGGCTTAACATAGTTGCAGTCAAAGATAACTAAGGTCGAACATTTTAGAATTGGGAGCAGCCATCACAGCTGCAGAGCTAGGGATCCATGTGCCCTCACTCACGGAGGCTGTCTGACTATTGGATTAGAGGACATTTATGACTTTATGCTTATGTATGTTTGGCTGAGCTTGCAGTACTATTTAGGCATGCTTTCTCAAATTTAGATACAGAAAATATACACAACTGGATAATGGACTGGGCTGGCTTTCAATACATAACACTTTTAACACACAGCGTTAGATCCCATGATCCTCCTTTAAAGATAGTTATGTAAAATAATTGGCATTGTAGCAACAATTGCTTGCTGAGAAAATGATACAGCAACTAGCATTATCTTAATTTTTGCTGCCCTTTCCCCAAAAGTAGTGTTAATATTTCAAATGGAACATAACTCGGTTAATGAGAGATTTTCAATGCAGATTGTCAGAAAGTGGAGCTGGCTACAGATTTCAACAAGTTGACCTGTACAGATTAACTAACTGCACTCTGACCTGAGCTTCAGGGTAAAAAGACCTCTCTAAATTTCAAAGGCAAAAGGCATTATTATTTGCATCTGAATGGCACTGTCTTTATTAATATAACCTGAATCTGCCAAATGCAGATGGGACCCATATCAAGCTGGAATAAGTTGGACCAGATTTACAACAGAGATTGTATGCAGTAAACAAACATTGTAAAATATGGATACAAAAGTAAACTTGTTTGTGTGTATGCTCTATTGTATGTTTTTCCATTTAAACTGGATAAAGTTATATCTTCCTGACATTAAGTCAAATATTGTTAGATCTAAAACGTGAATAGTGTAGCTGAAGGCGCAGTACCTTAGGTTAACTTACCTGGCTGTGCCCACGGCAGCGGGTTGACCGTGGCTGCTCCTCCGCCGACTCCACTTACTCCTCCTGCCGAGGTGGAGTACAGGCATCGATTCAGGGATCGATTTATCGTGTCTAGATGAGATGTGACAAATCGATCCCAGATGCATTGAGCACTACCCGGCAAGTAGGGTAGCCATGCCCAAAGTACAGTTGACTTGGGATAAGTGACTGGGTGCACCCTGAATATTGCTGTGATTCTTGTGTAAGGGACCATCTATCATGAAGGTAAGCTCATCTGGGTAGCAAGATATAGTGGAGTACCCAAGGGGACTGTCTGCGACTCCATGTTTAGGTGTTTTAGTGCCTGAGGAGTTTACACTTGGTGATCAGTTGGTGAAATGTAAGTACAGAACTCAAAACCAGTTTGGGATTTGTGCCCTTCATCACAGTCTGCCCTGTTGTTGGTACGCACGTTCTTAAATCGTTGTCAAGCTGCCTGCAGTAGGCATTTGGATTAAAAAGTGAATGTTCCTCTATTGACTAAAATAAAAACATTGATTCATTTTTTGGACTATTTGTCCCAAATGAAAAAAAGTGAAAATGATTGGACCTTCCTGAATAGCCCTAGTACTTAATGTTACTAGTATGAAAACAAGTAACATGGACATCTCTCTCTAAATTTCATATTCTGTACCAAGGTTGGGAATATTTTAAAATCTAAGGGTTTCTTCAGTCGTGTTCAGTTGCCAAACACACCTCACCTTTATATGGGAAGTAAAATGTGATCATAAAGTGATTTAATTAGAAAAAAATTATTTAATTTATATCTCATTTATAAATGGATTCAGAATAAGCAAGCAATCAGACAGTAATGTGACTGTTTAGAAGTGATGGTCTGCATCCCCAGCTGTGGCAGAGGAAAGCATAGTGTAGCTCTTGGTGACTCACCTTTTTGCTCCCCTCATCATAGGCCAGCTGTGCCCCCAGGGCGATTTACCTGCATAATTTAGAGCAGCTAAAATATGCTTTAAATTACACTTGTTCTCAGTGATGCTGGGTAGTCACATGCCAGTCAGAAAACACTGGGGCACAGGGAAGCCCTGGCCACATACCCTTTTCCACAGTCAAGCTGCCTGTGAGTGGGGAAAATGTAGGAAGAATTATACTGTGCTACCAGAATATTCATCTGCTCTGGGTTAGTCTCCTATGGTCAGTGACACTAGCTTTAGAGCTTCGTTGCAGTGGCAGAGTGGTAGAAAGAGGCCCCAGCACATACACAGCTCCTTTGAACAACCAGTGAACTGCTGGGACAGAGCACTAGTGCAAAAGACAGTCTAGGCTAGTGGTCTGAGATCATGGGAATTCTGCATGCTCTGATACTAGCTCCCATTGTAACTTACTTGTCACCAAGATCCAAATTTTCAAATGTCCACTCATTTTGGTTGCTGTTTTGATACATAAGAGTTGATTTTTTCCCCAAGTTGCTTAGTATATGCTGCTGCTTTTAATTTCAAGGAGTTGTGGTTATTCAGTATCTCTGACAATCAAGTCCAAAAATATTTCGAGTTGGATCCCCAAGAATTGAGGCACCAAAAATTTAGTGAGCACGTGAAAACACTGGTTGCCTCTTCAGTGGCCTATTTTTCCAAAATTGAGATGTTTGTTTATTTCACAGGACTGTTGCAAGTGTTAATGTTTGTAAAGTGCTTTGTGAAGTGCTAAAATTCACCAGAATGCACATATAGCCTCTAATGTCTGGGTGTCCACTGTATCTGGACAATTATCTCTCATAACTTGAGAACTATATGGTAATTTCCTGACCTCCACTTTTCTACTAGGAAATACTAGAGGTTAGGCACTGGAAGATTTCCACATTCACAAATGCACACTTCTTACAGAAAATTAATTTGTGTGAATAGGCACAGGGAAGACTTTGGAGAAGGTTAAAAAAATTACTCTTTGTGCTGCAATGATGTGATCATAACTAATGGGAGCTTGTGAACACTTGTGGGGAGGAGGCTAAAACTGGTTTTGTAGAACTAAACAAAACATGCTTAGGCCAGCTCTGTCTGGTTCTGTTAGATTAGAACACACAGATGAACTTCATTATTCAGTACTGTCGAAAATCATATACTGTGTAATCTATATATAGAAAACTTGATGGTTTCTTAAAGAAAATATGAAGAGAAAATATTAAAACTCTAATTTTGTTTACTGAGAACAGGAGCGTACAGTAGCTTAAGGTACAATTATCTCCTAAATGTACAATGTAGGCAAGGTATAAGATCCTTAATTTTCATATTTCCTGAATGCTATTTTTTTAAATCATTCACCTAAATGTACACTAATGTAGAAATGTGTGTACATATAAGTATGTGTGTGTAATGGGTATATTTAAATGTAACAGCAAGTTTCCTTCTTTCTCTCCTTCCCCACCCCCATATGTGGAATATTGGGATATTTCTATACTCACACCATCTATACATGTGTATATATATAGTACAACTCTATTCTGATTCACATACGTATGGATCCCAAAGATATTTTATAAAATTCTAGTAAATCAGTTGGGTTTCTAATTAATGTTCTAAGCACATAATACACTGAAAAGATATTTTTTAGAATTCTACAATAAAGTAAGGTTTACTGCTGTTTGGCTGCTGGGAATATGAATATATGTACAATTCAATAATGCCAAGGGCTCCTGTAAAATATGACTTATTATTAAAATTGGCTTTATTGCCAACCTTAGCAAAACACATTGTTTAATATTAGACTCTGTATTGTTTTTATGAACACAATGTACATTTGTTAAATATAACTACAGATAATGCAACATTTATTAAACAGTTCTCTTGAATATTACTATAAGATGCTCGTATTGTTTCATTTGCACATTTCAAGGAATTTTCTTATAAAACAAAAGTAATGTTTAGCCTGAGGTGTGGAATATCTATCATGTAGTACTCTAGGGCTGTTTTATTATAAACGGAGTGGCTGAAGGTAGTGCCAGATTTGCACTCATAAAAATGTATGTCCTCTAGTCACAGAGAAGGCACAATACTGGCATTAACATTATAAGATTCTCTGCCCCAAGTAACGTCCAGACCTGCAAGGAGTAAAGAAGGTGGGGCACTACTTCTAGGGATAAGATTCACCTTTCATGCCTTTTTAGCATCTGGCCTTGGTGCTGAGATTGGTGAAAAGGGTGTAAAAAGGTATTGTGCTGATAGTTGATTGGATTTTACAAAGTGCTTCTCTGCTTTATACTTGTTCATATGCTACATGGTTTAACCATTACACCAAAATATCCTGGGCAAAATTTCTCTGCTGACATAACCCCACTAGAATTATATCCACAGAGAATTTAGCCCAACAAATCCATCCTGGGAGGACACACCCCCTCCCCCCCCCCCCGATAAATTTCAAAACCAACCAATAACAAATCACGCTACCTTGTACAGAGGTAAAAGAAATACAGTTGTCAAGTTAAAATACTTGACAGGAATTTTCAGTTATCTGTGAAGTACTTAATTTTCAGAAGTGCAGCCTAGCAGCACTATTTAGTTGTTTCCTGTCTTGGGTATTGCAGTCTGCATTTACAGGGAAACAAAGTGGTAGTTTTCACTTTTCATCAGCAGCATGGCTGATTGAGATATTAGAAGTGGTTAATGACTATCAAGGTACCAACATTTTGTTGTTAGAATGTAGAGGTATGCAGTAGGCAATGGATAGCGCAAATGTTTTATTGCAATCTGTCTAGGTGTAAACAGAGCTACCTGGTTTTGTGAAGTACATTCCAGACATCTATATTGATTTTATTCTCACCCGTGGAATGAGATCTCATGGTCAGCAGTAAAAAGTATTAAGTTTCCGTAATAGGGTGATTTATTTTGTCTCAAATTTATTTGATTGTTCCCTGAAATTTGATGGCATCCTTTCCTAGCTTGAGTTGTGATAACACTTTTGTTTTGTTTTTATATTGTACTTGAAAAGCATGCTGGCAATGTGTATTTTTGTTGTAGTAATGTTGTGAAGCTCAACAGAAGAAACATATGCTAACTGTTTAAGATTAGCAGCTGTGTTAGTCTGTATCTATAAATAAGATGAGGAAGACTTTGTAGCACCTTAGAGACTAACCAGTTTATTTCAGCATAACTGTAATCTTCTACTAGAAGTTGTAGACCTCATACAGCATGATAATGATTATTAATACCCAGTGGATGGATTAAACAATGGAGTCTAAAGTAGGAGACAGTGAGGACTCAAAGTTTTGCCACTGGCCTTCTGGGCAACCTGGGACACCTCACTTATCCTCTCTGAAAGTCAGTTGCCCCATATGTAAAATGGAGATAATTGGCATTACTTTCTCATATTTGCTATAAAGTTAACTTGTAAATTCAGGTTTTTATTGGGATTGTTAGCCACAGCCCTGTACAAGAGGTTGAGCAGAGCTGCATTGCTTTATGACAGTTCTGAAAGACACGTGACCTTGAGCTTCCAGTAGCACTAGGGTAATGTTCCTGAGGTAAGATGCCTTCAAGGGAAGCAACTGACATTCCCTGGAGCAGCCAGCTGGTTCTGCAGACCAATGCTGGAAATGGGATGGAGGGTTGGTTTGAGGCACGTTCTCCGGGGAGCTTTAGCAGGACACACTCCTTGCTTTGCAAAGAACACAAGGATGTGCCACTGCCCAGCATCATACATCTTAACCCTGCACACACTCTCTCTGGGATTGCCACAATCTAGCCCTGTGAGTTTCAGAACAATGTCATCAGACAGAAATTTGACTTTCTGTGTATAATAATAAAAATTTGAAAAATATAAAACAGAACAAACATGCATGAGCGCGCACAACACACCCACACCCCCTAATTTTGAGATCCTTGTAGGCAAAGGTGCTTCACAATCAAAGCAGCAGTATTTATTTTATGACTGGATATCACTGACAACACAAACGTGAATCCTAAAAGGCCTGCTGCCACCTCAAAGTACGCACTGCTCCAAAGTCAGTGTACCCCTCATTGAGAGAATCAAAGTGTTATATCTTCTCGCCATAACTGAAAAACCTCCAGTTTGAGCAATAAAGAAAATTTAGAGATCACCAGTGTAAATTTCCAGGCACTGTCACCTGTAATAATAGCATCCTTAGACTCTAGATCAGCATTTTGTTTAGCTTAACTTGATTTTATCTTTCCATTGTATTTGAAAACAGTTTTCTTCTGTCTAACTTTGCTGTTAGTCCAGCAGATTTTTCCTCTGAGGGTATATAAGGGCAGGACCTCCAAGTTCCTAAATCATACGTTGGTGCCCTTCAGTAGAAGGTGTTCTACTTATTTAAAACTTAAAGAAAATTTTACTAAGCCTTTGTTGCTAGCTAAAAATTACAAACTATGACCACTTTATCTTCCTGGATTTATACCACCAAGCCTTTTTTCTTCATGTTTGCTGGCCTGTTGTGACTCTCTATATATTTTGTCTACTCTGAGCTTTTTTCATAAAATGTCTTCCAGGTGAAGCTCCACTGTTGGTAGCAACGATTGGGACTCAAGTGTAGAAAAGACATCAGCATTTTTTATCACTGTCTTCTGACCTTGCGCAGAGCAAGTACATAGTGGTAAGATGGTGGCGGCTGACAATACTTTGTCTGTATTAGCATTCCCACTGTTGCTCCTACTTGGGGGAGTGCACTGGTAGGAAACTTTAAGGGAATTGTCATTGTAAATAAACTAGGAAAGGCTGAGGTCAATTTTCAATGAACTATCAGAATATATTTAATGTAACTAAATACAAAGGTGCCTAACATTGAAGGTGGTGTAACTAATAACATTATAACAAGTTCATGCTTAGAAAGAGAGAAATATTTAAAGCCTGATAGTAGTGGTTGGAGATCTCTGGTTATGAGTGGCAGAGTACTGCTAAAAAACCCAAGGCTAGTGTTTTTTCATAAAAATTAAAATATTAGTAATAATGTTGAAATGCACTGAATTATTGGAAACAACTTTCCCTTCTTTTTGGTCATCCAGAGAGGGGGAAAGTGAGTGTTTTGTACCATGACAAGTGACCTCTCTTTGGATTTGTTAACTAATATTAACCGACTTTTTCAAAATCATGAGCTCAAATGTAAGGGATTGGCTGCCTAAAGGGAGGCTAAGGCGTTCACAAGCATTGGGTAGCTATTTCAGGATGTCAGAAGATATGGTTAATTGGTAATGATTAGGGCTGTCTGAAAGCTGATTCCCTGAATTTTTAGAACTCATAATTGTTCTGTGTAATCCAGAGCGGCATTACTCTTTCATCTATATGAAGAGATCAGAAAAGAGAGATTTACAGCTTAGGTTGCCCCGAGCCACACATAGCTGGCTTAATTTTCCTTTCCAGGGGAATTTGAAGATTGTTGTTGTGACTGGTTCTCTGGATTATGTGTTGTTTTGAGGTCACCTGAGAATTTTTTGGTAAATGATTGATTGACTGAAATTAATTATTCTTTCAGGGCTGTAATGGAGGTAAGATTGAGGACATTGATAAATACAAAAGTTAAAGCAATTCTTATAAATGCACTTATGTGTTTTTCAGTTTAAATAAATCAGGAAGAATACATATATCCTGTATGGTATTATGTGTCCTTACATATTTCCCTGCACAGCCAGCCAGTGTATTTTCTTTGGGGACTTGGAGCTTTGAAGCATGAGATACAATTCAGCCTTCTCTTCATGTAGGAGTCCAGTGCTTTCATTGATATGTTCTACTGACTGCCATTTCTTTTAGAAAAAAATAATGCTTTTGATCTCATTTAGAGATTCATCTCAATTAAAATTGTGGATTAAGTCAAGAAAGTGCAGAGAAAATGCACAGCACTGACAACTAACTTAATCTTGAAATAAGACATGGAGCTGAGAAGACACCTTGTAGGAACAATCTTTATGGGATCCACTTTGATTTAAAAAACAGGGAACTGACACTAGAGAGTTCTTAGTGATGGGCCATCAGCTTTGGAACAAGTCCCCCGCTCATTGGTCCAACATAGTCAGTTGACCTTCTGGGACATACTGCAAGGGGCATTTATTTGTGTGGTCTGCTACAGGGGATGGGCTTGGAAGGAAGTTAGTTCTACATGGTGGGAAAGTTTGTATTAAGCTCTGCTGGTTGCGTGTGTGGAGAGAAGGGTGGAGGAACTTGTTGTTAATTGTTCTCGTAACTCATCAGAGATGCCGAGAGCTTTGGATAGGAGCCAGTTTTAGTTTTTGTGCAAGTCCAAGGCTGGGATTTGAAAGGAGATGGAAGTTTTATACTGAACTCCTGCAGACCTTTTTTGGAAATTCCAGCCCAAGGAAATAAAATAGTTTCTTACTAGTGATCTGTTTTTGGGGAAGGGACATATAAAACATGTTAGGATCAGATCCTGCAATCCTTCCCTTTGTAAATAATCCTTTTTCACACAAGTAGTCCTATTCACTACAACAGGACTGAGGTTGAGTAAGTACTGCTCATGTAATTCTGGGTTGTGGGATTGGCCCTTAGGAGCTTTAAGAAGCTCCAGACCTGTTCAGTTGTTGTAGTATGCAGTAACAGCTAAACCGACTAAAATCTAGTCATGTGCTGTATATGCTACTAGAAAGATTAAATTGTTAGTATGTCACTGATTTAATCAGATGCAACCTATTTCACCCATTACTGAATGTTTTCTTTGACTAATTGCATAGGAGAGGATGTCCCAAGAAATGTTGAGCCATTTTATTTACAAATCTTTGAAAGGAAGCAGTGTGAACAATGTAATCATTTCATTTTAATACTGCCCAGGCACTACCAAGATGGCAGATGATCACATCCGTGTTCTCTCTTTTGGTAAAGAAGTTTTGCATCTGGAAATATAAAAGTTTTAAGGGAGTAAAATGTTTGCTTGTGAAAGTCTGAATTTTTTTTTTAATGATTAGAATGTTACCCTGTTTTCCCCTGGAGAGTTTCCTTATTCATGTGGGAAAGGGTTCACTGAACATAATTGTAATCTTTCTCATACTCATGCTTAGAAGACAGTGAACTTTTCTTTCATTTTGATTCCAGCATAAGGTGCAAGGGATCAGTCCAGTAAGTTGGGAAAGTGGTGAATGGTTGCAGATGCTACTTGTGAATGGGGGCCTACAAGGATAGTAGGGGAAGTGAAGGGAGGTGCTGAAAAACGTCATGGGGGCAAGCCTACCAGTACCTCCAAGTCCAGCTCCTGAGCCTGATCCCTGGCAATGTGGTGGCTGCTGCAGCCCCTCCAGATCTTGCTCTTTTCTCTGCCCCCCTCTTTCACCCCCAGGTGTGCAGAAATGTATGTGGATCCCCCCAGAATATTTCCATTGCAGGAAATGCTAGGACCTCCACCCCCCCCCCCCTTCTCCATTTCAATAAGGATATAGTGGAGTCTCTATTATTTTAAATGCTTCTGTACTTTCTATCATTGGTTCAATTTGTCAAGATTGCATCTTTTTGATGTTCATGAAATAGCAGTGTTGAAGTGGCAAGGAAACGGTCACAGGGTCTGATCCAATGAGAAGCCTCCAGTTGACTTCAGTGTTTTTAGATCAGGCTCATAGAGATGACTGTACTCCTAAAATGTAAGAGGCATTTATATCAATTTTGCAAATTGGCACACTACTTTTTGTCTTGAATTACAATGTAAACTGTGGCCATGCCCTCCCCCTTCTGTGTTGTTCTTAATGTATATTTTTAATCTTCTTTAAAAAAAAAAAAAAGAGTGAGAAAAGGGTTTATCAATTATGACACTATTGAAAAAGAAATATTTATTTAAAATATTCAAAACGATAGTGGATTTGTTTAATATATTTTAAAATGGTGTGGTAGGTAGTTCCTAATAAGTCAAAAGAACTCCCAAATTAGTTTCTGTAAATTTCCTTTACAGACTAGGTAGTTAAAGAAAATTACAATCAAATAGAGAGAGATAATCAGATCCAAAGTAGATTAGGGCTAAATAGAAACTGGTCTATAATTTGTACAGAACAAACTGTTGTGGGTTTTGCTGTTAATTTAAAAGTGTTGCATATTTTGAAGTATGAATTACAAAATCCTGTGTAAATGTCCGATTTTGTGACCTTTAGTACTGGAACTTAAAGGCAAATCAAACTTTTTATTTTAATTTTATTTTAAACTGTTAGTTATTCCTTATTCCATTTATTGCTGCTATATATGTCTTATAAAAAGCTTTGTAGAATGTTCATGGGCTGTGTTAGGGGCTACATTACATAAATATTTAGCTATAGATAAGACTGTGTTTCTTGAAATCTTGCATATGTGCAGAATGTATTTGCTGTTTTTTTAAGATCCATGTTTTTAATATAAATTGAAAATAATAGAAGATATTTAAAATAGCTTAAAACATAGGAAGAATAGCTTCATTTTACAAATACATAAATTGTCACGAGTGTTGAGGAAAGAGGTCTGCAATTCAGCCTTATTTGCTGTTTCAGTACGTCTTTCGTCTCTGTTTTGAATTGATTAGATGATTTCAGACATCTATATATATTACTTAGGGTTACTATTCATCAGTGTAAATTCGGATATAACCAGTATGTTCTTTAAGAATTTGCTTATTTAAATACCTTTTCATATCATTAGTGTATGAACAGTTTGCAGAATATCAGGCTTTCCAGTTGGTGGAGAAAAATATATTTCATATTTGTGTACAAATGAAGGAAGAGTGGAGAAGTGATTTACATTATATGGTCCATCTGCAGCATTGTGTCCCTGACAGTGGCCAATCCTGAATGCTTGGATGTTGAGTGAAATTCCCATAGTAGAGGACAATTATGGTATCTCCAGCCCATGAGTAGGTTCTTCTTAACCTCATCACTTAGTTGGTGATTTTTGTATCCTATGGAGCTGTGTTAGTCTGTAGCGTGGTTGGTAACAAAATAAGTGTTCAGCATTTAAATGTATAAGAGAAATCAGAGCTTCAGAGTAGTTCTAAGATAAGAGTTGCTATTAATTTTTTTTCTCAATTTAATATGAACAAATTAGATGCATTTTCTGCATTATTATTTTTACTACTACTTATTTTTACTACTTGCCAGTATTTTGTATTGTGAAAATCTTATATTTCCTGCTGGGAGGCAACAGAATAACAGATCTTTCCTTTTAAACTAATCTGTGATCTACTTTCAAATCTGGCACATTCATTTGCAGATGCCTGGTACACATGACTATGGCTGTGATGACACTAGAATTTCCTACTGGTGCTGGTCCATCACTGGTAGCAATGGTGGGAATGACACCATTTTAATGACCGGGTCATCTTACAAACCCTACAGAAGTCTTGTGTCTTTTATAAATGCCCAAGGATGTCACATTTTTGAATTAGTGATGAGCATTGTGCATCTGAAATTAGCAATTGACTATCTATCTTAGGACCCTTTTCACCTTTGCTTGCCCATTTCCTAAGTCCTGTTTCCTGCTAGTCCTGCCATGAGGAATGTCATAAATTCTCAATTTGCAGCTGTAAGTTTGTCATTCTTTTCTTGAAATAAGACCAGGGCACTGTTATAAAACAGCAGAAGCTTGGATGCAAGAGCAACCAGCATAATATTGACTGCTTCATCGAGATATTTAGTTCTTAAAAATGGGAAAACAAAACAACACAATACCTAAACAGCAAACACAGTAAATTAAAGGGAAGTTATTCTGTGAACCATGCAGCTGTTTGAATACATGCTTTGTAAATTTCTATGACCCATTTCTTTTAGAATAAAATACTGCTTCCTCAAAGGTGTCATTAAAATACTGGGATGAGAAATTTGCTTTAATCTCACTGTCACTGTCTCACTCACCGCATAAAAACGCCATTTAGAATTTGTTTTACATCCAGCATTTGGATAAAAAAGATAGTTAATCACACTCATGTGATGTCAATTAGTGTTTTGCTAAGGAAACCTTGTGATCTGTGCCCTGAGGTATAAGTTACAAGAGTTACTCAAGTGGTAGATGTGATAAGAGTGTTACCAGACTGGGCCTTCAGAGTGAGAGTACAGTTGATGTACTGGAATGCATTTGCCAGTCACTCTGGTTTTGATTCTCTCTTTGACTCTAGGACCCAAGGAACTGATAGGAGCAGGCTATGGTTTTCCCTGTGAGATACATTCAGAATCAATTCTCAGTAAATATTTACTTATTATTTTAATTCAAATCTGTGGTCAATGTGATTTCTTGGTGGAGGACAGGGCTTTGGGCTCAAGCCTGAACCCATTGGGAGGATCGCCATTGAGTTCAGTGAATGCAGGATAAGATCTGCTTCTATTTGGATCCATAGACATTGCTCACCTTTGAGATTCTGATTAGTAATGGTGGTATATTGTTTTATCTGCTTAGTGCAGGGAGGGAGGGGCAAGATAACATGAGTTACTGTGGGAGCTAGCTAGGGGTCCTAGAGAATTCTTGTGTTGCTATACGAATGTGACTGTTTGGAGAGCAATACTTGCTGTAGGTTAGAGGTTCCTAGAATAAAGACACTGTTGGCAATATGGTGATGTTACTGTCTCCTAATAGAAGTGCATAACTCTAGACATTGATTGTTAAATAACTTGACAATATAGTGCTACAGTTTCAAAAGTCCATGCACCATGTTTTCTTTTGAAACCCATAATATAATCTGTTTATCTTCAATAAAATTTGATGAATCTAAAATGAAAGATTCAATATGGAGTATATTTTATTGCATAAATTATTACAGCATTTATCATAGATGCATAGATTTAGTAGTCCCATTGATTCTCTCCATCCTTAAAATTAAGATGACTGTAGGTGTGACGTGTTATTTTTCTAAGGTGGCATCTAATGAAAATATCCACATTCTGGTGAAACTGTGACTAGATCTACTGTACTTTATTTTCTGACTAATCAGGTTCTCTCAGAAGCTCATCTATCCCAAATAGAGGAATATAATTAGAAACCTAATTAGGGGGGGAAAAGCATATTCACCAGCTGGTTAAAGTAATGATTAAAAAAAAAACCAATAGCTGTGTGTCTATGGAAGTTTACAAACCACTAGTTCAAAAACCAACCAGTAACTCAAGGGAAGTCTAAAATTCTATTAATGTCTGTCTGTCTTCTAGTTTTAGTCTGCTGCCCATCACCCTACCATTTCAGAGCCGCCTTGGAAAATGAATAGCCATAACAATGTCCCTGTTGGCCCCGATAGAGTCTCTGGTACTTCTCCCTTTTTGGAATCAAAACTCTGTGAAGTTTGTTTTGTTTGTTCAAGGAGTTGGTAAAAGGAATCAAATATGGCTCTTGCAGTGTTCTTTTTCCATTAAAAGAATACCGAGCTAGTAAGCTGTGAAGGTGCTTCATCTTTGGTCCCAGCCCAAAGTTATACAGCTGTTTTCCCAAGGCTGGGAATGGATGAATCAAAAGGACATGAAATGGTTAAAAATGACTTCCTATACAGAGAGGGTGGAGCAATTGTCTTGGGTTCTTTGTGAAGAGCAGCCTAACAGACACATGCCCTTCAGAACAGGTGTGAAGCTGTTAGGTGTTTCTGAGCATCTACAGGATGGTGAGCCTAGGTAGATCAATGTATAGAGCCTTGTAGCAGGGTGACCACCCCGCTTCTGCCCTGAGGGGGTTAAAAGCAGCCCTGCAGAGGGAAAGCAGCTGAGGGCGTGGCAGCTGCAGCTGGGACAATTAGGGCTCAGCTGGCCTGTATAAAAAGGCAGGCTATCAGCCAGGAGCTGAGGACTCTCTCTCCAGCCTTGGAGGGAGCAGGGCCTGGCTGCCTGAGCACAGGATACTTGGAGTGAAGCAGGGCTAGAGCTCCAGGCTGGCAACTCCCCAGGCTGCAGGGCCTGGTCCTAGGCCCACAAAGGGTGGTAGAGTCAGGCAGCAGGTTCCAAAAAACCCTTGCCTATGATGACTGGCTGTTACACTGCAGTCTTCCCCAGGGAGTGGGGGCTTGATGATGACTGGCAGTAGCCTAGACTGAGGCAAGGTGGGGCTCAGAGGGTTGGGGGGTTCCCAGAGTGAGGAGACCCAGAGGCAGAGTGTGAAGGTACTGCCAGGGGGACAGAACTCCAGGTACAGGGCACCGGAGTCCAGGGAAATACATGGGCACAGCGGCCAGCAGGACACCAGCCTGCAGAGGGCGCTCTTTGCTGAAAACAAGCTAATTCCCGGATGACCAGCAGGAGGCGTCCCAGGGTGAGTCATCACCTCGCTACAAGCCTGTTTTATTGTTTTAAAACCCTACATCTCTTTTTCTTTGCTGTGTTCCCACTGTTAAGAATAAACAATACTTGGTTTTAGGAAAACTGGCTGGACATGAGCTTCCAAAGGGAAGGATTGCAGGGCTGTACACAGTTGGCCGTGCTGAGTAATCACAGCTGTCATCATCAATTATCACATAGGTATCTGAGATTCTACCATTGCTTTGTATGTACAACATAAGGAACTACTGCTGTATGTTGGACAACAATTGATATATGTTAGCTTGTTACTGACGTGTGTGTGTGTGTGTGTAAAATATAGTATTACACATGCATATCTTATACATTTGATCTACAGACTTATCGAATAACGTTGTTCACTAAAGCATAGTGTCTGCCTGGACTGCTTTTCTATATGTTCTGTAAATCAATGGGGATACTTAAATGGCTGCGGTTTTCTCCCGAGTCAGTTTCATGGTTCTGAACATTGTTTTTTTTCCTCTGATTCTGCAGTCTATGAACAAAAACCCGTCCTATCAGGAGTCTCTAACTCTTCCTTTAGAAGCTTTAGTTCAACTGGCAGTGGTTATTAGTGATTACCATGTCTCCTGCGCTCCTAATCTCCAAAGACCAGGGAAATCAAAATCCAAGTTTGGCTCCTTTAGGGGCCTCTTTACATCCTCCCTTGGGCCAAGCAACCTTTTCTCTCCCCCTGTGGGAATATTTTCATCTTTTGCCTTTTTTCTTCTTGCTCTCTTCCCATAACCCTGCTTGCCCCAAGCCCATGAAAAATAAACCTCAGCAAAGGAAGTGCACTCAGCACTCCTTATCTCCTACCTGGGTAGAGATATGTGCCTCGATTGAGGGAATGGGAAGATAGGCTCCAAAGACTATTTCTAAGCACTCACTTATGGGGATCCCCACCTGCCGTGGCACTGGTAGTACCGATCTAGCTCTTCCCCTCTTCTACCACCATCAATCATCCAGCTCCTGCCTCAGGCACCCAGAGACCTAGGAGCAGGAGAAGAGTGAATTTTTGAGCTGCCTACCTGATCAACTTCGCAGGGCTGAGTGGCAGAATTAGCTCAACAAGTTTAGACTCTCTCTCTTCTGTCCCATTCCCAACCTCCATTTCAAATTAACCACTTGACTGATGGACCTGCAATTTGAAATGGGCATTGTTTTGGGATCGCTGGAACATTTGGACATACATATCATGTACATTCATCAGCACAAGAGAAATGCACAGTACTTGGACATCTTTGTTTTGGTGCCACTGAAATGGTTAAAGTAATTTAGCAACCTGAGTGTTATTGAACCATAAAAATATTCCTATCCAACTAATTTTCACAAAAGAAGTTATTTCCACATGATTTGAAACTTCCTCCTATAATTTTTTTGTATCTCATTTTTGTCACTTGTCACACATTTCAAAAGGCACTTCTTTACATTAGAGATGGCTGAGAAGTGTAAATCCCAGAACATCTCTTAATAATAATACAAAACCATACAATTTCTTAAATTTTAAAAGTAATTTTTTGTCATTGGAATTAAAGAAAAGTAAATTGAAGAACTTTTTGACAGTCGGGTTTTATTTTTCAAAGACCATAAAAGCAGTAACTGAGCCCAAGGCAGCACAATGCATTTTCAGTGCTGGGTTCTGAGTATGCGATTTCAATGTTGTTGAGGGGAAGAGTACTACAAAATCAGCACACTTGTCCCATGTACTTCATTGCTTAAATTTCCTTCTCAAGGCAATGTGATTGCGTTACCAAAGGCCTTGTTCAGTACAATACCATTTAAAATGCCCCATGGAGGAAAGTGAGAGTCAAGATTCCAATATTCATGGCATCAATAGGAGAGGAACAATACTTCCAATCCCATGGAGGTGACAGTCCATTGGGGTTGAGGTATGTTAGAATGGTGGGGATGGCAGGGAGCATATGAAGACTTGGAAAATGTGTAGAACCCAAATCCGTGTCAGCAAGCCACCTATCCTATGAGATTAGCATATGTGGCCAGAATGGAAAGATCTGAACTGTGAGCGATCTGGATCTTGGGAATCGTGACCTTTAACATAGTTTAGTTATCCTGACCTGAACATCCATATCTAGATGCCCACCCAGCTACAACTATTGTTCCCCATCAAGGTTCCCAAGAAGATAATGCAATGCTTTCATAGTTTGAGAATGCAGGATTTGGTTTCAGGAGCTTGACCTTTGATCCCTGCCATGATGGGCTCAGAGGAATCATTTACTACCTTTACTATGGTGAAAAATGTGCCAGGTTATCTTTAATGGTGAAATTGATTTTACAACTCATATGAATAACTATACTGCCAGCATGCTTGTGCTGGTTCATCTGCTCAGTACTGTTGCAGGGGGAAAGCCCTACATACTGATTCTCCAGCACCATCTCCTATGAAAGTACTGATCAGGCTAATCCCTGTTTGACTTGTGAGGTTCATTGTTAGTACATAGTGAAGGCCTGAAGATTATTGAAGATAACTATTGTTATAATAAAAAGAACAAGGAGTACTTGTGGCACCTTAGAGACTAACACATTTATTTGGGCATAAGCTTTCATGGGCTATAGGCACTTCATCAGATGCACAGAGTTGAACAGACAGTAGGATGAGAGAGAGAGAGAGAGAGAGAGAGAGAACATGAAAAGGTGGAGGTTGCCATACCAACTTTAAGTGGCTAATCAGTTAAGGTGGGCTGTTATCAGCAGGAGAAAAAAACGTTTGTAGTGATAATCAGGATGGCCAGTTTAAAATAGTTGTCAAGAAGGTGTGAGTAGCAGTAGGGGGATACTTAACATGGGGCAACAGATGTTTTCCTGTAGTCTTAAGGTTGGAAAGATCTTTTAAGTCTAACTATCATTTCAATCAACTTGTCAATGGAAAACGTTGCTTTTTAACAGATGTATGTGGTGATTCTGTTTGACACACCTCAATAAACCTGTAGATAAGGTTCTTTCTTGGATTTCATTTTTTGACAAGATTTTCTGGGCCTCTTTGAGGTCGAGATTGGTCTGGAAATCAATTAGTGTCTTAATATTTCTGCTTCTGGCCATGTCTGAAAGCCAGGGAATTCAGAAGTTTGTAACTTTGTTTTTAATAATTGAGTTGTGTTTTAATCAGAAATGGTTCAGTTTTTATTTAAATTGTGAACAAAGATTCCCCTTCTCTCATTTTATACTCACACATCTGCAATTAGAATGGCCCTCTGCTTACCAAAGTCCCCCTCCTTCATACAGTTAAACAAAAAAATGTTTCCGATGTTGCAGTGATGAAAGATGTTTTATTTTTTAGAAAGGTAATGAACCTGTGAGTTGGATTAGTGACAGAATAGCCTTTAAACCATGGGGCGTATGCAGGGATAGTATAGTCATTTGTGCATTAGTGCAACTAAAGCAACACAATCCTTGATGGATCAGTGTAATGATGCTCAGGCTACAGTGTCACAGAACCACTTGACTATACGTAATTTTATTTCATTACAGCATGGTACTTACAAATAAAAGCCCTTTTAACGTGTGGGTACTGTAACTGGAAAACAATTGAGAACCAAAGGGGAAACCCTCTAATCACAGACTGAAGGGGTATAATTTTAACTTGGGTGTTTTTCCATGTGACATGAGTATTTATGAATTATTCTAGGTGTTCCTTTTTCTCCAATCATGGTAGAATCAGTGTGAAGTATATTGTTTTTAAAGTATTTGTGTTCATCTCCCCCCCCACACACACACCCCCGCTATGGATTTCATGGATGAGGTACTTTAATAAATCAGAGCAGTTTCTACCATAGTATGTCAAGATTGTTTAATGAATTAATGCATTCCGATGATTGTATTCTTACATATATCACTAAATGTACAGCTCTGTTATAGTTCATCATTGATCCAAAGAAGGAATTTCTATAATCATGGGTTAAAACTAAATTAAATAACAGTTCACCTATATAAAACTTTGTAATATGCATGCTGATGGTGCCAGTACAATTAAGATAATTATGCGTTTGTCTTGAACTTGAATCTGAGACCTTAGATTTTAACTTGGGGCCACCTTCAGCTCAATGTTAACACTGCATTAAGGATGGGTGTGTCAATGTTAAATGCCTTTTGTTTGGATAAGATTTTAAATTTTCTGCTAGTCTCTTGTGACTGTTAGTGGTTTGACTGTGCAGTCCTTCAAAACATTGAATTGTATTTATGCAAGTGGTCTCACTGCAGTCTTCGCCCCAGATTCACTGGGGCTCTTTTTCTTGACAGTAAATGCTACTCGGTAGATAGTGCTGTAAAGTATATACTTTCATGGTGCTTTCTCCAGTATACAAGTGTCTGGGCTAAAAATCCATAGTGGGGTTGAGAGTGGGGGGAGAAGGAATGACTGATGCCTAAAGGGTGGGAAGTATTACTGAGTATAGAAAAACGGGCCTGTTTTTCAATATAGTCACTTACTATTAGTATTTAGTTCATTGCATGTGCAAAGTGCTTCAGTCTCCTAGGTCCTTTCCTATGTGCCGAATAGAATGTTCTGTATGACTGAAAGCACTTTAGTCTGGCAAATATTGAGTTTTTGTTGGGGCCCTCTGTACTTTGAGTAGAAGAGGTGCTGTATAAATCTAATCTGCGAGTGGTTTACTGTATCATAGTAGCTCCAAAGTTCTAACCACTAGGTGGGGTAGAGAGGATCTATTTTTGTACCATGAAACAGAATTTGAATCTGTGCTAAAGTCTTCTACTGCTCCACGTCCAAAGCAGTGCAAAGGGATGGGAGGTAGTGAAGCCAGATTCCTGACTGAGGAGACAATAGGGATCTGCAAGCAGAGAATTCTATTCAAACAGTTGCAAAGAGGTCAAGGAAAAGAAGTACCGAAGTTAGCAACTCAACTAGGAACCTCAGGCTTTGATTCAGGAAAACATTTTAGCATGTGCTTATGTCAAATGTGGTCAGCTTCTGGGGGATTTATGCATGTTTCAAAGTTAAGCACCTGCTTAAATGCTTTTCCTAAGTAAGATTGCTTTTTTGCATTGGGGCCTCAGAAAAGGTAGACATTTACAAGAGGGGCCTGATCCAGAGCCCTCAGAATCAGCGGGAGTCTTTCAATATAGTCTTTCCATTGAATTTAATGAGCTTTCGGACAGAAAGCAGTGGTTTTGTATTTTCACTCTTTTTTTCTGATTGTGTGAATCCCGTGTTTAACTAAAGCTTCCTAGCAATAATATTCAAGAGAGACTTCTTTGTGTACAAGACGCTGGTGTTGTACTATGTTTTGGGACTCTGCTTTCTGCAAATAAGAACACCACTTTAAAACAAAACAAAACCTGATTTGTAAACTCCACAGCTAGCCATTGTGGTTTATTGCATAGAGCCAGATATTTCATGAATTATTAACCTCCCAGACTATAATGGCTGCTTTGGTGCAGTTAAACTTTATCATGTTAATCTTTTGCTGTGAATGTAAATATGCTAACATCCTTATAAAATTTCAAAGAGGAAAATAAACTCCACAAAACAAATCTAAACACATATTATGAAAATCACATTCCCAAACTAAATAATTCAATCTTTTTGTGTGTTTATTTTTTTCACAATTCCCAAAGGCACTTAGCTACATTATGAACCACTGCCTTGCAAATTTTCAGGTGGCTTATAAGTTGTTTTGCTTTGTTCATTGGCTTTAGATGTAGACAATGAAAATATAAAACCAATAACTAAACTGCCTTTATTTTCACTCATCATTTACAATTCTTTCCCACTCCAATACCCTATCTTCCTTCCAAAGATCCCAATCTTTAGTCAAGCTTCAAAATTATCAAAAGTGAGAGGTTATGGGGGGGGAGGGGGAAGAGGAGAGGTTAGTTCTATCGCTTTACTCTCAAAATTCAGGTTTTGACCTTGATACAGCAGTTATAGGTGCTGAGCATCTTTCAGGATTAGGATAATGTTTTTAAAAGCATCTAAGGCAGGGGTCAGCAACTTACGGCACGCGTGCCAAATGTGGCCTGTGATTCGATTTTTGATGGCACGTGGCGGCAGGGAGCCCACCACTGCTCTGGGATTCCTGCTGCTAGTCCCTTGCCAGCTGGCGTCCTTCCGCAGGCCCCACTAAGCACCCTCTGCTGGCCTGGGTGAAGGAACCCCAGGCTGAGAGTGGGATGAGACCCCGGCTGGCAGGAGCCGGCAGCGGGAACCCCAGAGTGGCAGTGGACTGAGCTGCTCAGCCGCCGCTCTGGGGTGCCGGCTGCTGGCTCCTTGAGAGACCTTTTAAAAAATGTTAAAATGTATTACTGGTACGTGAAGCCTTAAATTAGAGTGTATAAATGAAGACTCGGCACACCACTTCTGAAAAGTTGCCAACCCCTGACCTAAGGTATGTCTACACTGCTATAAATTGTGTGACATAGCTGTAGTTGGCCCAGGTAGGGGTAAAAATTTCAATGTAGACATTTGGGGTCTGAAACCCTGCAAAAAGAGTGAGTCTGAGTCCAAGCTCCAACCAAAGCCCAAACATCTACATTGCTATATTTAGTACAAGCCCTGTGAGCCTGAGTCAACAGAGCCAGACTAGCAATGGCTGTGCTGCAGGCCTTTTATTGCAAACAGGAATCTAAGTCCCAGCTTCAAAAGTGTTTTTAGGAATTTCACTTTTGACTTTCAATGACACTTAGGCTCCTAAGTATCTAAGTCGCTTTTAAAAATGGGACTTATTCTCGTAAATCACTTAAATGCTTTTGAAAATGTTTCCCTAAATCTATCAGTTACATATGGATAATCCCTGAGAGAGTGCTACATTGCCTTTGTATTTTATGTCACTGTGCTAGCATAGTTCTCACCTGCAGGATTGTACAGCCTTAATGAATTGAAAGATTGCACTTACTCAGTGGTTTTCTTCCTTTTTAATGGTGTGTTACTTTTTTCTTGTCAGCTTTCCTGTTTAGAAATTTACATATTTTAAATACAGAATGTGGATTTTTCCGTTTTTCGAAAAAATGAAGTGGAAGTTATCAGGTTTATTAACTGAAGAGCCCTTTGTACAAAGGAAAGCTAGCTGGCAGTCAAAAAAACACTAAAAACTACTGCTAAATAAAAGAAATATAAACACCCATTTAATGATTTCTTTTTTTCTTTGCATGAAAGTTTGTGTCAAGGATTTTAGCTTATATAAGATAACTGTTAATGATGTGGAAGCTGGAGGAGGAGAAGGGTATTAGCTGATAATTTCTAAGCAGATGAAAAAGAATATTTCAAGTTCTTGAGATGCATATGACTTTCTTGGACGCAGCTAACAGATAAGATGACAGCTATAACAACATTACACTTTGGGGAAAAATAACTTACTTCACAATTTATAACGGCAAAGTATTCTTGCTAAGTCTTCCCCAAAATAACAAGTATAAAACTTTTTTGTAATTGGTGGTGAAATATCTCCTCCTTTAAGAACAAATATCACTTATCAAAATTACAAGATAGATCTGTAATTTAATTTGTTAGGTTATAATTATTGCTTTTTGTATTTGAAGTAGTGTATTCCTGTTCAAACTTTGCCAGATCCACAAAGTAGGACTTACTAACTGAATCTTGTATTGTATGGGTATAAACATAATGGAAACAATCCTGGGTGTTTCTGTCTCCCAACTCCTATTCCAGTGCCCTAATAACTATCCCATGCTGCCTTTTTGCACAATATATTCTCTATGACACTGAATGGGTATTTCTAGAAGTAGTATCCATAGAAGGGACTGAAAACTGAACACCTTTAAGACTGCAGGATGTCATAGTTCCATCAGGAAGTAGGTATCTTCAGCAAAGCCAGGCGTTCCATTTCAGTCCTTCTGTTGTATTCTGATCTTCACTCCCCCCGGCTCCTCCAAGGACTCTTTCAAACGTGAGGGACTAAATGGTTCTATTCTGGCATGTTTCCTGTTTTGTATGTATGTAAAGAGAGATAATAGGACAATTTGGATATTGGTGTCTTAACTATGTTGACAACATTCCCTTTCTTTCTTTGGACTAGGATGGTTCAGTTAATCAGCTTTCATAGGGTCTAGCACAGAGAGGCATTTGAATAAGAGCTAGTTGGCTGAAGTTTTTCCAGGAGAGACCGAACTAATGTTATTGTGGGAGAGGAATCTACCAAAGGAGATATTGAATGGATTATTTGTCCTCCGATCTGTGCATGTTTATTAGGAACAGTGATCACAGTGACACTTTCTATTTGGTTGGGGTTTTTATTTTTACTGGTTTTATCAATATTCTCAATTAGGGTGACCAGACAGCAAGTGTGAAAAATCAGGATGGGAGTGGGGAGTCATAAGGGCCTATAGCAGCTTTCCATTGTTACGAGTATTTGCCCAGCGACCATGCTGGCTACACACTGCAGATGCACTCCTGCTTGGAGTATACAGGAGGTGGGTGGATCTCCTGAGCCTGTGGGGAGAAGAAGCTGTGTAAGCACAATTCCCATCCCAGCTGTAGAAATATAGACATCTATGAGCAGATTGCTTGGGGAATGCAGGAGAAGGGCTACAACAGGAATCAGCAGCAATGCCTCTTGAAAGCCAAGGAACTGCAGCAGGTGTGCCAGGAGGCCAACAATCAATCTGGTGCAGAGTTGCAGACCTGCTGATGGTACAAAGAGCTACATGCCATCCTTAATGGAGACCCCACCACCACTGTCACAAGCACCATGGATACTTTGGAGGAACCCGAATCATAGGTCCCCGCCGTGAGCAGGAGGAAGTGGATGAAGAAGGGGAGGAGGAATATGGGGGACAGACAACCAGGGGATCCAGCTGTGCAGCAAGACGGGACATATTTTTGACTCCACTGCAGTCCTGCTAGTCCCAAGAGTTGAGCACAGGCATGGCTCATGCAGGGGAAGGAACCCTAAGTATGCTTGGAAATTACAGGGGAAGGAACCCCCAAAGTAGCAAGACACACGTCTTGATTTACTTTTTTTTAAACTTGTGCTACAAGATGTAGCAAAATAAATAAGCGAGGTAGAGTTGCTATTTGCTTTTCATTCTCCTCTAGAATTATGTAGAGGGGGCCATGCAGAACAGTTTGTGTGCACCAGGATGTCCCGTGAATCCTCCATACAGACCTTGATGGAACTTTCATGGAGGTACTTTGCGATCCTCTGCCAACAATTTCTGTGGAGAGTTGTCTCATTTCTTCCACCATGGTAAGATACTTTCCCACGCCACTCAGCAATTACTTCAGCATGCACCATTGCAGTATACAGGCTAGCAGCATACAGACCTGTGCAGCTTTGGGAAGCCAGCAACTGCTGGGCTTTCCCTGCCTCTCTTACCCTCAGGAGTGAAATATCAGCAAAAATCACTACCGCCTGTGGAAAACGGTGCCATTATTCACTTCTACTGCCTATACAAATATTCCCTTCTCATTTCCTCAACAACCCATCCCAAGAGAATACTCCCCATGGCTGGTGCTGTGACTGCACTGCATTGTATCAATCCCAAGGAGAATGAAAATGTAGTGCTTACAACTTTTGGGGATCAAGGGAAGGGAGTTCAGTATGCTAAGATTTTATTTCCATTGTGAATACCCTGACAGTGGTATCTCTGTGTGTTGTATCTGCAACTGCTACCATCATGGCCTTCGGGGTCTCCCCCTCCAAACCTGTGGAATGCCTGATACAGATAAAGAGAAGAAAGATGACTTGGGATGACATATTCCAGGAGGGCCTGCAAGCCAGTGCTGCATCAGAGAAAGACACCAGAGCTTGGAGGATCACCCTTGCACACAGCCTGGAGAAGGACAGCGCGAAGAGGAGAAAGGTGCAGAAAAGGAGAGAAATGTGCAGCAGGAGATGCTTCCGCATCTTAAACAACAAACTGAGATGCTGCAGACTCTGGTAGACCTGCAGATTAAACAATCCATGCTCGCCTCCCTCTCTAGTCCATAGAGAACTCAATACTGAGAACTCTCTCTTCCCCCACCCTCAACGTTCCGTGTGGCAGTACCCTTACCATTCCACCCTGAGGGCCATTATAGACTATCACAGCTTCACATACACTGACCTGTGCAAGCCATGCTGGGTATAGGTGTTCCTGAAATGGGAATGTGTGTTCTTTCCACTTCATTAGTGATGTTCCATAATTTATTACATTTTAAATGTTTTTTAATTGCCTGGCTCATGTGCAGAATAAAATTCTATTTTTGGAACAAAATTCATCATTATTAGTTCACAGCATATCCTGTCTGGTGCTGAGGAGGTTCTGGCACCTAACTATTTCCTGTTACTTCCTTATGTTACAGAATCCGTAACAATTCACGGACAATAGTAATAGGTACATTGGCAATCTTATATTCTTACACACACATGTCACTCCATCTCTGCCCTCCCTCCAGGCAGGCAGAAACTTTTCTCCCTTTGTTTCACAGATATTAGTCAGGACACGACAGACAGCTACAACCATTGGGATATTTTTTCTTACTGAGATCCAATCTTGTAACACCCCCCTTCATTGAAGCAACCCTTCAGATGACCAAAGGCACATTCAATTGTCATTCTGTACCTGCTAAGTCTGTAATTGAAGCATCATGTGGTGGTGTCAGGGTGACCAGTGTACGGTTTCATGAGCCATGGGAGCAAGAGGTAGGTTGGGTCGCCCAAGACCACTATTGGCATTTCAACAATGGTAATCCACCAGTTAGGAAAGAAAATCCCTGCTTGCTGCTTTCTGAATAGTCTTGTGTTCTTAAAGATGCACGTGTCATGC
Organism: Sternotherus odoratus; assembly: GCA_032164245.1. NCBI lineage: Eukaryota > Metazoa > Chordata > Testudines > Kinosternidae > Sternotherus > Sternotherus odoratus. The sequence continues at coordinate 55,256,294 of JAVMKO010000005.1, forward strand.
CCTTTCCTGAACAGGTAACATTAATGTTAGTGAAATGTCCCTGGTGATCCACCAGCACTTGCTTTACCATAGGAAAGTAGCCGTTTCTGTTGATGTACTCTGTCTCAAGGTGATCTAGTGCTAAAATAAGATGTGTGCCATCTATCTCTCCTTCGCAGTTTGGGAAGCTCACTGCTGCAATACTGTCCACTATGTCCTGCACATTGGCCAGTGTCACAGTCCTATATAGCAAGAGATGATTAATGGCCTGGCACACTTGCATGACAATGGCCCCTGCGGTGGATTTCTCAACTCCAAATTGATTCCCGACTAGTAGGTTGAAATGAATGCAGATGAAATGAGGGTAGGGAGAACACTGAATTATGGGCAGTTGACCCTATGCTCCCAGTCACCCCTGTGCAACTTGTTTCCATCACATGAGGCATTGCAAAAACTTCCTAAAACGCCCTACGCTGGATGGTGACAAGTTGCACAATATGATACCTGCCCACGGTTGCTGCTCTCTGCATTGATACAAATGCTCCTGGTGAGAACATGCACCACCAACACAAGGAGGATTCCATGCGCACACACAAGCAATGTAATAACTGTGGCACCTGTATGTCAACGTAATGGGTTAACATAATTTTGTGGTGTTGACTTGTCCTTAGTGTCAATGTTCTCCTGCTAACTAATAAACAGTTAGATAAGTTATTGTTATGACGTCGTCCTCCTAATAACTGACCCACAGAGAATATTATTTTCTACTAGTACCTGTTTCTCCTTTAGCTCAAGTGATAGACCTATTTGCTGTGAATCTAGAGCTCTAAGTTTCCAATCCTTCTGCTGATTTAATTAAGCAGTAAGTATGGTTTCATTTCATATGATTTTGGGGTGGTGTTTTTTTTTTCTGCAGCTTTTGTTTTCTAAAAATCTAGGAAAGTACAGACAAAATCACTATACTAAAATACTGTTAAGGCTGCAAAGTCAAGCATTCAACATGTAGGGAATGCCAGAATTAAAGTATTCTGGGCAACCTTAATTCTGCCCTCCTGTATGCATTACAGTAGATTCTTCAAATCTATGACCACATTCTGTTGGTTCTACAGGACTTATGCATACACACAAGTTGGCTGAATTTGAGGTTGGAATCTTTAATTCTGGTATTTCCAATTTTTCAGTGCTTAACTTTGCAACTTTAAAGTTTTTTAATGTCTTATTTAAAAATCATACATACACGTTACATATAAAAATGCACGTATACAGGTAAGAAATAATGAACTCAGTGATACACAGCAATAACTCACATTGATAGCAGTTTTATGAAGAGATAATTCAGATTTTTTTCCTGCTTAAAGCAATTTTCAAAGCTGAGAGCTATTGTTTTATCTGAAAACAAAAATCTTCAATAACATCACAAGATCTCACTCAGATTCACATGGGGAGTGGGGGTTACTGAAGGGCAGGAGTGAAATTCAAATATGTCACCGCTGTGTGACATTAATGGAATTGCAAAGTACACAGACAGTGATACCAAACCATTCACCTTAGGAGCAATTACTAAATAATTATTTCTTGATAGCACAAGTGATGGTTATCATCTCATGTAGCCCATAATATGATAGGTTCTCTATGAACATGAAGCAAAGAATAGTCCATGAAAGAGTTTACAAGCTAGGCACCGAGTAAAAATAAGAACTTTGAATTGAACTCCAAGGTGAGAAATCTCCCTTTGAACTTAATTTACCTATCTCACAGGAGTATCTGTGAGGCTTAATTAATTAGTGTTTGTAAAGCACCATATAGATCTTTTTGTGAAAGACTATGTAAAAGTGTACAGGATTGTTTTGATTTATTGTTTATTTTATTAAAAGGAATGTGACTTCTTGTTACTTTTCCCTCGCCCTAGACCTGGGGACAGCTACTCAGTGCTATTAGACGGTAATACAATGTTTCCTGTTATCTTATCATATTGATGATTCTGCTGATACGGTAGAGGTGCTTCCTGTCTGTGATGGGTCAGTGGAGCAGGCAATGAGGGTAACTGGTGGGACAAAGCTAGGACAAAATCTAAATTATAAATTTATAAATCTAAATGATCAGAGAGGGGGACGAAGCTTGCATAATCAGGAGCAGGTTTGGATTCTTTATTTATTTATTTATTTATTTATTTCCAAATCCACTGCTGGAAACTACTGTACTATACTGTTTACTGCTGCTTTTAATTTAACTGCTTCAAATGAATTCCAACAGACAGTCCACTGAGTGCAATATCAATGTATAACCCAAAGCAATCTTTTAGGAGAAAAAATGAGAATTATTTTCACTAGCTTATTATCATGCTTCAATATTTAAGTAGTTTAATTTTGCCAATTTTAAACTCTTGCTTTAAGAGTTCATGTCACTAGATTATGTGAGACATTCCAGAGCCAAACCATCTGGCTTCTATAAAAGCCACAGAGAGATCAAGGACATCTCCAACTGCTTTTATTGACCAGAGTGCCTCATTAGATTTTAACAGGAGGAATGGGGAGGAGAGATATCAAAATCTGCAGAAGCTGAGATTTCATTGCTCAGACCGGGATTGTGTGGGCCTGAGAAGGGAAGTCAAGTTTGTACGGAGAATGTTTCATATAACTCTCCATGCTAGAAGGAGAATACATGTTATGTATTAACTGTGTTTTCATCATATAAAAAAAAGATATCCTGAAATTTGAGACACATTTAATTATTTGAGCAAAGTTCTTTTCTAACCCCAGTTATTTTCATTTGATTCAGTCAGCTGAAGGGAAATTTCACAGACTTCAATGGCTTAAAATGAAAGAGAAGCACATATTTGGTATGGGCTAAGTTTATTTGGGAATTTATCTTGTGAGTCTGCCACAGTAAATTCAGGTCTGAATTGATAAAGGGCAAAAGTCTGTGAAGAAGTTTCAGCAGTGTGAGGGAGTGGAGCTGCCACTGACAATATTGTGCTGTTCAGAATCATCATTTTATAACAGCTTTATCCAATAGACAAAACGGTAACACTGTTCATTGTTACTTTTAATCATAGCAGAAAAGGATCTGGATGTTGATGGACAACTCCTGATAATGCTTTGCATATATGTAGTACCTTTTGTCTGAAAATATGAAGGAGCTTGGCTAAAGTGATGATATGAAGTTATTTGCTAATATATTAAAAGATTATGGTTACTGGTGGAAGAAGAGAGTCAGTAAAGGTCTTTTTTCTTCTGTTACACTTTCAAGGAGCTAGTTATGGTGACCTTATTCTTTACAGGAGCTTTATTATAATGTGGCTAGAGACATAAGCAAATGAGTAGGGTAACCAGATGTCCTGATTTTATAGGGACACTCCTGATTTTTGGGTCTTTTTCTTATATAGGCTTCTATTAACCCCCACCCCGTCCCGATTTTTCACAGTTGCTGTCTGGTCATCCTAGCGAATGAGTGCCTTAACTCCAAATTAGAGGTCAGGTTGGAGAATCCTAAAGATACAGCTTGAGGCTTTACTGGTGGCAGAGTACAGTATCCCTGCTCATTTTCATATTCCTTTGAAACCCCAAAAATCTGTTAATCTCTGCTCAGTTCTCCCTCCTGGATGTAACTGTCATTGTAGTCAAATGTAGTCTTTTGGCTGGACTTCAAAATCTACTAGATTTCATGTCTAGCAAATACGTTTAATCTTATGAGTCTAAACATGTCTAGAAGTTAAGGGACATTTCCAGACTTAGGCCTACTTGAAGGTCTGAGAAGGTTGGATATGTCTGGGGAGTCGATACCCTCAACTCATATAGCACGGCTGATCACATTGGGATGGTCAGCATTCTTGCTATGCTGCCATTTTGTTGATTCATCCACTTCTATGGGCTGCTCTGTTTCAAATGGCTTGGGAGGGAGGTGAGGTAAAATAAAAATCACTAGAACCCCATGAGACTCAATAGAAGACAATTAAGCCAATTGTCCTTGTCTAAAGCAAGATCTAAGTTTCACACTTTCTGATCATGGCAAGAACTTAAGGGTTGCTGAAATCAGTCACAGCTGTTAATTTAACAGAATGCTCTGACTCTTCTAGATGTGTATCAATGCTGCTGACAAAATATTGTATACATGCATATTTCAGTACAGGCACCAAAGCAGCCACATAAGAACTTCATCGAAAACCACTGGAAGCCACAGTAGATTACTGAGGAGCTCTAAAAGTCTCCCTAATTAATGAACACAAGTACAGCTTACCAAAGTTTCAGTGGTCCAACTAAAAATTGAACCATGATCCTCAACTGGGTCCTCTGGCTGTTTCAAAGCCAGTCATGCACACTGATGCAATAATGAAGATGTGTTCCAAATAGCCTTCATTATAGTACCTCTCCAGAACAAGAGTAAAAGCATTTTTTTTTCTAGAAGTAGTTTTGTATCAAGGGGGCGGTCGGTAGGATGGGAGGAATAGCGACATCTACAGTTATGTTCTGTATTATTCTACAAAATATAAAAAATTGTAAGAAGACAGAAAATCATTTCACACTGGTGGTCTGATTGCCAAAGCAACGGAATATGAATAAATTGCACAAGGACAGAAGTTCATCCATTTTGTTATTAGATAAATTCAAAGCATTTTATTTTTCCAGCATAACCATTTATTCTACATTACACTCTAATAAAAAAATTCAAAATATGAATACACTGAAACATGCAATACATGAATAAAGTATAATGTGAAAATATAACAACTACAAAGAGTGGGCAGATTTACCACCCACTACCCAGAACTATGAATCTGTCTGGTTAAAAAAGAGACAGATCTATGCTTTGGCTTAATTATACATAATTTGGCTGACAGCTGAAATGCAAACCTAAACAGTCAATCAGCTAACGATACACAAAATTAAGCATTTCACACAGTGTCCAACCCCTTCAACCTTTATTAATACTTTAATTACATTAATTACACCCTGGTTTAAAGAATTGCAACTACAGGAGGAGGGGAGAAATGATAGACTCCCCTAAGTAATGAGTTGAATAGTGATTGTGTTAGAATTAAGACTATTAGCAAAATGCAAAGTAGCAGTGAATTGTAAATAAATTCAACAGTTTACCCTTCCTGTTATTCCACCCCTTAATTCTTTTCTGTAACAGACCATCTCAGATACTTTATCAGTGTTCTAAGCATACACTCCAGGCTAATTATTTGTAGGTGTGTACTATTGGGTTCAACAGAAATGCGAATATTTTGGTATTTACATTAATTTCTCATGTGTAGTACTGTGTGTGTGAGGAACACAATTATCGTGCTAAAATAACATAATTTGTTTTCTCACTGCATTTTCCAATCAATATGAAGCAAGACCAGCTCTCATACTTAGCATTTAAGGAACTTAACTACCTACAACACTGAGACAACTTAACTGTAAAGTATTATTTTCCACATTTTACAGATGAAAGAATGGAAGTGGAAGAGAGATTAAATGACTTGACCAAGGTCACAGAAATAGTGGCATAGCCAAGATTAGAATTTAAGACTTTCTGACTTCTGTTTCCATGGTCATTTTTCCAGACCCTGCTATTGGTTTTGCTCCATCAAAGGTACCGTAGTTTGTATAAAAAGTAATTGTGAATACCTATTCATATTGCTACTCTAAAATTATTGGCATCAAATACATGTATAATTTTCTTTCTTATATTTCAACAGTAACTATCATTAATTGTTTGATAGTTATTTAATCCATAAATCATACATGATTTTTTTTTTTTGGCCCATCTTCTTTTAGTGGCATCCAAAAGCAATCTGGTAACTAGGCTCATTTGCATTTTACAAGTCTGCCACATTGCAATGATCTGTAAGCTTCTTGGATGATCCGTGTGGGTTGTGGAAGCCAAACTGTTCTGAAAATCAACCTGAAATGGCTTTTTAATAAGTTATGCTGCTACCAGATAAGCCCACGTTTTTCTATACAGTGCTCAGGGCTAAGTGTCACCTTCTTGAGCTCAGTAGCATTTTGAGCTCAGTGTTGCTAGACCATATACTCATTGGTATAAGTACCAAACACTAGATGAGTAAAAAATCTCAGAACAAGTTCATTACGTCTAGTGTAACCGATGTACTATTTGTGATCAAAAATAAATGCATGGCTGTTTATGTGAAGGTCAGAGCCTTGATATAAGAGACTAGAGTGTGAGAGTTCGTTCGTTAAGACACCTGCTGTAGAGCTAGGTCATCTTTGGGCTTTCTTTGCCACAGACTTCTTTACCGAAGTCACTTTACTATCTGTGTCCATTTCCCCATCAGGAAAATGGGGATAATATTTATTATGCCCACCTAACAAGAAGGTTAATTCATGTTTGATGTGCTCAGATGGAAGGCTTTTGAAGAGCATGATTTTGTGGAATTAAAAACACAGAGAATTATAAGAACAAAAATTAAATTATATTCAGTCTGTAAGAGAGAGAAAATTATTTTTATATACAGAGAAATCATTATTAGTCTTTATCTTAATTGACTTCGAAGATGAGGTCTTATGAGCAGATGTTCATGGAGACTTTGATAACCTGAAAATTACTATTGTCATCTTTTCAGGTCTTTGGACGATTTTCCAAAGCTTCACCTTTACATTATTTCAGGAAGTCTTAGGGATATGTGCAGGGTGTCCCAATATTTTTTCTTTTCAGTCTTCCCACATCAAAGAAGAACAATGAAAGGATGTGTAGCTGCAATTTCCAAAATCAGTTTGGAGGCAAATTTTAATGTTCAGGTTCAAGTTGCAAACCACGTGCACCTGTGTTCTCATGAAGCTGCCATACAGACATCTCTTCATGTTCGAAAGCATTTATCTGGACCACTCCTGTTGATTTGCCTAGTTAAAGTGCTTTGAGATCTACTGACCAGTGGGCACATTTCACTACAACTAGGGTTATAAAAGGCTAAGTTAGTCACTCTGAAGCAGAGGGTGCTAGAGATAGAACAGTCCTGCAAGGGAAAATAACACTTTGAATAGCGAAACTCAGGAAGACGTTAAGGCTAAGGTTTGTCTGTTGTTATATAGGGTAACAATACAAGAAAACCCATGGAAGGAGATGTGTAATAATTGCAGTACTAGGAATGGGGTGGGAACTTCACTTGCTTATGTTCATGAAAGCAAAGTGATCATCATTAAAAATTAAACATTTGTTAATAAATACCACAGGAATGCCTCCTGGTTTAGATAAGTCTATTTTGAATGAGGTATTTAACCACTGTATTCTAAGTTTGTCAAATACTGATGTTTTAATAGCTACTATTATAGATCTTTTGCTTCCAGTCATGTATTAAGGACTTGATTTAGCAAAACACTTAAGCACATACTTAATGACCTTCATAGAATAGGATGGACCTAAGCATGTGCCTTGCTGAATTGGAGCCTCAAGTTTACTGGAAGAAGATTTTTGGATTAGAAAGCAAGGACTTTCATTTTTGATACCCCAGATCTAGTCTTTCATATATGTCTAGAACAAGTGGTTCATCCTTCATAAAGAAAAAAGGGTCAGTTCAAACCCACAATGAACAGTAAGTAGTGTGAGAGATTTGCAATAACCATCCCTATGTATAGTCAGATATCTACTCTATACCATACTGAAGAAGTAGGCCAATTTGAATTATAATCTACTGTATAACATGAAAATAGAGCCACACAAATTTAATCATGCTAAATTGTGAAAGAGTGGCTGCTTTCTTTGTCATTTGATTGATAACCTCAGTTATATTCATGTAATAAAATTAGGAGATGTATCAATTCACAAAGATGAATAATTATCTCTTAGTTGTAATATTCTTACAATACAAAGGGATGACATCTCGATTTCTTCTTAGTGGCAAAGTTATCATCTCGATATTTAATTGAGCATCTTTTCTAATCAAATTAGCTTTCACTTCTTAAATAGAGTTTCTAACCTTTAAGTGGTTTCAAAGTGTTGTTCCTTTCAGCCATTACCTTTGAAAAGAAAGATAATGTCCCTGAAAGTGATCCTCTTACAGTGAATTATTATTCACCGGTTGATTGCAAATATGCATTCCTAAAAAAAAATACATAAAGTTTTATAAATTATTTCAAGATGTGTTTAGAACCTTTGGAATTTGTTCTGCTGTTTGCAGGAGGTTGCCAGACTAACATTTGTCCTTTTTAAAATTTAAAACAAATTATTATTCACTGTGGGAAACATTACTATAGCTTACCTTGGCTACAACTGACAGCAATAATTTGAGGTAACCTGTTAACTGTAATGTTTGAAAATGTAGACATACAACAAAATGGAAGGGTATTTAAAGCCTGTGTCTTGGAGCAGTCTTAGTAAATTGTTCAAAGTTAAGAGCTCAGATACATTTGCAGATCACTAAGGATTTTGGATCTTTACTGTCTATCTATTACTTCATTGACAGTGTCAGTGTGTCTGCCTGGGAAATATAAGTAGCTGAATCAATGAAGCAGTTGCCTGAAGTGGTTTTTCTGTTCTGATTATCGTTTAAAGGAGCAGGAATGGCACTGTAATGTAGACTATAGATGGTATAGTTTGATGTCTTTTCTATTCTTGGGATAAGTTACGTAGGTGTCCATCTAAGTCACTTTATTACTGCTCCTTCTCATTCTTCAATCCCCTGCCATCTGTCTCCATCTTTAAGATCAACAAATGGAAGCTTATTCACTGAAGAGTACTCTGATTCATATATTCTTTTCATTGTTCAATACTTCTGCAGTTCTGAATATCCACCTACCAAACTATCACCAGTGATATATTTGCACAATACGTCTCTATGTTGCCCAGATGTTTGTAATAAGTGACCAATCTACGATCCTTCAGAAAATTAATTAAAATATTCTTTATGTCCCCGGTGTGGGGGCAACCATTCATATTGAATGCCAACGGTGTAAACACCAAAGGAGCTGTTACTGTGCATCGTACTGCACCATTGTGAGTTGCTAAAAATTTCAGTTCTCAACCAACTGTCTTTGCCAAAAATAGTGCAGGCATAAGGAGCAGGGCTAGAGGATGAAGCTGGCAAACTACTAGTACTTGAGGCCTGCTGCACTTTCCTCGTTGCTGTCTTCATGGGGTTGTGTCCTAACGATCGTACAGGTTCATTATTTGGTGGAAATGGTAGAATTATCAGTAATAATGCAGCAGAGGTGTTCAATATATTTTTCTGTCCTATTTGGGAGAAAAATATATGATGTAGTCATATCTTATAACAACACACCTTCCATTCCACCAGTATCTCAGGGGGATGTTAGAGTAGCTACTAGTTAGAGATTTTTAAATCAGCGGGTCTGTATAACTTGAATCTAAGGGTGTTAGAGTGAGCTCCTCCACCAGCTCTTTTACCATTAATGTTGAGTTTTCAATAAGTCTTGGAACACCAGGGAAGTACCACATGACTGGAAGCAAGCTAATACTGTGCCAGTCCTCAAAAAGGAGTAAATGGGATGATCCTGGTATTATAAACCTGTCTGTTTGACATTGACTGAACGAGATAATGGAGTGGCTGATACAAGATTTGATTAGTAAAGAAATAAAGGAGGGTAAAATATTTAATACAAATCAACATGGCTTTATGGAAAATAGATCCTGTCAAACTAACTTGATATTTTTTAAATGAAATTACAAGATTGGTTGATGAAAGTAAGAGTGTTGAGGTAAGAGTGTTATGCAAGGCATTTGACTTGGTACCTCATGATATTTTGATTAAAAAGCTAGAAAGATATAAAATTAAGATAGCACATAATAAAAGCTGGCTAAATGACAGGTCTCAAATGTAATTGTAAGAGGATAATCATCATGGAATAGGCGTGTTTCTATTGAGGTCCTACTTTTTAATATTTTTATTAATGACCTGGAAGAAAACATAAACTCATCACTGATAAAGTTTGCAGATCATACAAAAATTGAGGAAGTGGTAAATAATGAAGAGGACAGACATATGATATGGTGCAATCTGGATGACATGTTAAGCTGGACATAAACAAAAATATGCATTTTAATATGGCTAAATGTAAAAATCATAGGCCACACTTAACAGGATGTAGGACTTTCTCTTGGAAAGCAGTAACTGTGAAAAAGGCTTGGGCTCTGGATGGATAATCAGTTCAATGTGAGCTCCCAGTGTGATGTTGTGGCCAAGAGGGTACAAACCTTCGATATATAAAAAGGAAAATCTCAAGTAGGAGCAGGGAGGTTATTTTACCTCTGTATTTGGCACTGGTGTGGCTGCTGCTGGAATACTGTCTACTGTTCTGGTACCCATGATTCAAGAAGGATGTTGATAAATTGGGGAGAGTTCAACTGAAGATCCATGAAATTGATGAAAGGATTAAAAAACATGCCTTATAGAGACAGACTCCAGGAACTCAATCTGTTTATCTTGATAAGGTTAAGGGCTGATTTGATTACAGTCTATATGTACCCACATGGGGAACAAATATTTAATGTGCTCTTCAATCTAGCAGTGAAAGGTATAAAATGAACCAATGCTAGAAAATGGAGCTTGACAAATTCAGACTGGAACATACAGATGTATGCTAATACATATTGAATATAGAAACCAGAGCTGTATTTTTTATATTTACAAGACATTATTTTCTTTGTTTTAGTTTGCTGAATGTTGGCTTAGGCCTCTTTATTGTAACTTTTCTAAGATATCTCAGATAGTAATTTGTCCATTGTTTGCCATTATCATTTCATGGGTATAAACTGGTTTAATTATGACAAGGGGATATAACTATTTTATAAATCTGCATTATTGTTGGCTGTAGCAACAGTAACACTAGCAAAATAGGTTATTTGAAACCAATCATAGAAAAAAATCCTTTGTCAATCCCTCTCAAGTTTCCCTTCACTGAACCTGGTGGTGTTTTTTTCCCCTAAGTTTGACATCCAAGCAGTGGATGTGCAGTTGTGTCTATCGGATCCAGGCTGTTTGCCCAGCCCTTAATAGCACCTGTGTTTGAAGTGGAGTCTGCTATTGTAGTACATATTTGGTGAATAGGATTTCACCGGGAACTGATCTGTATAGAGTGAGGAAAAGGTTCTTTTACACATTGCTTGTAATGGAGTGGAAAATTACATTTCCCATTGCAAGAACAGCCCCATTAGAGGAAAAGCAGATTCTCTTGCAGAGAGCTGGAATGCACCTCAGGCAGTGAAGGGGTGACAGCCCAAATAATGGGAGCTGGGAAAGAATTGGAAGATACTAAAATGAAAAAATGTTTTTCTTCATACGCTGTGGTTCCTTCATAAACTTTCTTCCCTGCTACGTTGGAAGCAGTTAGGTTTGAAATACCAAAGAAACACAAATTTAAACAAATGTTAAGATGTTTGAGGATAAACCTTATCTTTGTTTTTTTAAAAAAGAAAAGAAATACTATAATAATTTTCATAAGTAACTATCCAAACTAGAGTAGAGTTACTACAGGATTTTACATCATTACTGTGGAGCATTTCAATGTGTTTTTTTAAATACGGAGTTGGAGGTTTTGTCAATTGCGTTCTGACCACACATGTCTCAGGGAACATGTCTGAAGGATCTTCCTCTATACAGCTAGTAGCATTCAGGCTGATTAGGTGGGCATATAACCACCCCCTCTGACCTACCCTGCAACCAACCTTTCCCCCCCCCCCAGGTTTAAACCTGTGAATGGTGTCATTGCCAACCTCAAGTTGTGACAGAGTCCTGTGGCACCTTAAAGACTAACTAAAGTATTGAAGCATAAGCTTTTGTGGGCTAATACCCACTTCATCAGATGCATGCAGTGGAAGTATCCAGGGGCAGGTATAAATAAAGTAGGCAAGAACCAGGTTAGAGGTGACCTTGTTATCTCTAGTTAAGTTGCCACAGGACTCTGTCACTTCTGCAATTCCAGACTAACACGGCTACCTTTTTGATTCTTAACCTCAAGTTATTTATAAATGGCTGAAAATGAAGATAAACTACAAGTGCTGGCAAAATACATAGCTAATGACACCCTGAAAGGATAAAAATGGGTTACTTCACATTGACACTAAAAACAGAAGATTATTTTAGTGAAAGATGTAAGATCAGTAGTTCTGAAGAATGAAATTTTCCCTTCTTTCGTAAATAGATTTTTAAGGCCAGATGGGATCAGTATGCAAGAGGCCAGACTAGATGATCATAACACTGACAATAGGATTTCATTCAGTAATTCATGAATCAAACCCATAACTTTGGGTAGAGTTAGGGTGCATGGTTTTGATAGACAGACAAACTTGATTTAAAGACTTCAAGTGTGTTTAAATCCACCACATCTCTCCATGAATCATTCAGGCACTTAGTTACTTTTATTGTTAAAAATGTTTGCCTTATTTCCATTCTGCTTGTCTACATTTGGGCTGATCCCACATTTAGGGGGCTATTCAGCTTCCATGCGAATGTAGTTCAAATATGTTGATAGTAGTTTTCTGAACTGAATTGGAACTGCCAACTCCTTTCACACATCCCACTCCAAGCAGTTATCATATATGGACCAGTGTCCTAGAGATAAAAGGTTCTATATCTCATCAGAATTTTCTAATCCAGCAGTTCTCAAACTGTGGGGTTTGGGTCCCCAAAGTGGGTCACAACCACGTTTTAATGGGGTTGCCAGGGCTGGCGTTATACTTGCTGGGGCCCAGGGCTTAAGTTGATCCATGCCCCCGGTCCAGGGCTGAAGCCTCTGGCTTTGCTGCTCCTCCTCCCACCACCACCACCACCCAGGGTGGTGAGCTCAGGCTTTGCCCCTCTGCCACCCTCCTGGGGTCCTGTAGTAATTTTTGTTGTCAGAAGGGGGTCATGGTGCAATGAAGTTTGAGAACCGCTTGTCCTAAACCATCCAGTCTGCCAATAAAACTTAAACAGTCCTTCAGCCTTTTCCAGGAATAAGCTATAAAAGTATAGATCCATTAAGAAAACAAAGGAGAGTTAATAACTAGAAGTGTAACAAACAATAAAGAGCCTGAACTTCAGACATTTTCATAGAAGGTTCCTCAGGTGGGTTATATAACCTATCTTCTGATTTGTGATAGAATTGATTCCTGTTCTGAGAATCATTCCAATTTTTGCTGCTGCACATAGGATGATTCTTCTCTCTCTCTCTCCCCCCCCCTCCCCCATTTATTGGGCAATGTTAATATATGACTTTCCTCCACAGTTAGCTCTGGTGTTCATATCAAATTATAGTCCTTATTTTACATTGATAAGAAACTTTAATAATTAGAATATTAGGGAAATTATATTAAGGTCATTGCTTTTGTCCACACTTAAATCCTGTAACAAAATTCAGGTACTACACTTTAATTTGATTTAAAATAACAGGATTATTTGGGGTTATTTCATAACTCAGATGCATGTAAATAAATGCCCAGACCAGTGAGTCTTGGTGGGCTTGGCAGAAGAGCTAAAATCCCCTTGGGTCCAGAGATGGCCTCATTGCTCAGCCTCTCCTCTTCAGGATTCTGGTGTTGCAAAGGAAGGGAGAGATGGACCACAGGCAAGGAGCAGGTTGCCATCCGCTTCTTCCATTGGCTAAGACTGGCACAGCTAAAGACCACGTGGGAGTTGGATACTTACTTTGGCTGGGAGGCATTTCAGCTTAGTCTGGGACACATGGCATCACTCATCCCAGATTGTTACCATGCCATGCTTCAGGTTGTGTGTTTGCAATTGACTTCTGCTTGGCTACATTGTAAATGGGTGTGTATGTGTGTTGACTGCTAGCTGATATTGCTTATTGGGGTGGTGAAAGAATTTTCCTATAATGAAGATTGGAAAAGACAGCTGTGGGGTATTCTTCCCCCTCAAAGCAATAAGTGGAGGTCTAGCTCAGTTCATCTTGTTAATTGACGTGTTGCTCATATAAGTATTTTTGAAGCTGACTGGCGGGTGTCCAGTACTGTAGTAGTGGGCTATTGACTTACCTTTGCCCTGAGTACAAGGTTTGTAAGTAAGTACTGCAGGAGCTGCAGTACAGATTGAGATGGGAGTGCGGAGCTTCCACAGCCAGCAAAAATTGAAGCACTGCATATCTGGAGCAAATTCTTGATATGAGGAAAGTGTGACATGGTGAGTTCCAGAATTGGGCACATTCCCTGCTTCATGAGTCGGCTGAATGTAACTTTTCCCTATTGGCGGGGTTTCTGAGGCAGTGTTAATACATTGAACTAATGACTACTAGGTAGTTTCTCAGGTTGTTGTGTTAAGTCTTACAAATCTCATTAGTTGTTTCAGCAGTTAAGATAATTATAGTCTCTGCTTAAACCATTATCAAATATATATGCTGTTGAAATTTGATATCTGCACCATAGGCATATGTGCATTACAATATATACTGTATGTGTGTAGAAAGAATTTTTAGCAGAGGTAACAGAGTCCTGTGGCACCTTAAAGACTAACTATAAAGTTTTGAAGCATAAGCTTTCGTGGGCTAATACCCACTTCGTCGGATGCAAGCAGTGGAAGTGTCCAGGGGCAGAATTTTTAGTATCTTAATATGAGAGTTCTATTTAATGTAAAATACTAGAGAGGAAATATGACTAATGAATGCAGTGCCATTAACATGAAGCATTTTTCTTTCAATTAAACTGAAAAAAATAACTGGAAATGTTACAGTAACTTTTAATTGAAATAATACATTCTGATTTTATTTTCTGCTGCTAAGAGGGCAAAAATTTATGTGGAGCGAAATAAATATATACTTCTGGATGACACCATCTTGGCATTTCTAAGCATTCTTTTCTAAATATGTTCTTTATCTGAACAGTCATGAAATACTTGAAATAATATAATTAAAAGCACAAAATGAGTGCCAGACTTGTCAATTTCAACAACAAAGTGCTGAAATTTTTAGTGTAACTGAGCGCTCCATCTCCCACACATTGTAATGAATAGGTTCATAAAAGGAAAATAGTTTAATTACATTTTAGTTCTTGGATTGTTAATAGGCTGGAGTATCTAAATTGAATAATGTGATTCTGGTAATAATTATGTGTAAATGAACTTGTTTAAATGATATTTTACAGCTTCTTTATAAAATTACAGCTAGAGGCAATCCAGTGATAGACAGACAAAGGCCATGCAAAAATTATCATAAACTATTAGCTTGTTTGCAAAGGGTTTTATGTTAATCTTCTAGTACTTAAAGCACTCTGCAATTAACATATCATGGGGAGCTGCCTCCCAGCAAAGGCATGCAAATTGAAGTGCTCAGATAAAAAGCCATTCACATTAAAAAAATCAAAGAAAGGGTGGCATAGCACTCAAAGGGTACTGGTTTTATATTTGAGATTAAGGAGGTGTAATGACTGTGTTATCTAACTGTGGTTGTAATTAAAGCTTTTCTCTTGCAGACATGACAATAGGTACAGCATTGATTTGGTTGTTTTAATTGTGAAAGTCATTTTATTTCAGGGCAGAAGATATGAATAGCCTAAATCAAAGGGCTGGAAGATTGCTTTGTTGATAGTACTTGTTCAACAGCTGCCTTGTTGCTTGATACACAAATGAGGAGAATGCTGAAAGAGATCCTGGGAGGTGCTCTGTATTGTAATTCTCCTGCTGGTTTCCTTTCCTTTTATGAAAAAGGCAAGGATCTGGGTACTGATTGTAAACAAGCAGCCTTTTCATACA
Source organism: Sternotherus odoratus (assembly GCA_032164245.1). Lineage (NCBI taxonomy): Eukaryota > Metazoa > Chordata > Testudines > Kinosternidae > Sternotherus > Sternotherus odoratus. The sequence goes on from JAVMKO010000005.1 coordinate 55,271,913, forward strand.
TCACCAATGTTTTTTCTCCCTTAGTGTCCCCTGAACAAAAGAAGTCATAAAAGGCCTTGAACTAACTTTTACTACTGCACTTTCCCAAACTACAAAAGTTTATGTAATAAAACCATCATCTGCTCTCAGACATATCACACTTTTAGTGGAGAACAAAAGTCTCCATGTGGCTATAATTCCTGTTATCAGAAATGTCATTGTGACAGAAATGATGGGCTGCAGAGAGGTGAGATATTGGCTTTTATTTACATTATGTGTGTAGACACCAAATCCCCTCAGTGAAAAATGGGACGGGGACTTTGGACCAGTCACCACAGTAACACTATACGGAATGAACTAAATAGATCTGGGGTTGGATTCAAGACCAACATAAGCAGGTACAAGAGTGTCTTTTTAGAAGCATTGTGGTCATCCTACCTCCTTTTACCAGTGGTGAATTTGGCTCATATAGTCTGAAAGGAAAGGGCCTCTGGACAGTCAGAAAATACATCAATAAGGTTTTGTACCAATGTAACCATGTTGGGTGAGGGGTGTGTGTGTGTTTATACATATCAATATAGTTATACTGGTGTGGATGGAGTTATACCAACATAAAGGTGCCTTATTCTAGTAGAGCTTATTATCGTTCCTATACAGGAATATCTATACTAGTATAAAACTCCTTCATACCAATATAAATGCATCCACACTGTGAGGGTTTATTAATGTAGTTAAAAGCAGAACAGTTTTGTACTATAGCAAATGGGATTTCCCTATCTTCTTCCTTAATGAGTACAAACCAATAAGAAATTTAAGTGGAGCTTTACATTGCTTTTGACACAACAAGAGCGATCCCAAACTAGAGATTTTGGGGGTTCCAAAAAAAAAAAAAAAAAAAGCAGGTGCAAGTGTGTTTTTTCTCAGCTTATGTCGATCTTGAATCCAGCCAGATCTATTTAGTTCATTCTGTATAAATGTTACTGCAGTGAATGGTATAGCATTCTCTTCCCAACCATACAGTGAAAGGATTTGGGGGTCTACACACAGTTGTTGTTGTTGTTGTTTTTTTTTTGTAAAGGGCAATATCAACCTGCATAACTTCCTACTTTGGGGTGAGACAAGAAGCAAACATACCATGAGGGAGGCATTCTCATAAACTGGTGGGGACTGGCAATGCTTTTTTGCTGAGAATACATCACTTCAGTACTCTGGTTTCTGTATTCGTTCCTCTTGGAATATACGGTTCAGAGTCTTGTTCCTAATCTTCAAAGCTCTCCATGGGACTGGCTCAAACCTACCTATGGAATTAACTGTCTGTCTGTAGTGACAGATTTCCTTGACAGCTGTGTTTCACAGGAACTATGAAACTGTCAGCCTCCAGGGTGACACTTGGGCGAGGAGGAAACAGAGCTTTCTCAGTAGCTGGCTCAAGGCTGTGGAACTTAGTTCTGGAAGAGAATAGAATGACCACAAACCCCACCATTTTCAAAGCAAAGTAAAATCTGCTCCTTCAGATTAGTTTACCAATTGCTGGAGGAAAAACAGTGATTATTAAAGTAAAACGTGGAAGAGATAGGAGAGGATAAAAAGGCCTTGTGGGGATGTAAGGAGGAGACAAGACCATGTATCAGGCTATATATTATTCTGGTTATAAACTTTGCTCAGATGCATTGCACTGAAGAGAATGGGATGTTTAGTTACAAAGTATCAGAAACATCATTTTCGTAAGATTTTGATCATTCTAACCTGATTTCTGGGCCAAAAACATCTGGATATCTTTTTGCATATGATGCCCTTGATGTACACAGTGTTCGACAAATACTTAGAAACACAAAGTATCCCCTGCCTTAAAGACTGTACGCTCTTAATTTAAATTGATAAAAATGTAATTAAACCTAAAAATCTTTTTATGTTCACCTATCACTACTTTAATCAAGCATTGAAAATACTTAAGGATGGCCACTGTTCCAATAGAGAGCTGCATTTTCAGATATCTAGTTTCTACAAAAAACGCAGATGGTGAAATAGTGACGTCTCGTCTGTAATATTTATTTATTACATTAATTACTTATGCTTTTCACTTCTGATTTTTCTCTTATACTTCATTACCTACATAAGGATGGTCTAAATCAGGGGTGGGCAAACTTTTTTGCATGAGGGCCACATCGGGGTTCAAAATTGTATGGAGGGCTAGGTAGGGAAGGCTGTGCCTCCTCAAACATCCTGACCCCACCCCCTCCCACTTTCCACCCCCTGACTGTCCCCTCAGAACTCCTGATCCATCCAACCTGCCCACTGCTTCTTGTCGCCTGACCGCCCCCTCCAGAGACCCTCCCACCCTAACTTCTGCCTCAGATCTCCCCCTCCCAACCCCTCTTACTCCCTTTCCCCTGACTGCTCCAACCCCTATCCATCCCCTTACCCCCTGACAGACTCCCGCTCCATCCAACCCCCCCTGCTCCCTGACCACCCTCTTTAGAGAGCCCCATTCCTAACCACCATGCCAGGACCCCACTTCCTATCCAACCCACCCTGCTCCCTTTCTCCTGACTGCCCCCACCCCTTATCCAACCTCTCTGGCTCCCTTACTATGAGGCTCTGTGTACCTTTGCAAATGGTCTATGAGGCATTGGTTCAGCTTTTCTTGAAAGGCTTGATTCTACAGGGCCTTCGTGCTCATTTTAGGGCCTGATGCTGCGCGAAGCTGAGCACCCTGTAGAAGATACCTGTCTCTTTTTAGGAGAGAGCCCTTATTCACTGAGAATTGTGAGCTTGAAAGGTTTGTAGCATTGAACTTAACAGGCCTTTGGGTTTCTGTCCAGATTTCACTTGGCTCTTTTGTACAGTGTGTCCACTTAAAAGGAAATTGAAAAATATTTTCTCTAAACGAGTTGCTAACTACCGTACTGTACCTGGGCTATCAGTTACTGTAGAAGAAGTTAAAATGTCAGAAATTTAAAATTGCTTGGGAGTGGACATTTTATATAGTACTGACACTGGGATTTGTTATCTAGCATGAGAAGCATTTGCTAACTTCTTTAATGTTTTGAAAATATCACAGTTGAAATATGACCCTGTAATCTATTTTCTAATCCTAGTATGTCTCTTATTAATACTCCACATTTTTATTTTATGGTGCGTGCGCTGATGCAGCAACATTTTTGCTTTAATAGGATAGTTAACACAAATGATGTTTTTTCTTGATTAACACAACATTTTCTTTCCCATACATTGTAAGTTATGAAATAATCACTTCCAGTGAAAAATTGCAATCAAGGCTAGTCATGGATTATACGATTTTTACGGTACTCTGCAATTTTCAGGTCTACTTTTCGTCATCAAACATTTTAGGAGTATTCCTCCGTCGTTTATTTGATATGAAACTTTGTAGACATATTTTAGGAAATGCTGCCCTTTCTGGGATGGAGACTTTTGCAAAAGTTGCAGCTTTAAAATTGTTGAAATGAAGTCTGAAACAGAAATCACTAAGATAGGGTAAGCATTAAAAATTACCACAGTGATGCCGGCCGAGAAGGAAAGTGCTTTGACGGGACTGGTGAGTAACACTTCTCCTTACTTCCCAGAGTGTTGCCCATGCCAGGAGTGACTCTCACCCCAGCTGTCTGAAGTGTCTGAGGGATGCTCATTTACTAAGCGCTGGCACATCTGCTGTGAATTCGTCTCTTATGAAAAAGGACTGGGGGGCTAGGCCAAGGCTATCCTGATGAAAACCACACTTAGACTGACTTTGGAGCCACGCTGGTCAGACTTGGGACTGAGCACCTTGCAGAGCGCTGCTCTCACAACACAGGTTTCTTGGCATGGTTCCCCTTCTCCAGTCCAAGAGGGGACACGCCTTGGAAGCTCAAAAAGACATGTGAGGGAAGTGCAGCAGAGTGCGACCCACCTCGAGCCACTCTCCACCTGTGTTCCACAAACAGGAACATTGACTCTGCCCTGCTTGCAAGTACCTTGAGTCAAGTTTAGGACCATCCACCAACACTGGAGATAAGGAACATCCTGATACCGGGATTGCTGTGCCATTCATCCTGGAGTCTACCCTTACCTTGACAACTGGCTGATCAAGGGCTGGTCCAAGGTTAGGTAAAATCTAGCATCAGCCTGGTCCAAGCTACCTTCCGTGCCTTGGACCTGTCGATAAATAAGCAAAAATTGGCTCTCATCCCCATCCAAATGACTAGCTCAGTCGTTTTTCCATTAATACCTCACATGATGTGCTTTGTACAAGATTTGTTGCAGTTGTATAACAGTGGCAATATTAAAGATTTAAATGGGCATGTTTCAATCATAGACTCACACTAAACTTTCCATAACTACTACTGTTTGAAATGTTTTGCTCATGCCCATTCCGTGACCCACTGTCCTGCCCATCTGTCAGAATTAGCTGGCAAGAAGGAACTGAGAGCGTGAGGGACCTTTATACGAGGGTATAATCACGCAGCACCAAAGGGCAGTAGAACCGGTCTGACTGATGCTGCTGAGGGGAAAATATCCAGTGACTATGCACAAGGTGCATGCAAACCTCACTAGGATTGAACATGAGCAACACGTCTCAGAGAACAATAATTATAGAAAGATTAGTAACAGTTTTTTATTTCAGCATCATGGTTATTTGGTCTTTGAACTTGTGTAGGCCATATCAATTCCATTGGCACCTCGAATGGCAAACCTTGTCAAGAGGTGAAACATTGAATAAGCATGGAAACCAAACTCATCTCTTGCTTGTCAGGAAAGGGACAGGTTGTCAAAGAAGTGAGGAGAAAAGTGTCATGCTTGTGCTGTACGTGATATGTCCATAGTGGACTTCATTCTTTAGGGCAGTCAATCCGGTATCTTTCACATGCTCTAGCACAGAAGAGAATATAAAGGGAAAGTTGTAGTCCAGCACGAAGCTCAAGTTCAGAGACGGGGAAAAAGCTTATTAAGTACTTTTAGCAGGAGGAACACGAGTGTTCTGTATGTTAGCTTCAACTTCTGTTTAGTCTGAGAGGAACAAAGCAATCATTGGAAAAGACAGACAATATCCTCCCCCACACTTAGTAGCACAAAAGATGGGTGGGACCGTTATGGTGGAAAACGTGCTCCTCTTAGCTTCATATAACATATTTCACTTAAACCATTTAGAACAAAAATCTCGGAGTAATGCACTTCTGCGCTAAATAGCAAAGCTCTGCTGAATCCTCCAGTACTCGTATTTATAACAGCAATAGCCTCAGGAGTCAACTGTTTATTTATCAATTGTTAATTGAGATGATGTTTACTCATGATTGCAAACAGATGATTAATTTATAGCATAGTTTTATTACTATGATAGTGAAGAGATCATTAGAAAGAAGGATTATAATAGACTTCTCTTCACTTGTGAATCTGGTAATAAAGATTGACTAATATAATTAGATATGGCTTTATAACAAATACTATTAAATTGAGTCTGGATTTTGTTTAAATGCTCTGGCCTGTTATCTTAAACTTATTAGCAGGGTATATGGGTTAAGTAGGACCCCTGCCTACACTGTTTACTGTCTCCTTTGGAGATTAAAGTAGCTCTGTACTTGTTGTGTAAATTGCAATATTATGCTATACATATGAGCATGATTTCTATTGAAAAATTCTTTTTTTAAATAATTACTGAAAGCAAGTAAAAATGTGATTTTAGTCTTGAGTTTTAACATGGGATGATGTTAAACTTTAATGTTGATAATCAGTTGACCAAGATTAACTCAGGGAGCTGGCATTAGGCTCTTTCATTTGAAGAGCCTGGCATGTCTTTTGCATAATTCCATTTACTGGATGCCTGAATTAGAATTTCATGGGATCATAACAGCACTCCTATGAAGCATTTTAGTTTTTTCTTCCCCAGAGAAGCTTGTCTCCTTGCAGCTCCTTACTGCGTTTCTGGGGGAATTGAGAATGGAGAACAATAGCTAGGATGGAACGATCCCAAGGATTTTAGCAGAATTTATGAATAAATCTGTCCTCGTACCTTCCCCCGATTAATAATCCCTTTTCACCTTTTAGCGAGGAGTTGTGTGTGCATTATTTGGTGAAACTGCCCCAGAGTGGTTAGCATTGCAGCAGGATTTATTCTTTATTATGCTAAATAATATTGAGGAGTCTGCACTTGTCCGCTCAAATGTTAGGTGAAGATTTAATGGGAACCCAAGTCAGAAAGAAAATGTGGGCAATCTAATGCAGTCTGGGAAGGGGGATGCTGACACAACCTGCAACTCTTTTAAGAACATAAGAACGGCCATACCGAGTCAAACCAAAGGTCCCTCCAGCCCAGTATCCTGCCTTCTTTCAGTGGCCAATGCCAGGTGCTCCAGAGGGAATGAACAGAACAGGAAATAGTCAAGGGATCCAGACACCGCTTTTTCTTTGCTTATTATCAGCAGTCCAGCAATGGACATTTTGAACTGGATGAAAATATGCAGTGGTACCACTTTGAATATTACCTTGGTATTTTGGTTATCATTAGGGATGCGCAGATTTCTTTAACCAAAATAAGAATCAATCCCAATCTTTTTCCTGTAGCACAAACACTCTAACAAGTGGCAAGATTCAGGAAAACATGATCTTTAGGTGTGCTGCATGCTTTCCACTTTCTTATGTCTGATCTTTTATTGGGTGGATGTGACACACTTCTCTCCCTCCTTCTGGCCCCACTTGCTTCAAACTGAGGCTTCCCTTGCAACCTTCATACCAGCATGCAAACTCCAGAGTGTAACAAGAAGGACTTGAGTCTGAGAAGTCCTCAGCATCCACTCACTGAAGTCAATGGGCTCTGTGGTTGCTGAGCACCTGTCAGCATCAGGCCCGAGATGAGTTTGAAAGCATTCATATGATGAGCTGAGGCTTAAAAACCCTTATTATTTATAATGGGAAATGAAAAGTTCCTGCCCTGTGGGTAGAAAATGCACTGCACTGTGAGTGCAGTCATTGCTATGCTGTTGTATTTGCTGTGTGCTCTGTGTTCAGATGCACAATATTATCCACAGCCACAAACGACAAGTCTGGAGTCACGCTGCCATCCCCAGTCAAAAAATATTTCAGTATTTTAGTACTTTAAAAAAAATGTGTGTGTGCATTTCCTTTTCCCTAAGCCCTTCCTTGCACAAACAGTTTTGGAAAAGATTTATAGAGTTTTATTATTTTAATTGTTGAAAAATGCATTTGGAAATAGTCCCGTTTACAAAGTTTGAAAACTGGGAACTAATGTTCCAACAATAGATTCCTTGCAGCAAACTTTATCACTCCATCTGTACAGAAGAGTAGCTGGAAACTGGGGACTTTAAAGGCCTGTGAATCAAATGACTCTAACAGAAAGGATTTACAAGTGCTGAAAAGAACCAAAGAGTGTCTCTTCAGAGAGAGGTTTACAGTGGTTCTCAAACTTTTTCTATTGGTGACCCCTTTCAGATACCAGGCCTCTAAGCGTGACCCCCCCCCCCCTTAGGGGTTGGGGCAGGGGCCGGGCTGGGGTGCCACCCTTAGAGGTCAGAGGGGCAGGGGCCAGGCTGGGGGTCTTAGCCCACGAAAGCTCGTGATCCCTAAGATCTGTTAGTCTGTAAGGTGCCACAGGACTCTTAGTCTGGATCTGCAAAAGCGACAAACATGGCTACCCCTCTGATACTATCTCTGAAGATAAGACGAGGAAGACTTTGTAGCACCTTAAAGACTAGTCTTCTTCATCTTATCTACGGATACAGACTGAGTCCTGTGGCACCTTACAGACTAACCGATCTTAGAGATCACGAGCTTTCGTGGGCTAAGATCTGTTAGTCTGTAAGGTGCAACGGGACTTTTTGTCGCTTCTTCAGAGATAGTTTCCACAGTAAGGTCCTGCCAGTCTGAGCCATAGCACAGCAAGTAAGGACAACCCAACTGATCCCAAATGACTTGATGGGCCAAATGGTGAATTGCAAATTCTCAATCCCAATCTCCTAAGAAATCAGTTCTCAAAATGTGACTTCCCTCCCCCCTTTCCTTTGCATAGAAAGACAACTTCTTTTGATTGTTTGCAGTGTTGTAGCTATGTTGGTCCTGAGATACGAAAGAAACAAAGTGAATGAGGGCTGAAGCAATATATTTTATTGGATCAATTTCTGTTGATGGAAGATACAAGCTTTCAAGCTTCACAGAGCTCTTTTTTAGATCTGGGAAAGGTAACCATAGTGTTGCAGCTAATATAAGATTGTAAAGCAGAAGGGGTTAACATGTCGCAAGAAAACACAAAGTGAAGTGTACATTTCTGGAGTCATAGTTCAAAGGAGGGCTAGAGAGACAAGGTGGATGAGGTAATATCTTTTATAAAACCAACTTCAGTTGGTGAGAGAGACAAGCTTTCAAGCTTACACAGAGCTCTTCTTCAGGTCCTAATATCCTGAGGTCAACACGGCTACAAGAACACTGCATACAAAGGAGAGTTCATAAGTTATGCATTGTTGTGATGAGCCATAGAACCAGTTTCTCTGTTGAGACCATGATTTTTAGTGTTTAGCAGAGTCATGAATTGCTTGTCTTTTGAAGGTGTTGTGCAGGTTTTCTTTGAGGAAGAGGAAAGATGTTTTTAAATGCTTTGTATAAATCTGTTGGCAAATTTTTACAGCATGTGAGTTTTCTTCTCTGGCACTCAATCCCAGGGCTTTTAATTCACCCACACGTGGAAGTAAGTAGTTATCTTCAGACTCAGTTGCTCACCCTTTGAAATGTTGCACATGAAGGGTATAAAGGATTCTGCTTTGGTCCCTTCCCAACAGAGATGTGTGGTGGGAAATGAATAGGGGACCCATTGGGAGAATGGAGTGGATAGAAAATGGTGAAAAGAAGGAAAGAGAAAAACCACAAAGATAAATACAGAGTTTAAAAGGATGAAAGCTGAGTCTGAGGGAAGGGAAAGCTAATACTGTGGAAAAGACATTTGAGGAAAAGTGGCAAATAGAGAAAAAGGAAAGTAAGTAACCTTGTGTAATATAGATCCACCCTAATTTTCCTGAAATGAGTGATCAATATTACCTTTGTTTTGATTCTGATGGAACCAAAATAACCACTTTTAGGGAGTCTACTGAGAGCTAATATTACTGAGGGAAGTCTGCTGGACTGTGGAGGTGGGTAAATGCAGCTCTATATGAATAGATGCAGACTTTTGTGCTCAAAGAACCTCACATTTATTTAGCAGTGTATAGGAAGAACCTTCCAAATGGGATGGGTTTCTTTTACCTTCCCCCAAAGAACGTGATACTGACCTCTTAAGTCAGGATACTGGTACCATATGGTCCACTGGTCTGATCCCGACTGGTAATTCATAAGTTCCCATGACCCTACTAGTTCCTTGTGAGCTATAAATTAAATAGTCCCTGGGATCCTTGTTGTTAATTTATAAAATTATACATCAACCTGATGGATGTTGTGCTTTGAACATAAGTGAAAACGGAATCTAAAAAGACAAACATTATAACATTATATCATCATTACTGTTTTGAACTTGCTTCTATTCCTTAGGGCTAAGCTGCTTTATCATTAGCCTGTAGTCAGAGCATATGATTTGGAGACATTAAACAAATACAAGTGCAGGCAGACTTTATAGAAATTCATGAAAACTGCATGTAGCTTGGCACATGAAAGACCTGGGTGCTAATCACAATCTTTAGAATAGGTTGGAATAATATCAAATGTATATAGCATCTGCAGTCCCAAAGGATTCCAAAGGGATGCTGCAAGTGCTTAAGTTATCTGAACGTCAGGCCATTTTTAGATGTGTGTGTAACATTAGGCATATACTGTACATTTGAGAATCTTGGCCAATGTACATAAAGTAACTACTTCTTGAGTTGATTGTTGTTCTGGTTCATCATCTTAAGTTCCAAAGTATACTACAGACCAACATTTCACAAAAGAACCTACAGTTCTTTAGTTGTTGGAAAAGTAGAAAAGCAAGCCTGGCACAGCTGTTGTTCTTAAAGCAGTTTGTTGACAGCCATGCAGACATAATAAAATTGTAATTAATTTAACAAAGCTGTATACTGAGGCAGCTGAAGTCCCCACTGGAGTTCTTCCATAGTTTCCCAGCTGTTGTCTGTTTTCTTCACACGAGAAGGGTTTGAATCGTATTTTAAACCTTCAAGAATTTACATGTCTCCAGATATATTGTGTATTTTATTCTGGACTGGAAAAATGAAGCCAGTGATAAACTGCACTTATTGCTTGACCTTTTCATTTCTCTGACATTAGACACAAAAGGTCACAACAGCTTATATCCCATCCAAAACAGCAGTAAAGATTCAGAAGACTTGAACAAGGGATTGTCTTGATTAAACACATGTAAAGGAATAGTCTGTTTATAAGTGTAACCTGTAGCCTCATTTATACTTTTATGACATTTCTTACTGGAGATGAGCATTTGAAGATGAAAGTCTTTGAAGAAAATGGAGACCATCTCTGAAAATCCAAAGGCATTTGGACAGCATACTGTCTGCATTCCACACTTATTGTGGTACTTTCCCAAACAATCTGGCATGCACGCCTGTAGCATATCTGACTGGAGCACAATCATTGCATTATGCTTTGTTTTTGCTGGCATTAAATTTGCAAGAGTGGGTAGAGCGGAAGTCTGTGTAATCCCCACATTCGCTATAGAATTGTGATTCAGCTTGCAGTGTCAACCCAGGTTAGCCTCCTACTATTTCCAAATAGGAACAGCTAGCTAGGAATCATGAAGTCTACAGCAAAATCACAGTGCACAGAATTAGTTCAACTGATGTTTCCTCTTCCTAATGCTTTCTGTTTATATTGAGGAGAAAGATGGTTGTCAGTTGCATTACAATTTTAGAGAGTGAGTGGGACTGAAACAAGATGGATTTAAATGAGCCAAATGACTGCAGTTTACAAGAGGGAAATTACTTCAGATATTTTTTCCCACTTAAAATAGGGAAGGAGGAGAAAGGAGGACCAACTAAAGCTGGGCAAATAATGGGGGAAACAATTCACAAAGAATTCATTTAAAACCACTAAATCTGTGTGCTGCTAGTAAATTATTTGCACATTGTATGAAGAATGGAAAAAATATTAATTCATTTATTTGAAAAAATATAGTGACATTTATCAAAGTAGCTATTCAGTGCTAGTGTTAAATAGCCCCATCTCTTAATATGAAACCTTGGTTCCAACTTCAATAAAGAACTTTGGAAAAAATCCTTGAGCTATTGACACTTGCTTTACTTAATAGTCATTGTAAAAGATAAGTTTTTACTTCTTTAGTATTAGAAGAAAAATATATTTATTTAATAAATAAAATAAAATATATGGAGATATACCTATCTCTTAAACTGGAAGGACCTTGAAAGATCATTGAGTCCAGTCACCTGCCTACACTAGCAGGACCAAGTACTGTCCACAGACAGATTTTTTTTTTTGCCCCAGATCCGTAAATGCCCCCCTCAAGGATTGAAATCACAGCCCTGGTTTTAGCAGGCCAATGTTCAAACCACTAAGCTATCCCCCCCAGACTTTTTTAAAGGCCAAAATTTTTTTTTACAATGGTTTGAAATACTCGAAGTACGCTGGTTGTTAGAAGATGAACATTTCACACTTTTTGAAAAACAGGCCCCTCAGATGTTTTAAGTCAGGCATCCAAAGATAGCCAAACTCTCTAGTCACTGTTGAAAATCTTGGCCCATGGTGTTGATGATGATGATGATATTCAAATTAAGTAATAGGTGACTGAACTGGTGCTATGAACTCTCTTATGAAACCTAGTGTCCTATAACCTGCCAGTTCCAGCCTTCAAAGAGAAAACAAAGCACAGTTGGTGGCCTGCTTAAGCAGTCTGACTTAATGGGGATATTACATTGTAGGCAGGGAACTGTGCACCTGGAAAAAAAACACCATCAGGAAGGAAAGAGAGGGATACCTTGAGGTGATACCAGGAGCCTAGAGTAAGTGCCTTTGAGGGACCAAGGAGGGAGAGTCCAGGTGCAGGTGCTCTGAACTGTGCACTGTGGACACTCCATTGTCTTTCTCCTAGGGCACTGTTTTTTCTCTCCACTGCTAACAAAAGATAAGAAAAGGAGTTCATTGTTCAGCCGTATGCAGTGCATTAACTTAAACACCTTAGGTTTCAGAGGCCAACATTTGGTATATCTTTTATCATATCTGTCAGCAGAATCTTTCATAATTTGAGGGACTTTTACAGAAAAATGGACCAAATCTATCCTCTGTGTAGCCAGTCTGCTCTTTTATGGGTATTGTTGAAAGATGATGATCAGCAGTGATGAGAAGTTCACAAACAAATTACTTCTGAAAAGCCAGGTCATATGCATTTGTCCTGATATCAGACAGAGGTTTTATCTTTTGGGTTTAATTAAGGGAATCACCCTGGGACTCTTTTCATTACTCGGTGATCACATGTTAGTGCAAATGCTCAATAAGAATTAAAACACAGACTGTCAAAGAAGCCTAAGAGAATTAGGTGCCCAACCCCTATTCTATTCCAATGGGATTTGGTCGCTCAGCTCTCTTAAGCCATTTTGAAATTTCCACCATTTGGGATTTTTTTTTTTCATGTTTAGCTTTAGGAACTTGTGTAAATGGGAGGCCACAGGAGTTGCCCAGTGAGTAGCTAGTGAACTCTGCAGGGTTTTCAAATTGTATCTGGTAATGTCTAATTCAGTCCAAATAGTTGCTGTGCATAGTACTTATCTTAATCCAGCCTTGCTCTTGCTGGATTCTACTAACTGAGGGGATTTAACTGCTTTCTGAACCAGTGTGAATCTTCCACCATGTGTTCACATGTTAGCAGTGTGCTGGCTATCAAACAGATATAAATTAGTAGTTGTTGCTACTTACCCAAGCCATACGAAAGAACAACAACAACTCTGGATACATTTGTATATGACTTTACAGCACCACTCATGAAAACAGAAGGAAACTATTTCATTGCTAAGTCTCAAGTGACTAGGCTGGCATGGCTGCTGCAATTTTTGTAGATGACTTGAGAAATAGTTGTTATCCATCTGTGAGGAACAATGAATGTGCTAATGGCTAGACTGGCAGGGCTGCACTTGAAGCCACTCTGCACAAACACCTTAGTCAGCAGTCACAGGTGGGGGGGATATACCTGTAACTGTGAAAACATCTCAGATGTGTTACTTGGTTTTACTGTACTGTTACCAAGAACTTCACCTAAGGCTCTGCCTGCTGCAGTTACAATCATATAGCACCTAGTGTGCTAGGTGCTGTACAATTATGTGGAAAATGACAGTTTCTGCTCCAAAGAACTTCCATACAATTAAAAGAAACAAGACAGACCAAGGGTGGGAGAAAGAAATCTTTTCCTTCTGATCTTTATCGCCCTGGCAACTCAACCCAGGACTTCTGAGTCTTAATCGAGCCCCATAACCACAAGGGCATTCTTCTTTTGTTTGTGAAACCTGATGTTGTCTAAAAAAGAAACACCTAACTTCAGCCTCAATTTAATTGGGCATAACTCCTATTCAAGTTCATGTTGGTGCTCGATTAGCCTAGGGTTGAATTTGACCTGGCACTGATTTGTAAGTTGACATAATTTGTGCTCTGCTGTGGAACCATGTGTGCTTCTAAGCATTCTAATTCACTAAAATTTTTGTTATCAAAAATTGAAGGGAAAATCTGTTCTGCCACCATTATTAAGGATTTAAAATGGAGAGTCTCCGAGTCACGTGTACAGTATAATAGTTCCCATTAATAAGACATATACAATCACAACTTGTTTCCTTTTAGAAAGATATATGAACATTCACCCAAAAGTATAGGCTAGGATTTGGGGCTTTTTTTCTTCCTTTCTTCTTTTTAAGGCCACTGATATTATTGTAATGTTTTTACTTTAAAAGTAAATGTTTTCCCTTTGCAGATTATAATATTTTTTTTCAAGATAGTTAAATTCAAAATTGACTTTGAAGAGTTACAAAGGATCTTTCAAATCTGGGTTGTAAATTAGCTGTTACCACTCAACAAAGAGATCTTGGAGTCATTGCAGATAGTTCTCTGAAAACATTTGCTCAATGTGCTGCAGCAGTCAAAAAAAAGTTAACAGAATGTTAGAAACCATTAGGAAAGGGATAGATAATAAGACCATAAATATCATCATGTTACTATATAAACCTGTTGGACACCCACACCTTGAATCTATCTATATATATAAAAGTCAAATGGTGTATGCGTGTATGTATGTATGTATGTATGTATGTGTGTATGCTTACTCCTTCCACACCGTTTGAGCTAGAGACTTGAAATTTGGTACAGTTGTAGGTCTTAGGGTGTTAATCAGGGTAAGAGTCGAAAATTTTTCAAATCTCACCTCTGACGCCCCCCCGGGGTGAAATTCTTTAAAGGCCAATCACATCAGCTGGGCAGCTGCTGTTCTCTGTGACATAGTTATGATGTCATAATACCCCCTCCAACAGACACTGCACTTGCTCAGCTCTCTGCCCCCTCCCCCCTCAAACAGACCCCGGAATCCCTCAGCTCTCTGCCCCCTCCCCACCTCCAACGGACCCGAGTCGGGTTTGGTCAGAGGGTAAGTGAAGTGGGGGTGTCGGGTTTGGTCAGAGGGTAAGTGATGTGGGGGTGTCGGGTTTGGTCTGGGGGGGTGGGAAGGTGTCTGGGTGGGTGAGGGGTGAGGTGGGGGGGTTGGGGTTGGTCAGGGGGTGTTGGGTTTGTGGGGGGATAAGGTGGGGGTGTTGGGTTTGGTTGGGAGTTGAGGAGGGGGGTCGGGGTTGGTCGAGGGGTAAGTGAGGTGTGGGTGTCGGGTTTGTTTGTGGTGGTAGTCGGGTTTGGTTGGGGGGGGAAGTGAGGTGGGTGTGTCAGGTTTGGTCTACGGGGGGTGAGGTGTGGGTGTTGGTCAGGGGGTGTTGGGGTTGGTAGGGGGAGACGTGGGGGTGTTGGGTTTGGGTGGGGGGGTGAAAATGTGAGTCGGGGTTGGTCGAGGGGTAAGTGAGGTGGGGGTGTCGGGTTTGGTCAGGGGGGTGAAGTGGGGGTGTCAGGTTTGCTCTCTGCCCCCTCCCCCCTCCAACGGACCCCGCACTTGCTCAGCTCTCTGTCCCCTCCCCCCTCTAATGGACCCCGCACTCGCTCAGCTCTCTGCCCCCTCCCCACTTCCGATGGACCCAGGCAACGCCGGGTATTTTCGCTAGTATTGCATAAAGTTCTGGTCACCTATCTAAAAAAAGATTGTATTAAAATTGGAAAAAGTACAGAGATGGGCAACAAAAATTATTAGGGCATGGAACAGCTTCCATACGATGAAATATCAAAAGACTGGGACTGTTGATCTTAGAAAAGAGAAGGCTGAAGGTAGATATGATAGAAGTCTATAAAATCACCAATGCCATGTAGCAAGTAAATAAATGTTATTTAACTCTTCGCATAACACAAGAACCAGTGGTTACCCAATGAAATTAATAGTTAGTAGGTTTAAAACAAACATAAAAAAGTACATAGCACAATGCACAGTCAACTGGTGGAACTTGTTGCAAGGGAACATTGTGAAGGCCAGAAGTATAACTGGGTTCAAAAAAGAGTGAGATAAGTTCCTGAAGGACAGATTCATCAATTTCTGTTAGTGAAGATTGTCAGGGGTGCAATATCATGCTTTAGGTGTACCTAAACCTCTGACTGCCAGAAGCTGGAACTGGATGATGGGGATGGATCACTCAACTGCCCTGTTCTGTTCATTCCCTCTGAAGCACCTGGCATTGGCCACTTTTGGAAGACAGGGTACTTGGCTAATGGACCATTGGCCTGAATCAGTATGGCCATTCTTATGTTATTTTAAGTCTGTCCGGGGGTGTTACTCAGAAACACATCACAACCATGGAAATAGAGATATGTGGGATATATCTAACTCATAATACAAACATGTAAACAAGATCATCATACTTGATAAATCGTAACATTTTCACAGATCACCTACATGGCCTATCTGGTCATATTCCTTGCAATTGTATATTATTGGTATCGACAATATCATAAAGTGTCTCCAATATTCCATACCACTTCAGGTCTGTAAACTTCTCAGCAGACCTGCAAAGTGTTGTCTGTGGATTAGACAGTATTTCTGAAGACGGTTTCATTGTTTACTTCTGTTTTGCTATGAAGTTTTGTGTTTGTGGCAGGGCCGGTGACAGGGGGGGTACTATGGGTAGAGCTGTACCGGGCCCCGGACTTTAGGGGGGCCCCGGTACACAGCAGTACCTGTAGTCATCCCCCCTTGTCGCCGGCCCTGGAGAGCGGGGAAGGGGCGGGGAGGCGGCACGGCTCTCCTCCGGACGAGTGCGCGTCCCTGGCAGGAGCAGTGAGCCCGGCCGGTGGCAGCGGCGCAGTCCGGGGGAGAAAGTGTGTGTGGGGGGAGGGAGCAGCAAGGGTGGCTCGCGCCGCTCCCGGGCTCGTGCTGCCACCAGCCGCTGTCAGCTGGGGGGTGGAAGCGCCGGCTGGGCTGCGGGGTGGGGGTCCCGGCTGGGCTGGGGAGCCCCCCAGCCGCTGTCAGCTGGGGGGGGGGAAGTGCCAGCTGGGCTGGGGGGGCCCCCCAAACGATCAGAGTAGGGGGCCCCCAAATTTCTGTCGCCGGCCCTGGTTTGTGGGGATCCAGACTTCAGATCTATCACTGCATTTGGTTTTGTTTGGTTTTCTTTTGAATTGTGGCTTTGCCACAGAGGGTCAGATGAAGTCAGAACTCAAACTGAAAGTAAGAGGGTATAAAACTGTGTAGCAGCTAACATGTTACCAAAGTTAATTTGAAAATTCTGACCCTGTGTTGACATTTATTAATGCTATTTTGTTTTTATTAAATGAACAAGAAACACTAACTCCTGGACATGCATGTTTAATCTGCCTTTCGCATGTCGTTCCCTTTTTCAATTCATTAGTGTGACGAAAAGTCCTAAAAGGGCTTAATCCATTTGATAACTAAACTGTCTGCAAGTTTTTAAATAAAACCTGTCTTTTGATCCAGCTCATGTCTGAAAATGAGTCCTCATGGGCTTATTCTGTCCTGTATGGCAATAGCCTATCTTAGGGAAAGAAATACATTTTCAGCTCACTGTGTTTCCTATTCTTCCATCAAGGGTGGACATGATTTGGCCTACCACAGAAATAGCCAAGGATTCCTGCCCCCTTTAACTCATGGATATCAGCTGACCCACAAAAGCCCCTTTCCCCCTCTCCTGTCTTTTGCTGGTGCCCGCAGCATCTGTGCTTCCTTATCTCCCCCAAGAATCTCCTTATAGAGGGATTTCACAGTTTGAAGGAAGCAGCAACACAAGTTAATAAAGGCCTCAGTGTAGTCTATTGATGCTGATCCCCCAGGGCCTGTTGAAATAACTCAGTCCTTTGAGAATGGGGGAGTTGTAATGCCTAGCATTCTATGGGTGCACGAAAGAGTTTGTGTTGCATTGAGCTACCAACATAATTATGAAAAATCAGCTGCTGTGGTTTGAGCACAGACTGTTTTGTAAAGTTGTTAGGAGTGGGGACAGAAGCACTGCCATTAAGCATGAAGGCAACATCCTTGCATGAGAAAATGTGCTTGAGAAATAGTCAAGTATTAATATATAACCTGAACAATGTGAGTGCAGCATATTGAAGATTTATAAAAAAGCGAGCAGCCCAGTCTGAGCCTTGATTGAAATGAATGTATGGCATGGTGTGGATACCCGAAGCCCTATTCCCTGATGGGGGGGCTCTGTTGATGGGTTACATCAGCCCCAAAGTCCTTCCCCTGGCTACACAGAGATGTGACTTGTAGGCAGTGTGACTTGTCAGTGTAGTTCTTGTAGTTTCCTACATCTCACTTGTGATGATATATTGCCCCCCTGCTCCCTTTATTCCTCCCCCCAAATCACATTGGACCTGATCTAGTGTAAGTCCTATGAAGTGAGGCCAGTTTACTTTACCTAGTTCAGAAGCTATACTTGATTGCATCAGTTTCCAAATTACTTACTACTACACTAGAATAGAATTTCTGAAGTATGTTTTTGAAATTGAGTTCTGAAGAAAAAGTCCCCAGTCACTATTGCTGTAATTTTCCAGGATGAACAGACTAAGAAAATGAAAGTTTACTATTTAAGTAGATTCTTTTGTAGGCATGAAATTTAATTTTCTTACTATTTAACTGAGGCTGGCATATAATTTTTCATAATTTAAAGCCATGTGAGCAAGGCACAATGTTTCTAAATATAAAATTTCTTATGTACTTAGGCTGTATGGTTTGCCATATAACCCTGTGAAATATTACTCATGATTTTCAAGTTGACCTTGAAAGGAGTGCTGGAGCAAAATTTGTATGCCTCCACACATTAAGAGAAACAGAATGGTCCATTTCACAATCCTGAAAATGTTTTAAATCTCCTATGTGTTAAGCTTTAATAAGTAGAAGGTTGGACCTAGGTTTGATTAGACTACGATAGTGTTTCTAATGAATACTTCAAGTATTAGGATCCCTTTATTTGATTTTCCTAAGATTTTTTTTTTTAATTTTCTCTGGAACTAAAAAAGCATTTAGAGAGAAAAACAGATGCTGTTTCCTGCTCTAAAACCTGTATTATAAAAGTTGCCAAAATCAATGTTCTTCATGGCATTTAAGACTCAGGATCAGCAAAAATAAAATTCTCACCGTCTTCTTTATCAGACTTTGGTCTGGCAATGTAAATGTAGACATTTAATGTTTTTAACATAGATATTCTGTTTCAATGCATGGGGGAGGTAGGGCATGCATGTCTGGTTGGGATTCTTTGAAGATGCCCCCAAGACTTCCTTCAGATCAGATCACACCTCACAAAAAGACTTAACTGAGTCCAAGTTCCTTTTTTTATTGGTCTTCAAAAGCATTAAAGAAGTCACTGAAAATAAGGAATCCTTTCAGAAGAGATACAGTGTGAATTGGATCTTTGTGAAGCTGTTTAAAAAACCTTAAGTAGGAAGTGTTATCTTCACTCATTTCTTTCAGTATCATGTGAACATTTAACCGAAAAGTTGACATTCCTATCATAGTGCTGTGTGTATTCTTCTCCTGTCCTACACAGTCATTTCCCACATTTGTCAAGGCAAAGGTTGAACGGGGTATGGACAAGGGAAATAGGTCGCCCATTTATTCCTATCTGTCAGGAGTTCACTTTGTCATGATAACATTCAAGGAGTATATTTATCTATCCTGCTACTGGAGGTTAAAGGAAGGGTAAAAAAGAAGAAGGGAAGAAATCATGTTTAAAAAGTTTACAAACTCAGTTGCAAAAACTGTAAACAGAGAGAGATTTGCAGTGGAATGTGTAAAATACTGCTGCATTGATAGCGATATGACTGCTAGCTGCTACAAAGCCGTTCATATAAACAGAGGAACGCTTGCTGCAGATTGGGTCTGTTTTGCCTTAACGTCTGAGGAACACATTGCTTTCAAAGTGAATTCTTAGGTGTCACTTCCCATAACTTATAGCAGAAGATTACAAAGCTACTGATATAACATATTAATTTGATGGACAGAATTATACCCCCAACGCTTCCTGCTCTCCCCAATGACGCACACTAACTTAGTGTGCTGTGACAGCTGCCTTGATTTACCACCAGGCTGGGAGGCCAAGTGGGAGAGGGAACATTCACATGAACGCAGGGGCTGATACTGGCCCACAGCCTAGTTTATAAAGCTGCCCTGTAATTCACCACAAATGTGTCACCATTAAAAAGGAAAAAAGGATTGCAGATAATAAATACTCTTTAATTTATTAGCTAACAACAAAGAGATCAGAGCCAGTTGTGATGTGATTGTTTGACATAATATTGTCAAGGAAAAAAGCTAAGTTGACCAAAGATGTATATTACACATTCAAGCAGATGCATCAACTCTTGGCTTGTCACAAGCAGAGCTAAACAAAACGCCAAACAGAGGAGAGAACTGGCAAACAGCACAGTCATTTATCTCCAAAAGAGACACATTCAAGAGCAAGTGAAATAAGACATAGTTCTTTGGGCTTGGTCAAGGGCCAGGTTCTAACTATTATAAATTAAATGTTTTGTGTATCGTATTTGGCAACTGCAGCAGCTCTTACCATGTTGGTCGTGGTAGGAGAGTGTTAGATTTTCCTGTTTTCTCTCTCCAGTCTTTTCTAAGTGACTGCTTTTGTTGTTGCGGGTGTTTGTGCATGCTAATAGTCCCAACACCTGATAGAAATGTATAATTATAGAAAATACAAATGAAGAATTCTTATGTTGTGTAACATAAGGAGAATTTTCCAATAAATCTTTTAGAAATCATTACTCCTTAAAAATCCCTCTTACTGAGCATTCTGCAGGATGTTTGACAATGCACCAAATTCTCATCAGTAAAATTAATTTAGGTTCATATGCTTTTAATCTGAGTTTTGAACTTCATGTAGTTTATTTTAAGGAGTCTTCTCTTGGCTTTTTTAATACTGGCATTGTTCGTGCCACTGCAGTTAAGTTTGTGTCAGCATTTCCATTATAAATTATGCTCAAGCAGTTTAGATGTCAGCTGTCTGGGGTGAAAATTGCCACAAGGTCTGAGCATGTATGGGAATGCTTTATTTGTAAAAAATTGATTTAAAAATAGGTTTATTAATGACTTCTCAAAATGGAACACTGCAATGTGTAGTGCCGAAAGGTGTCTAATCACCTTTCACACAGTATATTCTAATAGTGGAGGAAAAAGATATAAAATATGTGGCTCCAGCTTCCATTTTCTCTGCATTCGATTTAAAACTGGAAAAACACCATGGACTTTAGTGGAACTACACTGTATGTACACTAGTGTAACTGAGTTCAGAGTCTAGCCAATACATTTGACGATTGAATTGTATCATCTATATTTTGTCAAAAATTCCTAGATCTTCTATATAAACCACAAGTATTAAAAAGCAGGTAAATATGTAGTCTCTGTGTCTGAAAAGTATGGGAGACAGCGGAATTATTTAAGAGATGAAAATAAGGACCTGGAAAGTTGAGATATGGCTCTCTACCTCTGTGATATCTCTTTAACTACTGGTTACACGTTTGCAAAATGGTGCTACTCACTTTACCCACCTTTGTTTAATACTCCGAGATCATCTGATAAAAGGCACAATATAGAGTAATACTTATTAATTGTATTAATAGCTAGAATTCACAAAATGTGACATTTCCCACTGTACAGAATCCCAGCACAAAACCTATGCATGATTTAAACCTACAAAATAGAGCTCAGTTGATAATTAAGTGGTACATTGGTCTTGTGCAGGGTCTCAGCCATAGTGAACTCTGCAAAATAATTCAGCTGGAAGTCTAGTGTACTCTTGTAGAAGCAACAGCACATAGCTCAGCTAGGATCCTACAAACCTGAAAAGATCTAGCTACAGGAATATTGTCTGTTAAGCTGACATTGCTATGTAAACTTTCATACACTTCAAAGTACAAAGAAAAACGGAAAATTAAAACTACATTCGTGTACTGTAAGGACTGGCCTTTCTTTCTCTTTTGCCACCTAAATGCTACAGTGGTTAAGTTTCTAAGAGAGGAGGGGGATGTAGAATGCCATGTGACTGAAGGACAAAGGCCCAGATCACCCCCTTCCAGTCATTGTTCAGATTGGATGAAAATTCTCTAGCTAGGATCTGTGAAGAGGAATCTGCTTCTGTGCCTGCACAGATGGGAACCTTCTTCCCCCCACAAGGGAAATCAGAGGTAGGAGACTCCAAGGGAGAAGGACTTCATTGTATATGAACAGCTGTAAACTGGGGACCCTTGTGGCATTATGGACCACTGGCTTCTGGTCCATCAAACATACTGTGGGTTCTGAGATGAAAGCCCACTGCATATTGCTTCTGAAACAATCCATTAATAATCTGATGGGAAATTATTGTGGAAACTTGTCACATAGATGTTGCCCTATATGGTTTTCTTTTTTCCTGGATTAAGGGGACAGTCTGTACCAAAATCACTATATTAATACTGTAATGACAAAAGACAAATCCTGCTCCCACCTCCAATAGGGCCACAGGCTCCTAGAGAGAAAGAACCAGTTCCCACTATGCGAGTGCACAGGGGTCTTTAGAGGTGGGCCATGGTAGAGGTGTAGCAACAGGGACTTCATTGTTTGCTTCAATTAGTGCTTCATGTTGTTCAAACTTACAGGGAGAGAGAATCTTTTTTGGAGACCTTACAGTCTAAAAAAGAACCTCCTAGTCTCTTCCCCCCCACTTTTGCTTCCATGAATGTAGCTGCAATAGGGCCAGTGGGTGACTCCTGATGCTCTTTAGGGTTGGAAGGAAGATTTCTCCCCACTTTACCCTGAAGAGATCCCTGGTATCAAATGGAACTATTTGCAGGATCCACACAAACCAGTTAATGTGCACCATGCTAGTATGAACTCAGATATACCATTTGTGGTGAACTAATGCATTGTGTAGATGAGTCCCCAGTGTCCTTCCGCAGGGCCGGCGACAGAAATTTTGGGGCCCCCTACTCTGATCATTGGGGGCCCCCTACTCTGATCGTTTGGCCCCCCAACCCCTCCAGCCTATTCTCCTTCCCCCCCCCCCCGCCTGACCCGGCCCACCCAACCTAATCTTCTCCCCCAGCCTAACCTCCTTCCCTCCCCACCCATCCCTGCCTGGCCCACCCCACTGTTGGGGGTGATCTTCCTTCACCCCCCGCCCTGCCCAGCCTCCCCCCATCTCTAACCGCCTTCCCTCCCCCACCCCTGCCTGGCCTGGCCCATCCCATAAGAACATAAGAACGGCCATACTGGGTCAGACCAAAGGTCCATCTAGCCCAGCATCCTGTCTACAGACAGTGGCCAATGCCAGGTGCCCCGGAGTGAGTGAACCTAGCAGGTATGATCGAGCGATCTCTCTCCTGCCATCCATCACCCCCCTCTGACAGACAGAGGCTAGGGACACCATTCATTACCCATCCCGGCTAATAGCCATTTATGGACTTAGCCTCCATGAATTTATCCAGCTCTCTTTTAAACCCTGTTATAGTCCTAGCCTTCACAGCCTCCTCAGGTAAGGAGTTCCACAGGTTGACTGTGCGCTGCGTGAAGAAGAACTTCCTTTTATTTGTTTTAAACCTGCTGCACGCCAATTTCATTGAGTGGCCCCTAGTTCTTCTATTTTGGGAACAAGTAAATAACTTTTCCTTATTTACTTCCTCCACACCACTCATAATTTTATATACCTCTATCATATCCCCCCTTAGTCTCCTCTTTTCCAAGCTAAAAAGTCCTAGCCTCTTTAATCTCTCTTCATATGGGACCCGTTCCAAACCCCTAATCATTTTAGTTGCCCTTCTCTGAACCTTTTCTAGTGCCAGTATATCCTTTTTGAGATGAGGAGACCACATTTGTACGCAGTATTCAAGATGTGGGCGCACCATGGATTTGTATAAGGGCAATAAGATATTCTCCGACTTATTCTCTATCCTTTTTGTATAAGGGCAATAAGATATTCTCCGACTTATTCTCTATCCCTTTATCCCACCGAACCTAACCTCCTCCCCCCTCCCACTCCCAACCCAGCCTCCTGCCCCCCCATGCCTGACCCGCCCAGCTCAGCTTCCCCCCCCCCCCAAACCTCCTTCCCTCCCACACCCACCCCATCCAGCCTAGTCTCCTGCCCCCCCTCCCCGCCCGCCCAGCCTGGCCTCCCCGCCGGCTACCAGACATACCTGGGGACACTGCAGGGCTAGGTGCCCCAGGCGGAGGAGGGCTGGGTCGGGCCCCGGTCCACCCACCAGCCCCGCGCTAGCTCGACCTAAAAAAGTTTCCCCGGAACGCCGTGGCTGCCTCGCACACGCTGGCCCCGCGTCCCAGCATCACTCGAGCCGCTGCGCTCAACAGGCTGCCCAGTCCCTCGACAAACTGCACTCGGACGCCGCAGTCCCGGGAGCAGCCCAACGTGCCCCCCTGCCCGGCCTGCGAGCGCCCCGGGGCGCCTGCCTGTGCAGACGCGCTCGCCGCGGGGTGCCTCCCCCTGCCTGCTGCGGCCGGCCCTGGGAAGAGATGAAAGAGCCAACGCCGAAAGTCCTCACTGGGGCATCAAACTCCTGCCGACTTGCCGGGGAGTTTAGCTGGAGGGAACGGGCAGCGCGGGACTGGGTCCCAGCACGCTGCAGGGCAGGCAGCCGCTGCCCGCCGCCCCCGAAGGAAGGAAGCACGGGTACCTTGCGAGGTGATGGAGGGCGGCAGCCGGGACCGGCCCCTGTCAGACACCCAGAGGAAGAGGGGTGGGGGCGCGACTGGTTCCGGTGGGGAGCTCAGTTGGGCGGGAGGGCTCCCGCCCTCATCAGCTCAAGGCGGCAGCAGCTCCCCCATGACAGTGGTGCGAGCAGGGAATCCCCGGGAACTGTCTCGTGCCACCCCCTGTGTACTGGCCCCGGACTTAAGGGGGCCCCCCTTAAGTCCGGGGCCTGGTGAAGCTGTACCCGTAGTACCCCCCTGTCGCCGGCCCTGTCTTTCCGTATTGCCAAAGTGCATGATTTTACGGCAAATCTCACAACAGATATTTTTCTCAAAGCCCCAGCTTCTGGAGTCAAATTATTACATGAGAATTTGTTTCATTTTTAAAATAAAGTTTCTAACCCTCATGTGTTGCATAGAAAAGTTTTCAAAGGTGTCTGACTGCATCTCAAAGGTTCAGAACCAGAAGGCAAAGAAAAGGAACATACAATTTCAGATTATTAAAAATATTTGGTTTAAAATCATATAATCATTTATTTATTTTAGGGCCTTTGGTCATGATTTTGAACTTGTGGTGTTTGAGTGGTGTTTCTGATTTCTCTATGAAATAAAATTCACCTTTCTGTTTAAATTATGAAGGAAAACTAAAAATCATGGAAAAGCATGAAGCCAAGCTGAAAATATATTATAGACTATTGTATTTTAAACAGAAGCTTAATAGTTTTAACTTGTATTGAAATGATAAGATTTGGAAATTCTAATAATTTAAGTTCAAATGAATTCAACAGAGCCCACCCCACTGTCTTCCAGAAATCACTTTTTTATAACATTAAAGAGTAAATGATACACACATTATTAACATGAACACATACTCTATTTTACTTTATCATTCCCCAGATATGGAGTAATTGGTTCAAAATTAGTGCTTAGACAGATTAAAAAAACAAATGGCATTAAAACCACACAAATGTAAAGAAAAATAACCATAACCAAAGCAGGATGTAAAAGCACATCAAAACAGGGAATGTACCAGAACACATGACAAAATGGATGTTATGGATGAAGAAATGGATACAACATGCAGAAAGCTTAAGGTAACATATAGCAAAATAGATATAAATCATACTGAAATAAATAAAACCTAGCAGAATAGATATATTGTATTGAATTGAAGCATATAACAGAATTGATTAGAAAGTATACCAAAGTGAATATAACATAACAATGTCATGTATTGAATGGAATAAAATATATAACAGATGGAAGTACATTGAAACAACTATAACAAAAAAGATCAGAGTTAAACTGTATTGAGTTGAAGTGAATAAAGTGTATAATGGGCTGGGATGTACAGTGCAGTAAACTTTGGGCACTAGATCAGCCTTGTTGTACAACTGACTTAATCATTTTGGCCAAATGACACAAGCACGAAGGATGGTCTTGTAGTTAAAGCACCAAGCCAGGTCTCCAGGGGATCTAAGGTCAGCTTCTAGTTCTGATTTCTGTTTGGTATTGGACCATTCAAATAATCTCTCAGTGCCTCAGTTATGGGAATAATGATCTTTCCTTTATCCCTCCCTTTCTTTCTTGTTTGTTTAGACTAGAGTTCAGATCAAGGACTGTGGTTTTTTACAGTGTGTCCTAAAATAGGATCTCAGTCACAGTCAAGGCTTTTACGCGTGTTACTATCCTACAAATAATAAATTATGTTAATAGCTCAGCTTGGTGACTTCTGAAGTTACGTGACATTCATATACACACTCTCACTTTTTCTTTCCTAGATATCAAGCAAACATTCTTTTCTGCAGTCTATATTGCTGAGATTCCGAATATGCTCTCAATCTGGAGGTCTAATGTCTGGAGTCTCTATTTAAAAGAAAACAAGTAGTTGATTTTTTTATGCAAAGCTAGAGTGGTTAAATAGGATAAGAAGAAAGGGAGCATGGTCCTATCATCCCATTTTAGCTCCAGGAATTTTCTCCTTGCTAAATCCTCTGTCTATTTCAAGTCATTAATCTTTACTTTCATGGGAGAGGCCATTTCATAAAACTGTAATGAGCCTAGGGTACTGTTGCACCCATCTGTTCTTGCCTTGTCTGTCTATAAATATCTCTTCTATAAATGTGTATGTTTGTATGTATTTATATATATATCTTTATAGAAATATAAAGCCAAAGAGTGAGTTGGGCTAAGATAGTAGTAATGAGATTACATTTAGACTTGGTTTTGAGATCTGGATATGAAATCTGTGGATACAGTGAAAATCTTTCTACCATTTTGGGCCAGAATCTCATAAAGTGGATTTTTCTTGGGATATTTTGTCTGCATCTGACCCAGAAAAACACACACTCTTCTAGTTCTGAACACAAATTCAGGTATGAGAAAATAAGTTTAGAAGTTCCATTTTTGTATTCTCTATATTATGAATAAATATATTGGTCCAGTTGGTCTTTTCAGTTCTGTTACTGTATTGTAAGATTTTAAATAGAAAAATAACTGCAAGATTTACCAAAATGGATTTCTAAAATTTGGTTTCTGCCCCTTCTATGTCCCCCAAAACTCACCCTTTAAAAGTTGGAAGCCCCACAGGCTCCTTTCTTTGTGGTTTAATTTTTTAGCCATTAATCTCAGATTGCAAATAAAAACTCTATTCCATTCCTGCCAAGGTTGGATTCAAAAGTTTGCCCCATTAAGTTCATTTTATAGTAATCTTTATTCTAACTGAAGTCTTCATTCCGGTTTTAACCACAGCTGATGATGACTTGATAGCTTTCCAATGAAGTAATTTTTCTTATAGGAAGTCCTCAGTTATTTTTTTGGTTTTTAAAGGGAAGGAAAGAGAGAGAGGTTGGGGGATGGGACATTCTTGTTGCTTTGTTGAGTGTCTATTTGGAAGAGTCATTGGTGTTTATAAAGATTTTTGTGCTGAAATATTAAATAGCAATTTTCACTCAAAGAATAAACATCATTAAAGTGTTTCTGTGTTTTTCAGGTGGTTGAGAAAGTTGAGTTTCTGGCTCAGTACCTAAAATAGCATAACACAATCAACTAGGATAAAGCTGATAAAAAATTTTTTTTTAGCAGTGTAACATTGTTTAAACTTGTGAATCAGCTATCCTTGAAAGAATGGCATCAGATTGCTTATTTGACTCTGTAAGTTAATAGGAAGAAGACATCAGTTTCCATTAATTTCTTTGTGGAAGAAAAGCTTATTCTTTCTATGCCCCGCATCAGGGAGAAAACTACACTTTTGGAACAATGGAGCATTGAGGGGTACTGTTCCCTCCCTCCCCGTCTCTCTCTCACACTCACTCACTCTTTTGAGGATTTGCAAATGTATATCTCCTCAACATGTATGTAGGGGTCATTTTATTAAAGATAACAAATTTGATCAATGCTAGAAGAGAGGGTCGACCCCACCCATCTCTATCACTTGGACACTACACCAACAGTATCCAAGGTGGACAGAAAGATTCAAGCAGAAACTGGAAAAAAGTTCATAAAATCAGTCAGTTTTCTATTTCATTTGGTATCATTGTGTACAATCAGCTTATGTCAAATGGAAACATGCTGGAACGGTTGGCTTCCTGTGGTGTCTAGTTTTAGTGGTGCTCTGGTGAGTCTGTTCCTTGACGGTCATTTTAAAGACGAGCATGGGAAATCAGCTCTGATAGCCAGCCACAACTGGTATCTTCTAATGAAATTGCCTAGAAGTTCATTAGTACTTTTTCCAGATTTCAGTGGGAAAACATTTGGCATGAACACAGAAGTTGTGTTGTGTAATGATTAGACCAGGGCAGTCATAGGCTCCATTCTTGCATCTGCCATTGACTCTTACTGTATTAGCTTTTGAACCTTATTTTCCCCATCTTTAGTTATTATACTAATAGTAGCTGCTGTATAAGGAAGCAGTGCACTGAGATCATTATGTGATTTAAAGTGCTATCTACATATGTCTTTAGAGCTGAGAGCCCCAGTGGTGCCTTGCCTCCTTTGTCGGCTAGGATTTCTTTTCAGTTTTCTGCTTGCATTATATTTTATTTAATTCCCACTTGCTGTATGTCATGTTACTAAAGTTCTTATTTTATTACCCTTCAGACTTTTTTGAGGGGTTCTGCTGACCAGATACTTGGGAACTGCAGAGGAGACCAACAGAAGAGAGAATACCTGTCTCCTGACTTAACCTCATACTTGCATCTCTGGCAGCCTTTGTTGACCATTCGAGTATGTTAAATAAGCATTGGTTAACAATATACTGAAATATCTTCAACCTTCCATCAAATACACAGACATTAAGCTTTCACAGCAGGAATCAGACACCCTTCAAAAAGTGAAGGAATCTTTCGCAATTTTTAAACATTCAGACCATATTAATTCCAGAGACAGTTATCCCTTAAATCACTTCAAACACTTGCACACTTTTTAATGTTCACAGCTTTCATGTGGTGATCATGGATTTTTTGATTCACCCTTTGCTTCCCTCATACATGTATTTATATCAGTAATTTTTTCCGACTGAAAAAATTAAACAATTCACAGGTAACAGATGAAGCCATAACCAGTTCATGTAATTGAGCCAGATTTAGGATTTTAATTGGAACTCCTGTAGTTTTTCAATCATTCTGGTTGAAATGGATTCATACGTTGATACCAGTCTAACATTCTGGACTGGACTACCAACTGTTAGGTCCAGAATAAGCTTTTGGCTAATTCATTTGGTAGTCTCTAGTCAAATACAGGGACATAAATGAAACTAACCTACCAAACGTAGACATTTTTGCTATATTTAGGCCTATCTATATCCATTGAAGTCAATGGAACTCTTTCTGGTGATTTCAATGGAGTTTGGATCATGCCCTGTATTGGGCTCTTTTATTTAAAGCTTCGAATTTATCCATCAAAATTTAAGATGCTGTGCTCTGGATTTGAATAGCCATACTGAGAGAATGTTCATGTGTCGTGGGACTTCAGTAGCTGGAGATTACCTTCTGAGTTTTCTAATATATGGAATTGTGGTAGGAGAAAATGAGAATTAAATGGGGGGAGATTATGATCAATAAAAGATTATATCTAAAAAGTTACATATCTTATGAAATTGTTCAGAGGGGGCTGATTTTCAGTGAATTTAATAGGAGCTGTGGTTGACCAACCCCACTGAAAATTGAGTCTTTATATACTATAGTTCCCAAACTTCTTTGCATAAAGGATGTTCTCCTGTACTTGGAATACTCTTGCCCCCCCCCCCCCCCGACTTAAATTATCAGTCACTTTTAATAGTTTTCATTTTTTAAAGTGTATTGTAGCTGGGTCTGCATCCAAGGACATCAGTTAACTTCATTTAGAACTACGGACACATCAACTATGTCCATTTCCAACCACCATAAATCAGGAAAAATGCCATGCTACTTAAAGCTGCTGAAATGAGCTTTTGAGTGTTGTGCTTACAGGAATGTCAACCTGTCACAACGTAAATCAACAAAATGTCCTTCGTTGCATCAGTGAGATCTCTGACTTCATGGGTTGAGGCTTGTTTATTAATTTTCTCTCTTTTTCCTGTTTTTTTTTTTTTTTTGATACTGCATCATGCTTAGTTCCGGCCTTTTTATGGTTTGTAGTAGCTGTAGGTTTTATTGCTCACCGCTGCTTAGATTTTTGTCAGAAATTATCAGATGAAAACTTAATAGTTTCTAGCCTCTGACAAACCTTGGATTTACATTAATGCATTAGGAATCCAGAAGTATATATTATAGCATGAATGGACAGTAGGAGCAAAGATATTTTTTATTTTACTTTATCATGTTATTCTCTGCTCTTAGAGGTAAAGTTGATGTATTTAAAGCAATAATTTGTAGACTGACCATTAGTTTCACTTCTGAATGGTAGTACAGCATATGCAGCAGATTATTTTTTTATATTTGCAATTAGCTGTAATCTGGTTTATGGCCACTTGAGCTGTTCATCCATCTATGGGTTGCTTGTATCCTGTGCAAATTTGCATGGGTCCAGTGAATTTCATGTCTAGTCTTCGTCTCTGTTGTCAATCAAAACTCCTTTTCCTTCATCCATTTACTAATGACCATCCAATCTATGAAATGAGTGAAAATGAGTGTACTACAGAGGTTCTACACAGGACCCATTACACCCCTTAAACCACTGAAGTCCTTAACATGGGGTCTTGGGTGGGCCTTTTCTGTTAGGATGAATGTTTTCCAGAGGGGAAATTCCAGTAAGAAGTGGATTCCAAATAGTCAAAGTTAGTCATCCTTTTATTTTAAAATAACCAATACCTAACCAAAAAGTCTGGATAGTATCTCCAGCAGCAATTAGTAATATGCATGCCCCTAGAGTGAATTGCAGGGAGGTGGGAAGGAAGACCGAAGATAAGTTATCTAATGCTGATTTCAAATAATTGGGGAAGCTGATCAGAATATTGTGTAATTAATACCATATGCTGATAGGCTTGTGCCTTCACAATTGATTTTTAAATTCTATTTATTCTCTACCAGCCTTTCTACCCAACATGTTACTTGGGAGGAAAAAACTAACACTATATATAGTTTGGTTTTATTTATTTTTATATGCTTATTACTTGGTGTTACTACAGTTTAAAGTTAAGGTATTAGGGATTACCTAATTGCATTTCCGTTCCTTTTTGTGTTTGGTTTTCTTTTAAAGATTACCCTCGATTTGTAATGTTTAGTCTGGAGATACTTATGATATTCCTGTAATCCCGTAAATTCCTTGTAACATAATTTAGGAATTGGGAAAATTGTGCATAGAATTTCATTTGTCCACCCCTGTTGAAGAAGAAAATTTATATAAAATGACCATTAATCTTTTTTTTTTAAAGTCTTGAAATGAAGCCATTCCCCAAGACTTCAGTGAGTTTTTACTATACAGAAATTTTAAAGTGTCTACTTTATTCCATTATTAAGATAATTTGGGAGAGAAAAAATGGCATTACATGCTAAATTTCTCTAAGGGCCCATTTTAAATTAATTTTAACTAGGACTGTCACGTGATTAAAAACATTAATTGTGATTAATCGCACTGTTAATAATAGAATACTATTTATTTAAAGACTTTGGATGTTTTCTATATTTTCAAATATAGTGATTTCAATTACAACACAGAATACAAAGTGTACAGTACTCATTTTATATTTTGATTACAAATATTTGCACTGTAAAAACAAAAGAAATTGTATATTTCAATTCACCCAACACAAGTACTATAGTGCAATCTCTTTATAATGAAAGTTGAACTTACAAATATAGAATTATGTACAAAAAATAACTGCATTCAGAAATAAAACAAAGTAAAATTTAGAACCTACAAGGCCACTCAGTCCTACTTTTGCCAAGTGGTCAGGTATACAAGTTTGGTTACAGTTTGCAGGAGATAATGCTGCCCATGTCTTGTTTACAATGTCACCTGGAAGGGAGAACAGGTGTTCGTATGGCATTGTTGTGACCGGCATCGGAAGATATTGATGTGCCAGATGCGCTAAAGATTCATATGTCCTTTCATACCTCAACCACAATTCCAGAACATATCCGTCCATGCTGATGACTGGTTCTGCTCAATAATAATCCAAAGTAGAGCGGACCAATGCATGTTCATTTGCACCATCTGAGTCAGATGTCATCAGCAGAAAGTTGATTTTCTTTTTTGGTGGTTTGGGTTCTGTAATTTCCACGTCAGAATGTTGCTCTCTTAAGACTTCTGAAAGCATGCTCCACACCTCATCCCTCTCAGATTTTGGACAGCACTTCAGATTCTTAAACCTTGGGTCGAGTGCTGTATCTATCCTTAGAAATCTCACATTGGTACCTTCTTTGCATTTTGTCAAATCTGCTGTTGAAGTGTTAAAATGAACAACATGTTGGGTCATCATCCGAGACTAGTATAACATGAAATGTATGGTAGAATGTGGGTAAAACAGAACAGGAGATGTACAGTGCTCCCCCAAGGAGTTCAGTCACAAATTTAATTAAGGCATTATTTATTTTAACAAGCTTCATCAGCATGGAAGCATGTCCTCTGTTGGCTGAAGCATGAAGGGAAATGTCTGCATAGCATATGTGGCACATAAATACCTTGCTACATTGGCTACAGCAGTTCCATGCAAACTCTTATTCTCACTTTCAGGTGGTGATGTAAATAAGAAGCAGACAGTAGTATCTCCCATAAATGTAAACAAGCTTGTTTGTCTTGGCAGTTGGCTGAACAAGAAGTAGGACTGAGTAGACTTGTAGGCTCTAAAGTTTTATATTGTTTTGGTTTTGAGTGCAGATATGTAACAAAAAAATCTATATTTGTAAGTTACACGTTTACGACTGAGATTACACTGCAGTACTTCTATGAGGTGAATCGAAAAATACTATTTATTTTATCTTTACAGTGCAAATATTTGTAATCAAAATAATATAAAATAAGTACTGCACACTTCTATTCTGCATTGTAATAGAAATGAATATATTTGAAAATGTAGAAGAACATCCAAAATATTTAATAAATTTCAATTGGTATCCTATTTAAGATTGTGATTAATTTTTTTAATCTCAGTCAATTTTTTGAGTTAATTGCTTGAGTTAACTGTGATTAATGGATAGCCCTAATTTTAACTTAAAATCAATTAACCAATTAACTTGTAAAATCTCATAAAATTCATTCAGTGGTCAAAGAATATGTGCTGAAATTATTGGGAGGATACATTGTATTCTTCGTACATTACAAAGTGTTTAAATCCATGCTTTAGGTGCAAAACTCAGCCCGGCCATAACTCTGGAAGTATAAGCAGTGTTTCCATAATATACACATATTATACATACACACATAGTGAAGTGCTTCTGTATTCTACAGTACTGATACCAAACCTTGCAGTGTTTCAGTTCTCGTTGCAGAGTTCTGTAGTATGTATTGATATACGTTTACCACAGCTTTTTATTAATGAAGCAGCAGAGGTATAAGTGCAAGATGATTTCAAGTGTTCTAGAGTTGTAGATGAGCAGCCTTGACTTTATTTGCTTGTATCTTCTATCTGTTTTTATCCTGGTTCCCTATATTTGTGAATTCTCTATATTCAGGTGTGTAAGGGTGTCATATAGGGTAATTACTAGCCTATAGAACTTGAAAAATATCAAAATGAAGTAACACCAGTGTTAAGTAGGTCACATTCATTGGCATGAACTTTTAATAAATCCTTATAGTTGCGTTTCTGTTAATGACTCATGCATACTATGAAGAGAATGCGGTTATAAAGGTAAATTAATGGTGTTTTGCTTGTGGTCCTGTGGTTGTCATGTTGATTAAATTTAAAAATCTGGTAACATAAATGGGATAAAATGAAATATAATTAATGAAATATTTCATAGATAATACTTCAAATGTTTACAGGTAATATTTAACCTCACAGAGAATAAACAGAAGCCTAAACCTTGTATATAAATGATCCTACCTCTGTGATTCTGATTGCAGGATAGGTACCTCGGGACATGATCCAGAGTCCATTTAAGTCAATGGAAAGATTTCAGTTGGCTTTGGACCAAGCCCTAAATTATTTTAAAAGAATTATTTAAAAAGAATTTCCAAGTTATCCCCAAATGAATTTTTTGTATATATCACTTTCCAGAGAAGGAGTCTTTCTAGGTGAGGGTTCTTCTTTTAAAAAAGTAGTTTTTCAAATGACTTAGTCTCTCTGAGCTTCCTCTCTCTGGTAAATATTGTGCTGAAGAAATAAAAAATATGCAGGGAATTTGTTTCAAATAATTTCCAAGATGGCAGCATCTTGCAGTGTCTTGCTTTATCTGGAATATGGATTTGAGTTCAAAGGTTAATTCAGAGGCTTGAAAATGAATGTAGAGTTCATCTAGCAATTCATGAGCCAACAATAGTTTATATTTTATCATATATTGTGGTGGTATTTGAAGCAGACTCCAAAGAAATTTGCAGTTTTCTATGTGCTTGTCTCTAGTGTAATGGTTACATACACTGACAATCCCAGTTATATATTTTAAAACAAAATTAGTAATTACACACATCGCTAATTAGATGTTGGAATTGCATTTACCAACTGGTCAGATGTGAAGGAAATTGTACAGAAAATATTTCCTTATGAACAGACTGTTTACTTTCTAGTATAAGCCAGAGTTTTTATATACTCAAAGTATTGTGAATGGGATAACACAGAGCTATATTTAAAGTGGTTAAGACTTCACCATTGTAATTTTATTTTCATCAGTCTTTTCCCCTCCTTACCCACAGGGAAATTTACAATGTTTGCAAGAAGTACTGTATTATTTAGTTCTCTGTTGGATGAAAATGCTCAGTGTTTGAAGTGATCCCCCCCCGCCCCCAAATTTTCAAAGCCAAGTGCAGGATGTCTTATTGTTGATTTTGTAGCAGATCCCAGTGCAAATCTAGAAATTTAGAAGTGTGTGTGTTTAAACTATATAATTCAGTTCTTCCGGGTTTTTAACAAACTTTGCATTTGTTTCCTAAGTTACTTTAAAAAGCAGAGAAAGATACGAAACAGCTATTGCAGGGGAGTTGCACATGCAGTGAATTGTCCCAATAAGAAGCAACTGAAGTGTGCTGAAAAATTGCTTGCGCTCCTTGAACAGAATTTGGTTCTTTCAAATGGACTAATTAGCCAATACAAGACTATTCTGACCACAACATCATGTTCCGAGATATTTTCTATTGTGGTACCATACATTACAATAATGTTCTCCAAGGGAATGTGTAGTATAGTTGGAATGTAGAAACAGTATGTAACCATGGCTGCCATTGTACATTCATCATCATCTTTTAATCCTTTATACAGATGTGCATTACTTGTATTACTGCCAATTGATCTACAACATATTTTACCTAGGACACTAGGGATATCTGACAGATCTTCAACCTCTTGATCCAGAAACAAAATGTCACTAGTGTCACACCCCGTGTTTATGCTCCATGCTCTGTTTGTGTTCCTCTGCTTTTGCTCCTCTTGTGTTCCTCTGCTTTTGCTCCACTGATCACCATGGGGAGTAATGTTACTGCTACGAGGTCAGCTTTAATATAGTAGTTAGAAATATATACCATGGTTTGGGAAGTACAATTGTTTGTGATGGCTCTCATGACTGCTAGGTATATGGATTATGCACCATATTTTCATCTCAGCAAAATTGTTTTATTTTGGAAAAAAAATGTTGGTAAGCCTGGCTAAACTACACATCCACTCTGGTGAAATGAAAGATCTCCCAAATATATTCTTCAAGGAGCATGCCTATTTTAAGACACTCTTGTATGTTCTTGCAGTTTTGTCCAAATTAACTCAGTTTCACAAGTGCTGAAAAGGAACTTGGCATAACCCAAGTTATTATTAAACTTGCAAAAATACCTCCCAACCAAATACCCCCTCCCCTTTCCCGGAATTTAAGATCCTGATTCCAATAGAATCCGAGCACCTAGAACACCTATTGACTTAGGTGGGAGTTGGGGGTTGTTCAGTGCCTCTTGGGATCAGGCCCTAAATTCTCAAAGCCTTCATGGAATCATTCTAACAAATTATAAATGATGTATGAAATGAAAAATGATTATTTGCTCACCCAGTGAATGGAGAGAGCACTTGACTGCCATTGTTATACTGTCCTGATTGCAGTAATAATGTATTCAGTTCAGAAACAACCTGAAAAGCTAGCAGAACCCAGAAGGGTTAACCCCAGAAGATTCTCCCAGCCCACCATGGAAAGTGGACTTGTTTTAATTGTCCATTCTACCATCTGCCATAAATCCCATCAGCTGTAGCTTTAGGAGAAATCACTTTCAGTGATACATGCCCATTCCTATGCTACCCAGGAAATACTGTCTAAAGCAATACAATTGTTAGGGTTGGTCAAAATGTATTATGGAAAACTTATTTTTTTTCAAACAGTCTGATTTTTTTCAGTTAAAAAAAGGAAAATTTTAAAATCATTTGCATTTTGGTTTTTTCCCCTTTCTCTCTCTTTTGTTGCCTCTTCCCCTTTTCTATTTTGGCACTGGAAAAAAAGGGGGAGCAAAAGGGGAGTGGGAAAATAAAAAAAAATCCAGTTTTATATATAGTGAAAATATATCTACATATGTCAAAAAAAATTAGGAACATTTACAAAAAAATGAAAAATTTCACAAACCATACTTTAAATTTAACAGCTTTAAAAATCATTATTAGAAATACTTCTTTATCTGTCTCCCAGTTGAGCAAAGCACTTAAGAAGATGTTTAACTTTAAGCATATGCTTACGTGCTTTGTTGAATAGGATTGGGCTTACATTCATGCTTATAATTAAGCATGTGCTTAAATGTTTTGCGGAATTGTGGCCTAACTTAAAAAGTGTTTGAAATTTGTTCCTTTTGTTGTTGTTGTTGATCTTTGGTATAACTACCAAGTGTTTCTGTTGTTGTTTTGTCCCCAGTAAAAAACAAGTTTTGAGAGTCAGGAATTCAGAGAGAGGTCACACTGGAGTAACTAACAGGAAGAAGTAACAAAGTCCTGTGGCACCTTAAAGACTAACTATAAAGTTTTGAAGCATAAGCTTTCGTGGGCTAATACGAAGTGGGTATTAGCCCACGAAAGCTTATGCTTCAAAACTTTATAGTTAGTCTTTAAGGTGCCACAGGACTTAGTCTGGAATAGCAGAGGTAACAAACACGGCTACCTCTCTGATTCTTAACAGGAAGAAGTCTAACAGAAACTAAAATGAAGGCTTCTGACTGACTTTCCTTGATCAGTGCCATTAGCCCTCTGGTTAAAGAGCATAGCTTTGTAACATTTTAAAAAACAAAAACAAAACCCAGGAACATCTGCTGAAGAGAAAAGTCATACAGCATGCTTTAGCACTCTGTTTCTCTCTGTTGTGTACTTGCATTTGTGAATCAAAAATACTCTCACAAGCACCCATCTTGTGCTTTCATCTCCTGTTCAACATCCTATATTATAAAAGACAAGTGAACGGTGTGTGAAGCCGTCATGCGCAGTAGAGACGGCCTGGACGAACGGCATGCTGGGGGTTGTAGTTCGAAGGCACAAAATGGCCGCCGCGCCTGCCTGCCTGCCTGCCTGCCTGCCTGCCTGAGCAATCTAGAGCAGTGGTCCCCAACCTTTTGATTGCTGCGGACCGGTCAACGCGGCCGAGTCAAAGCTTGCGGCCCGGTGGCAATTTTTTTTTTCACTCTCTGCGGCGGACTGTTGTATGTCTGCCGAAAAGCCGCAGAATTTATTTGATCAGCTTCACTTCTACAATTCGCCGCAGCAGACTGCTGCGTGTCCGCCGAAAAGCCGCCGGAAGCAGGAACAGAACGCAATCCGGGAAACCACCGGATGCGGAAGCGAAGGCGGCACAGAGGGGAATGGTAGCAAAGGCGCCGCGGCCCGGTAGCAAAGGCGCCGCGGCCTGGTACCGGTCCGCGGACCGGGGGTTGGGGACCTCTGATCTAGAGCACCAAGGAGCAGTTATACATATAAAGTTAGCTGGGCTGTCGGGCGCATGACAAGGAGTTGAGGGGGGAGGGAGCTAAGTGGGGGGGAAGGGGCTGGGCGGGGGGGGTCGTTGCAGGGGGGCGGGGGGCTGGGCGAGGGGGGGGTTGTTGCAGGGGGGGGGCTGGGCGAGGGGGGGCACAAGCCCTTACGGTTGGCCCGTGTACACGGGCTTTTACACTAGTATATATATATGGGCCATCGGTACTGAGCATGCACAGTCTTCATTCTCCAACTCTTTTATCTTGCAATTCGGCCAGGGCAGCTGAACATCTTACCTGATGATTCATAGAGACTAAGGGATGGATGGGGTGTTAGCTATCTAAGATGGATAGGACTGAGGTTATGCGAGAAATAACCAGAAGTGTAATGATTATATCTACCCCCCCTTATGGGGTGTGTAATGCTGCCATTCAAAAATGGGTTTGGCAATTTGAGTAGTGTTGGAACCTAAGCTACTGCTGGACCCTCATGTACTTCAGTGCTAAGGACCATGTTTTTCATCTCTACTGTGAGGCATATCTGTTTCACTTCAAGAAGAGAACCTGCAAGGTGCTCTACATAAAGCTATATCTTAAAACCATCAAGAAAATGAAGCTGGTGCAGGACATGCAGCTCATGTATCATCATCACCTTTTGTATATCACTGGAAGCACAAGACACCAATGCTAAGGGATCCGTGCTGGATGCCTGTTAGTTTCTGGGTAGACTTTAAGGTGTTATTTATGACTGGTTGTAAACATTAAATAGCTTGGATCTGGCTTACTTGAATGGCTGTCTCCTCCACATGCAATACACCCACAGTTTCAATTATTGGAGGTACTTAGGCTGATGTCCTTCAGAATCAGAAAGGCATTTTCTAGAAGAGTCTCTATACTGTGGCGCTTACTCCTTGCTTTGGTCTGAAGTTGCCCCAATCTGTTGACCTTCCAAGAGTTCTTCAAAGCCCATCTATTTATCCATGTTCTTGGAGAGGGAGCAACACAATAGGGGGCTGGAATTTGTGTCTTATATAGATTACTCAGGTTTCCACTCTCTGGGTGTTTCTCTGGTACTGGTGTGAAGAGAAATTCCTGTTCATCTCTGCAGGTGATTGTACTTTTATTTTCTATCTAAGGTATCCAGAACTAGACTTAGATACCTCTATATGTTTGTGTTAATTTAAAGTAAAAAACCACTACAAAGTTTTAAAAAGAAGAAAAATCTTCATTTCACACAGGCTACCAGCTGCCAAAAAGTCTTCAAATGGTAATTATTTTTGGTCACTACCTACCTGAAATAAATTTGAACCATCAACCTAGAGGTGAAAGACTCCTTATCCCATTAGCAGTCCCCTGCATTTTATCAGTTAGAAAAACCTATTTTGTCACATTGCTTGCTGTGACTGAGAAATGTGTTTGCTCTTACTCCAGGAAGGGGGGAAAGGATAAAATAAAAAATATGAAGTAATCTCAGATGAGCCTGTTCTCATGCAGACCAGTTTTATATCTTTAATAACCCAAAATAAGTAGCTGTATTAATGTCTGTGTCAATCTGCCTACCTTGACTTGAATGGAGGACTTAGTTCTAAATTTTCTTTTGCTCTGCTGAAGAAACTGTGGAAAGAATCATTTTTATTCATTGTTGGTGGGAGGGGTTGAAAGAATGCCCAATTATCTCCACCCACTAATTATAATGACTGTCTAATGTGTTTGTATGTGTGTGTGATAAATATGAGTGCAAAGTGTGCTATTAAAAGCTTGGAAGTAAAGTAATTTAAAAAGTAAGCATAATCGACAGTGTTTTACCTATTATACTTCTCAGCATTGATAATGAACCACTCACTAGCATAAGAGTTTAATGTATTTTTTTTCTAGGACCAATTCTATATCCTTTTAAGCACTCTTCATATTTAAATACAACATTTTAGGAAAGAACTTGCACATATTTTAGGGGAGAAAAATTCTTATATTCCTGTAAACATGCTTCTGCAATTGCATAAAGTTTATTTCTGTCCCCAGATGTCAGCAATCAAAATCCACATAAATATATTTCATGTAAATCTGTCAGCAGCTGCTCTCCATTCAGGTTCCTCAAGATATTAGCCTGTCTTTGAGTTTATGACAAAGTTAAAAATTATTCATTAAACTGACCTGCAGTATATTCAGTAACTGGAAAATTGCCTTGCAGTTCTATTTGGTTTGTAGATGTGATCACGAGTAAATTTTTAACTTAATTAATTGGCCGTTTCTGTTGACAAGAAATTTATGTGGTAATAATTTGCTCGAAATAGATGCCGACTGTAGGAAATGAGATATCCATCATAGGCTTGTGTTCCACCAGCTGCACAGTGGCTATTATGAAAGTATTTCAGCCTGCGACGACCCCACTGTTTGTGCAGTCAGGATTATATATACCCACGATCCATTGCCTGCCTGAGAGGCGCTCATGGAGGTCTATGATAACAAAGACTTTGTGATTTATGGCTTGCTGTGAAAGCAGAGCTTGATGAGATTAAACAATTTCATAGCACAAGTGTTTCTTAAGACCTGATTTGTAGTTGCAAGCTGATGGTAAATCACATTTATATATCTGAAAGCATGCTCAGCAGAGGAGTGCAATTACAGTTTAAGACAGCTACTTTTTATTTAATTTTTATCCTGGTTTTGTCTCTTTTATATCCCTTCGTCTGTAAACCATTCACCTTCACAAGTCCTTTCCTGGTTAGAAGGCCAAAGACTAAGTCACTGATGTTCTTCTGTCTTATGTGCTTGCTTTTAAAAAGCTTAGAGGCATTTCAAAGTGACTTTTACTGGCTCTCACTGGCTTTGAACTGGTTTCATCTACATTTCTTGATTCAGTCTCATGTTCAAATGTAACCACATTCCTTATTTTAGGCAATGTCTAATCATGTAAAGACTTATTTTTTTAATGCAGTGATTAAAGTGTAGAGTACTGGCATTGTGTATTTTATAGACACATATTTTTAAATGGGATGTTTGTTGTAGATATTAGAAAAAAAGATTAATTCTGACTCACTTTAGGTTTTGCGTGGAAATTGGCATTAGCAGACACATCTTTGCTCTGCTTCATAGCAACTCCTGCTCAATATTGCAATGAAGCTTTTTGCATTTAAATTAAATTGTGGTTTGCATGGTTGAGCGCTTTAAAAACAAAATCACAAATGCTTATGGTACCATTGGGTTACATGGATGGGTTTATTGGTCAGGTTGAAGTCCAAGATGAAATCTCCAATAAAAATGAATGGTTTCAGCTGTTGCTAAAAAGAGACTTTCACATTGATGCAAACATTAAAAAGAGAAAAGCAGAATATGCAATGTGGTTATTGGTTCAAGTGGTTTCTACATTCCTTTTGCTAATAATGGATCTAACCCCTCTAGATGCAGAGATCTCTGGAGGATGTGCCACACCTTCAGCCGCCATCAGTTTTCAGGAGGCTTTCATTGTCTGGAGGAATCATGCCTATGTTTAGTTTTATTTGGGGAGAAGTGAAAGAGGGAAATTTCTTTTGTAATACAGCTTCTGCGGTGAACTCAAAATCTTCTTCTCTTGATGGCATCACATTGCTTGAAACTAATTATTATGCCACAAATAGAAACAACCCTGTTACAAGATCAGATAGCAGAAAACTGAATTTCAAGAGATATTGTTTAAATTGCTTGATGAAAATTATAGCAGACATACTCAAGAGAAATTAATGTTTTCTCTAGCGTTGAAGTCCCACATGAAACAATAGAAATTCTAAAGCACTAAACATAATTCAATTCAGACATACTTATTGTAAAATCTTTTCTATGAATACCCAAACTGATCTTTCTTTGAGATGGAATCATTTATTATCTCAGACAAAGTCTGTTTTTAGGTAATTGATGGAGTTATATGTACTCAGATCACTTTATAGTTCTCTGTAGTACTGTATCTTCTTTCTGTATGAAATATAAACAAAAAGACTTGTTAAAAGTGGTGTTGGTCATCCCACATCTTTTATTCAAAAATTTAAATTTTCAAATTCAAAATTTTATTCATCCCTCCTCCAAAATCACTGAAACCTGTCGAAAAGAGTTGGTCATAGATTTCAACATAAAATTGACCATTTAATGAAAACAAACACATCTGAGTTGCAAAATAGTATGGTAGAACATGACAAATTTTTTGTTTTGTCAAATTTTGAGGGTTTTTTTTTTTGTCTGATGGTGAATAAGATTTTGCAAAGCCCATAGAAGTCCATGGACAAAATTCCTGTAGATTTCAGTGGGCTTTGGATCGAGCCCTTAAAAATATCAAAGGTGTTTAATTCCTCTAACATTTATAAAATGATATAAAGTTTAAACCGTATAGTATCCCTGTCAGGTAGCTAGTCTTATTATCCCTGTTTTATAGATGAGGAAACTCAGAAACCAGCAGATTGTGACTTAATGTATCACAATGACTAAAGTGGCAAAACCACAAATGCTCATTAATAGATTAGACTCTTCTTATAGCTTTCAGACTTTGTGTGGTTGGGATCTCATAATGATAAGCATGTGGATTGACAGAACTCCCGATTTCTGCACTACTGCTGTAATCACTAAACCATACTTAATTAATTACACCAGTGGTTCTCAAACTGGGGGTCACGGGCCGATTCCTGGGGGGGTTGCAAGCTCCCAGTGCCGGTGAAGTACTGCCAAATAGAACATTTCTGCTTCCGGCGGCATTTTGGCAGACATGCCATGCGCTTCAGAGTGTCTTCCAAAAAATCCACCAAAGTCAATGTTTCCATTTTCCGCGGCTCTTCTGTGGACACTCTGAAGCACACAACATGTCCACCAAAATGCCACAGAAAGCAGAAGCGTTCGATTCTGCAGCATTTTGGTAGACATACATGGGTCACGGTGGCCCACAGGGAAGAGAAAAAGGGCCACCATACTAAAAAGTTTGAGAGCCACCGCATTACAATTTCTGTGTGAAACAAAGGGGGAAAAAATCTGTTGTTGCCAGTGACTGCAATTGCTTCAGAATAGGTAAGAACTGGTAATGATTGCACAGTTAGCAAAATAAAATGTTTTACTAAGTGTGAAGATGAATTTTGACAGTGGAAAACTGGTAATTCTTGCAAAATACCCCAATGGCAATTTGGGGTCAGGAATTGGATACCAGTCTCAACATTCTCATTTTTACTAAGTGGACGAATGCTAGGGTATGATGGTTTCTCACATTTTTAACACACAAGTACTTCCCATAGCAGTGACAAGGCCACAGAACAGTTAGTCAGATGTGTCTGGAGTCACATGAGGCAGTTGCTGCCTCCATTAAAAAATTGACTTTCCCCCCACTTGGGCCATTGCATGTCAAGGTAATTAATAAAATCTCTGCCTGCCAGTGCAACCAAGAGTGTATGGACTTCTATTTTCACCCTTTTGGGAATGATACTGTTGTGTTTACTAATGTGGGTATAACTTGTAAGCAGCAACTACACCTACAAAATTATTCTTTATCAGAGGGGTTAAGGCAGAATATTATTGGTGACATGCTCTGTATCTAAATATAGAACAGCATTGCAATGGCCAATAAGCATTCCTTCAAGACCTAGCTACTGCACATTAACATAAATAACAAAATCATCTCCAATAATGCCATCTAGTCTACTAACCTTCCCCTAATTTCAGGTTTTAAAAGTTTTCATTTTATTTGTGTGGGAATTAATGTTAAAAGTTTTCCTTCTCTGTCCCAATAAGGGATATATGAAATAATGTAATAGAACTGAGAAAATTGTTCACAACAGATTATCATCTGAAGGATTTCGGCCCTTTGAATATCTTCCAGCAAATTGTGATTTAGTTGGGTTTTTAAAATACTGTGTGAATTTGGTTAGGGCCAGATTATTTTTGCACTCAATATTTGAAATTTTGCTACTGTGTTGTTAGTTGTGAGTGGTCAGATAAATTCCAAAGTATTGAGACCTTCATTACAGCGTTCCATTTGTAGTGAGCAAAGCACTTAAGCAGATCCTCAATTTTAGGCACATGCCTTAATCCAATTGATTTAAATGGGACTTAAATGCATAGCTAAAGATAATTGTG
Source organism: Sternotherus odoratus (assembly GCA_032164245.1). Lineage (NCBI taxonomy): Eukaryota > Metazoa > Chordata > Testudines > Kinosternidae > Sternotherus > Sternotherus odoratus. The sequence goes on from JAVMKO010000005.1 coordinate 55,315,672, forward strand.
TGCTTACATGCTTTGCTGAATAAGGATGGACATAAATATATTTGCTGCAGAATTGGGGTCTGGATGAGCATACAAGCACTTCTGAATATTAGCACTTGCAAATTTTCTAATCTGCATTTCACAAATGCTTGCAGATCTGACGAAAGTTTGTTTTCAATTAATAATAATGGCAGTAAAATGTATTCTCTCTGATTTTATTGTGGAAGGTGAAGATCACTGGGGAATGGGCCATGACTGAAACTAATTCATTTTAAAAATCTGGGCAGGTATTGACAGACTATTTTTAGCATGATTTTTCTCTCTCTCTCTCTGATTTTTGGAATATCATTCACACTGTTCCTACCCAATATGAAGGTTTTGGTTACTGCTATTCTAAAAAATAAGAAAATACACTTTGTACTGAACTCCATTTTCCAGATTACACTAGAATGTTCTAGGTTCTCTTGCTGGCGCTGCCACTGACCTGCTCTATGACGTTGGGCCTCAGTTTCCCCATCTTCAAAATGGGATAAATAATGGTACCTGCCTTTCTCTATAAAACTTTTTGAAAAATCTACAGATGTATAAAAGCTACATATTCGATTTAGTTCTATTTCTTTTACTTCTCCACATGCTTTACAACTGCGTAGTGTGTTCAGGTAGCATCTAGACCGCAAAGAACATCAAACTTGCCCCCTGTCTGTGAAGTGAATAGCAGCCTCCATGTGGCACATCACAGCAGAAAAAACATTAACACAACATGAAAGAGCTCTAGTCCTACAAGGAGGAGGCACAAAGGAACACCAGAAACCCAGATGGCAAAACTCAGCTTTTGGCAAAAGCTGTGTGGATTTCTGGTCCTTTGAAGTCTACCTTGCTCTAACATTCCTCAACAGCGAGATAATATGGGGGGTGGGGAGGACAGAAATTTCACCAGGCATGCTAGCATGGATCAGTTCCCATGCCTGTGTCATTTGCATACACAAGAGAAAGCAGTTCCCGTCTCTCAGGTGCTTGACTGGCTCTGGTATGCTAAATAAATAACCTGAGTTGCGTAGTTGGAGAAATTAGAACTAATTTGTTTCTAAAAAGGATGTTGTTCATAATTTTTTAAACATGCTGTTTATTAATACGTGTTTGGAAACAATACTAAAACCTGCATGGAATTGCTTTGCCTTTCACTGATTTATTATTGTAGAGTTTCTTGTGAGTTATGAATTTTGATAGATTTTGGCATATTTTTATATTTTGTTTATAACAATTTATATTTCATTTGAGGAACAACAACAAAATAACATGTACAGTGAAATCCTGGCCCTATTGAATTCAATGGCCAATCTTCCACTGATTTCAACGGGGCCGGGATTTCACTCATGAAGTTAACTAGATTAGAAGTAGCCAGAGCAAAGCAATTCCTGAAACTAGGGAGACACAGGAGGACAAGTTGGTGTTTATATGTCAGTGGGACCTAGGGACCCAAGCCCCATTGTAACAGGCACTATACATACACAAAGTGGGTCAGTCCTTGCACTGAAGAGCTGACAGTATGGTGGGAGGAGAAACAAAAGCGCAGAGAGGCAAAAGGACTTTCCTGCATGTACACACAGCAGGGTCAATGGCTGTGCCAGGAGTAGAATTCAGGTCTCCTGATCCCAAATCCAGTTTCTATCCACTGGACTACATATTGCTGTGACTTGGAGTTCTTTAGGCTCCATTAAATTCACTTACACCCATTTATTAATGTGTAAGGAAGCGCACATTGGCATAATTTACATTAGAGCCCTGCATGGGACTAGCATAGAGCCCTGCAGCAGGATTGGGACCCCACAGGACCATCTGCTGTAATAGTGGGTGGGAGCGGGAATTTAAGAAGTCCCACGGAGGTCTCTAATTTACACACTGAGCTGTCAGGAGAAGGCTTTAGAATTGAAGTAGCAGAGAACCATTCCTAAGATAAAATACAGTTCTTACTTCACTTCTGCAGTGTTCCTATGCACTATTAAGGCAAAGATGCACATCTGCACATTGAGTATAGACAGCTGTGTGTAATTCATGATTAGAGTGAGAGAGAATAATATATGATTGGAAAAATCCATTGGCACCTTTTGATATTAAGGGTGCCATAGAAATATGAAATGTTATTTCTTTTTCTAATTAACTCTTTACCTTAGTTTAAACATAAGAGATTATGAAACTTAAAAATCCTTGATACCTTTTTATATTTATTCATGTGTTCTTACTTCAAACTTGCAATAAAAATAAAATGAAACACGGATTTATTTTCACTGAGGCAACAGTAAATGAACTTTCTTACACATACATGTAAAATTCTCCCATCTTAGGAGGGATATTACAGTCACAGCATATGGTTCTGTCATTTTTAAGTTCTCAGAACAAATAGCACATCCACTTTATCTTTAACTTCAGATAATCAGAGTCACAGACACCTGGGATATTGTGATGAGCAATGTAAATTTTATACACAGAGTCATAATAATTTAGAATGTCATCTTAATCTATTTATGATCTTCTAATGACTGAAATGTTTTACCATTGTGTGGGATATTTTATAACTGAAGTTTTAATGGGTGAATCAGTAACACCTGACTGTCTGGAATGCTTTTCTTTTCCCCCAGTTAGGCATTTAAATAATTCTCTGGAAGGCCCAAGGGGTGTGATGTGACATATAAGCTCTTAAAAAGAGGAAAATTAGTTCTTGATACCATAATGATCAGTGGGATGAACGTTTGCATACTTAACATTAATATTGTTAAATGTAAGAGTTTGATTAAGACTTCAAGAAGGGTTTTTTAATGCCCTTTCTAGTTTCACTCTGTGAAGATACAAAAGGAGTTGATGTTTTCACTTCTGCCTCTAGAGGAATCCTGAATCTTTTTATAGTCATTCCTCCCCACCTTCCATTGTCTAAGTTTTCTTCTCAATCAGCGCCTTAGCTCGTAAGTATGCTTAGCTTAGCAGAGCTCCTTAGACACTAGTGCACCAACAAGCTACGAATACAAATTCAATCAGACACTGCTCCTAACAGAGTATCTAACATCCCTAAGTCTAAAGATGTCTCTCCATTAGCAATCCATTTTCTACCATTGCATATAAGCAGTAAATATGAGGCCTTTTATTCCCTGCTCTTATTGCCTCTAAATGTTATACATTGGTTACCAATCATTTTTTAGATTTAAGACTATCTCAGGCTTCATGTCTATAAAACATAATATAGTCTTTTTGTTTCTTTTTCAAGGCTCATAGGGTTGTGTGTTTGTGTATAAAAGCCAGTCCTAAAAATCCACAGGCCTCTAGTCCTGACCCATTTATTCATTCCTCAGGGAAACATGTGAGAAAACAGAAATATCTTGAGCTCTATAGGTTTTTATGGATCAAAGTCAACACCTTGAATGGCACCTGAAAGAAAATGACAAAACAGTGAAGTTATTGGAGAAGTGGTGGGATGTATTCTGGGTTGATAAAATTGTTCTATATACTGGGAGTAGCTTCATTTTGTGGCTGTATCTTCTGTCTGATCACTCTGAGCACATTGCAATTATCCAGTCTAATATTGGCAAGGTCTGGATCTGAAAGAAACGGTCACAACTGCCTAACCCATTGCAGTTTTAGCTTCCAAAGTGAACAGAGATTGTAAGGACAGGTTGGGATCCTGGAAAATTCCCAAATGGTGAACCTCTTGAATGAAGGGCTAATCAGATGTGTCTATTAACAAGAGTAGGAACTTTACTCTTTCTCTTTAGTCATTAGCATCATTTCAATCTTGCCCAGATTAAATTTTAGAGATTTTTGCTCTCAGCACAGACCATGCAACATTCAGATCTGATGTAAACATTAGAAATGTACAGTTCCACAGAAGATCCATTATATATTCTTTCAAAGAGAAATACATGTTTAATGAAATAATAAACATTGCTAAACATTTATCAGGTAATGAGGATCTCTAAGGACAAATACCCTTAATATCACTTTATCATTGCTCTTAGTGCACATTTTTGCTTTGGTCAATCTTAGGGGTAGATTTAATAGTTTTTCATGGAGCTGTACTCCATGGCTCATCATCAGTTAATCCTTTCACTTAGGCTGGTTCTAAATGGCAGAAGTGGCTTATCATTTCTGTAGGTCTTTGCAGATTGAAGTTTCCATGTTTCCTTATCTCATATGTATATATATATTTGTTTCTATTATTCCAGGTGGAGTTTAAAAATTGCACAAGTGACTGGTCTCTAGGTTATTGTTATATAGTAACTTTTGTTTAAGTGCCCTGTCCCACTGGTAACACAGTAATACGGTGTTATGATAATATATGTTGTCTATATCCCTTTTCTCTTCATTTTCTGTGATAACCTTCTTAAATTGATTACATGGAAGTTTTTTTTTTGTTTTTTATTTTAAATTTTCCTTTACCTTTTATTAAGATCCTTTCTCCAGAGCAAGAGAAGCTGGTCCTGTGGTCATATGGTTATTCATGACTAAAAAACTTGCTTTGCACAAAATTCTCCAGTTCTTATGAATAGATAGTATTTAAGCTTTGTTTCCGTTTGGAAACAGCCTGCCTAGAATCCTACTCAATGCTATAAAACCGTCTTTACCTCCTCCCTCTTTCCCTTTCTGTGGTTAAAATTAAAAAAATAATCCCTGGGATTGTATGAGTTCTTAGACATTAAGTTTCAAAAGAAAAGTATGGTCTAAATTTTCAAAAGTAATTAGTGATTTTGGTTACCCAACTTAAAACACTTTAAAGGGGACCAGTTCTCAGAAAATGCTTGGTAAGCACCCAAAAAAATGGAGATGCCCAATGTATGCCTATGTATTTATTTCAGAGGCCTCTCCATGTGCTCCCTTCACACAATCACTCTTCCTCTTTTCCCTACCTGGTGATAAGTGGCAGCTACTTACTAGTCATTTGTCTCTTCTCCCAAAGAGAAATTCCTGTGCTATAGATTCTTTCTCTCAGAGCTACTTGCTCTTACCTGTTTTGCGATCTCTCACTGCAAAATAGAACTGGTTCTGGCAAAATGTGCTATCCACACTCAGGTTGCCTAAGTAAGCATGCTTATAACCCTGTCATCCTTTATCATAAGCAGCTATCCCTGCAAGTGCCTTTCAAAATAAAATACCCCTGATATCTACCCAAATCTGTCTCTCTCTCTTTCTCATATCCAGATGTTCATAACCTTAGCTCAGTCCACTTTCTCGCCAGCAGTTGTCCTAGGGCTATCTGCTGGGGATTTTGGGGTTGGGTTTTTGTTTTGTTTTTTGGACTATTTGCTGATTTTACATTCTATGTTTGCCTTTTTACAGCAAGAAGCAAATGTCTACATCAAGTAATTTATCTTTAGAATAATAGTAGTTTTGAAAGGGGGAGAATTGAAAGAAAATAAAAAATATTAAATGTGAAGCGGAAGTTGGATGTTATGTTGGTCCTTTAAGAAAAACAGTGCATTGGTGAGGAGCTGCAGCTGAACACATTCCCTTTGCAACAGTGATGCAGAGGCGAAAGTGGAATAAGAGTAGGTAAGACTAGAAGATAAAATTCATGGAGGTTGGATTCTTAAATTTGTTCAAAAAAGGGGAATGGAAGAGACTAAGGGTAGGTTTCCATATGTTTTTCCAAAGTTTGCAATGAAAAAGACATCTGTTTCTTCTGTGCCTGTTATTTGTTTTCTTTACTTCGATCAAAAGAGTGAGACCTTCCCATCTTTCCGGTGTATTCATCATTCCTGAATCATTTTTTCTTTCCTTCATGCGCATCCCCTCTTCTCCTGCTCTCTCTTTTTTAAAATATACTTTGGAACAAATCCTAGCTATAACTGTAAAATATGTATCACATTTTGAAACCCTCAATGTTTTGACAAGTTCAGATGTACAGCAAAGGCCCAGCCAGAAAATAATCTCCAAATATATGTGCAGAATTCAACACTGAGTAACCTCACCAAAAATTAATATTTTGGTACACATGAAAAAATGGAAATCCACAACAAAAATACTTGAAGAAATGTTATTTTGTAAGTCAGGTTCATTGGCAAGGGATGATGAGGGATGAAATAGCTACCTGACAACTCCACTCATTGGTGTAAAACATTCCTTGATGTCACAGAGCTTGCTGTGTGTGGGTGAGGGATTCTCCAGATCCATTAATTTGTGGCTACTTTGTGAGAGTTTAGAAGGAAAAGTTGACAGTTCTACCCCCATTTCTAAAATGTTTCTACTGGTTTTGCCTTAAACATATTCATTGATTTTTATATCATTTTAGTGTTCAACTTATGCTATAGTAATTTCAATTATAACTTAACATTATTTTATACTGATCAATATATGTATGTTAGGCCTTAAGTTTTATTTTAGTCTCTTCTGTACAGAAACCGAAGGAATATTTCTTTCCACTTTAATTAACCCCATTAAAGTGCCCTTTCTCAGAATTATAACAAGCACTGAACTTTCATGTTTAGTTATGACAAATAGTGCATTGCACATAGCCATATGAGTGCTACTGCATAGCTAACTATAATACAGTTACAATTATATGACTCCTTTCATTCAAGGATCTCAAAGCACTTTCCAAACACTAGTTAAGGGTCGAACAACAGCGCCATCAGTTAGGCAAGTGTTAGAATACCCATTTTACAGAAAGGGGGATAAAATGAGGCAGAGAGAAGTTCAGTTACTTAGTAACAGAGCTAGAAATAGAACTCAGGCAACCTAATCCACAGTCTTCAGCTTTAATCATGACACATTCATTCCCTTTGCAACATACTTTTAACAGCTGGCTATGGTCAATAGAACACTCCTAATGTATGCACAAAAATATGACTGCACATGTGTACATGTCTAATTTAAGCTCCAACAATTGCATGCCCCTATTTTTTTTAAATCAGGTCCCCTGTGTCCAAACAAATTTAAAGGTCTAATTTGACTCTGTTTACAAATCAAACTACACTTGCAACATTTAATATTTTTAATCACTTAATGTGTTAATAACCATACAGCTGTTGTTTTCCAGTCTTCTCCTTTATTGAGTTAGGCTCCATTTATAAGTCTCGATTCAAATTGTAAACAAATTATTTTGCCTATGGATCAATGTAAATTTAATAGTCTATTAAAAATTTATCTTGGATCCAAGAATTTTTTTCCCTATCATGACATTTTTCCAGCTAAAATATAACCTGACTATCAGGGAAATATTTCTTTTGTATCTGTGTTTTAAGTTTAAAAAAAATTCTAGGTGGCATCATAAAAAATCAAATATTATTCTTGGTTATTAAGTTATTTATACAGCTACATCTAAAAAGAAATAAATAACTTTAAAATAAAATTATAATATTGTTCACATATAATCTTTATTATTCTTGGTGGGAAAATTCATTATGACACATATTTAGCATATGATTTTCATATAGTGCCTTTTGTATTCAAGGTGTAATCAAGCAGTTTACAGTTAATTTCAGTTAAACAAAGTCTGGATAAAATAGTGACTTGGGCCCCAGTTCAGCAAAGGATATACACATGTAAGCATATAAGTATTATGTACAGTAAAACCTCGATTTAACGGACTAATTCGGGCGACTGGGTGTCTGTTAAAGCTTGATCGGCGCTCCAAGGGGCTCGGGGCTCGCTCCCCGGGGCTCGGGGCTCCAGGCGCCGCATTCCCTGGGGCTCGCGGCTCCAGCCGCCGCCCGGGGAGCGCGACTGCAGCCGCCGCCTGGGGAGCGCGGCTTGATCAGTGCTCCCCAGGGCTCGGGGCTCGCTCCCCGGGGTTCGGGGCTCCAGGCGCCGCGTTCCCCAGGGCTCATGGCTCCAGCCACTGCCCGGGAAGCGCGACTGCAGCCGTCGCCCGGGGAGCGCGGCTTGATCCGCGCTCCCCGGGGCTAGGGGCTCCAGCTGGCTGCCAGGACCCGGGCGGCAGGTAGGACCCGGGCGGGAGCCAGCAGGCAGCCCGCCCGCTGCCTTGACCCGGGAGCCCGCAGCCAGACCTCGACAAACGGATTTCGGATGCATCGGACTTTTTTGTCCGTTGCATCCGAAGTCTGTTAAATCGAGGTCCGTTAAATCGAGGTTTTACTGTACTAGCAAAAATACTCTGCATTGCTCGGGGTATTTGTAATTGGAAACTGGGATGTAAAAAGACTACAATGTTTTTTATTAATACAAATTTTGTTCAGAAGTCTCATTTTGTCTAATTAATTTCATTCTCTTGCATTTAGATGGGGGGTAGGGGAGAGAGAGCTGAGCGAGTGCGGGGGCCGTTGGAGGAGGGAAGGGAGGGGAGATTTAAAAAAAGTCGATTCTTACCTGAGGGGGGAGAGAGCTGAGCGAGTGGGGAGGCCATTGGAGTGGGGGGAGAGGGGAGAGAGCTGAGCGAGTGCGGGGGCCGTTGAAGGGGGGGAGGGGGAGAGAGCTGAGCGAGTGTGGGGGCCGTTGGAGGGGGGGAGGAGGCAGAAAGCTGAGCGAGTGCGGGGTCCATTGGAGGGGGGTATTATTACATCATAACTATGTCACAGAGAACAGCAGGTGTTAACCTGCTGCCCAGCTGATGTTAATGGGCTTTAAAGAATTTCACCCCTAGGGGGTATAAGAGGTGAGATTTGAAAAATTTTCAATTCTTACTCTGATTAGGACCCTAAAGCCTATAACTGTACCAAATTTCAAGTCTCTAGCTCAAATGGTGTGGAAGGAGTAAGGGAACATACATACACACACCATTTGACTTTTATATATATAGATATTGTTAATCATGTCCTTAATCGATCACATGTAATCACAGCCTAATTATGAGAAACCATAGACCTGGTTATGAGAAAACCTTAACTTCAAATGAAAGATGGCCCATGCCACAAAGTTTTGTTCTGGATACAAATTACCCCAAAAGTCTGGAGGTGGTCAGATTATAATTGGGCCCACTGAAGATGTAGGAGGAAGGCCATGAAGTTCAGGTGTAAATCGGAACTTCCCCAGGATCAAATGATATGGGGCTTGAGTTCAGGCCCAGGTCTAATCTGGATATGCACCAAAAAATTCAGATGTTGGGCTGGAAACAAAACATGAATAGTTATTATGATGGTATTTTCACATTTCTGGTGCTAACTGGAAGAGCAGAAATACCTGAAAATAGTCTATCTTTTGAAGACAGTCACAGTTTACTACTAAGGATTGGAGTTTTTCCTGTGTTGTCAACCCGTTCACTCCTCTGTAATTAAAACCTGTTTAATTTAGGAGAGCCTGCTATACCAAGCTAAAATGTTGACCAGGGTACTGGGATTACCCTCAAGTCTAAAAGCATGTAGGGATTCTTAACTTCCCCCTTGTCACTCACCAGTGGGGGAATCCTTCCTGTCAAAAGAATGAGATTTGGTATTGTAACTTTAGAAAATTGAAGCCGAAGATTAAGATCAGCACTATATTTTAAGAATCAGAGAGGTAGCCGTGTGTTAGTCTGGAATTGCAGAAGTGACAGAGAGTCCTGTGGCACCTTAAAGACTAACAAAAGTATTGAAGCATAAGCTTTCGTGGGCTAATACCCTCTTCATTGGATGCATCCTACGAAGTGGGTATTAGCCCACGAAAGCTTATGCTTCAGTACTTTAGTTAGTCTTTAAGGTGCCACAGGATTCTTTGTCACTTCCACTATATTTCACTAATAGTTTAAATTCAAAATCTAAAATTGTTAAATAAATGCTCCCAAGCTAACCTAAATATGTCCAATTACTCCTGACAATCCCCTACATTCTGTGACATGTACACCATCAGGGGCTCTATTCTGTGAAATGCTGTCTATATACAGAGAGAGACAAGGTGGGTGAGGTAATTTCTTTTATTGGACCAACCTCTGTTGGTAAAAGAGTCGCTTTAGAGCTACATAGATCTGTTTTTTCAGGTTTCACCGTGTAGCTCAAAAGCTTGTCACTTTCACCAATAGAAGTTGGTCCAATACAAGATATTATATCATCCACCTTGTCTTGCTAATATCCTGGGACCAACATGGCTACAACAACACTGCAGACAGTGGTCCCACATACATAGTAAGAGGAGGATGCAGTTCGAGAACCTTAGATTCTAAATAGACATGACAGACAAATGGTGGGAGAAAGGAGGAAGTATTATCATTATGCCACTTAAGTGAAGTCTTTCCCTTTTTGCAAATGAATTACAACTGTATAGTCTTTCATTTGAGTCACTCTTCCAGACTATATTTGGTATATGGCCAGCATAACTATATATGGTTGTAGGAGGGATAAATGGTGGGAAGGGAGGATTATGCACTTGGTGTCGATTGATCTCTTGTTTGTATCTGAAGATTGAGGTGTCTGACTTATACTGCTAAGGTGAATTGGAATACTGAGAATTCTTCAGCCCTTGGTAAACATGGAATTTGACATGTTTTGGTCCAGGACCTGTACTTGGAATAAAGGCTCTGGCTTTCCAACCCATAGACATGATGTGGGTTTGTAATTTACAAGTCAGTATTTAAAGTCTTCTCTGTGTGTGGGGGGAGGAACAAAGGAATCTTCAGTGTGTTTGATATTTAGAGAGAGAGAGAGAAGAAATATGTTGCTGAGGAAAAATTTGGTTTGTTTTAAAGTAGAACATTGTATTAACTGCATATTTAGAAGTATTTATCAACCATAAGGTTTTTGGGAATGAAGTTCTGAAGGTTTTAAAAGAGAAAACTGAAACTTTTGACGAGTCTGTCTTTTACTTTTCTTACATTATTTGCAAAATGTAAAGTAGAGGTTATAATATTCATGGAGAAATAACAGTATGATTATGGATTCTGAATTTTTTTTAAGTAGGCTGATGCTCAAGACTTCACTTGGGATCAAATTGTAAAACAAGTCTTTAGCCACCAGGCCATTGTTTGACCTATGAAAAGCAAATATAAATTTTCGAAAAGCATTCTCACTCTCTTTCACACACTGCAGTACATTACATTTCTTGCTACAAAGGCATCTGTTAACAAAGGTGTTTATTGGTTTTCTTAGCAGTATTGGTCAAAAACACTAAACACTTAAATGAATGTATAAGGCTATGAATCAGCAAGAAATATATATTGCTCCTGCATTAGAATAGTAACTGAAAGCTAAAATCAGTTAAAAGTCCTTGAATCTTCCATTGCTCATATTGTTTTCTGCAGCATGGATGTTGGATGCATTTTAAATTGGGTCAAACCCTGGAATTAGAGAAGCTCTGGTCACTGTTTCTTCTGATCCTTGCTTAGGGCCAGATCCAGGACTCATTGAAGTCAATGCCAGTTTCCTTTAGACTTGAGTTGAATCAGGATTCGGTCCCTACATTAAGAGGGCCTTTCTGAACACTTGTGCATTGTGATACTCTCTTGCTATTGCTCTGACATTTCTGTCATTTTTAGAACAGGGCAGTATTTTATTTTTAACTGCTGAGAGCTCATTAGAAATGTAGATATGGCAACATTAAGGTTAAAATAAATAGAGATCCTTATTACAGGTTTACCTTTGTGTTACCTGAGGCAGAAAACTTTCTTTTTTCTTTTGAGTTCTTTCATCCACAGAGAATAGGGATTAGCCTCTGGCTAACATAGTGCTTTCAGGCCCTTTCAGCATTCAGTAAGTGTTTACTTATCCAGGTATAAATAGGTAAAAACACACAGTTAAAGCTCCCAGCTGCAAGGTCAGCTACCTCTTTAAAATTCAACCTCATGTGCTGCATTCAGTTGAGGGCTTGCTGGTATGAGCCATTAACTGCCTGTTGTATGTAACCTCACCTTGTCTTACACAGAGCTGCACACGAACTTCTGGTACTGTACAACGGGCCTTCAATCCGTGCCATGCGAGAAACAAAAGCAGTTTAACTTCTGATCAGTGATCATATGATCCATTTACAGGGTGCAAGCTCAGTCAAGTAGAACTGGTAAATCATTAAAAATGCGCTCAACGCTCTTCCTGCTGAGTAAAACATCATGCTAACATCTTTCTTTTCTAAGCAGCCTGAGGAGTGTTATTAGTTGATTCACTTGGTACAGCAGTAAGTTTTAAAAATACTGAATTAATTTGTGAAGTATAAAATATATTACAAAACATAGGACATTAGCTAAATGCTATTAAAGTTAGCAAAAAGAATTGCTTTCACTGAAACCAATCTCTCTGAAAGATTATACATGATATAACAATGGTACTTAGAGTGGCTTGATTCCGGAAAGCACATGTGCTTAAAGCCATCCTTGTTCAGGATATCACTTAAGATTTGTTTTTGCAGTGAATTTTATCTGACATCTGGATACAATGTCATTTGCTCATTTGAATCATTTTCTCTAAACACAGTTATTTCAGAAAGCAGCTGCTGTGTGAGAGTTTCATCAGAACTCTTATGATTTTGATTATTGGAGAATGTATTGAGGAACTGTATTAATTACTGATAGACAGATCTTGGGTGATGTTTTGATGAACATCCCAATGTCTAGAAATGTATCCAGATCTTTCTATTTTGCAAAAGCAAAACATCTTATGTGTACAGGACTTTGTGAGATTGTCTCCTTGTAAGTGTAAGCAGGGATCTGCAAAAATCTCTTCTCCTGTGGGGAGAAAAGAAGGATTTAAGAACACATCATTGGCTTTAGCAGTAGGGGAAAGAGTGACTAAGGCATGCTCCCCTGTGATATGAGAGACCTGTTTATAAGTATTGTCTAGTCCCACAGGAGTTCTGGGAGTCATCGCATTCCAGTGCCCCTCCCATCCACACACAGACAGTAGCTGGGACCCGGGTCCATAAAGCCCAATTCAGACACAAGCCCTGCCCCTACATTCTGATTGGAAGAACTGCAAGGCTCCTAACTGGGCTGCAGCCTCCATTTAAAACCAGAGGAGGAAACAGGAAGTTGTCTATACAGCGGGGGTTAACTGTGCCAGAGACCACTTTGCCTGGTATTTACCTGTTCCTGACTTCCCAGTATCCTGACTTGGCTTGACTATTGGTAATTGCCTCCTGGTTTCTGCCCTCTGCTTCTGTCAGCTGATCCTGACCTTCTGGTATCCTAACTTGGCCAGATTCCCAGTAACTGGCTCTAGTTCAGTTCTGATCTCCTGGTATTCCACCAGGCCTGACTCCTGGTAATTGTCTCCTGGAACCTTGACATGTACCTGATTCTACCTCTTAGGCTGGGCAACCCGTGCACCAGCCCTGACAATTATCTGTATTTTAATTTAACTTGATTTAACTTGAGGCTGTATCCTTTGTCTCAACTAACTGTTGAGAACCTGATGAGAGACATTCCTTAGAGGTAAGAGTGGATCCGTCTGTTTTTTTTCTAGGAAAAGGATTTTTTTTACAATAGCAGTAATGGAAATATACCCAATTCTTCATGTCTCAATATGAAATGACTAGAATGGTTCTAAATCTGGTGTCTCCATTCCAAGTGCAAAGCATACACATTTAACCTTTCCTTTACTAACAGACACACAGCAGTGGGTACATTTAAGAAACTCCAAACTTGCATCCGATGAAGTGGGTATTAGCCCACGAAAGCTTATGCTTCAAAACTTTATAGTTAGTCTTTAAGGTGCCACAGGACTCTTTGTTACCCCCAGGGCCGGTGACAGGGTGGTACAACGGTTACAGCTGTACCGGGCCCCGGACTTCAGGGGGGCCCCCTGAAGTCCGGGGCCGGTACTCAGCTGCACCCGTTGTCTCCGGGGCTGTGAGCGAGGCGCCACTCGGGCAGCCGCTGCCGCGCTCACCAGCCCCCTCCCCCGGCCCCCAGCAGCCTCCCCCGCCCCCCTTTGCTTCTCCCGGCCAGCCACGCGGTGAAATTTCAGGTGAAATTGACCAGGCAGCTGACCCGCTCGCTCAAGCAGCCCCCCGCCGGCTCCCCCGCCCCCCCAGCTGAGGCGGGCGGGGAGGAGGGTCCCGTGGGGGGGCTGTTCAGGTGGGTGGGTGGGGTCCGCGGGGCTGCTGGGGGGGGAGCCGGCGCGGGGCTGCTTGAGCCCCCAGCAGCCTCCCCCGCCCCCCTTTGCTTCTCCCGGCCGGCCACGCGGTGAAATTTCACCTGAAATTGACCAGGCAGCTGACCCGATCGCCCAAGCAGCCCCATGCCGGCTCCTCCCCCCCTCGGGCGGGGGGGGCGGGGTACGGCGGGGGGGCTGTTCAGGTGGGCGTGGGGGTCCGCAGGAGATCGGCGGGGGGGGTCCACGGGAGATCGGCCGGGGGGGCCGCGGGAGGCAGGAGACCGGCCGGAGGGGGCGTGGGAGGCAGGAGACCAGCCGGGGGGGGACGCGGGAGGCAGGAGACCGGCGGGGGGGGGTGCGGGAGGCGGGAGACCGGCGGGGGGGGGCGCGGGAGGCGGGAGACCGGCGGCGGGGGGGGCGAGGGAGGCGGGAGACCGGCGGCGGGGGGGGCTAGGGAGGCGGGAGACCGGCGGGGCGGGGGGGGCGCGGGAGGCGGGAGACCGGCGGGGCGGGGGGGGGCGCGGGAGGCGGGAGACCGGCGGGGGGGGGGCCCGCGGGCGGCGGGAGATCGGCCGGGGGCGGGGGGGGCCCGCGGGCGGCGGGAGATCGGCCGGGGGCGGGGGGGGCCGCGGGAGGCGGGAGACCGGCCGGGGGCGGGGGGGGGCCGCGGGAGGCGGGAGACCGGCCGGGGGCGGGGGGGGCCGCGGGAGGCGGGAGACCGGCCGGGGGCGGGGGGGGCCGCGGGAGGCGGGAGACCGGCCGGGGGCGGGGGGGGGCCGCGGGAGGCGGGAGACCGGCCGGGGGCGGGGGGGGCCGCGGGAGGCGGGAGACCGGCCGGGGGCGGGGGGGGCCGCGGGGGGCGGGAGACCGGCCGGGGGCGGGGGGGGCCGCGGGGGGCGGGAGACCGGCCGGGGGCGGGGGGGGCCGCGGGGGGCGGGAGACCGGCCGGGGGCGGGGGGGGCCGCGGGGGGCGGGAGACCGGCCGGGGGCGGGGGGGCCGCGGGGGGCGGGAGACCGGCCGGGGGCGGGGGGGCCGCGGGGGGCGGGAGACTGGCGGGGGGGGGGCGCGGGCGGCGGGAGACCGGGGGGGGCCCCCGTACGGTCTGCCGTACGGGGCCCCAAAATTCCTGTCACCGGCCCTGGTTACCCCTACCAAAACTAAACACTCCACTGTATATACAGTTCACCCAGTGGAGAAAGAATGAACCACACATGGCAGATGTTAGCCAGATCTCTTTCTTCATTATGCTCCAGTTAGGGCTGACCCATGCCAAACAGCATGGGAATCCCTTGTGTATGTTTAGGAATCTTAGACCTTAGAGTCAAAGAGCATAAAAAGATCCCAGTTCCTTCTTGTCAGGGATTTTTATCCCCCTCTCTAGAGTCCACACTGATGAGGTGAGTGCTGCTTCACATTGCCAATTGCTCCCTACACTCACAAAATGGTTAAGTCTTTCCTGATGTGCAGGTCGTACCTTCTGTAGGAAGACAGCAGTTTGCATCAGGTGAATTTTTTTTCCAGTTTGGTGAGTTAGTTTCAGAACAAAAATTTTACAGTTATAGATCAAGCACTTTAGTTTTACCTGATAACATGTGATCAACAGAAAATAGATTTTGATGTGAAAAATCAAGATGTTAAACAAACTTTTTTGTTTTTTCACCTGTTGAGAGTTAAATAATCTATTCTAAAAACTGAAGTCATTCCAATACTCTTGTGGAGACCCACATACAGTGCTAAAACCAGGCTATTACGTGCTTTTCAGGCAGTTTGTTTTTATTTTCTTCCACCAAAAGTTTTAGATTAGAATGACTATAGCTGGGAATAAATCTCTGTTAAACCTCAACTTCCTGCACTTAGGCTGGAAGAATCCCATGAACTGCTATAGAATAAGGACTGACTGGCTAGGCAACAGTTCTGCAGAAAAGGATCTTGGGTTACAGTGGACGAGAAGCTAGATATGAGTCAACAATGTGCCCTTGTTGCCAAGAAGGCTAACAGCATTTTGGGTTGAATAAGTAGGGGCATTTCCAGCAGATCGAGGGATGTGATCATTCCCCTCTATTCGGCATTGGTGAATCCTCATCTGGAGTACTGTGTCCAGTACAGTGTCCAAGAAGGATGTGGATAAATTGGAAAGAGTCTAACGGAGGGCAACAAAAATTATTAGGGGGCTGGAGCACATGTTTTACGAGGAGAAGCTGAGGGAACTGGGATTGTTTAGTCTGCAGAAGAGAAGAATGAGGGGCGATTTGATAGCTGCTTTCAACTACCTGAAAGGGGGTTCCAAAGAGGATGGATCTAGACTGTTCTCTGTGGTAATAGAAGACGGAACAAGAAATAATGATCTCAAGTTGCAGAGGGGAAGGTTTAGGTTGGATATTAGGAAAAACTTTCACTAGGAGGATGGTTAAGCACTGGAATAGGTTACTGTAAGAGATTACCCTTCCCCCACACTAAATTCTAGGGTAAAAATGTGGGGGTCTCTCATGCAAGACAATCAAACTCCAAGCTTATCTACCAGATTAGGTTAAATCTTTTCCCCCAAAACCAAACTTCTCCAGTTGGGGCTTGGGACCTGCTGCCACCATTAATGTGATTATTCCAAAACCATGGATTGGGGCACATTAAACCCCCCTATAGTAACATCCCCTATCTCTTTCCACCTGGGAGAGATAAAGAACACAGACTCCACTCCACCCCCTCCCCCCTTGCTACCTGGGAGAGATTCAAGCACACAGACCCTCACTATCCATGAGCTGTGCCAGATTCAAAGCTAGTACAACTCCAAGAGAAATAACCAGACCCTTATAACAAAAAAAAAGTTTAATAAAGAAAAGAGAAAAAGCATACAACTTAAACAGACTTTACAGATACTCAATTCTAGTCTTACTCCTCCTTAACCCCTCACTAGGATTTCTCCCCCTGATGAGATTAAGGACACCACAGATTAATTACAAGATCATACAATTAACAACTTTACTTACTGTTAGTCTAATTTAGGAACTTATACAAAGAGATGAGTAGGAAGGTGATTCAATTCTCCAAAGCTGGAGGAAGATGGAGAGAACCCGATAGCCCGGGAAGAAGAAGTGAAAACCAAACCTAAACTCCTTTGTCTCGAGGAATTCTAGCTTTGACGTCACCCCCTCTCCTGTTCAGGTTAACTCCTTACAGGTAAAACAGTAATTCTAAGGCACTTTACACTTATGACAGTTACCTAGAGAGGTGGTGGCGACATCTTCCCTAGAGGATTTTAAGGTCAGGCTTGACAAATCTCTGGCTGGGATGATTTAGTTGGGGATTAGTTGTGCTGTGAGTAGGGGGTTGAACTAGATGACCTCCTGAGGTGTCTTCCAACCCTGATATTCTAAGATTCAAAGGAGGCAGAGTTATGAAAGCAACATTTGCTCAAGTTATTTTAAGATTAAATTAAAGAATCTTTTTTTCAGTATACAGTGAAACCCCGATTTAACGGACCCCGATTTAACGGACTTCGGATGCAACGGACAAAATTTAGGAGCAAGTCCGATGCATCCAAAATCTGTTAAATCAGGGGCTGGCTGCCGGCTCCAGGCTGCTGCCGGGGTCCAGGCAGCGGGCGGGCTGCCTGCCGGCTCCCCGCTGCCAGCCCGCCGGGGTCCCAGCTGCTGGGACCCGGGCGGGAGCCATCAGCCAGCCCGCCCGGGTCCCGGCTGCTGGCTGCCGCCCGGGTCCCAGCAGCCGGGACCCGGGCGGGCGGGCTGCTAGCTGCCGCCGGGCTCCCCGCAGCGGGGATCCGGGCGGGCGGGTTGACGGCTCCCGCCCGGGTCCCGGCAGCCGGGGTCCCGGGCGGGCTGCTGGCTGCCGCCGGGCGGGCTGACTCACGGCTCCCGGCCGTGATAAGTAAAACCTCTATATAACGGACTAATTTGGGTGAGGGGGTGTCCGTTAAAGCCAAAAGTCCTGTTATGTAATGATTTTAAAAAATTATTAAATAACGGACTTTCGGCTTTAACGGACACCCCCTCGCCCGAATTAGTCCATTATATCGAGGTTTCACTGTATTTCTATCACAATTTTGCAGTTTTACAATAATTAACCCACTATCCTGAAAAACTGATCTGAACATTTGATTCCTCCCCAATACCATATACTTCTTTGCGAACAGCTTTAAAAAAACATCTACTTCTTGAAACAAGTAAGGTATTTAACTAGGAATTAGGGAGTTTAATTTGTGTAAATTATTCAGAGAGAATTTTAAAAGCTGAAGCTGTTTTTTCTGTGGGCCACTGCATGGGAACAAAACAATGTGTTGCACTGTAGGACACTGAGTTTTGTGAATGACCTTTAGACTTCCCAGAATGAAGATAAGTTGCTGGGAAATATCATTCTGGTCTTGTGAACATTGAACAACTTTTCAGATGAGGATATTTAGGTCGAGATTCTGCATTGACAACTGAATGGGTGAATCCCCTGCCACCCCTACCTTCCAAATGCAGAATCAAGGCCTTCTATAGTGCCAACCACCAAGTTACCTAGGGTCATTGATCCTGATTCTGGTCTGATTTTCCCCAACTATACTAGTGTAAAACCATTGTCTTCAATGGAATTTACTCCCGATGAAGGCCACTGAGAGTGAGGTTAGAATCAAACTCCATAGAAATACACAGATACTCAAACAATAACGCCAAATGACCCTTACCAGGATAAATGTCTCAGTAGACTGATATAAATTCACATTAACCCAACAATATCTAAGCCTGATATTTCATTGGCCAGTTGTACTTCAGTGTCATAAATGATGCCTGATTAAAACACTATCCTGCATTATTTCATTTTCTCCCTGCTGGCCATAAGGAGACAACACATTTTAGGAAAAGGAAAAAGCTGTGTGGCTCAACATCACGGAGTCATTTTGAGATTATCTTAATTCCATGTCCTTGGTGTTTCATTGTACACCTTTAAATTACCTCTGTCCTCCAAACAAAAATATAGGTATAACTTTAACTCGTTTACTTTATACTCGAGGCTTCATTCCTCCTTTGGTGTAACTTAATTTATATGCTAGTTCCTCTTTGTCTGAAGTAGTTCTGGCTGAGTTCACTAGTTTGAATTTTGCTCCTAACTGTATACCATGGTTTTGAACCCCTTTGCCAGTATGAAAAAATAAATACATCTCTATCAAGTTTAGTGATCCATGATATCTTTCATAATTTTCAAAACATCTGGTAGTTGACTTTGAAGTCTCTTCTGTTTTCAAGTGAGAATGAGTCCAGCTCACATAAACTAGTTGTCTCAGTAGATATATTGTCTGTCTTCCTAGATGTATGCATTTTTTCTGCATATGTTTGCTTATGCATATGAGATTGCTACAACTGCTGTTTTAAAAGAAAAAATGAGAATTGAGGAAATCAGAAATGGAAAAAGGTGTTACTTGACTATCCACTACATCTGTCCATTGCTAATGCATGCTATATGCTATGTTATTGGTAAAATGGTCCCTGAAACACATTTTTTGTTAAAAGATATCTAATTATAGTTAGGGCTATCATACTGTCATTAATGCACTTTCTCATACATAGTTCTTGTAAAATACCTAGGTATATAAGAGCAGTGTGTGTTCTCAATAGCCAAATTGCAGTAGCCTAGTCCATCCTGAGTGGGAGTAGGGGAAAGATTTACTCTTGAATGTCTGAGTTATATGAGACTTGCTCTGGTATGCACAAATTAATTCGCTAACAATTTATTTTTCCATTGCACCTTTCCTCTAAGGATCTCAAAGTTATTTGGAAACACTAACTGCTGAATTATCACATCAGCCCCGTGAAGCAATTGGTAAAGACATATGGTATATAGGGGTATTTTCATCTACTGTTGAAATTCTTCGGGAGTAGAATGCAGCAACTACACAGCAATACAACTCAACAATTTAGTATAGGAAGTGAAGTAATATCATAGCCAATTGAAAATGCCAGGTGTTTTTCATTTAAAAAGAAAACAAATATTTTTGGAGGTGAAACATGCTCACTTTAAAAAGGCCAATTTCTGCTCCCCTTTTGCCCCCCGTGTTGAAGGAAAGTTTTGACCTGCTCTAATAATTAACCACAACAAAAGCTGAACTCAAACAAAATTCACTTTCCCTATAAATATCATTTCCTATGTCCCGTCCTTTGCAAAAGCCTGCATAAATAATTAGCCCTTGTAATGTGCCCTGAAGGTCAGCAAATTTGAGATGTTTGAGACCAATGGGGAAGTAGTTTCCAGAGCTAAAGGACTTTTAGGGAGACTCTGTCAGCTGCTCCAGGCATTTTCACAGCTAAGGGGCATCAGCTCGACTTTATCTGCTGACTAATTGTGGCAACATCACGTGGAGAGGTATACGGTCTCTGAAGTAGGCTCTCTTCCACCTTTCAATCACGTCTTTTTTTACAAGGAGAGAGTCTCTTCAACATCAATCCAGAAGATAGAGATGGTCTTTGTCTTCTCCTGCCCAGCCATTGCTGAAACAGAAAATTGGACAGGAACTTTCTCTGATCCATTAGAACTTTGTCCCTTTCTCAGAGTTAAATATAGAGCTCTGGTGGTCTGTGCTTTTGGGGTAATCTAGGAACTCTTATCCAGGAAGGAAAAAACAAAAATCATATATGAGAAAATACCTTGAGTTACAAAAACACAAGCATTCTTTATCTTCCTTCTCCATTGAAAAAGTTGAAGTTCTCTGGTGGGGATTAAGAGGAAGAAACCCTGACAAAACACTTTCTTCCCATCTCTTCCCACACCCCACTTATTTAAACTTGATCTTACAGTTATCCACTCTGGACATGTGAGTCTACTATTGGGAAGGGAACTGTTTATAGAAAGAAAGTGAGACAATAGCAGCAAAGATGGAGAGGCACCTGCAGACATATTCTGCTTTCCTTCTCACCAAATTGTTGGTAGGAATCTCTCTAGGTTGCAGGGACTGCATCCTTCACCCCTTTCTGGTGTCTGAGTTCACTCCCTTAGCAGTTAGGACTCATGCCTTTTTGTATCTCTGGGTAGAATTTCCCAATTCTTCCATCCTTAGACCAGAATCTGAGCTATAGCATCCTGTGCATCATCTGAATATTTTTTTAACTTCCTTCTGGTTTTTCCAGACAGCTCCCTATTAAGTTAAACCAATATATTTGTACAATAAACATCCCAGTAACCAGGCAGTATTAATAAATTATCACAGGGCATCTCCAAAGCTGTCACAGCATCTAAACTGATCAGTAAAAACATTGAAATGGAGATCCCTGAAGACTGCTTTGCAGTCATTTCTTGTGGCAATTTCCAGAAATTCTTTAATTCAAAATAAGGGATGAGGCTATTATGCTGTCTAGGCCAAGGTATATTTATAATAATTTACCAGAATTCTTAAAAAGATTTAGAACAGTCTCTCTAGACAGTGGTTCTCAACCTGGGGTATGCATACCCCGGGGGGTACACAGAGGTCTTCCAGGGGTACATCAACTCATCCTGATATTAGCCTAGTTTTACAACAGGCTACATACAAAGCACTAGCGAAGTCATACAGGCAATGACTTGTTTATACTGCTCTATATACTATACACTGGAATGTAAGTACAATATTTATATTCCAATTGATTTATTTTATAATTATATGGTAAAAATGAGAAAGCAAACAATATTTCAATATTCGTGTGCTGTGACACTTTTGTATTTTTATGTCTGACTTCGCAAGCAAGTCATTTTTAAGTGATGTGAAACCAGACAAATCAGAAAGGGGTACAGTAATCTGAAAAGGTTCAGAGCCCTGCTCTCGGGAGATACCAAAAGGGTAAGCTAGTCCCTCCTCATGTTAGTGGTAGTCTTGCCTTCTGATGATGCAGAGCCAAGGAAGACCACAATATTAATGGTGCGCCCGCTATTCAGAGAAGAAAAACCACCAGGTATCAAAACTTATTTTAACAAATTGTCACTACAGCCTGTGCTCCTAGACTTGCCATGTTAGCACATTTATCTGTTGCAGTGGAGTTGGCCATTACATTATCATCATAATATGTCAGTATGTTGTAAGGGGAAAAAAGTTTGGAGATTGGTTGGGGGTGGTGTGGGGGGGTGTTTGGTACAATTCTTCCAAAATTTTGCAATATGTGTTGAAGCCTGAAAGTCCTTTTGGGGACCTATGAACATCCACAATTATAGCACGTAGAGTCACCCCTACAAAACTGGGGAGACCACTGAAAAGTCAAGATTGGTGCAATCCATTTATGAGTTACTCATAGTGTAGATTGTGTTCATAACTTTAATATGTTAGTATTTCTCTCCAACGTGAACGACCTTTGGGATACCATGAGTATTTGCAGTATACTCCTAATGAAACCCCACCTCCTCGGTCTAAGCCCCACAGTGAAGTACCCATCCAGTAGCTTTACCATTTTCTTCTCTTGGCATCTTTCTCCAAATTGTAGATGTCTTTGAGAGATGAGCTATGCTATAGAAGGGGAAATTCATGTGTGAAGCTGAGTTTGATCTTTAACCCATTTCCAGCTGCTTAGCGCAATTTAAATGTTGTGTCAGTCTGGTTGAGCTTCCACACTCCAGTAACACAGCTCAGTCTTTGTGCTGATTGCAATATTGGTGCGCTGTTTGTGCAATGCATGGATCTTATGAAAATAGCATCACCACCATAATAACTAGTTTTATAGTATAGTCCGCATCTTGCACAATAGCAATCACACCTGGGAATAAGGAGTTATTGGTGTGAACACTTTAGCACTGAAACATTTTCTCTTGTAAAAAGGAACTGAGGTAAGAGGGTATTCAAGTTATCATAGCAAATAGGTTTTTTTAAGTTGTCTGTATGAAATGTTTCTGAGTAGGAAAAAACCTTGGTAAAATACAAAGTTTATTACGTTTCTAGACTACATTATCCTTGTCAGATAGATTAAAGCATTCTCCTAGTCTCTGTTCTATATTACCATAACAAGTGAGGAAATAATGTAGTGTTGTTACACAGAGCAGCTTATAAATTTTGACATAAGTGTGAGAGAAATCACTTGAAATGTGAAGCAACCAAGAGGAATAATTAGGAGCAGCAGAATGATCTCAGTAATATGACAACAGTTTCTAAAGCATCCCACAGGATTGAATTCGTCAGGTTTGCTTGACCTATATCTTTAATAATACAGCTCATTGCCCTTGTATTGAAGCTAGAGGGTAGGACAAAGTATGAGCTTTATCATGTTTTAGGAGAAATTGCAAAAAGTTTATTTATTAACACACCACAGAATGGCCTATTTCCATGATTACCAAACAATAAAGCAACTTGGGCCACAGTCCAACACACAGAACACTCCTTTTCATAGTCAGGCTTGGCTGGCAAAAAATATTATGTAATACTCAAATAAGACAAATGGCTGTGTTAGCAGTGGAAATAACCTCCTGTTTAATTAGAAAATAAGAGCTATATGGGACAGTAAAAATGGTTACTACTGCCTTCAGTCACTGTTTAATAAATATGATAGTGCTGAAGATAATGCTAAGTGTTATTTATTTGTGCAATATCGCAGGCTCAGTAATTGTTTATGTTGATAGCCACCCCACATGTGGAATGAAGCTGTTTCAGAATTTTCTTTGTTTAATTCATAAAAAGGGAGATGACCGTTTTTACATTTAAAATGTTTTTTTTTTCAAAGGCATAAGTAGATAGTTACAGTATTTTTACCTCTCAGTGGTACTGGGAAGGATCTATTATTGGCTTTAATAGTGTATTAATAAACTTTTCATAGCCGACTCTCTTTCTCAGAACACAGCAACAAAAGCTGAAAATATTTCTTGAAGGTAGTACTTTTCATGCTGGGTATTCTATCTGCAACCAAATATGTTTCTTTATCCACAAGCATAAGTAGAGGAGTACTGTATTGTTAAAGCTCTTGGTGAAATTGTAGTTCCCATTGCTATGGTTATAATAAAAAATATCTTGATTTTTTTTCAGCACACTCTTGACTTCCATTGACTTCATTTGGAGTTGCAGATCCTCAACACATGTGAAAATCAGCCCTTTAGAGCTCAGTGCTAGAGACAAAAAGATTTAAAGGCAGGCTACTCACTATAGGGAATAGATTTTGCTAGCAAATGAGCATCAAATTCATGTGTGCATCCAAAGTTTCCCTTTACTGGGAAGTGAGATAATTAAACACATACATTCCAGCTGAATTCCTATATTTAGTCATGTATATTTACCTGACGTTTGATTGAAATGGGGGCTGGGCACACATTTTGCAATATGTTTTCAATAACAATCAGCTCTGTATCCTAGTGCTATTGCTTTTGGTCACAGTCTTTCTCTTTCGAATGTACTACTGTGAGAACAGGGATTTGACAAAAAGTCAAAGTCTGATATCCTGTTCTGATCTAAAGGGAAAAATTAAAAAGATTTTTCATCCATATGTTTTACCTACTCCTCCTCCCTCCCCCACCCCCAAAAAAGTAGTCTGTGTGTCAAGAGGCAAAACAAAACAAAACAAAACCCCCTTTCTTCTCACAATTCACTTTAAGCTCCAAAATCCTCCAAAATCCCCAATCTCCCTTTGCAGTCTGGTTCCCACTCTCGAGCTTTCCTCATCTCCCTCTGAAAGAAAAAAGCTCTTCTTCAAGGGACTGATAGGTTGTAGAGCGATGCTTAGCAACAACATTCCTGTGCCTTAAGTAGCTGCAAGCCCCTAGCTGAACCCTTTGATGTGACTGTCAGGGCAGATTTATTTTGTTTTAGCACATTGTCTACTTGTCCAGATGTATCAGGAGATAAAAAGGAGTCATGTTTACACTCTTCCTCCCCCCCCCTTTTGAGATGTAATTAAATCCCGTTTTTGATGAGTCTCCGAGAGATCGAGATGAAGAAAACAGGAACTGGCTTGAGTAGAGGGAGAGGAAACCCACTTGCTGGTCTAACACCTGCCAATGTAGGAAAAGAAAGTGTAAAGCCACAGTGCAATGTGTTGATTTGGTCCTGCAGAAGCCTTAGATTTTTGTCTTTTCTCACATGCTGGTAGTTCACCAGAGCAACCGAATCCAAGACAAACCTTTAGAAAGCAGTTGTCATGTTCCATAGATTGTCTCCAACTTGTCCTGTTTTTAATATTTGTTTGGTTAGATTGAAAATAATCTCTCTCTCTCTGTCTCTCTCTCACAAATGCTAGGTTTATAGATCAGTTATACTAGAAGAACTTTTGACTGCAGTAGGTGGTTGTCAGATGCATGAATAAAGGAAAATCTTTGAGCCTCTGCGGTCTTGAATTAACAAATCTTCTGTGCAAGGCAAGGCCTTGCTGAATTCTGCCAGAGAACAAATACCACAGATAAATCCATTTTTGTTTATTTGCTTTTTTAACTTGCACATTTAGCAACACTGTTCTGAGCGCTATTAATAACCTGTGGTGTGCAGTGACAAGCCTGATTCCAACGTTCAGTACACTTTGGGCATGCCAAGTGAATAAAATGCTTGCTTTAATCTGCTGTAACGAAAGTTACTCTATTTGCATCCTAAATAGGTTACACTATAGCACCCCCTTCTGCTGACTAAGCTGTCTCACAAGAAGCTGAGCTCAACTCAGTTTTCTTTCCACATGCCTGTAGGAAGACTAAACAAGCATTTTCTGACCTTCCCAATTTTTTAATTCCTATGTCTGTTAAGCAAGGAGAGCAACATAGCTGAACAATAGATACCAAACTAATGTTAACCTTTAACTTTGAGCGTCAAGCTTTAATATTCACGTAGATTAACCTTTTATCATTCATATGTCCGATGGAAAAAAATCATTAATTTACAAAATGAGAAAGCATGGCATAACAAACTGAAAAGAAAAAGTAACACTTGGATGTTGCAAATTACTGGACTTAGGTCTGTTGTATACGGTAATGTACCGAGTACCCCTCTTCTCAGATTACCATTACCTGAATGTGTTCTGAAAAGACAGTAGTGTGTTATATACCCTCTCCTGTGGAATAGCCATGAAAGCAATTTTCCTTGCTCGTTCTAAGTTGACATCTGATGACCCCTGGAAATCAAGTGGGCAAGGGAATTTAAGAGTGTTTAGACCTGTATTTCAGTGACCAAAATGTGATATATTTATGGTATCCAAAGGAATTCACTTATACTGAACTCAAATACAGTGAAATCCATCTATTGACAGGTAAACTGATGGTCTTTGATTTCTTCAGTGCACTGACAGGTGCCCACTACAATGCTGGTAATAGTGAACCATTGTATATTGCAAAGTTCTGTGAACATAAGTAGAGGATTCCACTGTATATTTGTAAATGTTTATTTGTATATGTACAATATACACACACGTGTAAATATCTATGTACGTGTATGTATAGTCCTATATGGTACTATGCACTATTATATAATATGGACTCAGAAATACCCTAGCTCACATATTCCTGAAGAATTAAGCATTATTTGCAACTATTGGACTTGTATTCACAAAATGAAATTGCTCTTTGGATGTCTTGTTGCTGAGCACCTCCTGCTGGCTAAACCCTGGAGTTTAGATAAAGCACTTTGGTGCAATACCAAATATAATGCAATATATTTTGGGTTGGCTTTTTTTCATATGAAAATAGTGCAAAAACACTTCATAGTGAATTAAGGATGTATGTACCAACATAAACAAAGTATAGAGGTGACAATATATTGTCTCGCAAGTTACATTTCAATACACATGAGTCCCATCTACTTCATTGAGATTTAGATATAAACATCTGATGGAAGAATGTGGCCAGCCATCTATAGATGAGATATAATAGGTACAAAGGCCAAAACATTATGGAAAATGAATGGAATTCAGAGAGACTGAAATCTTACACATTCTTAATTTATTTACATGCACATTTGAAACATACACATCTTTTTGCAACTTCTTTCTGAATTATGAATTTTTTAAAAGGACTGAATGTTATTCTTTAAGTCCTGAGAGATGGTTGCATGATGTAATGAGTAAAATGTAATAAACATGGAATTAAGTTAAGAGTAAATTGGGAGCACAGGCTTATTGCTCTTGAGAGGATCCTGCATCTGTCCATCTAGAAGTGCATTTGTGGTTCTCTTTACAAGACATCTCAAGGAATAATTGTATTAGGCTGTTGGGATTTCTGGCAAGATTTGCACAGTTGTTCATGAAGGCTTATTTTTTGTACTTTTTAATAGTCCCGTCCCCCCCCCCCCCGATACTTTAAGGCACACCGCTAGAATTTGTAATGTGTGTGGATATACGTATGGCATAAATAAAATGAAAGCAGTACATAGGCTGTATTCTTAGCTTCCTTTACAGCAAGGGTGGCCAACCTGTGGCTCCTGAGCCATATTCGGCTCTCCGGAAGTTAATATGCAGCTCCTTATATAGGCACTGACTCCAGGGCTGGAGCTACAGGGGACAACTTTCCAGTGTGCCAGAGGGTGCTCACTGCTCAACTCCTGGCTCGGCCACAGGCCTGGCCCCCACTCCCACCCCTTCTCGCTCCCTCCTCTGAGCCTACCATGCCCTCGCTCCTCCCCAGAGCCTCCTGCACACTATGAAACAACTGATCAGGAGGTGCGAGGAGGGAGAGGGAGAAGCTGATCGGGGCTGCCAGTGGGCAGGAGGCGCTGGGAGCGGGGGTGGGGTGGGGGGAGGAAGGGGGAGTGCTGATGACGTATTACTGTGGCTCTTTGGCAATGTACATTGGTAAATTCTGGCTCCTTCTCAAGCTCAGGTTGGCCACCCCTGCTTTACAGGTACATAAACAGGTACATTAATAGAAAGTGTAAGAAAACACAAAACATCTTAGCATGTCACACACTTAAACATTTCATGCAAGGACTACATTTCCCCAAACTTGGAAGAGCAACTGAAGATCAGCATGCTCTATACGTCTATTGGGCCACTAAATGGTTTATTTAATGACAATCTTGGGAAAATTAAGAATCCAGGAGAATTTATAGTTTGATTGTTTGGTTTTATTTTCTCTGCCATTTAGTTGAAAATCATTGACCTACATCTTGGGTTTATTTTGGCAACTATTGGCAAGTGCTAATCAGATCCGAGGTTAGAGTAATTATGAAATTGACTTTCTAATTCAAGTGATCAATCTCCTATGGGAACCAGTATGCTTTAAAAGTAAAACTTTGTCCTGTGAAGCCATTTCAAATCAATTATTCTTATTTAAAAATCCAAAATCAGGCTTTGCAACGGATACACTTTATAGTGGATTGTATAAATGGGTCTGCTTTCTACAACACCATTTTACTCTTTTTATTCTCTCATCTCTGTACTTTTCCCAGTAACAGGCAACGAACGCTGTGCTGCTGGAACTTGTAGCTATGGTGCTTTCTTTAGGACCAGATTCTATATTATTCATTATGTTGAATGGCACTGAACTAATGGAGGAGTAAGGATCTACTTAGCATGAGTGAAAACATTAGAATCTGGTCTATTATCATGGAGGAGGTTACAACGCTGAAGGCTCTTCCTCTTTCCTCCACACCCCACTTATTTAAACTTGATCTGATTAGAAGAATCTCCCCCAGCTGCTTGTGCCCTCAATTACTGATACTTTTTAAAAAATCTTAAAAACAAATATTCTTTAACCCAACATATCAAAGTCAGTTTCTTCTGGCAGTTCACCATAGTTTGGGGGGGAGGGAGGGGTCAGTGCTAAATATAATTCCTAACATACTTGGCTTCATGTGATAATATGCTTGAAAAAGAGGTTTTGAAAGTCAGGGAAGCAAATGCACTGTTGTTATACACGTACTATGTGTTACAGTAAAACAAATCAATTCAGGCTGCTTAAAAGCAGTCACTGCCTTGTGATTATATTTGTGTAGTCTTGGGCCCTTTGATCAAAGAAAGTCATTTCAGGCTAGGCCTAATCTGGGCTGCTTTAAGGTGTTTAAATGGGGGGAAAAAAGGTTGACAACAGCTGGGATTTAAATTTACTTTTGCCTAACTTTTGTTTTGAAAAGATTTCTATTATTCACTGCTTCCTTTTTCATACAGAAGATGGATCATTGAGTAAACCTAAAAGGGAAAGAGGATATGGGAGGAAATGGGTGGAGATTTTGAATTAATCTTCTGAGGAAAAATGTTTGATCAGCGGGTAGGAGAGGATGAAAACCTCTGATGTTGACAGCAGGCAACTTTCTGACTAGCATGTGATTGACATCTTTGATGCTCCAGTGGGGAGCTAGTATCCAGCTAGGCTCAGGCATCCTCTGTCTGTGGGTGGTAGTGTTAATAATGTGGCAACTGGAAAGATTAATTGTGGACAAGCAGCAGGATTACGAGGAGGGCTTCACAGGTCTAAAAGGAACAGTGGTAGGAAGGCTTCTGATCTATCAGCCCAAAAGGAAATTAGTTAAGGCAGACTGGAGCAGCTTAAAAAAAGGGGGGCGGGAGCAATGGGAGAGGGAAGTATTTAGGATATTAAAGCAAAATGTGAAGAGGATATTGAAATAGGTCATGAGGGGGTGGGAACCAATGTTCTTGAAAGGTAATATACTCTTTTCCAAAGGTAGCTTGAAAGACCTTAATGCACTACATACTTTTACAGTACGTTCACAGTTCAACTTGTTTTGCAGTGAACTGGTAACCAATTGACTTACTTAGTGGTTTGAGCTACCAACAGAAGGTAAAATTTATTATTCATTTTGAAAATGTGGTTGACAATAAATTGTTTGTCCACTGCCAACACATAAATTCAAGTGAATAAATATCAAAGGGCCCCTCAGTGCAAAATATCTTGGAGAGAGTTTGCTTTAGCTGTATCTGCAAGTAACTATCCACTGCATATTTTACTTCCCACCCTTTTTGGTAGTAGTAGAGATTTTGCCAATAAATTCTGCGTTACCATTAAAGAGGCAATTCATCATGCTTACTAATGTTATTAATCAAGATACACCACAGTACCCTTAAAATGAGATCATTTTGATAAATCATGTATGACATGAAAAGACTTTATTCCTTTTAAGTGCAATTTAGACTATAATTTTTCCCTCATTTATGATTCATGGAAGAAACATGGATAAAATTCCCTTGCACATTTACACCTTATCTCCAGTAATAATTCAAAACTGCTCTTAGATGAAAATTCAGGGTCTGATTCACCAAAGCTGAATGCCAGCTCATTATTTTCTGGCATTCAATAGTCCAAAAATAATGTCCATACATTAGGTACTATTCACAATAGTTAGATTTGGCAGCACACCAGACATATCAATTACACTCAATTAAGCCTAAATGAATAAGAATTCTCTTATGTTCATTTACATTTTGTAATCCAGTTATAAACCAACCTACCCTAACCTTGCAATTTTTTATTAGAAAACCAAAAATTATAGCAAATACAGATGTGGTTTCAAAGTGATAGTCTCCTATACATGAAAATGAGGAAAATGCATTTTCAGATGCCATAAGTTTTGTTAAGCTCTGCGTTTATTTAAATAAATGAAACTGTTACTTTTCTGGTAATAGGTTATCAGAGCTGTGATGCCGACCCCAAATCAGAAGATCACTGTTATCTTTGTCTTCCAACAACCACAATAAATCAGCCTATCTTTATTAATAGCATCAAATCCTAAAGTAACCTGATAAAACTCCAGAAGAGATTTTTGCGAAGCTCCACCTCACACTCTTCATTATAACTGAGACGCTTGTACTATTCATTAAACTGAAGAATGTCTGAAATGTTGAAATATTTTCTTCTACCATTGAAATAAATATTGGATAAATGTTTAGTATTCAAGTTTTAAAAGAAAAACTCAGTAAAGATATTTAATTTGGATGAGAGAATTATTTAATTTTCGGTATTTCTCAAACCATGATTCAAAGGGGACTGACTGGGCTGAATTACAGTCTGCCCTTTACTTCCACCAGCATTTGAAGAAAAATGGTTGATTTCCAAGAATAACAAGACTATTTATGTTTTCTTTAAATATTGGTCCCTATAAATTGGGTTGCATGTGGTAGAGGTACAATATATCCGGCCACTATGTGGAGAGAGCATTTTGCAGCACTGTCCAAATCTTGGTTTTAGCCCTGTGCTGAGGGAATTCAGGAAATAAACATACACATATCCTATTTTATTTTTAGTTTAATTAGGTGCTAGTATTTCTCAGAAGCTTTGGTAGCTATCTGTCAAAGTATAGATGAGTCTTTTACCTCTTGGATGGTGCAAACTGTCGCTCCTTTAGTTTTTGTTTTTTGTACTTTTACTTTACTTCAGTACATCTGAAGGTTGTAACTTTCTCCACATCATTATAGAAGTGACACTAGATTCTACTGGTCTAAAAGAGCCTGGACTTTTGATGTGGTTCAAGCTATCTTACTGAAAGTTTAAGGTTGTTATACAGGAATAAAGTGAAGAAGAGTAAATTAACCTACTGACATCTGCTTTCTTGTCTCATGGATTCTGCTCATTATCAATAATAATATAATCAAATTGGTAGATCCTTTCCCCACATTTGAGATTTAATTCCTAGTAATATGATACTTTTAGTCTAATTATAGACTAAAATAGTGTACTAGTTAAGAGGAGTCAGGCTGCTTGTCACTCTAGTGCAACATTTTCATAGTTGCTATTTTTAATTAAAAGAATTTTTTAAAAAACTTGAATCCCTATTTGCAAGAGTCATGTTAAAAATATTTTGCTGAGTGTTACTGAAAATGAAGATATCACAATCACAGTTTGCTTAGAAGATGAGCATTTTTAAGACTTATAAACCGGGCAATGCAGTCTCCCCCACCCACTTTAGCATAGTATTCATCTGTGGTTTGTTCCCTAACGTGGTCAATTGTCTAAAAACAGTTTTTGAAACAAATCACTATTTTTATGTGGGGTAAGTAGGTCATCTCATTAAGCTTGGAAAGATCAGGCAACTTGTGATAATGCTATGCAGCTGGTATTTCTTCGTAATTAAAATGACTCTAATTTATGCTACAAATTTACCAACACAAATCCCCTGAAGTGGGATCTGCAGTTACAAGTTCAGCATGAAAAATATTTCCTGCCATTAAGCAAAGCAAACTTCCCTGTGTAGTCATGCCATGCCACCTGTTGGCTTCTCTGAAACATGACAGGGTCTTGGTATCAGTCATGGCAATTGTTTGACCTTTCTCTGACCTCTAACCTAGTTCACAGTAGAGTGGTCCTGAACAAGACCTTTCCCTGTTTGCCTTAAATAGTAAGAGCTCTGATAAGCCCAGCCTTCTCAGTTCTTAAAATCTCCTTAATTCTTTTTTCTTCTTTCAAGTTGAGAAATAAAGCTGTCAACTTTTCAGTATATTTCCCGAGTTAACATTAAAGTTTATGGCAAAAATAAAAATTATAACCCCCAACATAAGTTTTAAGAAAGTTTTATCTTCTTGATGTGCCTCACTACCTGTTTTATGGAATACTTAAGGACTCAGTATTAATTTTTTGTTCTATAGTAGCATCTGGAGCTTCCCCCCTCCTCCACCAACTAATATCAGGGCTCCATGGTGCTTGATGTTGTACAAATGCATATATGGTAAGAAACAATCTCTGTGGCAGTATGCTCCAACAAAGTAAACAGATGTTTATATAGGCAATAATAATAATAATAGTAACAAAGATTTTAAAATAGTACTGTATAAGTATTAAAACATCACATTGTCAAGCATTGAGTACAATATTTAAGTATATTTACAACAGAAACTTAACACTGAAAGGGGAAAGAAAAGGATTTTAAAAATCAAATGTGAGTTGATCCCTACTCATACTATAATATAATTATAATTACAATTAATACCTAGCTCTACTATAGTGCTAGTATCTGCAAATCTCAAAGTGCTTTACAAAGGATGTCAGTATCATGTTTCCCAGTATTGTTTTGTCATAGACATTTTAGGAGGATTGGTTTAATAAAAAAAGAAACTGGGTAATGCAGTGATTTTGTGCACTCTTCATTTTCTTTTTTCCCAGTGGATGCAATGGAAAGTCATAGAAATTAACAGGATTTCATTAATGAACATTAGTTTTGCAATTGATCATGTAGATATTATTGGGTTGATGATGACACTGTAGTATTATCTTAAATTTTTATTTTCATTTTCATTTAAATATAAATTTATAAAATGACAAGACACCTTTCTCACACAGTAGGTCAATTTGACCAACCTTGTTAAATACAGCAAGTTGGTGTATGAAAATAAACAGCAACCCCACAAAACACAAGAATGGTAGATAATTATCCAACATGAACAGAGGCCACATTTTCTCTATAGATTATCCTGAACAGCATTCGCTTCAACAGTCTTCGTAAAAAGATGGGCCTTATAGAGTGCCATTAAAATGCAGAAGCTTTAGTCTGAGGGGAAAAATGAAAGAGCGAGCCTTTAAGCATCCCCAAATGCTTAAAAAATTGCTGAACTGACATACAAAATATATGCAAGAGTAACTTTGGCCTATATCTAGTATTTCTTATTAAATCCTACACTCTTAATTCTTCTAACCTTTTCCTGTTTTATTCCTGATAACTAGACATTCTGATACTACTTGTCAAAACATATCATTTTCCTAAATCTTTGCTTGGTTCATAGTTTTCTCACATATAGGTGGGGAAATGTCAGTGACATATAGTTCACATATTTGGGAGGTTTATCACCCTGACCTGAGTATGTATGTGTGTGTGTTTACATGAGAGGAAGAGAGATATCGAGATCTATTTATATATCTTGATATGTATTAATATGGCAAGATGTATATCAACTCCTATTTATTCTTGGGAAAAGATAAAGGCTAGATTATCCCCTCTCCCTTCCTCCTTTATAAGACAAAAAGTACAGGATGCTGAAACTAGACAGCACTGTTTCCAACTTTTGTACACTGCATACAATATCTCATTTTAGGATGAGCAAGTGTGGCATAAATACACAGTAAGAGCTGAGTGATTGTGAGTGCATTGTGGAATTGTTGTCTTTTAGAGTATTTGTTTAACTACACTGTTAGATTTATAGCATCTAGCCTTTTTTTTTTTTTAATAGTGGAAGGATTTGATATGTACCTTCATCTCATTTCTAAACATGCCAACACTCACCACTATCTCTCTGTTGGGTCTGCTCTGGTAACGTCCAGAAAATGCCTGCTAGAACTAACATTTCTGTCAATAATATCTAATGAAAAGTATGCTGAATTTAATGTATTCAGCAAGGGAAATCCATTTCTTGTACAGTTAGCAAAATGATCTTAATAAACCATGTCTTTTGGTAAGTGCTCTGTATATCCATTGAATTCTTTTCAGAGAGGCTGCCAACTTGCCCTTCTTCCTGTGTTATAAAACTTGTCAGATACAATGTATTAGTGACTATTACAGTTATTGGTGTGTGTGTGTGTGTGTGTGTGTGTGTGTGTGTGTGTGTGTGTGTGTGTGTGAAGAATTTATGACCTGTCATAGAAATGAAGATGATCTCTCATATCTCAAGGATAAATATTTCAAGATAGAAAATAGAGAAATGCTAGGATAGGAATGGTCACTATCTGCAGCAAGTGGAAAAATACCTAATATTAACAGGTCTCTTTGGGATACAGCAGTATTGCACATAAAGCAGCACCAAACGATTCATCAGAATATAAAATTTCATAAGCAATTGCCATTGTTCTAATTAAAATGATCAAAACTATTTTTTTATTTACGGTTGTGTTTTTTCTTATTTCAGCTTTATAGGTGGTCTGTAGTTTTGGAAAGGTATTAAATTGAAAGCCCAGTAGACTTTTGTCTTCTGTTTTGTTTATTTAGTGTTGTTTTACAGATCCTACTCCAAGAGAACTCTAGATGATATTCCTAAAGAGCAGTTCAGATCCTGATTTGCCAGAGTGCTTAAGCATGTGCATAACTTTTAAGCACCTGAGTAATCTCATTTACATCATTTAACTACTCACATGCTTTGAATTTATGCATTGTACCAAGGTACAGATTATCAATGTGACCTGTTGGAACATTCTTATTGAACCCTTTGACATATTCCCAGTAGGCAGAAAATCTCACTTCTTTACCCATTTTTCCCTTTAAGCTATTTGTAAGTTATATCCATTCAAGGTCACTTTTGCACTAGAACTAGAACTTCACGTGCAAATAGCAGAACTATCTGAAGGCAGAACTCTCATATGTCAATGTTATCCCCATCAAAATATCCTTTTTAATATTAAGAATAATAAATCTATACAAGTCACTTTGGAAAATAGTTTAGGGCACCCTCTCAGTAAACAGGAAGAAGAGAATTTGTGGCTTCCTTCTACTGGCACACAGGGTTACATAAAAACTTGATACGGGATTTTCACTCAGTTGACATTTGTGCAAAACAGTCCAATCCCAATATGGTATTCCATGGAATTAAAGCTTTTGTAACTGAACACTTAGCAGAAAAGTAATGAAAACTGTTGTATACTTGACAGGGAATTACATACTGTACATAAAACAGCAGCAACATGCCAATAAAAAATCTTCCTCTTCTTGCTTTTCCTAAAATTGGAAATAAAGCTAAATTGCCCCTTCACTACAATATCCTTTTTAGAGGCTCTTGAATTTTGCTCAGTCAGTGGTATTTGCTGAAAAGGCAGTTTCTTCCAGTAATTTTAGGAAAAGCTATCATCAAACTGTCAACAGCCTAAATTGAGATTAAAAGTACCAAAGAGAAACCTTCACTATTATCAGAGTCCCAAATATGAGTACTTGAATAGACAGATAACATCTAGAATGTATAATATAAAGCCTTCTCCATCTTGAGCGTTTGTAGAGACTTTGGGGGAAAGATCTTAGGTTAAATAAATTACAGTCACAGTTATCCTCAACTTACCCAGTGCTACCAGGCCAAGATAAACAATACAGCATAATGGACACATTCTCTATATATCATATTTGGGACTTATTGCCTACATTAGTGACCTGGCCATTTGGGGGCCTGATCCTGTTAAGTGGCAAATGCCTTCAGCTCACATTGTCTTTATTTAGATTTGGAGGGTTTTCAACATCTCGCATGTGTGAACTTTTTTGTCGGTATCTTCAGCTGGTGTAAATTTGCATATTTAAAATGAAGTCAATGCAGCTACACTGAGCTGAGGGTGTGGCCTGTACCTTTCAGTTTTGTAACCATGAAGTCGGAGGATACTGAACTGCAGGAGACAGTGGAAGAAGAGCTGTGCAAGAATTAGCTACAGAATCCCTGTCGTGATCTGTAACGTCCCTGCTTTTTCAGGAGTCCTATATCTGTCATAAAATGTCCTTTGTGCTAAATAGTGCAACGTTTTAGTGCTGTGGCTAGATTTCTGATAGGTACCATGCTGCAACTGCAAAAACCATTCCAACGTATGAGCTTGTGTGAAAACTGGAAAATGGGTCTCCAGAGGTGAAAGGCTAGTATGCTAATCCACTGAGTTACTTGCCTTTTAAACTGTATTAGCATTTACAAAAGTCCAAGAAGAATGACAAACAAAAGGTTTCTAAATATTCATAGATTTCAAACAATGTGCATTCCTTATTTTTATTTTTATCATTACTATTTCTAAACCAGTGTCAATCATAGTGTTAATCCTGGTAGCCTTTTTAAAAAATGGAATCAGTGTTTCCAAATGTTTGAAGACCTGCTGAGCCAAAACATTGTAGTCCCATTTTACATTAAAATGTATATTCTCATCAACCTTTGTACATTATTTTTTTAAATATCTGTCCAATTAAAAAGTCTGAGTCAAACAGCGTTTGAATGATTACAAAACCATTACAAATAAATAGTGACATTTACTAGGATTACTTTGATTTATTAGTAGCACTCATGTCACTGGGTGCTTGGGGAACATCAGGTGGTAGACAATGGCTATTCTTGTCTCATGAACCATCCCATACACTGTCATTGGATTTAACAAATACCTTAATGGTTGCATTTCTCCTTCCCCTCTGTGTTATCTTCTCAAAAAGTCATCAGTCTGATTTTTGTATCTAGATCAGGCCTGCACAACTCAGAAAGCAGCGAGGGCCATATTACTGCAAAAAAACCAGCTGCGGGCCGAAAAGCCCCGCCGTCGCCCCGCCCCCATCTGCTTCCAGCCACCCCACTGCTTGGCTTGCCCCACCCCTACTCATCCGCTGTGGGCCACACACTGAGCCCATGCGGGTTGCATGTGCCCCCCCCCTCACCCCCCCCGGCCACATGTTGTGCAGGCCTGATCTAAATGAATGGGTTTCAGCAGTAGGAAAAACAGCGTGGTGGAAAAAAAAGTGCTTTATCTCTACCACATTAATTAGCATGGAAAGAACATGAAAGCCCTGGAGATTATTAACTGCATGTGAACACAAAGTGCTGCTACTGTGCCACCAGGAGCTGAAGCAGCATGGTCAACAGAGCTGGGCCCTTGCCCTTGGAACAGGGACTGTGCCACTTTTATTTCACACCTGGGATGCTCTGAAGAGGGAACCCGATGCTGGGACCAGGGGCAGGGCCAGTGCTGAGGTCGTGCAGCAGATTGGCCTGTGCCTTTGCATCTCCCTCCTGCCACTTGGCATGGACTTTCCTTCCCCCGTCACTATGTAATGTCACCCCCTGCTGGAAGTGAGGGGAATCCCATGTCTTTGGAAATGTCTAATCCTAGGACTTGCCTGGTGGCAGAACAAATCGGATCTGCTCCAGGCACTGTGGGAAGGGGGGCATTCAAGAAAACCTGTAACACATGTTTTACAATCTGTCTGTAAAATAACACTTTTTTTAAAATGAGAAAATACATCTTTTTAAGGAATACTCTAGGTAGGAATGATACATGTTTACAAATAAGGCCTATCTTTTGCTTTAAGATCTCATTCCAGCAACATAACATTGCTGCCCTGGAACTCAAAAGCATAAATAGAACTTTGTTCTGCTCTTTGTAATACTAGGTCTTTATGATATTCCCTTGGGATGCAACCTTGACTCAGGGCTGGGCTACACCGTGGGGAGGTGATACGCAACTTCAGCTACACGAATAGCTATATTTTAGGTCGATTCACCTGGCCGTCCTCACGGTGGCGAGTTGACCGCTGCCACTCCCCCATCTAATTCGATTCCTCTTCTTGCCGAGATGGAGTTCCGGAGTCGATTCGGGGATCGATTTATCATGTCTAGATAAGATGTGATAAATTGATCCCTGATACATCGAACACTACCCGCCAATCCAGCAGGTAGTATAGATGTGACATCACTGGATAAAATGTACTTTGCCCTGGGTTTAAAAAAACCTCTATATTTCCTTTGGATAACAATTCTCCTTTATTGGGGTGGGGGGATAGCTCAGTGGTTTGAGCATTGGCCTGCTAAACCCAGGGTTGTGAGTTCAATCCTTGAGGGGGCCATTTAGGGCAATCCTGCTAGTGTAGGCAGGCGGATCCTGCTAGTGTAGGCAGGGGACTGGACTCGATGACCTTCAAGGTCTTTCCAGTTCTAGGAGATTGGTATATCTCCATTTATTTATTTATTTATTTATTTTTATTTATTTTAAAGTTCGGGATTGTATTGCGTAGGGTTGTTTTTGTCTCTCCCCTGTACTAAATATGTTTGTTTATTTAAATCAGGCTTCTCAAATGTCTCAAACTTTTGATACGGGTTATTTTTCCTTACAGTTGTATATCCTATTTAATTTATTTTGCACAGTGCATTATAAACATTCTCATTTGTGACATAACCATTTATCTTCCCAGTGAGGCAACAAGTAGTGCAAAATGTATTTGTTAGTTCAGTGCGAGTTCATTTGCCTGCATGAAAGTCATCAGTCAGCAGATTCTTTCAGTAGGATAGGAAGGTAGATTTAATTATCACCTCCTTTTTAAAAACAAAAACTGATATTTTTAATGTCAGAAGATTTAGTGTAAATATCATTTTCTAAAGCTGTGAGGTTATGTTAGAATATTTGTTTAATGACTCTATTCTAGTATCACTGTAAGAAAAATTATGGATATTACTTCCTTTTGACGACTGGCAACTACATTTAAAATCCTTACATTTTCCCACATGATTATTTAACAGTGTTGCATCTGACTGTCAACTCTGTGCATCTGTAATCACATCACATAGCTCATTTTGTATCTTTGTTTAGTCATTAACTTTCCTTTTAGAGTACTGATAATATTTGTTTTATCACACAGGCCTCCTCCAGTGACAGTGCCTCAGTCTCCCCTGAGACACACTATACGCCACTGCCTTCAGGATCCAGGGATCTCACCAATCACAGAGGTAAAAACTAAACTTCTATTGCTATGAACTATTGAAAGGTGGTAAACTTTTTCTGTCAGGTCTTCTGAACGCATTCCTGCTGCATCGGCACTTTAGTGAGAACACTGTGCTTTTCAAGCAGTTGATGAGAAAACCATACCTGTCAAGACTACAGATTTTAACTCATATTAAATAGGATTTAGAGTTAGTCTACTGGGAAAGCAAATAAATCTATGGAATAATAACATTTAGCGATTTAAAAAAAAGTAAAGAGATTAGAGTACTTAAATATTGCTAAGTAGATGATTACATGCAGCACTAGTGATTTTGAAAGAATTTGTAAATTCTAATATTTGTGAAGAGAGAGTTATTTTGCAATTTAACAATTTAGGGCTACAATTTCAAAATGTTAACACATTTATATTGCAATAAAAAGGGATTCTGTTCTGTTTTTCAACATTAAAAGGGGATCAATGTGCAATTTCCCCTTAGAACTTCAAAACCACCCGGGGCAAATTCTCAGATTCCTTCGGCATGCCTAGGGAAAGCAAAGTTCTGAAAGCAGGCAAAGAACTGTTGCTGCCATAAAGGTAGCATTCCAAGCCACTTCACCTTTGTTCCAAAACAGAAAGAACTTTGAAAACCTTTTAGCACACTGCAGCTTGAAACAAGTGTAGAAATAGCCATATAAATTCCCTTAGTTGCTCATCGGTTTACACATCATTTTAAAATTATAACTCTTTTTTCCCAATGGGATTGATGTAAAGTAACCAGATACCTCTGTTGAAT
Organism: Sternotherus odoratus; assembly: GCA_032164245.1. Lineage (NCBI taxonomy): Eukaryota > Metazoa > Chordata > Testudines > Kinosternidae > Sternotherus > Sternotherus odoratus. The sequence goes on from JAVMKO010000005.1 coordinate 55,355,568, forward strand.
AGAGACATTCATGCTCTGTAAAAAACTACTTAAATCAACGCCAGTCTTCTATTTAGGAACTGATTGTAAGTTGGGTTCCATCTATCTTTCTGTACTGAAACTGACTTCACTTCTTCTGCTGGTTGTTGAGAGACTCAACCATGTGCAGCAGCCAGTACTACTTGATGCTTCCGAGGAAGGTGAAAGAGCTTAAAAGAACTTGACTGATCGTGCCAGACTTTTTCTGAAGACCAACAGGAAGTGCTGAAAGTGAAGCAAATTGAAGGTGTTAAAAAAAATCATTGCATACCATGAATGACAGAAATGAAAAGACTATCATTTCCAGGAAAGAAGGGACTGAACCAAAATGCTGGATCTCAGTAGGACCCAGGTTTTTAGGATGTAAAAATTGGAGTCCGTCGAGATGTTTTATTGTGGCCTGAGCCCATCTTTAATTTCTCAGTAAATGCAGTTGTGTTCAGATTGGAATCCTGCTGTTGGCTTAGCTGGCTAGGTTCCATTATGAAAAAAATAAAAAAATAAAGAGCAAGTGAACAATGCAATTGCCTACTAGCGAAAGAGATTATTTTAAATTAGATCAATATATTCCAGACTGGCAATTCAGATGATAATGTATTACAGGTTATGTCCCTAAATTATGCATCAGTTTCTCTTGTAATCCGGTTCTTTTTGGTTGTGTCAGACAGCCGGAACGTGTCTTTATATGACTGTGCATTTAGAACTAGGTGAGATGTTGAGTCCCATTGCCTTCTATGGGATGTGAGGGAAAGAGGGGAATGGTAGTCCAAAAAGGTCTAGTTTTACCCTCTTTGCTGTTCATCTCTCTGAACAAGACCGGAGAAGAATTCTGCTTTGAAAAATAAACACATCAATTTTTCCCTTGTCACTTTCTGGTAGGAAGTGCATTTTGAATTTAGAACCTAACACACCTTGATGCTTAACCATAACTCTACCTACAGTGGATGGGAAGAGATGTCATCAAAAAAAAGGGGCAAAACTGGCTCATTCCAACAAGCAATGTGTATATAGTCTTAAGAAAATAATTAAGAAACCTTTCCAGAATGCCAGCTGCTATGAATAAAGTTTGGAACAATACGATAGCAGGATTTACTTGACCACTTAACTGGTTCTTGAAAACTAAGAAAAGTTGTCTATGCTCACAAACCTAAAGGAAGCTTAATTAGAGTTAATGGAGAGACCTCCAAGAAAAATACAAAACCTGTAAACACAACATTTTTGATCCACACTCCAAAGGTTTTTTCTTCTTGAATGGTCTCAATCTCATGTAAAATGGTTGAATCACAGTTGTTACGTATAGAGGTCATCTAGTCCAGTCTCCTGCACTCATGGCAGGAGATCTAGGTATGCTCTAGACCATTCCTAACAGGGGTTTGTCTAAGCTGCTCTTAAAAATCTCCCATCATGGAGATTCCACAACCTCCCTAGGCAATTTATTCCAGTGCTTAATATGTAAATATTGGCCGCTTTCAGAAATACTTTTCAACCCAAACTGAAAGGGAGAATGGCCGTGAGTTTGTGAGCATTTTTATTCATCCCTGGAGGGTCTTTCTTACCAGGGTCTGAACTGCTGGCAAACAGCTCAGTGCCAGCAGTAAATTAATTCTTCTTTGGGGCTGGGAGGAAGAGCAGCAACATTGGACTGCATTGAACTTGCAAAGTTTTACATTAACAATTTTCCCTGTATTTTATTTATTTTTCTTATTGGAATAAAGGCAGCAAGCTGTGCTCAGGCTACACAGGCTTTTCATCTTCATATTTCACACTCCTCATAGTACTTCCCAAAACATTTGAAGAACATATTTCCAGCACACACACACACTGGACCCTTGCTAGAACGCAGGGTTTGGGTCCATGCGCAGTACCATGTTAACGCAGGGCCCATGTTATGGCAGGAACCATGTTACAATGGATTCCAATTAAAGTAACTAAATTTGGGATGCATGGCCGTGACCGCACTATATGCAGATTCACACTATATAGACAACTGTACACAACCTGAACATACATCACGTAATCATTTTCAGGACCAGCATATTTCCAGTTCACATATCTTATATGAGACCTTCTAGATACATATTATGACAATAGTACAGTAAACCCTCGATTTAACGGACCTCGATTTAACGGACTTCGGATGCAACGGACAAAATTTCTAAGCAAGTCTGATGCATCCGAAATCCATTTGTCGAGGGCTGGCTGCCGGCTCCCGGCTGCCGCCCGGGTCCAGACAGCGGGCGGGCTGGCTGCCGGCTCCCGGCTGCCGCCCGGGTCCAGGCAGCGGGCGGGCTGGCTGCCGGCTCCCGGCTGCCGCCCGGGTCCAGGCAGCGGGCGGGCTGGCTGCCGGCTCCCGGCTGCCGCCCGGGTCCAGGCAGCGGGCGGGCTGGCTGCCGGCTCCCGGCTGCCGCCCGGGTCCAGGCAGCGGGCGGGCTGGCTGCCGGCTCCCGGCTGCCGCCCGGGTCCAGGCAGCGGGCGGGCTGGCTGTCGGCTCCCGGCTGCCGCCCGGGTCCAGGCAGCGGGCGGGCTGGCTGCCGGCTCCCGGCTGCCGCCCGGGTCCAGGCAGCGGGCGGGCTGGCTGCCGGCTCCCGGCTGCCGCCCGGGTCCCGGCAGCGGGCGGGCTGGCTGCCGGCTCCCGGCTGCCGCCCGGGTCCCGGCAGCGGGCGGGCTGGCTGCCGGCTCCCGGCAGCGGGCGGGCTGGCTGCCGGCTCCTGGCTGCCGCCCGGGTCCCGGCAGCGGGCGGGCTGCGGAGCTGCCGCCCTGGCCCTGTGGCGGGCGGGCTGCTGCTCCGACAGCTCGGTTTTTTTTATTATTAAATAACGGACTTTCTGATTTAACGGACACCCCCTCGCCCGAATTAGTCCGTTAAATCGAGGTTTTACTGTATGTTGGAAGTAATAAGCATGTCAGGCCTGATGTGAGTTGCAGTATTGTGGACTCTCTGCCAATTGGCACTGAAGGGATTCCCAGGGTCACAGCAGTCCATATAATGATCCTTGCTTCTAAAGTTATACCTTCTATGATTTGTTTTCAACTTGATAGCAGAAAGCACTCATGTGGGCAGACATTAATAATGAAATGGGAATGGGCAACATACAAAGGATGGTGTAAGTCATCAGTTCCCACCCGGAGACAGAATTTAGTGGGAAGTGTTCTACCAAGACACATATATGTTTGTGAGAAGGCTTGCACTGTATGAAACTGAAACAGGGAATGCTGGAAATGAGTCCAGTTAAGCACTATAATTGACTAGTGGTCATGGAGTCACACTCTTTGTGGTCATTATGTTGTGCCCCATTGTTGTTCCTTTTTTTTTAAGCACAATGTAATTGTCACCAGAAGTGCGTAGAAAGGATAAAGCATGCAAAATCCAGTCACAAATCTCTAGGAGGTAGTTGTTACTGGTCTCTTGTTACTGGAAATTTAGCAGTTCCTCTGACTATCTTGTAATCATCATACCATCCAGACATGCCAGAATCTCTGTTCTCAAGGAAGTTTTACTACCTTCATTGAATATGTATTTATTTTAAAAATATACTTAAATAGTATCTATTCCCAGGTACCTGGGTACTTTACAAAGATTAACAACAACAACAGCTAAATTAAAACTTGGCTCAGAGGGAAGCTTCCACTTTGTCTACAGAAAGGGCAGCAAAGAAATTATAATATGTAGCTGGCCAGATGAGCTGATTTGAAAAGAAACCCTTTGCACTGAGCCATGAAGAGCGCTAGAGAGGCTCCTGTGCCAGGAAGGGATGAGGTTACAGCTATGAGGTTACTGAACCAACAACAATTTGTCTGGGACCTAAACTAGATGAAACCTTGGGAATGGAGGGAGAGCATGGGAGACACAGATTAGGTCTAGATTACAAAAATCTGTAATCTAGATTTTTAAAGTGTGTAATTAACAGGACTATAGGACAGAGTCACCTTGGACCTAGATTATTAATGGTTATTCCATCAGTAAGACCTTTAATTAAATGTATTGTCTCACCAGCAACCAGAGCAGATCACACAGGGATAGGTGTTATTGATTCCCTCACAGCTATATCAAGGAAGAGTCAGGCAGTCTCATTCTGCAACTGTTGCAGTTTCTTGATCAATTTCAAGGGAAACCTAATTAAAAACAAATTACAATAATTTATCCTAGAAGAGATGAAGGCATGAATGACAAAAGTGAGTTCAGCATTAGAGGAAAAAGTTTTCTGGGTTCTACAGAAAAATCCAATTTTAAAAATAAGCTTTGGTTGGGTTAGAGGGAGTATAACATTTTTTGGGTTGCAAATCATCCCAATTTATACTACCTTCCACTGGTAACTCTCTCTAGTCCAGTGGAAGCTTAATTTAAAATTAAGTATTTTCAAGTCATTTGACTGTAAGTAGGACTGTTTGTATGAGTAAAGTTCAGCACATGCGTAAATGTCTTCAAGACTGGGACCTAGATTATAAAATGTCTTAAACATTTTCTAAAATGGTCAGAGACATAACATTAACTTTAAAGTATCCCTTTATAATCAATGTTAAATTTTAAGGGGGTTCATTTCTGAAGACTTTCCAGGGGATATACAAATAATGCTGAAAAGTCACACACTTCTTAAATCAAAGACCTAAAAAAGCAAAGGAAATCAGTTTGCATGAAAACTTTCTTCTGGAAAGATAATTATCCTGTTTATATTATCATTATAATCTTCTCCATTATTATTATTGACACAGTTGTTAGGTGCTCATCCCATTTTCCAGCCAGAGTCTTATTTTAAGTTTTAAATTGATTGCTGGGAATGTCAGAGAATAATTTACATAGCAACTTATCATAATTAGTTATAGTTTGCAGTTTCCTTAATGTGAACTACACTTTATGCTTAGCAATTGATTTCTTCTATATCTCTGCATGAAGCAGCTTAATGCGTGCCATCCAAAAAATATCTGTGGGTAGTTTTTATCATTTAGTTAACCTGAGGGATCATAAAATAAATTTTAACAGAAACTATAAATAGGGAGTATTGGGTTTAACTCATTTAATAAGTCAAAATGAGATGAATAAGAGGGAAGTTTAAGTGGATAAAATATATGGATGTATATATCTCATGCCAGGCAGAGATATTATGAATATAGAGAGAAGTTTGCTATGTTGGTTTGTATGAAAGCAAGCAAGCACTTTATAGAGAGGATCCAGCATTTCTGTTTTTTTGCATTGTGTCATATGTTCCAGTTGGTAATGCAATATAGAGCGAAGCAGCATGTCACACATTACTGGTCAAAGTGGCAACAAGACTCCCCCAGATGTAGAAACAATGATTAGCTAGTACAGTATAAGTGAAATAGCCACAACTAAGGATTGGGCCTGGAGACAGTCACAGTCAAAATGATCATGTTTTGGAGCAAGGTCACTTGAAATTTTATGTTGAATATCAGGAAATATTTTCCAACAGTAAATTGCATTAGGATCCAGAATTATCTCCCACTCTGTTGTTAGCACTATTCATAACAAGACTGGAATAAGCAGTTCAAGGTGAAAATCCGGTCTGTGCTACCCTGCACAGAGTTTATTACATACACACCTTGATGGTTCTGGCAAGTTGCAGCCTTGCACCAGTTGAGAACAAGGTAATAGCAATGATGGTCATGTCCAATGTGCAGAAGAAGATACTTTTACAGAAGGTTTTAGAGCTGAGGTCAAAGGAATTAGAACAAAAGCCTGATCATGAATGAGGTTGGAAGATGTGAATTGGAGGAATTTAAGAAACCTAAATTTTACCATGCTGACTTCTGCTGAAGGAAGAATTGTAAAGGACCATTCAAGATGGAAGTCCATTCTACGTGCCAATATGGTTCTGGTGTTTTGGCTGTTGTCATTCTGTCTAGAGTGGCTTGTGATCCTGAGTGCCGACCTAAGGCCAGACTATCAAGAAGCAGGGCAAAAACTACAAATGGGTTGTGTGTTTATTATTTGATTTCACCAACCCACTAGTAATTGTAAACTCCTAAAATTCTACAACAGTTGTACCATGAAGTCACAGACAGTCCTCCTTGGGCATCCCTGTCCGTCTTGCCACCCAGCCAAGCTTGACTTTGTGATAAATGGTTGCTGTACTCCAAAAATCACAATAATATTCAGGTTACTCTCAGGCAAAACAGCTTGGAACTCCTTGTGTATGCTTAAGCGACAAGGAGTCTTGTAGCACCTTATAGAAATCCTCACCCCCTCAGAGGTCAGGTAGCAAAAAAATAAGTTCTCTATGACAGTTATTTTTATTCCATTTCCCAGCATTCAGTCTGTGATAGGATGAGAGATTGAGCATGTACCTTTTTAGGGTTGCGGGGGAAGCAATCCACAAAGTCTGTCCACAATGGCTTGTCTAGTCCCTGTTGCTGGGGAGGACATAAAACCTCTTCTGGTGAACTGGTATTTCACACTCAGTAATGCTTCTCCACTGACTGTGGGGAATTTACAGTCTTAGTAAACATCTTTATAGTTACAGAGCAAACATTTAAACATCACATTATAACATGGGATACAGAAGTTGTAAGTAGAATTAATATAGGCAGTATTCTACAAGCATACCATAAAATCTAAACACATTCTTAGAACACTAGTATCTATTTTTACTATACTAACCCACAGGTAAGTTGGACTGGTTTCCAGCTAGACATTTGCTAGTGTTCATTGAGGCCCGGGGTCTTGGCATCAACTGGCAACTAGTATGCTAGCGTCACAGTTGGCTGGGTTTGGAATTGAGATGATGGATGTTAGAGGATGTGGAAGGGTAAATGAACACACAGGAAGGGGTTGGAGAGAAGGTGATGCGAGAGGAATGGAGAGGTGAGGGTGAAGAGTGGAAGGCATGGTTAGACTAACTTGGTGGCAGGGATTGAGTAAAATAAATTAAAAGGGGTCAGTTGGTGGCAGTGGTAATGATACCTCGTTCCATTAGAGAGTGGTCAAAGCAACCTAAATCCCTGCAATGCGGGGATGAGGTGAGAAGATGGCTTCAAGAGATTAGGGAACTTTGTGTTGTAGGGAGAGAAAAAGAACTTGTGCTCTTGCTGCTGCTGCTCAAGAGGAACTTTTCTGAGGATGGTGACTCTTTAACAGACCATCATTGGATGATTCCTGCTGCTGCAGTTGATGTTCATGTAGGAAGAGTGAGCCACTAGTCCCTGTGCCAAGGAGCGGCTTATTACTGGGGATCTCATGAAAAGGCACAGACTAATGAGGCTAACACTGTTGCCATCACTGTCGCAGCTGCCCCTGGAATGGAGATTGCTCTGGAATAGCAGTGCCCATTAGTGGGACAAATTTGCCCTACTTGTTTGGTGGTCAGAGTCTGTTTCAGTGTCCATGTGTTTTGCTGTAAAGCACAGACTTTACCAAAAGTGGAGTGAATTACAGTTGGTTTTTATTTTGACCCTGACTAGTATGGTTCAAGAAATACATTTTGGGGGTCATTGAATTCATGTTCTTGTCACTTAGAGTCAACAATTTCTTTTCTGTGCTATAAGGGAATGTTGGATTTGAATCAGGATACTGTAGACTAAAACTTCAGCATAAAAACGTAACACTCTCTTGTGTATTACATTGACGGGAGTAGCCAGTCATGTCGAACTAGGGATGAGTGAACAGGCTTGGAATTTTATATAAACTGACTCCAAGCTTTGCTCAGAAAAGGTTTTATGCACATTTTGATGTTCGGAAAAGTTGAGTCAATAGTTTTTAAATAAGAAAATATTTTTTTTATTTTGTGAGTCTGATCTGTGTTGCTTGGTTTGAACCAGAAGTTCTGAATCCATAGACAGGAGAAAACAGTTTGTGTGTTGTTGAGCAGGCCGACCAGAAGGAGGAAGTAGCTCCGTTGTAGCTTTTGTGATGGATAAGTAAGAGATCTTGGGCCTTGAAGAAGACTTAAGAGGGGAAGAGGAAGTAGTTAAGTACCTAAAATTTCAAGAATGAGATTTAAAACATTTGTTTGGAATTTTCAAAGAAGCATAAAGAGTCAGGTGCCCAAGTCTCATTCATATTCAGTGAGTGTTTGATCACCAGCATCCTCAGGATACTTTAAAAATACCAGAATTTATTTTCAAATTACATTTAGAGATTGAGCTTAGCAAAGTTCTACATTGCCCAGTTAGGCTACTCAAAGCATGCACGAATCTCTTTATATTTTCAACAATATCTCCATAAAGTCTGAGTTTTTATTGTGACTTTCCCCAAATTTATCACAACCAGCCCACAATCCTAGCTGCCAGTCACCTCATCAGATCAGAGAGAAAATGAATAATGGGGAAATAGCTGTGGCTGTAAAAGCTTAAATGGAACAGAAAGCTTCAGATTTTTCAAGACATAGCTCATTTTGTCATGAAAGTATCAAGAAACCATGAAAATGCTCAGTCTCCCAACACCAAGTCTATAAAATGACAGAAAGTTGTGGAAAGGTTGGCTCCAACAAAGTAAACCTATATTGAAATTAGCTTTAGGTTTGCAGGAGCCTTAGAAATTCAGTGTGTACACTTTTGGCAATCAAAAAAAAATTGTCCAGTAAACCAGCCGTTTGGCTCTGTAATAATAACCTTTTTAGAACAAACAAGTCCAGTCATGCTATATTTTGTAACTGTGGTATTACAGCTCCCTCAGAGGAACAGGCTTCAAAGCACAAGCACTGCTGTGTACAGTCATACTCCTGAGAGTTCCCATGTTTAGTTAGCGCTCCAGTCTAGTCTGTTTTAGCACTAGTCCTCCAATTTTATCAAGCAGGCATTTTTACAGCCTCATTGGATCAAATAAACAAACATCTGGAATCATGTGGGATATTTAATTAAAAAGTTTGTTTGGCCAAAAATGGTAAAATCATGAAAAATTGCCTGTCTCCGAGCTCAGAAAGGCCAGATGATGAAGCTGTTGGCTACATACAGTTTTACAGTGTATTGAGATTCTTAGATGTGCACACCTGCTATAGTCCTCCTCTCTATTTTGATTCATAACCATCAGCACACAGATTGTAACCCTTGTTTAAATGGAATTTGAAATGATGTGTTTTTGCCCTATTTTTAATAATACACATGCAATTATATTAATACAATATGACTGTTCTGTAATGCAGAGAAAGTGTTAGTCTTGATACTGTTAATGGCAAAAGTCACATCTCCCATCTGCAGTGCAGGTTCTTGTTTTGCATTTATTCTGTGCACTGAGCTGTCCCTGATGTCAATATGCCAAACAACGGCAAAACATGCACTTGATGGTAATGGGGATGGAAGTGTCTTGTCTTAGAAGCATGTTGTGAAAGTGGAGGTTGTATTTTTGCGAGGAGATTCTTACACATATGAAAACTGAGTAGTTCTTGCACACTCAACCATCAACAATTTTTTTCTCCAAGAGAACTGTTATGTAAGTGCAGCCACAGGAAGGGGAAAGCAGAAGCTTGTCCCCGTAACTTCTTGATATTTTCTTGATGTCTGCTTCCTTGCTCCTGTCTAGACCTATCTATCCTTCCAAAACTGGGCTGTCAACTTGCCAACACTGGAACCAGGCCAATCTAAACCCTGGGGTGGAGAGGGTTTGTCCCATATGCAATGAGCAGGGTCCCTGGTGTATATCTAACACAATTGGCTAAAACCCAACATTGCTAGGTGTGTACTAAAGTCCAGGTAACGATGCTTTTTTTTTTTCCATTTAAAAATTATGAACATTTGGAAATAAAGGTTTCTAATGGAAGTATCATTAAGTCTTTTAATATAGTGGTATCTCAAGCAATATGCTTTATCAACTGAATATGTATATTAAATGCAAAATCTATTTAATGAGCTATTACGATTAGGAATTTACATGCACTTTTATAATATATTATAATTTTTATAATTCTGCCCCAAAGGATCAGTCAGGATCAGAGTCATAGTGTGCTAGGTCATTTACAAACACACAGGTCAGACTTTTCTAGTTTTACTCCCATTGAATAGCCCCTTACTCCATGAATATTCCCATTGACTCCTCTTGTGGAGTAAGGTATCACTTGAGGTTAATAGGATGATCAAAATCTGCCCCAAGACAAAAGACAGTCCATGCAACAAATCAGGAAATACAAAGTTTAAGGTTGTTGAACTAATGTTAGTGAAAGCAATTGTGTAATATGTGATTGTGATTCACTTAAAAAATTGAAATCTTCCATGAGCATAATTTTAGGAGAGACTCAATATTTGTCATAGATGAGAGCTGTCACCATTGTTCAGATATTCAGAGCTGGGTGTAACAGGTGGGCAAATAAAATCCTAAAAAGCCTGTGCAAATGGGTCATTAAGCAACCAGCAGGGCCGGCGACAGGAATTTTGGGGCCCCGTACGGCAGATCGTACGGCCCCCCCGGTCTCCCGCCGCCCGAGGGGGGCCCCCTCCGCCAGTCTCCCGCCGCCTGCAGCCCCCCCCGGCCAATCTCCCGCCACCCGCGGCCCCCCCGCCGATCTCTCACCGCCCGTGGGCCCCCCCGGCCGGTCTCCCGCCGCCCGCGGCCCCCCCCGGCCGGTCTCCCGCCGCCCGCAGCCCCCCCGGTCTCCTACCTCCCGTGGGCCCCAACCCCCGCATGCGCTGCGGCCGCGTGGCCAGCCAGAAGAAGCAAAGGGGGGCGGGGGAGGCTGCTGGGTGCCGGAGGAGGGGGCTGGTGAGCGCTGCAGTGGCTGCCTGAGCCGCGCCTCGCTCACAGCCCCGGGCGACAAGCGGGTACAGCTGAGTACCGGCCCCGGACTTCAGGGGGCCCCCCCTGAAGTCCGGGGTCCGGTACAGCTGTAACCGTTGTACCCCCCTGTCGCCGGCCCTGGCAACCAGGTACTCACTGTGCATGCACAGATACAGGATTTTTGAAGTGTAGCATGTGCATTCATATTTTTGTGGGCTTACCCAGTCCATGCATTTCTGAATATCTGGCCTTCCATACATTTAGCGTGACCAGATGTCCTGATTTTATAGGGACGGTCCTGATATTTGTGGCGTTTTCTTATATAGAAGCCTATTACCCCCCACCTCCTTTCCTGATTTTTCACACTTGCAGTCTTGTCACCCTAAGCCCCCTCTTCCTCCCCACCACCCAAACAAAAAAGTACTTCTGTATCTTCACATTATTCATGATTCTATTTTTAAATTAAAATAAATTGAATTTTTCCATTTTAGGCTGCCATACAATGTGGGAGTAACATTCTGGTTTCATGCTTACCAGCAGGATTCTAATGTAACCTCTGCCTGTTGTCCCACAGTGAATGTGTGTAGCTGTGGGGAGGGATGGGTGAGTGTCATTAGAAACAAAATACTAATTCCCACATGGTGAATGCATGCAGAAGCCTATTTACAATTAAAAGAAAAAAGAACAAGAAAATAAATTTCCTGCACAGTCAGAAGGGCAGCCATCTGCATCGGAGCAGTAAAACTATTTTATCCCCTTGCGTGTTGGTTCTTTATGGCTCACACATCTTGCTATTACATGTAAATGTCTTCCAATCCAGAAGCAGCCAAAAAGATGCTGTGTGTGTTTAATTCTGCCTTCAGGAAAGAAAGAGGTATCTTTGTAATGTTTCAGTGCTCGTTCCTATGTGAGTGGAGAAAGCTGTCAACATTTTATAGGAAATGAATGACTGTATTCGTGATCTAATGATTTGTTTGCTGATCCAAGCTCCAAAAGCAAATGTCACTTAGTACTTTTGAACAACTTTTCTCTTTTGGCTTTAAAATAATGTGTGTGTCTTTACTATTCTCACTGGACAGAACAATAGATGGTGGCAAATATCTTAGTACCCTTCCTTAGCTTTGTACTCCCTAGACAAGAAGACCAATCAGTAATTTTAAAGGATAGAACACTAGGTATCAGCAAGTGAATCTGTCTTGTGTGCCTTAACAGTAAGAAGGTTAGTTGATCTTTTCATCAATTGTGTTGCCTTATATGGTTTGAGAGCGGCATGACTGACAACACCCTCGTGTTCTGTAAGTGCCTTTTAAGAAAGCTCAGGTGTGGTTCTAAAGCATCTAGTAAATGTAAGCAACCTCCTGAGAGACCCCCCCACCTGTGGCTGCATAAAACTGAAATGAAGAATGGAAAATAACCCATTGACTATGCACTCTCCCACCTGCTGAGAACAAAATACAATGCAGTGCAATTTTAGTACTTACGTGCCACTGGGGAAAATAGACTCCTAAAATCACAGTGAAGCACTGGCAAAAATCAGCATATTTGTTTAAGCTCTGTGTTATAAAACCTAAGGAACCATAGGCTTTACTTCTGAAATGACATAGCGTTGTAATGTGATTCTATTTATTTAGAATGCCCGCACATATAATGATGATGTTTAGTAAAGTAGGTTGGTTAATAAATAAGGGCCTGATTTTGCCCAGTCCTTCCACAGGTGCACAATGTGGAGGAGGAACAAGGAGTCTTTATGCTATTTGCTTAAAGACCAAGCACAGTTCCAGTCCCTGAATTTGTTATCCTATCATACTGCCCCAGTGTCACACAATATCCCCAGTGGTAGAGAGAGAGAGGAGGGTCCATAGCTCAGCTTCCCCATTCATGCAGTGGCTAGTCGTGATGGGTTTTAGTCATGAATAAATAGAGACTACCTGAGGCCCCTAAACTCATTGTAATTCCGTAATGATCCAAATAGCTTTTAACATCTGGGACATGGATTTAAATTCTAACACATCAACACACTGCCCTAGAACCTGAATCAATCTCAATCTCAATCTCTCTCTCTCTCTCTCTCTCTCTCTCTCTCTCTCTCTCTCTCTCTCTCTCTCTCAATTAAAAAAAAACTTGAATGACTTGGCTTTAAATAAATTATCGAATGATGAATTCTGCAGAAACAAAGGATCAATTTTATAAATAGTTCATTTTTTTTTAAATAGCCCTAGATTAGTCAAACCAGTCAAAGGCAATTTAATGTGGACTAAAGCCAGCCATTATTGATATAAGGAATTTGACATGTTAAGTATTATTTTCACAGCACACAAACAGAAAAGTAAGATTAAACAGAAATATTTTTTCTGGAAGTTTGGAACTTTTGTATTTCTTAGGAACCTTTGCGCCCAAGAACCAAAACCACAGGGAGACAAAGCAGACTGCTTCTTAAGGTAGAGAGGCAAATTCAACCCACCTTGCCCTAGATTAGCTGTTGAAGATCCCTACAGAGTCCCCAGCCTTCAAGCAGGAACAGAAATCCCCTTATACTTAGTAATTTTAACATACTTTTCAACATACACAAAGAATAAAAAACATCAGGTGGGAATTAGAATGAAGAAAAATGGAGATATGTACACATCTACTCTACTTCCAAGTATTCGATGTAATGTGGGGGGAGAGAGGGTAGCTCCTCTCTCAACTGTTAATCATGACAATGCTTTGCATTTCTTCTCACACCACCCAATACATTATGAAAAATTAACGCCTTTACCAAGATAAGCTTAATTTAAGAGTAAAAGAAGAGTCTTCTATTTAGTGGTCTCACAGTCAAAGAAATCAGAACGTTAAGTGATGCTACAGAAGGCATCAGGCTCCAAGAACTGTTTTTTTCTCTGTTAGATCTCCAGTTTCATTGACCTTCCACACTACTCACTGGTGTTGATGCCAGAGAGGAGAGGCGTGACTGGGCTCATTAGTCATTTGGAAAAAGAGGCTAAATTAGAACAGTACGTAAAATTTGCAGATGGCATTCAATTGGGTGATGCTGGGAATCTTGGGGAAGGAGAAAAAACACTAGAGAACACCAAGAAGTTAAATATGAGGTTCATCATGGTAAATTGTAAATGAAAACATCTGTTGAAAAGTCATATAACTGTATTTTATGTTTGCTACAATATGTGAAAAACAAAATGCTGAAAGATTCCTAGAGGTGACTGTGGACAGAATCATAGAAATGAGTTTGCAGTGGCCTGAGTTGGCGACCAGAAATGCCTTGAGTGGGAATTTCATGTAAGGAATGGCTACAATAATGTCTATGAATACACTGTCTTTTCTATGAGTAGTATTTAGGAGATTCTGCTGTGAAGCTATAGTATGATTGTGTGCTCCTCTAAAAACGTGCCCTCCATCAATGTACTTTTGAGTGAGTTAAAAACTATTAACCACAGTTAAAATAGTGCACCACAGAGTTACATTCTACTCAGTTCAGCATACATGTGGGTCTTCTAAATTAAACTTCTATGCCATTACTCCAGATTTACAAAGCTGAAACAAATACTCTTACCATGAATATGGAGAAGTTGCTCAGGATGTAATGTAACTGAGAGCTAAATTTGGTTGTCTTCTATTGAAAATTTGGAGAATTAGCTAGGTTGTCAGAGTTTCTGAATTAGTTTGAAAGTCTGCACACTTTCAATTAGGTTGCCCAGATGTTCCGATTTTATAGGATCTTTTTCTTATATAGGCTCCTATTCCCCCTCCCCCCGACCCTATCCCCGTCCCGATTTTTCACATTTGCTGTCTGGTCACCCTACTTTCAATGCATGTTGGCAGTTAGACTGGAAAACAGGGTTCCAGACCTGAATTGTATGGGTTTGGATCCTATGTGAGCATCTTGTTCTTGTATGATATGATTTGTTTAAATTTGAAACAGGCTTGATATTATAACAACACTGACTTTTAACTGGTTCCCTGTTTAAAAGATGTTGAAAAGAATTGCAGCAATAGCAAGGTCCAATCATGATACATAAATGTACAACTAAATTTATCTTTGATCATAGATATTTTCTAAATATGATGATGGAGTGAAGAATGAAATATAAAGCAAAAATAGAGAGATTGTAATAAAATATGGGTGGTGAGAGTTAACATTTCTAGTCTTGAAGTCAAGAAGCTAGTGCATTTTGGATTACTTTAAGATTTTGATTGGTTTTGTTATTTGTGTATTCTCTACTTTTTTCATGCTTCAGCATAAGTTATTTACTATTGGTTAGAGCTTTCTTGGACAGCACTGATTTATGGATTTGAAGATGTGTTATTTTTTACAAATACTATTCAATTACTTCATAGTTAAAAGGCCACTGGATTTCTGGTTTCTTTCAGATCCCGAGATTTAATAAGTTTAATATAAAAACTTTTTCAGTCAGTTCATGCAATGATTTTTCTGATCTGGAGGTTTGAAATACTGTGTTTGGAAGCATCTAAGTTAATACTTTGGTGACTTTCTAGTCTGTTTTCCCCAATGGCTGTAGTTAAATTGCACAAAATATTGGAGAAAAATCTATGTATATGATAGACATCTCCATGCTTAAAAGCAACTAAGGGAAAATGTTTAAGCCATACACGTGATTGGATATATGAAACTTCAAGTCTCCACACAGAGTAGCATAATGTTGAAATATATATGGTAATATCAAAAGTTGAGGCAATGTTGTTGTGCATTGTTAAGCTGTTGCTGCATCTCACCCCGGAAATTGGTTAATTCCTGTATATATCACTTTAAAATCCTTGAGGGTGATAAGTGCTATATACGTGTAATATGTTCTTATTATTAGTTGGCTGTCTGGATATATTTCTGCTTAATAGCTGTTGTCT
Source organism: Sternotherus odoratus (assembly GCA_032164245.1). Taxonomy (NCBI): domain Eukaryota; kingdom Metazoa; phylum Chordata; order Testudines; family Kinosternidae; genus Sternotherus; species Sternotherus odoratus. The sequence goes on from JAVMKO010000005.1 coordinate 55,371,103, forward strand.
ATCGAGCTGGTGAGGAACATACCCTAGGGGGAAAATCAGCTGTATCAGACTTTCTCTCTGTGTGTAATAGGTTATGTAGAGAGATTCCATCACTAATACTCTGTTTCACTGCAATATACTTTTTAGCAATAGCCCCTACTATCAAATCGTGTCATTATGAGGGGGATTTTCAGGAACACTCAGCGTTGACTGGAATGGGAGCAGACTTAGGTCAGAGCTCAGTGATTTTGAAAATCTCACCGTATATAGGCAGAATGTAATTATTTGAGTTTAATCTTTAATTGTCACAGCTGGACTAGACTTCAGCTTTATATCTCACCTCAAAAAAATTCTCTTAAGTGTCAAAATGCTCCATCCCACCATATTACAACATGGGCTCAGTACTGACTTTCAAGGAAGATTACTTGTTATTAAAACATTAATACAACTCCTTACACTCCGCAGGTGTTCCTTAATGATCTGTCATCCAAATATTGGCTGAGTTTACCCATAATTACTAAGATCCACCAGCACAAAGTGATATGTATGGCTGCATCCTCTCTGGAGCACATCCAAACTTATTGGAGCTTCTTAATAGAGAAATCAGTTTAGAAATTCCACCATGAGACCTATTTTTCAGATTTCCAATTTTTACTAGTTTGGGGACAGGGTGGAAATACCTTAAAAACAACGTGTTCACATTCATGCACCACTAATTAAAAATAATTTGATGACTAGTGTTTTTTAAAAGGAAGGAAAAGAATAAAAAAGAAGTGCTTGCTAGATTATTTACAGTGTCAATGATCAAATGCTTTGAAATATGTCATTGGAAAGACTTATAAATCTGACATTTCAAGATGGTTGTCAGACTTCCTTCAGTCTATGAACAATGAGACTATGTGCTTGGAAATGAAATATGGACAAATCTTTTGTCTTCTAGACAATTACAATATTTAGACAAATCAGCTCTCTTTAATAATTCACTAGTCAATTCTTAGTTTTTACCCTTTCTTCATGTGACTTTAACGCCTTATGAGAACCCTAAAATAGTGGATTGGTCACGATCTCTTCATAGCATAAAAGCAATTATAGATGAAGAATGGTCTTGTGGTTAAGGCACAGAACTGTGGGTTCAATCCCAGATTTCTTTCATGATTTAGGGAAGAAGAGGGCTGCACTCGCTAAATTTGGAGATGCTTTGGAGTGATTACAAAACTTTCTAAATTATTTAAAGTCTCCCCCTAGGTTTTATTTTGTCTGTGCCCAAATTGGTGAATTTTATTTTATTTTTTGTTTTTCTCTTATGTATTCTGTTGTGTTTGAGTGCAGAATAAACAAACAAAAGCAAAAAAAGGCTAAAAGAGCTTCATTGCTATGATGTAAAAAGCGAGGTGATTCTGATTAATGAAGATATCTGCATTTATAAAGTATCTTTTAAACAGAGTGTCTCTAGGCCCTTACAGGGCAATAATCTGCAGAGTTTGGTAAAACCAGTCAAAAAGCTTGAGACAATGGGAATTTTCAATACATGGAAAGAAGGGAGCTTGATCTAATGTCATGAGGCAGGGAGGTTTGGAGCCCTGGGGCACAATTAACAAAGGATCCTGCACCTGCCGGCTCCGGTTTTAGTATGCGGTGGAGAAAGACTTTGTAATCCTGCTCTTGGGATGAGGCTCTTTTCCCGTCCTTACTTTACCACATTGTCTAGCAAAATCTATCTCAGTACCTGGCGTACAATAACATACATCCTATGCTTCATGGACCCCGGCAATATCCAGGGAGAAGTTGGTTACATTAACATTGTCAGAGCTTCATCTCTGTTTCCTTTCTTGTTTCACAGCCATAATGTTCTAGCATAAGGAACAAGCAAATTCCAAAAGTTTATTACACTCCTCACTACTGGGGTTACAGTAGAGTTTGTCACATTTTGATTTGTTTTAGTTCATAACATTATTTCAGTGATACAGTGATCCCCATTAAAATGTGAGTGGTGACCACCACTATTTCTTTTTTGAAGTATCGGGAATACTATAGTGTCGCATTGACCACTGTGTAGTTTCCACTGGCAAACGCTGAGGGTTGGTAGGTTTTTTGTTGTTGTTTTGGTTTTGGTTTTGCAACCACTGTGATGCAAAGGTCAATAAAGAGAGCAATATGATTTCACAACACAATACTTGAGGCTCTTTATATTATCATATTTTGAAGGAAAATGGATTTTACTTTTCAGTCTAGATCTCCCTTATTAGAACTAGTAGCTCTTACAGGCCCTGTTGTGCTAGGTGCTGTCTATACAGAGATATTTCTTGCTCCATAGTGCTTAGTCTTAATAGACAAATTAAACAATATTTCAAAGAAAGGAAACACCATTATCCTCATTTTACAGAAGGGAAACTGAGGCACGGACTGATAAAGTGAATTGCCCAAGGGCCACACAGAAAGTCCGTGGCACAGCAGGAAATTGAATCCAAATCTCCTGAGTCTCAGACCTGTGCCTTAATCACACAATTACCCTTCCTTTATCACTTTATTTAAGTGATAAAAATGTCCATTTCAAAAACATAATTTCTTAGGTAATAATGAACATGTATTGTACACACTGTTAGGAAAAGTGAAATCTCTCTACAGAGCCTCATGTGTTTCACATGAAACTAAGGGTTGGACTACACTAGGGGGCGGGGGGGCGTCGACCTAAGATACACAACTTCAGCTACACAAATAGTCCCTGAGTCGATGAAGAGTGTGTTTGGGGATTGATTCATCACGTCTTGATGAGATGCAATAAATCAATCCCCAATACATCGAACACTATCCCCGATCTAGCAGGTAGTATAGACATACCATAGAAGTTGCCTTCTCCTAGCTTTCAGAGGTGGTGTGTGTATTTGAAGTCAGCAAGTTGAGCTTTGTCTGAGAACTCAGGAGAGAACCCCTTTATTCTTGTGAGAAGTGCCAGGAGACTTTGAATGTGCGGTGTATAAAAAATGGATAAAATTGCAAGCTATCCCTTTGTAGCTTAACGTGTCACAGCCGGGGCTTTGGGAAGTCATCTCTAGGAGGATGAGAAACTAGGAGCAGCACTGAGGGTCAGAACTGGAATCAGAGACTAGGAGTCTGAGCCAGGGTCAGGAGTCCAACAGCAAGCTGAGAGGCAGGATCATTCAGTTGTTTCAGTGACACTTCCTGAAACTCTTTCTGGACTTACATAGGAGACTTGGACTAATTAGGGGCCATGAGGGAAGCTTTCAGTCCTGCTTTCTGAGGTGGCACTTCCTGTGGTGTTTATCTCCATGGGGTCTATATGATAATGCACACAACCCTATCATGGTTTCTGGGTAGCAGCACAGCAGTGTGTTAGCCATCCTGCATCCCTCAAACTCAGGTTCTAATCCATGCAGACCCTCACATGAGGGTTTTCCAGGATCTACTTGCAGGCTAGCATGCTATGTAGGCAAGCATGTAATCTGTGTTCTCAGCGGTCAGCATAGCGCAAGGTGGGTTGAGTTGTCGCTCTCTCCTTTAGGGAACAGCCACCTTTGTCTCCCTCTGTTTTGAGTCGTTGTCTGTTTAGGGTTCTGAATTCTAGGAAATAAAGTTACGTTACACTGCAACTTTCCCACAAGAATATTTGTGTGTTTAGCTAACTTCTCTGTGTTTGTCATATTTGCTGCAATTTTTCAAAGGAGCCTAAGGGGGTTATGTCTTAATTCCAATAGACTCCTTTTAAAATCCCAGCTATAGTGATTATCACATTTTCTATTGATATTTCCTTTTCCTTTTCATAAGTAACTTTTTTGTCCAGTAAACCCCCAGATAGAAATGATCCACAGCATACTTCTGAGTTCACAAAAATAACTCTGTAGTCACTTCTGATGCCATGTCATTTCTTTGCTGAAGCTCATGCTATTATGGCTCTAAACTACTATAGCATAACATCTGTTTATCAAAATATTCATGGAAATTTTCTGTGACAGGAGAAATGGGCATACTTGTAATACTGTTTCCATGAAAAAAGGATGCATGTGCTTAGATTTACTCAAAATTATGTCATACTGTTCTAAACTTGACAAAACTAGTTCAGTACATAATCCATAATAAAATGGGAATTGTGGTATTTAAACACTCATTCAGTGCATATCAGTTTGCATGCAAAGACATTGTTTAAGATATGGCAAAACATGTTTTTTATAACAAATGCTACCCAGACTATGGCATTTATCACAGTCTTGAGCAAAGGTCCTTATCAGAGGTCCAAATTGTGGTGTCCCGCAGTTTGCTGTCTCTGACCACTATAATGACTAGTAGATGTTACATTGCATTTTTGATTGACAAGGTATTGAGGATGATTTGGAAATCTTAAAAAAAAAAACCACACTATTATAGATCTTGCAAAACACTGGAAAATGGAGCTAGGAATGTACCGTATTTTTCGTCTTATAGGACGCTCCGTCCTATAAGACGCACCCTCATTTTTTAATACAAAATCCGGGAAAAAAAAAAAAAAAAAAAAAAAAAAGCGCCTCGCTCTCCCGTCCCCGCCGCGCGGGCAGGCTGCCGGGAGCGTCCCGGTTCCCCCCTCCCCGCCGCGGGCGGGCTGCTGGGAGCGCGCCCGCGGCGGGGAGGGGGGAACCGGGACGCTCCCGGCAGCCCGCCCGCGCGGCGGGGACGGGAGAGCGAGGCGCTTTTTTTTTTTTTTTTTTTTTTTTTTTTTTGGTCCGGTGGGGAGGGGGGAACCCCGGCAGCCCGCCCGCGCGGCGGGGAGGGGGGAACCCCGGCAGCCCGCCCGCGGCGGGGAGGGGGGAACCCTGGCAGCCCGCCCGCGGCGGGGAGGGGGGAACCTCGGCAGCCCGCCCGCGCGGCGGGGACGGGAGAGCGAGGCGCTTTTTTTTTTTTTTTTTTTTTGCATTCGCCCTATAAGACGCACCAACTTTTTCCCCCCCGTTTTGGGGAAGAAAAAGTGCGTCTTATAGGGCGAAAAATACGGTACCTATAATTTAGGATAAAGAGTAATAATGAGTACCCATAAAAGTAAATAACCATGATGTTAAATAGACTGCAGAGGCTTTTCTTAGATTTTGTGCCAATAAAGAAATGTGATAATACGCCTTTGTGCTTTTTGCCAAAATAATTTCTTGTACACAAGGTTTTATTTGTTTTGAGGCAATCAGAGTTCCAGAAAATATTTAGGAGATTGGTGGGTGGGGAGCAAAGTCATAATAAACTGCATTTGGAGCAATACTTCACATTCAGATTACCCTCAATCATAAATTGCTCCTGTCTCTTTCATAGCTGATATTGCAATATTGAAATCTTTTCTAAGCAGTAATAATTGTTTCAGTTTTATTCAATAAGAAATCATCTTCAATCACTTTGGAAGCAAGAAATGAACTTTAGTGACTGCTGGCCAATTCCTGTAGCAATCCTGAAAGCTCTCTTTTAACCTGTCCTTTCAACATGTGAGTCCGAAAGAAAAATGTTTCCCATGTATGATCTCCCCCCCCCCCCCTTAGGGACCTACATTATTGCATGTAGGCACCTTGGGTAACAAAGTGAAGGTTAACTTTTCCCAAATTCCCAAGTGCCCAAGAAAAAGGAGAATGCTTTTGTAGCTAAGGTTCTAGACAAAAAACCCCCAACAATCTTGTGTGGCCTTACTCAGAACTCCAGCTTTATCTTGAAGATATTGCTTTGATAAAACTTACCAGAGTTGATTTTTAAAAATATTATACATGTATCTATTTTCAGGCTACTTATTGCCATTCTTTATTTATTTGTATTGCAGCTACTTTGAGGCTCCATTGGCTAGGCACTGTACAAACCTAGGGTAAGAGACAGTGCTTGCCCTAAATATTTTACTGTATAAAATAACACAGACGAAGGGTAGGAAGAAGGAAGAGATATTATTCCCATTGCCGTTGGGGAACTGAGATACAGAGCAAATAAGGACTTGCTCAAGGTCACACAAGAAGTCTGTGGCAGAGTCAGGAATTGAACTTCCATCTCCTGAGTCCCTGTCCTGTGCCTTACCTACAAGATCTTCCTTCTTTCCATGGCTGAAATTTTCATCCAGTTGATTTATGTGTTGGCCGTGCATTTTGCATTACATAGCAATAATTTCCACCTACTGTAGAGAGACAGACAATTTGCAAATCAATTGTTTGTCGTGCTATTGCATAAGAAGTTTTGTGGAGATGCTGTCTCTTTCTGTCTAAATTTATGGACTCTTACTGAAAGGAAATTTAGAAAGCTTACAGATTCTTAGTAAAATGTTGTTAGCTCAGTGAAAGGTAGAATGGTCAATAACATTCTTCATGCATCAAGTTCCCAAAACAAAAGGGAAAATTATTTTCCTCCACCGAGACATAAAGTAGTCTACTTTTAGTCATTTATCTGCAAAGTTGATGCGTGCCATAATAATTCATCAAACATTTTTGTGGAGTGAATCTGGCGAGGCTTCTTGGCATCAGCCTTTGAAATTCTAAGAGTTCTTACATCCTCAGGGAATAGTGTGACTCTCTTCTTATTGCACATCTGGAAGGAACATTGCTGCCTCTCTGTTTCAACATGGAGATGTTATTTAGGATAGTAATTTCACCTCTGAACTATCAGTTAGTATCTTAACGTGCTGACGACTTGATGAAAATTGAACAGAAAAATACTAACAATATTTTATAGAACTTCCTTTTCTGTAGTCCAGTGAAAGATAAAGTATTTTGAAGATAAGCATTTTGTGTGAATATTGTTATGAAGAGGGCAGCTAACGCAATACTGGAAATGCTTTATCAAGTGTCTACAATAAAGTCATCATTAACTTTGGTATTTTCACAGAATAACTTCATTGGGAAAAAAAGGAATGAAAACAGATTTTGTGATTTATTTAAGGTAATATATGTTAACCCAATTGTGCCATTTAGTGTCATGGAAAATAAATATCCATTCTTTCTGACTGCCATCAACCTTTTTAATTATCTAGAAAGCCTAATAACAAATCAAACCAAAAAGTTTGTTAAGTGTAAGTTTAAGGTTGTACATGTAAGGAAGAATTGCCAAGTTCTTGATTCTGCAGTCAGACCTGATTCCAATTCTAAAGATTCCAATTCCTCATTTGTAAGTTATTTAAAATATGAAAAATGACATACTATATTCCAGTAACAACCTTATCTCTGACCCACAATAGCAACTGGGAGGAAGCCAGGCACCATGAGGTATGTAAAATCTCGTTTCCTTTTTTTAATACAGTAGTTTATATACAATGAAGCCTTATAAATGTGTCGAATCGTTTGAGCTTATGTGCATAGTGAATGGTTGGCGCCTTATGCTCCACCAGGAGCGAAGAGGATAAGAAGAATGAACATAAAGATAAAAACACCAGTGCAAAACGTCACAAATCGAAAGATGTCAAGTGATCTTCCCAGCTAACCTAGGCCAATCAATCAAAAAGTAAGTGTGAGGTCCACACTCCCTTTCAGTTGCTGTAAAGATTTGTTGTACTTATACAGCAAGATATAACTAGCGTAAGGACTAAGACCCCAGTTCAGCAAAGTACTTAAGCTTGCATTTCATTTTAAGCTTGGGCTTAAAATCTTTTGGCAAATATGAATATACTTAAGCTTGTGCTTGAAGGATTTACTCAAGCAGGGCCTATATATGGAATAAGGGCTAATGCAATTTGGAACTTTTAAGTTGCTGAAATCCAGCAAAGTTTGAATTTGGAGTAAAATCTCAAAGACAAATGGTGAAAGGCAAAATGCCAATAGGAGATGCATTAATAATCCATATAAAGCAGTGGTAGCCAACCAATCTGGGACATTAAAGGAAATAATGGCTTTAAACTATCCATTATTTCGAACACACTAGGTTCCATCAATAAGTGCAGGAACTATTAAACCAGATTTTTAATGTACAAGGAGAACAATAAAATTCCCAGATATCTTATTTCAGTCCAGCTACAACATCTTTAGTTTTAATTTTACAACACAATTCAGTGTATTATAAAATATTACTGTACTTTTGTGACTTTTTTATCATTGCAAATTATTAGCTACTTGCTATGAGTAGGAAGACTGCAAAACCATTAGTAGTGTTTAGATTGTATTCCTTTCATGACATGAATTGTCTCCGGTCTTTGTACAGCCCCCAGCACAGTGGGTCCCATTCTGTATTGTGGCATTTGGGTGCTACCATAAAATAAATATTTATGGTTACTGCTAATAATCATGATCCAAGTAATTTTATACTTACTTATACTATCACTCTTCCCTCTTATCTCTGTAGCCTTGGAATTATACATTTTAGGGCACAAGGAATTGGAAATTCATTATTTCCAATTATCATCTAAGTGTAAACATCCCACTATAAACCAACTGGAAGTTTATATGGACACTTGTGGGCCTCAAAATGCCAGGGTCTTTTTCAGTGAGACGTCTTAGTATTTCAGTGGCTTGTAGACAGGGATTTTCTGTACAAGAAATTGTAGTGGAAATTTGCACTGAGTTTTGTATATAGAGATGAGTGGCACTGGGACAAAATTTTAATATAAGGTTTGGGATTTGAGGCTGACTAAGAGTTTGGATTTGATTTCAGAATCCCAGAACTGTCTTAATGAAATTTTGGCCCAAACTATTGGATATTTCCCCTCTTTTAATTGATGAAAATCTCATGAAGTCACCTTTTCCCACAAAATTTCCACAATCTTGGGCTGAACTATCACACAAGCAGCTAATCTCATGAGATTATGGCTATAACCAAACTGGAGCTGGAAAATGGGAACTGTTTGTTTCTTTGTTTTAATCTGAGCTGCAATTTAAATTTTAGGGGTTGATTTAGGTATTGAGATCTGAGTCTAATCATCCAAAATTCAATGGGTTCTCATTTTGGCAGTTCTTTTACATGAAATATGTGCTATGATTGCTTCCTAAACAAAGGGTATCAAAATAGGAAAACTTTTGAAAGTGGAATGGCAGATGTGTTTGTGCTTCAGGCTACCATTAGGAAGAGGCTGCTGCTGTTTCTGATCTAAACCTTCAAAACCTAAACCTTAGAGCACTAAAGCCAAATATATTCACTTTTAATGTTAATGTGGAGTGGCTGAAGACAAATTTACCCAACTTCATCTTCTCTCTGCCACCAAATTGGGTCCCAGCCTTCCTCCTAGTTCAGGGGTCAGCAACCCGCGGCTCCGGAGCCGCATGCGGCTCTTTCATCCCTCCGATGCGGCTCCCTGTGTGTTCTAATTTTAACCGGCCCGCAGACTGTTCTCTATGCGGCCCGCCAGCACTGTCCAACCAGTGCGCGGAGCCGCAGCCGAAAGAGAGGGGCGGGGTCAATAAGAGGCGAGCGGCGGGGGGGGGAGAAGAACGGAGGCGGAGCCGGGGCCGGGGCACGAGGCGAGGCGGAGCCGGCGGAGAAGTGCGAGTCGGGCCGCGGCCGGGGCAGGAGGCGAAGCGCGGCGGAGCCGGTGGATAAGAGCGAGCCGGGGCCGGGGCACGAGGCAAGGCAAGGCAAGCTGGGGGAGGGGGGGAGTGAAAGCACGGCCGGGGGGGGGGGGGAAGAAGAGCGAGAGCACGGCTGGAGGGGAGGGGGAGGGAAGAAGAGCGAGAGCACGGCCGGAGCGGGGGGGAGGGAGGGAAGAAGAGCGAGAGCACGGCCGGAGCGGGGGGGAGGAAGGGGGGGGAGGAAGAAGAGCGAGAGCACGGGCGGAGGGGGGGGAGGGAGGGAAGAAGAGCGAGAGCACGGCTGGAGGGGAGGGGGAGGGAAGAAGAGCGAGAGCACGGCCGGGGGGGGGGGGGGGAGGGGGTCGGCCCTCACACATCTTCACCGTCCTTACCAAATCTGGCCCTCTTCCCAAAAAGTTTGGACACCCCTGATCTAAATGCAACACATTATAGTTTGTTTATACATAGCATAAAGGCAAAGAAAACGTTATATGCAGTGTTATTTCATTTTAAATGTCAAAAGGGTTTTGTGGCTCCCAGTGTTTTCTTTACTGTGGGAAACGGGTCCAAATGGCTCTTTGAGTGGTAAAGGTTGCAGACCCCTGTCCTAGTTCTTCCTTGTCCCTTAAAAGAATAAGAACCCTACACTAATGTCCTGAACACCCCATTTTCACTGTGGACCAAGGCTTTAGACACCCCTTGCTCCCTTTTTGGTTGTGGCATCATCTCCTTGTTTTCCCCAACTTTCTCCACTTGCTAGGGCTATATCAGTTCTCCCTGATGTGAACTGCTTTTCCCGTATTGCTTCTTTAAGAAAGAGGCTGGGAACAGCACCAGCACACATGGGTTGCATTGGGAAGGCAAAAGGGAGCAGAGGAGAGATTTTCCAGTAGGACAGGGGCAAGAATTCACTTTGTGCACGATGACCTACTCCAATTTACAATGGTCAGAAACTGACTCTGTGTATCTGCGTGGCCAGATTTTTGTCACTATCCCCCATAAATTTAAAGCTTTCCTCATCAGGTTAGCCAGGAAATGTCCAAAGATCTTTCCAGTATTTGATTGATGGATCCCATCCAGCACAGTAATCATCTTTCCTGGAACATTAGCTCACTGTCAAAGAAGCCAATGCCCTCTTGCCAACATCATCTGCGTAGCCACACTTTTACTTCCATGATTCGACTATCCCTGCTTGGGCATTTTCTTTCAGCCGGGAGGATGAACGAGACCACTTGCTCCCCAAACTCTTTTATCCTTCTTCCCAGAGCCATGTAGTCTGCAGTGATCCTCTTAACATCATTCTTGGTGATATCATTTGTGCCCACATGCCAAGTAAGAAAGGGTAGCAGTCCAAGGTTTTGGAGTAGTGGGTCAAAGGCTTTTTCCTAAGCTATTTAGTATTAACACTGAAGGACAGTAGAGTGGATAATAGGGAAAAGTACATTTTAACAACCTGTGTGTCACTACATAGTTTTAATGACAAGTTCATAGACTGAGTGCATTGAACATCATTATCCAGTAGAGCGTTCCTTACTATTATGTTCTTCTGGTTCAAAAGGCCCTTCATGTTTTCATTTTCCTTAATTAATCTCCTTCTGATACACTTCCAGCATTACAGAGAGGATAGTTTCACTCATCAGGGACATCCACATGTTTCTTTTCATAAAGCTATGCAAGTTAACCTGTGGGTTTGAGTGCTCAGGCAATCAGCATCACTATCTACTGTATCAGGCATGGAAGTCTCAGCAAATTATAAACTACTCTGCAAACTTTTGACTGGATGAACTAAAGTTGAAATGTCCATTGTAAAAGGGAAATGAAAATAGTTCACGTAGTTTTATGAATAAATATTAGCATTAGTAAATTCTCAAAAGTTCACGCAATAAGTTTTCCTGCTTTCTGCCTTTTTTATTCAAACAGGTTAGGGAGAAATTCTACCGTGTCTATTTCTGCTCCACCAAAAAACATTTTAGGTTATTGGTTATCACAGTGAGGAAAAATACCATAACACTGGGTATTGACCTGTTGTTTTCCAAATAAATTGTTTCATCTGATGTTTGGTAGTCTGAACTTTGAAAATTGTTCTCCTGTCCAGTGAATTGTATCATTTCTCAGAAGTTAAAGAGAGCTGCTAGAGGAATTGAATGTAAAGGGATCAAATATTGGTGAAATTTGGATAGTAAGATCTTGCAGTGAATAGACAAATAATCCTTATTAGCTCCAAAGAAAAGGAATTATGTACTGGATTTCACTAAGCATTTCTTCTCCTTTCCAGTGTTGATGGTCACAAAAGACTCACTTACTGAATAGCAAAATGTTCAATTCATTGTTACTTCAATATCAGCAGAATTTTAAACCATCCCACAATCTATTTAGAGGTCTGTTTTCATACTAGAGCCCAGTGTTGGTACTAAAAGTTGGTTTTCATTGGAAGCTGAAACAAATTGGTGAAAATAATACAGATCTTTACAATAAGATAAAAATGTAAATTTTATAAAAGAGCATCAATATAAACATTGGTCTCATGTCGTCTAATTATCAAGTAATTGTTTGGGGATGGGGGAAGTGTCTTACCATTTGGACTGCAGCTTTCTGTAATCACTGGAAGAGTATAATGACTTAAACTCCCTAAGGAGTTATCCTATTGTAGTTTTCTGAGAGGGATTAGGCATTTACTCACATAGCATGTAACATGAAATTCAAGTCAAACAATGAAAGAGCTGTGGTTCATTTCTCTTATACCTTCTGCTGGGCATATTCCCAGAACTACTGCAACAAATGGAAGGAAAGCAGTAGGATTATATGATTCAGCTACACTTGCTGTAAGCATCCCACACCGAGTCAGCTATCATTGTGATAAGTACAATAAACTTGAATAAGATATAGAGCAAATCACATATTTACCTCTGAACTTGGATTCAGAACAAATATAAAACCATAGAGAAAAAGAATAAAAAAGGCAATTATTGATACCCATCTGGACAAAACATTTCCCATAGTCGTCTGATCATTGTTACGTTTCCACACACTTCCTTGTACACTCTTGTACCATTATAGCATGGACTGCCCTCGCTAGCATGGAATAGCTCCATAATCTTTCATCAGAATGTTTATGGCCTACTTTTCACTCATGACTGAGGATGAAAGACCTCCTCATACTGTCCTGTGGCATCTTAAAGACTAACTAAAGTATTGAAACATAAGCTTTTGTGGGCTAATACCCACTTCGTCGGATACACTTCTGCTATTCCGGACTAACACGGCTACCTCTCTGATCCTCATACTGTTTGCCCTGCCTCTCCTCCCTGGACCCTATCAACCATTTAAGCCCCATTTAGTCTTAGTGCAGGACTTGGATGGTGTCTTGGGTCTTTCAAGGAATCCCTCTGCTCTGAGGGGACTATCATCAGTGAGCCATAGATTATACTAAACACTAGTGAGGCCAGAGAAATAACCCAGAGGGATCTAAATGGGGCTAAAAATAACAGCAGAAAACAACAATGTAATTCATCTTAGGAAAATAGACTAATATGTTGAGGGTAAGTTAATAAACCAAAATAGAGCTATTCAGTAGGTTGGACAAATGTAGAAAAGTGGATCTGTTGAAAGAGTCCCATTGATAAGAATGATAGTGGACAGGAAATCAGAAATTGAGTTTGTGGTGAAAAAAACACGGATCTAATTGGACGGGGCATGTACAGAGCATCAAGCCCCAATACAGGAAGTACAAGTGCTTCTCTCTCTGGCTTTGGTGAGTAGGGTGACCAGATCACAGGACCAGAATATCAGGACACACACCCACAGTCCACCCCTGCTCCTCCCAGACTCCACCCCCACCCTGCCCCAGGTCCTGCCCCCCTTCCCCTGGGGCACAGGACACCCCCCCCCATACACAGCTCCTCTGCGGGTAGGGGGCACCAGCTCCCCCCCCCCCCAGCTCCGGGCACCGCACAGCCCTGCCACGGGTCGGGGGCAGTGGGCTCGGCTGCAGGCACAGCCCTGCTGTGGGTCGGGGGCACCAGCCCTCCCCTCCCCCACCCAGTTCCGGGCACTGCACAGCCCCGCCATGGGTTGGGGGCAGAAGCCCCTCCCCCCAGCTCCAGGCAGCCCCGCCGCTGGTCGGGGGCGACCCCCCCCTCAGAAACCATGGGCTGGGGACCCAGGGCCTTGGCTCCCGTTAGCCCGCAGCACCTCCTGCTTACCTGGCTTTTCCGGTTGGGCTCCTAGGGTCAGCAGGGGAGGGGGGCCCTGCACTCCACATGCTATGCCGGCCATAAGCACTGGCTCCAGCTGCCATTTGCTGAAAGCAGGGGGGGGGGGGGAGAGGGTCTGTGCCCGCAGCTCCCATTGGCCACTATGGAGCCAGTGCTTGTGGTGGGTGCAGCAGGGACTTGCCACTCCTGTGCTTAGGAGCTGCAGGGTCCTACTGCCCACCCTTTCCTGGGAGCAGCCCCGAGCCAAAATATCGGGACAAATGGCGTCCCGGCCATACCTCGGTTGGGACGTGGGACAAACAACTAAATATCAGGACAGTCCCAATTTTATCGGGACGTCTGGTCACCCTATTGGTGAGAGATCACACTTGGAATATTATATTCCTTTGTGGGCATCTGAAAGATATTGACAAATTGTAAGGAGTTCAGTGTAAATCAACAAAAATAATTAGGGGCCTGGAAGGACTGGTTTATGCAGAAAAACTAAGAACTAAATCCCGCATGCTTGCTATAGTTTGGCTAAACAACAATGAAGTGTGTGTGTTTGGTGAACGGGGTCAATTATAAGTTTCTGAGTATTTGAAGTACATTTCATAAGGAAGGGTAGAGAAGATCATTTATGTCCTACCAAGTGAATAATAGGATGGAATAAGAAGGGAAATTTAGACTTAATATCAGGGGGAAAGAACTTCCTGACAGTGAGGTATTTATTAGATTGTGGAATAGTCCCCTATGTGAAGTGGTGGAGCCATATTGCTCAGGACATTAACAAATATACTTTAGGGAACAGCTCAGCACTAACAAGGGAGATGGAGTACATGACATTTACTTAAACACCTTTACTGTGTCTACTTGTTCTTAATCCTATGGTGGTACAATCTATAGAGCCTGATCATTTTTTGTTCTTTTTTGTCGTTGCTCTCTCAACTTTTGTCATTCACTCTGTTTACTACAGATTTTATGCCCTGAACTCAATGACAGCAATATGTTTTAATGAAGATACTCCTTTTATCTTTTTCTGCCTGTTCATTCATGTATTTGTTCTCATTCATTATTTCGTGGCACCATAACTAGTGGTATACCAGCATATCATGGTGTGAAAATCAGCTGTTTAATTATAAGAAATGTATGCATTTGTATGTATGGAAGCTAAGCTACTCAATTTCAGGAAAGCAAATTTTAGAGAATTCAGAAACTTAGTACCCATACTGAGAGAAAGAAGTAAAACGAAGAAGTGTTGTAAATGTCTAAAGTATTCTCGGACACACCATGGTTAAGGTACATAAACCAATCATGAAAGAGATGATAGTAACTGTGAGGCACTAATGATATCATTCTGACTTTCATTAGTGACCACCAAATTTCTAGAAAGTGATCAAGAAATTGGGAGGAATTTAAGAACAAAATAATGAAGAACCTAGCAGAAAGACTAGACTTGGGAGGAAAGATAAAAATCACTCAATGTGTTTAGTTTGGCTTACCAATGATAAAGTGGGGATGTAACTCTATTTTCCTTTGAAGAATTTCTTCCCATTGCTTTATAATATTCCATTTAACAATCACCCTAGAAATTTTTTGTTTAATTATTTTACAGACTAAATATTGGGGGGAAATTCCCAGTGTTGTGCTCTCTTAGCTGGGAGAATGGCCTTCTAAGCTTAAGGTTGAAACCCCTATTATTGCACTAATCATTTGAATTCCAGGGCTCAGGAAAGGTGATTATGCAAATTAGAGAGAAAACTGAATGAACACCAACATAATTAAACAAGCAGATAGAAAGAAAGTTTTGAGAAAATATATTCAACAGTGAATGTTAAGAGAGTTTAGAATTGGTTTCTTTTCTTCTGTGGTTAATTTCCAGGCTTCAGAGTTAATTATGATGTGTAATCAAGATATACTGGCATTTTTGATAGTTATAATGATGGATTCTATACAAATTGGCATTTGTGACTGTATAGAAGTTGTTTGAGTCCAAAACTGTTTGAATCCTGACTTTCACTTTGTTCACACAAATTATCATAAGTAGGTATCTATGAGTTTCTTCAATAAAACTGATGCTTCAGCTGAAGCAGTGGCAAACATAAATTCAAATTGCTGAAGGATTGAGATCTCATGCAGGTTTTCATAACATTTTGGTTTCAGCCTTTCTGTTGATTGGATAGAATTGCCACAGCTTCAGTGACTTGCATTTGGCATGATCCTGGTGATATATTGTTTGAGTTTCATGCAAAAGCTTACTCAGTGTTTGCCTATGTTTATATTTAACTTTCTCCATCTATCTTTCAAACACATGATTTATAAGAAAATGTTTATAATGTGTAACATAAGGTAAAATGATTTATCATTAAATAATTTGTTTCTGAAGCTTTGGCTGAGCATGAAAGTATACCTTCAGATCAGACGCTGTTTACGTCACTCTAGATCCATATAAATCTTATGCTAGCCTTTAGTCACTGACTTTGCCTTAACCCCACGCTGCTTCCGGTTTCAATTCATCCATTTTCAGCAATGATGAAGCTCTGGGAAAATAAGTCTCTTGGTGTGAAAGGATTATTAATCATTCTGATTATGTATAGTTCAAACTTTCTGCTTTGTCATCTGGATGAATAGAAAAGTGTGGAGGTAAAAAAAGACACCCCACCATATTCTGAAGGTTTCTTAGCGGTTTCTATCCAAAAACTTACAAATACACCAAAAGGATTTAATATGAAGCTCTGTGTGTGTATCTGGTAAAATGTAGTAAAGAAACATTTTTTTAAATGCCTCCTCTCCAGAGAGAAATTATGAGTCCAAACCTTTTCTTTATTACAATCAGGTTTCCTCTAAATATATTATGCACTGCAGGTCAAAATGATTTACTTCTATATTTTTGGACATCTGAGTTCTATTCTACTGTTGCCAGTGTGTTTTCAGCTGTGCCAAAACTGAGCAGATCTGTAGTTCCTTTGTAACATCAAAACGAAGACATTTATCACTGAGATTTATCATGGGACAGCCAGCCAGATGGTTTGGGTATTTTAAAGGTGAACTGTTTGGGTCTTGATTAGCTCATGTGATCTTTTAGTTAAAGACAACTAAATCAGCTGCTCAGTGGAAAAGCTTTTTTTTTTCTTTTAGTAATGCAGAAAATATTAATGTAATGGCATATGCAGCATAGATTGTCATTGCAGAAAGAAAACCGAGTCATAACCAATTCCACTGATTGCATTCTAATTATAATGTGACCTCCTATTGCTTTGCATAGAGGCAGTATTCATTTCAGACACATCGCTGAGAAACGTGCACAATATATGACCCTCAAAGGGGCAATTGCAAGATTCAAGTTTGGAATTTTTTGCTCATATCAAAGGCCTTTATTCTGCTTAGTCTGTGCTGATTGGACCAGAAAAAAATGCTTTTGATTATGTATAAACCAGATTTATTGGGAAATAAGCTTTGGAATGTTTTCATTCAAATCATATTTAGATTTTAAGTCAGCATTGATTAAAATAACCAATTTATATCATAAAGCACTGCAATGTCCAGTGAGAGAGAGGCTACACTTTTCTCTGGTTTCTTGTTAGGTGACAGGAGAACGTTGAATGCTTTGTAAGCTTGTTACAAATAAACATTCAAACATTGGCATGCCTATCTGACCACCTTTGGATGGTAATCAGTTTGGAAATATCACGTGAATAAGGTTACTTCGTGAAATTTCTAGTACTTCCTGTTTTCTGTCAAGCTTGAAATATCATGGTAACAGTTTTTCCCGTTGTATTTTGGTGTTTCAACTTCTGGTCATTGTATAATCAGGGAGGTACAGAGAAGGAGGGATATTTTTTTCATTATGTGAACCTCTCTAGATGTTCAGGATGTGTTAGGGGATGGTGGCTTCAAGTGAATGGATGAAGGTGGTATTGGTGATTTTAAAAAAAAAACAATTATTTTCTCTGATCTATTTCCCCATAGTTCTAGGTCATGAACATGCTAAGTCTGCTGGGGTTTAACACACTTACATTATCTTTTAGTTACTCTGGGCATGAGAAAGAAAGCATTGGCTGGATGGCTGTACATCTGTCATAGTCATATACTGGAAAAGGGGGGCCTGGGGAAAGGGAGGGAGACCAGCAATCCCAATTGATGATGGCGCTGAACTTCTGAATAGTTTGCAGGGATTTTTTTCTCTGTAGTTTGGATTTACACCATCACAGTGCATGGTTTCACACACATTGACTAGTGTGGTGGATAATCTTTTTGCAATTGAAAAAAAATTGTCTGTACACATGACATGAGATCTTGTATTTTGATTTTTATAGCAACTGCCATTGAATTCTAGCTGCCTCACAAAATAAATATCAGTAATATTTCCATACAAATTTAAAACCTGATGTGTAATTGCAAAATTCCCCATATATAATTAGTTAACAGATCCAGTACTATACAAGTCCACATTACATTAGAAGTGTATCCAGAATCAAACTCCCTATTATCCACTTACACCTAGATTTGGAGTAGTAAAAAAGTAGGTAACTGATGCTAAAAGCAACCAACAACAATCTGTAATTCACCATGTTCAGGTCTAGCTATTGCTGTTGGCATGTAAAGCCACCCACATAAGACCGAAGTATCTGAGCAACAGTCTCTCCTGCTCTGTCCTTCGAGTGCAGTTGAGGTCTGCTGGATTCATCATGTTTTCAGCCGTGAGATTGTCTGAATGAAAGCCAAGTGAAAATTTCTCAGTTCAAGGATTCTGCTTATAGAACTCCTTTCCCCAAAATCATTCACATCATCTCAAGGGGTCAGCGTAAGTAATTTCTATTGGACTAATCTAAAGCCCATTGAAGTACTTTAATCTTTGTGTATTAGCTCTTATGGCCAATTTTTGCCCTGAGATATTTACAATTATACCCTCCATTGACATCAATACTGGTATGCATCGGAGGAGAGAATTTTGCGCTATTCGTGAATGTAACTTAATAAGAAAAGAAGAGGAACCATTATTAGTTTAGTAATTTAAGGCCCACTTCTGTGAGGTGACCCAACTTCCTCTGAAGGCATTAGAAATTGGGTGACTCAGAATCTTGAATGATTGGTCATTTAAACAGTACAGAGGACTACATAGAAACCGGACTTCAATATACCATCCCAACTTGGTCAGCGCGTGCTGTAGCAGAATATAGATGAAAGAATGTGTCTTGCAATATCGAATGTAATTGATTTGAAAGTGTAAAAGAGATTGAAAGCTTTAGATGTATATAATTACAAAGCTCCCCACCCATAATCACTTAAGGGATATTTTTATATATTTGTTTCTATTTTAATAGGACACCAAGTAACCCTTTATTCTTAAGGGCCTTTTTCTTTTTCTCGCATGGCATCTTTTTGCAATACTGGTGTGTATGTGTGTGTGTATCTATAAATGTGTGTGCATAAATGTGTGTGTGTGTGTGTGTAATATATATATAATATGTGCGCGCACACACACACACACACACACACACACACACACACAGAGGAGATGGAAAACTAATGATTCAAGAAATCACATAGCATCAGATAATTCTATTTTGAAATCACAGCAGTGGCACCCAGAGGCATAAACTCCCCAAATTACTAGTGAAAAACCCCTTTGATGTATCCAGTACTGGAAAAGCCTGGAGGCACTTTTTTTTATTATTACCTAATGTTTCCCGAAATAAACATTTAGTGGACATTAATACACACACACACAGATTTAATTTGATGATTCAGTCTCTGTGACACTTATTTACTGATGTTTCATCTTGCTACTGAGATTGTGTCTAGTGCTGGTTCTACAGCTTAGAGCTCCTCTACGTTTTATCAGATTGGTGTGCATAACAGAGGCAAGTCTTTTTACCCTGTCTTTGGCAATGGCCTATGTATACCTTTACGCGTTGCGTTAGAGCTGTTTACAAAATCCTTTCTCACCAAAAGGGCTGAGGTCTGTCTCATGGTACAGATATGAAAGACTTGGAGTGTGTCCACTACATTCGGGATTGGCCGTATCACCAATATTTTCCCTAGAATTTCTTCTTTGCTATTTTTGGTTACAAGTAACTCCCTTTCACTCCCTCAGTGTCAAGCCTCAAAGGTGTATCAGTGAGAATATTATTTTTGTTACTATAAAACACTGGTAACTTTCACTCTGTCAGATGCTGTTGTTGCTCCTGACAGGGCCGGCGACAGGGGGGTACAACGGGTACAGCTGTACCGGGCCCCGGACTTCAGGGGGGCCCCCTGAAGTCCGGGGCGGGTACGCTGCTGTACCCCCCTGTCGCCGGGGCTGTGAGCAAGGCGCGGCTGCAGGCAGCCGCTGCAGCACTCACCAGCCCCCTCCCCCGGCACCCAGCAGCCTCCCCCCGCCTCCCTTTGCTGCTCCCGGCCGGGCCACGCGGCCACAGCACATGCGGGGGTTGGGGCCCGCGGGAGGTAGGAGACCGGCGGGGGAGGAGGCACGGACAGCGGGAGACCGGGCGGGCGGGGGGGCCGTGGATGGCGGGAGACTGGGGGGGGCCGCGGACGGCAGGAGACTGGGGGGGGGCGCGGACGGCGGGAGACTGGGTGGGGCGCGGACGGTGGGAGACTGGGGGGGGCTGCGGATGGCGGGAGACTGGGGGGGGCGCGGGTGGCGGGAGACTGGTGGGGGGGGGGCGCGGGTGGCGGGAGACGGGCGGGGGGGCCCCGCGGGCGGCGGGAGACGGGCCGGTGGGGGGGCCCCGCGGACAGCGGTAGACCGGGGGTGGGGCCCCATACGATCTGCCGTACGGGGCCCCAAAATTCCTGTCGCCGGCCCTGGCTCCTGAAATCTTGTTTCTGCTGAACACAGTTTGTGAATGGTGCTCAAAAATATAAAAAGTCTTCATTCTTAAATTGATAGTCTGGAAAATACCAAGGAGAAGAGTTGTCCTCGAATGAAGAACAAAGAGAGGCTGTGAAGAAACTGGAACACTATGTAACACTTCCACCAAATCCCTACCAATCATGATGTAAAGTAAATAAGCATCCTGCAACCTCCCAAACGGTTACTGTAACCAACCAAAGAGGGAAAGAAATCAGTTAACCAGGATGAAAATTACAAAGCTGGTTCTTTTAGCAATTTTGATTTGTTCTGAAAGAGGGGGTACCCTGATTCCTGTGCTCTCGAGCACAGAGAAAAGGACTCTTCACTAGCCAAACCACTCAACTAATCTATTTCCCAGCCAAATTAAGTCCTACACCCTAGACTTCCCCCAGTTTTACCAGTGGGGTTCTGGGGGTTCCACGGCTGCCACCATCTGGGTGTACTTCCAAAATCTTGGAGGGGCCCCCGGACTTCCCCTTTATCCTAACTTTGTCACCCTCCCTGGGAGCCAAAGTCAGACACCTGAAGGCTGCTTCCCCTCCCCCTTCACCCTTCCCGGCTGAAGTCAGAGGCAGACTTCCCCTAACCCTGTCTCCCTCCCTGAGAGCCAGAGCCAGACACCTGGGAGCTATTCACCTCTGCCCCTCCTCTCTTCTAGTTGAAGAGTCAGGCACCGTTCCTCAGCTGATAACCTGAGCTGATCTGTTTACCTACTCCCTTCCCTTCTCCCTTCCCAGACTGGAAGAGAGAAAACCTTAAGGGAATAAAACCAAACGCTTTATAACTAACAAGATTTAATAAATAAAAAGATTATAGAACAGAGACACAATACAGCTTGCAATTTAGAATTCTCTACTTCATATCTGAAATGGACAGTGACACCTCAGATTGATTTGGCATCAAGCCTGTACCTGAGTTTTTTACTAACATTTAGCTAAGTAGAAATATAAGAAGAAACGCTGAGTCATCTCCACAGCTAGAGATGCTCACGGACCTTGGCCCTTGCCGCATGGCCAGCCAAATGAAAACTGACTCAAAACTCCTCCCTCGCTCATGGCAGGGAGATCTTACATCACTTGTCTCGGAGAACATTAACTCTATATAGGCAGAGTATTACTCTCCAGCACTTTACACTTATGACATGTTCCTTATGGATTAACCATTACCATATCTTATCCAAAAATAATAAAACCAAAATATGTAGGACCCTGATTCAGGAAAGCTTCCCTATTAAGTAAAGGCACTCAAGCACATACCTAAACCCTAATGAAGTCAATGAGACACCCAACACAGATGACCTCTGGTAGCCTTGAGGGAGTCTCTGGCTTAGATCCCTTTTGGGACTGTAGAAAGTCTCGTTGGGATAGGACAGGTGAAAGACAATTTAGGGTTCTTTGCCCCTTTTTTTATAGTCCAGTGAACCTTTGAAACGGAGTCTTTTGAAGGTTACCCCACAAAATACAGTTAATTCAAGCTGTGAGAAGAGCAACATGGCATCTTGTGATGAAGGAAGTTTCATGCTGGTTTCCTCCCCCACTAGTGCTTGTTAAATGTAAATTGATCTGTTCCTGGCCTCTGCAATGTAAATGACTGTCCACTTTCCATGTGATTGCCACTTGATACTGATGACAGCTGGCTGGAGGTGTTGGCTTGTCTTTTATTTGGAAGAAACCTGTTAGCCACTCCCCAGACTTGTCTGGTAAACACATTTTAGTGCCACGTAGCCTTCATATTTGCCATATACCATACACCCAACATGCAAGAAAATTAATGATCAGTGTGTTATCAGTTTTCCAATGATACCTTACTTGACACACATCAGATACAATTTATGACATTAATGAATTGGGGTACACTGAAATGGTCAGGCCAGCTGAAACTTACCACCAGATACTAGTGAGCCCTTTGTCCTCTTGCATTTCGATGCAGTTAGACTTACAATAAGGTATTATTTTAATTTGTGAGGACAAATCACTTTAGTTTAAGAACTTGATTAGTTGATGAGTTTTGACAAGCAATGTCACTTCAAGAAGATTCAGATGAGTGAATTGCAGAGGTCAGACCTAACAGCTAATGGCAAAATACTGTTACTTTACCTAGTAATGGCTTGATTTTAACCAAGGGGGAGAAATGAAATGATATATAATTATGTGGTTAACCCTAGCACTTAAATTTTTTTCTGCCTTTGCAAAATTGGTAATATAAGAAGGTGATCAGAACACCCAAAAAGCCTCAGATTTTTCCTTTTATCTTCCTTATAAAAACCCATCTGATTAATGATGAAACTCAATAAATTACAAAACAAAAAAAATAAATACAATTCAGCTGGTAGAGTTAGTTTACATTCACATATGTTATTTATTTAAAATTTGGATCGTGTTGGAGAACTGCTGACTCTGAGGGTTAAGGAAATATTGGTGCCATTTCAGAGGAGATGGAGATGCATGACTCTGTATTTGTTTACATTAATTTGACAAGCTGAAAGGGAATTAAATTCTATTTTTTAATAGTCTTTATCTGAAGGCAGAGGAGAGGGTAAATATTTAAGAAGCCTAATTTATAATATACTTATTCCAAACTGCTATAGAATTAAGTGTGTGTGTATGCATTTATATGTGAACCTATGCGTAAGTTCTTGTGGTAGCTTTTCATTCAAGGGCTTAAATTTGTATAGGAAATATCTATTAAGTAGGTGAATATCAGACCCTCTTACAGCATTATGCATATTTTTGTTGCTCTAGCCTTTACTTCTGTTTTGACTTGGCATTGGATCTGTTTTGGTCAACCTAGGACCTGGATAACAAATGTATTCCTTGATCACCTGAAGCACAGTCTAATCCATAGTATCATAGTCTCCCTTGTGAGCAATCCACACCTCTAGAATTTGGCAACTAAAGTTTTACCAATATTTTCCTTTATATCCTTTGTTATATATGTCTAAGAACAGCTTCCTTCTGCCAGAACCTTACTTGAACTTTATTATAGCTCCCAACTGGTTTGTACATGGCAATTGGATGAAATAGGCACATAGCCCCTGAAGCCATGTCAAGAGAGATGGCTAGACTCCAGACAGAAAGGTTGGCAATACTTGCTGCTGAAATTCTTAATGGAATACAGGTCACTAAAGCAATGCTCATATTTGTTATTTATTTCTTGTGGCTTCCTTTTCCTCTTCTTAATGGTATATCTAGCTAACTGAATTGGGACATGGGTCAGAGGCAAGGAATTATTTCCAGAACGGTTCCAGACATTTGAACTGGTAAAACTAATTGAAATAATCACCATAATAGGAAGCTTACATATTCTTCTTGCAAATGCATTTCAGGGCTGAATCCTACTGCCATTGAAGTCAATGGGAGTTTTGCCATTGACCCCAGTGGTGAGCAGAATCAGTCCCTAACTGCACAAATGGGGGGTGGCTAAAGTGCCAGGACTTATTTTATTATTACTATTATTAATGTATCATGCAGTTAGATTTATTTACTTACATTATCGGATCAGTTGGACTCTGGAGCAAATACATTCATAGATTTATATTGTATTAGTTCTGTTTTGCTTAGGTAGAATGCTTTAGGTTCATAAGGTAACTAAGACATCAAGTCAGTTTGTTTAGTGTAATGCCAGTTTCCCAAAAGCCTTTTCAGGGTACCCAGATTGTCTCTGGGAATCTCCGCTTTGCATCTACTACATTTACCTGTAAGAGTTCAAACAGTCCAGAGGGGGGATTTCCTTGAAATCCATACTTATTACATCTTCTCACAGAAAACAAACCTACGGCGTCACTACCCATGTGGGCTTTTCCTTTGATGACTCAGAGTGAGGAATGCATTTTGAGTCTTTGATCTTCAGTCATCACACACAGTGACCACTTGCTTTGAAATTAGCACTTTTCTGTTAAAGTTCAGCATTTGCATTCCACAAGGCAGATTCTTCGTTTGATGGGTTATTTAGTAAAAGGTTTATACACAATGTAGTGTTTGCTCACTTTATTATAATGGGATA
Source organism: Sternotherus odoratus (assembly GCA_032164245.1). Lineage (NCBI taxonomy): Eukaryota > Metazoa > Chordata > Testudines > Kinosternidae > Sternotherus > Sternotherus odoratus. The sequence goes on from JAVMKO010000005.1 coordinate 55,395,570, forward strand.
CAGATAAGCAAAAATAATGCAAGTAACATCCTACTAGTTTTCATGAAGTTTAAACACCTGATACTTTCTCATATATTTAACAATCATGTTGATCTATACCAATACACAAGTGAGTTGGCCTGGACCCTGTCTGCCAGCATACACCAGGGTTTTTTAAGTGTCTGCTTTCCATAAAAAAAACTTGATTTGGCACCAAACAACCAAACATCCCTAAACTTAACTGTTTAGAACAAAAACCAAAATATTTTGTTTTAGATATTCTGCTGTGGTATCTCATGGGAGCCATAGTTTGCTATCCTCATGTTCCATTGTCCACAGTGGGCCATGCTCCCCAGCCAACTAAGTCTCCCATGATGTAACCATCTTCCCTCACCATGAGGTGAGACCATCTTGCAAAATGGGAGAGGTAGTCTGGCCAAGCAGCCCACCCTGTAAAAGAGCATGAGACATCTGAATGAAAACTCCCAGGAGGAACCACAGCAGCATTTTCAAATCAAATTATTTCATTTTTCAAATTAAATGTTTCAATTTTTTGGTGAAAAGTTGAACTTTGTCATGGAAAGCTGCAACCAGAACATTTTTTTCATGTTTGTCAACATTTTATGTGGAGAAAAAAGCACAAGTATTATTTGCATACTCATTCTTTTCAGTGCTAAGTGTTGCATATTGTGCTTTGCATGCTTGGGCAAACTGGAAATCCTTAACTTTTTTCTATTGCATGTTAAACTGCAACTCTCTATGTAAAATAATGTATTCTAACCTGTATCAATGATACAATTTGCTATCATTTTCTTGCCCACTTTTTGACATTTCTTCCCACCTTTACTTCCAAAAGTTGTTCATGCTGTCAGAAGAACATAGTGAACTGCCTTTGTTTCTGAGACTAAAAAGTCTCTCTCTTTCTATAAAGCCTTATAAAGGGTCATAGACCTTTTCTACTTGTCTCAAGACCTGGATATAGCAAAATATACCTGTCACCTGCACTTTTAAAATGAGTCTTTCTCTTCCATCTCATCCCCTTGGTTTTGGTTCCCTATCTACAAGATTGGGTTCCACACCCAATATGGGGCTCTCATTTTTTTCCCTTTGGTTACTGCTGCTCATTGTCATTCATTTTGTTAGCCTGTGCTAGTTTTCTGGAGACTGCCCCAGTCCCATCTCTTTTGTGGGTGATGATATCAGTGTCATGTTGTCCACTTGCATTACAGCTAGGTGGGAGACACCTAAACACATGCATCTTACATTCTATAATTTGAATTAGGTGCCTTATGTTCCATAGCTCTAAAATATAGTGAGCTGATACCATGTGCCTGGCTTTGTTAGTTTCAAAGTAACTTTGGCAATAAAATATATTTCATAATTTTGGGCATGACATTAACATTTGTTTCCCCTTAGTTCTTGTTCCATTTCCTTGATAAATGTCTTTGATGTCCAAGAGGTGACCTTTTCCTTTATATTTTCATCAATAAAGTATTTGTGTAGTCACTTAAGAAATTACATGTGTAGCCCTCCTGTTCACATTCTGCATTTTGGTTTCTGTATCTTGGATTCTGCATTATTGACTTTGTTGTCTTTGCATTCATGCTAATTCTGTGCTATGCCAGTACTCTCTCAGTTCCAAGGGGCCGACAGGACATGGGGAAGTTTAAATAAAGAACTCAGTTTATATGCATTGTTTTCCAGCTGTCACAGGAGAGGTTTTGCCCCTGGTTTTGCATCCTGGTTTAATGGCTCACTCCCTGACTGGTTTCTCATCAACTGACTAGCAGCTAGTCTGCCAGTTATTGCCATGCTATTCTAGAATCTGGGGAAGAGGGATGGTCTCAACATATTCCTTTATGAAGCTGCAATCATTTTCCATGAAATTCAGTTCCACCTCCATGTCAGTATAGATGCATATATTTAATGTTTGTTTTAAAAAGCACTCTGCAGGCTACCTCATACCTACATACAAAAACATGGACTGCCATATGCAACCCAGCTTCACAGGAGATTGTTTATCTTTTAAAATAGGTCTATATCTTGCTAACAGACAATAAACTATTTTAACGGATGGGTGGCATTATGTCTGTCAGTCTATAGTTTCTGACTGGTGTAACCAGGCGAGTTGCATTTGGGGAAAAAATGAATACGTTTAAGGGAATACAAAGTATTTTCAGCCTCCACCCTGCCCACCCAAAGCTTCCTGGTATTCCAAGTATTATAAAGAAGTCTATGAACTCATCAATGTTTGGAATATTTTGATTGTGCCAATATCTAAATAATCTCAATAAAGCAACATGGTTTTAATGATTTAAATATATAGGCCCTGATCCAGCAACTTGTTCCATGCAGGCACATCCATGTGGTAGGCAATAGAACTTCACATGAGTGCAAGGGCCTGCCCAGACAGAAAAAGCTGCAGGATTGGGGTGTTGGTTAGGAAAGCTTTCACCCCCTGGTGCCCAGGGCAAAGAGAGAGATATGTGTGATGCCTCTGCTTTAGTGCAGGACTGTGCACAGTATAACCAGCTGTCACATCACTATCTTAACCTGATCAGTGTTTTTAAAATATAATGGTTTGTTCTAGAGCACTATTTATTTTAGTGCTCATACAGTATACTTCTGGGCACTCTTGTGACATTATTGATGAATAAAGAAATCTGTGAGTTCAACAGCCATCAAATCCTGTCCACCACCTGATGTCTCCTGAAATCGGGTGGGTCAAGGAGCTAGTAGGACTAAAGCCTTAGCCAAGGCACCATCCACAAGGGCCCCTGATTGGAAGATTGTCCAGCTCCACTGATTATTCCAACCATGCTATTTAAGCCAAAAAGAGGCACAGGAAGTTGTCTGAGCAACTAGGTGATTCCCTGTTGTTGCTGCATTGGATTTTGCTTGTGACATCTTGCATTCTGCTCCCCAGCCGTGTTCCTGATTCCTGCTCTGCACCTGGCTTCTCCTTCGCCCCTGCCTTTGCTCCTAGTTCCCACTGTGCTCCTCTGTGCCTGCCCTTGCACCTTACTTCCAACCATTGGTTACCAGTCCTGACTCTGACCCCCTACTCTGATTTCAACTCTGGCTTGACCTTTGCCTCTGGCATTTGGCATCTGACCACTGCTCTGACCCTCAGCTTTGATTCCTGGCTGACTCTGGCCTATTTTCCTTGTTTAACTTATTGATGCTCAAGGTCTTGTGTTCTAATTCCAGTCTTACTGTTAAGATGAATGGACAGGGGTCTGTTTGGAACCCATAAGTACCACTGCTTAACTGGATACTAGTTCACAAAAGTGATGCAAGATACTTCTCCTCTCCTACCTCTAGATCGCCCCTGAGAGATACAGAATTGGTCTCATAATCCAACCCAGGTATGCCACCCAGACCAGTCACCAGTCACAGACATCTGTTTTATCTACTGTTTTGTGCGAAGTAAGCTCAGGCAAGCACAACAGGGCAAGATCCAACATGTTTTATTGGCAGAGCTCCAAGACTGCTTCATGATCTTGAAATTGTGTGCTGCTACTGACTATTTCTGCCAGCATTGCAGGGGTTCTCAGGTTACAGAGATGGGGGGGGGGGGGGGTCTCAAAGGGGACACAACTGTTAGTCTCTTCTCAGACACAAGGGAAAGTGGGGTTGCCGTTAAGGAATAGTCAATATTGGCATGAGAAATGGGCTGTTAGAACCAGTTTGGTCAAACGATGAGGCCTTCTTGAAATTACTGCTAGTAGTCAGCGTTGTGTTGCATTCACACAAAGTTGAATCAAGAAGACAGATGCAGAAGGGCACAAAGGGGACATATAAAATCCCTACCAATGTTGTAATGTTATACAAGGTAACACTTTTTAACATCATTGAAAGGGTTTGAGTTAAGAAAAATGTTTGGTGGGTCACAGTGGAAAAATAATAGTTGTCGTGCATTATAAAGATAGCTGACAGAAAACACTGTCGTATGCACATCTCTTAGGAACAAGTTGCCAGCAACGAACAAATCTTGTAAGTATTAACTGATTAAAAATGGACTTGCTTGACTCAACATATTTCAATGTGGAACTTTTTAATATAAATTATTGAATTTTCATTATATAGTAATTATTCTTTGAGATATGACAATCTCTATAATACAGTGGGATGTGTGTTTCTAATATGTTCTGTTTTCCAATGACTTTTCAAAACAAAATACATAAAGTACAGATGAACAAAAAGTAATCCTGAGGTTTGGATTCCACAGTCTGTGCAGATGTTACATTTGAAGTAACTGTCAAGTGGTGGTATTGTGGTATTTGTTGTTTTTCCATGTTCTGTTATTTGCCAAGGCTGATAGTAGAGGGTATTGACGGCTAAAATACAGTAGTTTATATGTGTTTCTCTAGCTGGAATGTAGGCCAGCAGTTAAGGGTTTGATATATGCAGTCTAGCCATGTGTGTGTTGCATGTCAGCATGGAGATTGTAGCATCCCTCTAAAGTGCTGCATTACACCGTCAATATAGTTGGTTTTTGGTCTGAAAAAACTGCTATGACTTCAGAACTCAATGATCACAGAAACTGGTTTGTGTTTTACCCCTTGGACAGGCCCCACCAAGTTGGGGTTAGGATATAATTGTGGGCTGGATTGGAAAACCTGCATGATTGTTGCCTGGACTTTACTTTTTTTTTCCGAATGATGAACTTCTGTCAATCTGGCATCTAGACACCAAGGCCATAAAATGGAACAAAACGAAGGGCTCGTCTTCACTAACGCGGTCCCAGATCGATCTTCTGGCGATCGATTTATCATGTCTCGTTAAGACGCGATAAATCGATCGCCCGCAGCTCCCCCGTCGACTCCGGAACTCCAGCTTGCTGGGAGGGGCAAGCTGGAGTCAACGGGGGAGCGCGCCACCAACTGCCGCCGCCGTGGGGACAAGCGGTAAGTCGGTGGCAGATACGCAAACTTCAGCTACGTGATTCATGTAGCTGAAGTTGCGTATCTGCAGTCGATCACCCCCCCTCCCCCCAGTGAGGACAAGCCCAAAGTCTGACTCAGTGATGCACATGAAAATCTATAGAGAGAGAAATAATATTATTTTATTAATCAGTAATTTTTACTTGTTTGCATGTAAACTAATATGGAAAGTTACTTTTGCCTTACAATCACCCCAATTGTTTTCACCACTGCCTCCACTCTCCTGCTTTCCTCTTGGTACTTCTATCCCTTGCTGAGGGAGTAAATGGAAAGATGAGCATCAGAATGATCAGCTCTGTGTTGTGTTAGTAGTTCAAAAGATATGCTTGTGCAACCCTACCAATTGCTTCTTGACTGGCACCCAGTAAAATCAACGAGCCAGAACCCTGACAAAGGGTACTACTGCTGTGCATGGACTCTGAATAGAGAGGAGAATTCAACAGGTCTTACGTTTTGTTGTGATTTTTTTAAAGTATCTTTTAAGAACTGATACCGTTTAACTCATGCAAGTGAAAGAAATATATTTGTTTATTCTCTTGCACCCATTCTTTCACAGAGCGTTAATCTACCCTCAAATAATTGACTAGTACACGTACCTGCATAATTCAGGGTCTATTGTCAAAAAGGGTAGAAGTTCAGCTTCTCTCTTGTGGGCACAGATTTTGCATTGACATAATGAAAAGTAATGTGCTTACACCTCTATCTATCTAATTTGCACCTGTGCTCCGGTACTTAGACATTTGAATTACCTGACTTGACCAGAATTCATTTTGTAGGCACGAGAAAATAGGCATAGTTTTGAAACCACTGTTTTGAAATTTTCATCCGAAATGCACAAGGGAAAATTTTATGATACACATAGTCATATGATGAATGATATCAAATTTAAGCACAGGAATGATCCCATGAACATATTAAAAAAAATGTGTGCAGTTCAGCTTGGATTTGCAAAGCTGCCCATCCAAACTTGCTGCAAATATCTTGTGTTTAAAAGATTCAACTGGACTCTTGCCTCATACATTCATCCAAATATATTTCTAACATATCTACTTCCAGTTGCAGCTGGTGATAATACAAAGACAGGATAACTGAGGCTATTTTGGCATTTCTGCTCTGATTCAGAAACTGGATGCATTAAGATGAACAACGAGTAATGTATTGTTTTTCAATCATGCAAGCATTTCCAAAACTCAAGAAAGGCTCAATTTTAGGTGACATTTTAAGCTGAGGCTTAGGCTGTATTAACCAAGAGGTGCAGAAAGCCCAGGCTTAGGGCTGTAGGTGGATTATTTTGACTAAAAGTAAAATAATGACAAAAAAGTATGAAGGGAGGCAAACAGGTGGGGAGTGGCTAATGACCAGCGCATGGCTAAAAGCTGCATTCATGCCACTCGGCCCATGTGCCATTTACAATAGAGGATTGAGTCTGATGTAGAGCAGTAAAATGTAATGGGGGAAGAGAATGACCATCAGAGTAAAGCAAAGTGAGCTAGTTCTGTACCATGAAAGTCTTGGTGTTCCTCAGTGTGTCATTAAAGGAGCACAAATACTGAGGCATACAAGGGGCTGTGTGTGTTGATTGGGTTGAACTGCCTTGGTAATGCTGGGGAAAGGACAAAGCATTAATTGCCTTCTGCAAACTGATTTGACCATCCCTACTTTTGCCTGCTTTTCTTGGATCATCTTTAGCTGTGGATTTGCTTGGGTGGGAGAAAACTATTGAATCTTTGTGGAGAACCCTTACATGCAGACAGAGAGAACAAATATTTCCCAATGTGAACTCAGTAGATTAAAGAACCTCTCATTGCCTACCTGCCTATGTATAGAGCATGAATATAATGGATATAAAAAATTAGACATTAAAGTTATAACCTCAAAGGGAAGGCACATTATTTTCTTGTGAAACCATGATGTCATGGTCTTACCTCACCTTTAGTTTCAGCCAAGCAAATAATGTGTACTGAGCTCTCTATCATGTACCATTATAATTAGCTCTGTCAGGTCTTAGCCCTGCAACCCTCATGCAGATAATATGATAATATGTCTTCATAACCAAGTGACCTTACATGCACAATATTTCTCTCCTTATGAAGATTGCATGTCAATAAAGTAATTGAGTCTCAGAGGCTGCAGAGAGTGAAGATTTAGATGATTGGACTTTCAGGGCAGTGATGTATGACCGTTATTATTCTACTTGTCAGGGAGCGGCGTACAAGCAAGGATGGTCAGAAAATGACAGGGATGAAAGGTTGTGTTTCATTAAAAAAAATATTGCTGTTAATCACCACTCTATTCTTTTCAAAGTCACTGAGGAAAAAAACTCCTTTTTCATTTTAGACCTGCTTGAAGATTTAAAAAAAGACGAGAATACATGCTAGGCTTCCAGAATGAGCTATCTCAGTCTCAATTAATGAAATAAATTATTTCAATTAATAAAGTACAACAAAAATGATAGGCACCAAGACCACTGTATATTTTTATTGCATCAGTTTATTAGCTATATCCTACTAAGATTTAAACCACATTTTGTCTAACTCCTTAAGCAGTTATTATAAGTGTTATGAAGCTAGTATAAAAACAGACCACACTGAACTCAACTGTTTTTGCTTGTGCTAATTTGTTTGGACAGTTGCAATACTTGAAACATTTACATTTCCATTCTTTGTAAAAGCACTTTTTTTTTCTTCACCAGGCTGTTTTGTAACTCTAAATTTGTCTTATGATATCATAACAGCTGGAAACTTGTAGCTTGACATGATTTTGTTTCATATTTAAACAGCTGAAAAATTATGCTTGAAACACATATTTGTTTGAGCTTTTTTCCCATTTTGTTCGCATAACACTGGAAGTGTCCGCAATATATTTTAAAGCAAATTATTTATTTGATCATTTAGTTGTTAATTCCTGGTGATTTACCTATGCAGTGAGCTTTTAGTTTATAAAAACACTAAACGAAAAACAGCCCAAAACACTCTTTGGGTTACTCTGTGTTGTGAAATATAGTTGAAGGTTTTGGATGAGCATGTAAAGAAGCTCTATAGTCCATTTAGTGAGTGGAAAATCCTAATAAAAGAACATCTCTTGTGAAGAACTGGCTTCAGGAGTCTTTAAATCTTCATGGTTAAGTAATTGACTGAGATATAACAGCCTAGAAGGAGAAAAAGCTTATCATATCATTTTGGGCCATACATATGAAGGTGATAATTTATAACATAAAATTAACCACTGCATCCTTTCAAGACAGACTCTGATAAAAATGATTCTAACAGGACATGAAATGGAAAAGAGAGAGAGAGAGACCTGTATATTTAGCGTTTAGGAGATCAAATTCTGCTATCATGTGTTCTCTCATCTTCTCCGCTAAAAGGCAGTTTTGCTATGTGGCACAGAATTTAAAGGGGGCAAACTCAAGCTTGTTTAAAATGGAAATGTATTCTCAACATTCTGATCATTATAGGACTGCCTAGTGGTTCCATCTGAGATCAGGGCCTTTTTGTGCTAGACACTATATAAAGACACAGTGAGAGATGGGCCTAACCTCAAGGAGCTTCCCATCTCAATAGACAGAACAGACAATCTGGGGAGGGAAACACAGATCATGTGCTTTGCCTTTCATATGCCTCTATCACACAGCTCCTCAGTGGCGAAGCCGGGTATAGAAGCCCGATCTCCTGACCCCTAGTAAGATACCCTAAATAATCACTGCTTCTCCATCTGATATAAAACAATGGGGCTGTTGGTTTTAGAGGGAGTTTTCTTGATGAAAGAGTGTAAAGATCTGGCCCAATATTATTAGGTGATGCTTGTAAACATAGTAGATTAAAAAAAGTCAGAGAAGTGTGACTTTTAAATGGATGCTGTTGCTTTAATTAAGCACTCTAAAGAAATCAGAAGGCAGTAAATTCAGCCCCAAGGTTAACAAAAAAGGTAGATGTAGTCACTACTGTGGATTTAGAATGCAACCTTTAAGCTATGAGAGATGGGGAGGGAGAAAGAAAATTCCAAGTATATACCAGGGTCAGTATGGAATTAGTGAAGTGCAAAGGGCAGTCACCAAAATAGTAAAAAATAACACACACACCCCCAACCTACTTAAACTTGAATGGATTGTGCAAAAACAAGAGCTAATAGCCCATTATATTTGTATATATCCTTTTAGATAAGGGAAGAAGATTGATACCTTCCAGTCAAATGGAGCTCTGATGTGAGTGATCTGACTCCTCTATCAATGTGACACCTGGGTCACTGTTAACAGTTATTAGTGTTGATAGGCACACCCCGCATAGAGAGCCAAATGCGGTTGTTTTGATCCCTTGTTCTTTTATTTCCATCCCTTCTCCCTGTTTTCTGTCACAATGTCATGTCAAATCATTGCTTGGTGGCAGATTCAGAACCCCTAAAGTACAGAGGTATCAGGCTTCAGGAACCACATTGAAATGAATATAACAATGGGAACCAAAAAATAGCACAAGCCACTTATCAGGGAAGGAAGCAGCTAATAAGTGTTGTTAGTGGTTTCTGTGGGGAAGAACCAGAAATACATCTTGCAGACAGGCAGGTGTAGGTTGGTTTGACTTAGGGTCCAGTTACAGGCAGACCGGGAAGATTGGTATTGATGTCTGTCACTTTGTGCCTGTCAAGCTGTTTATTTGAGAAAATGGAATAGGCAGTGGTTATCTGGTAGTCAACCACTCTGAAGAAGAGAGCTATAGAAATACTATTTCTTAGGGATTTCTATGTAGGTCTGGTTAGCCCTAGCCTAGTTTACTGTATTTTCTTTTAAATCTAGATTTCCTTTCTGGATAAATCAGAGAGAGCTCATAAAGTATAGATGTTTTCATCATTACCCAATGTTTTCTCTAGATATTGATTTATCTGTGTGTATATATTTAAATATATAAATGTAAAATATTATACACTAAATATATTTGTGTAAAATATTATACACTTCTCTTTGAAGTATTCAGTTAATGGTGTTTTTCATATTTTTCTATATTAAGGATTGGTCACATAGATCATTCTTTGGTTTTGTAAGCTGAGAACCAGTGCTGGATAATGGTTTCATTTTATCTGAACCTCAAAAGTTGGGAGGGGTGGGGAATGGAATAAAATTTTCCACTTTTGCCTCCCTTAATATGTATGAATGCCTGTTCACATGTGAATAATAACTAGAACAAATAGCAATAGCTTTAGCTAACGCTTTTGAAGTGTTTCCATTATATCCTCTTTTTCAGCCATTTTAACTTTTTGAAATGTCAGCTATCCAACTGGTATTTGCTTCGTCTAGTTCCACTGTTTCTCATAGAGTCATAGAGTTTAGGGCATTAGGTTACAATATCTAGTCTGACCTCCTGTGTGTGTCAGGCCATTAAATTTTGTGCATTTACCTATGGATTGAGCACAATAACTTGTGTTTTGAGTAAAGTATAACATGTGTTTGGCAAAAACATATCTTCCAGAAAGACTTCCAGTCTTGATTTGAAGACCTCAGTAGATGAAGACGCTACCACTTCCCTTGGTAGTTTGTTGTACTTGATTCATCATCCTCACAATTACAAATTTGTGCCTAATGTCTAATTTACATTTGTTTGGCTTCCAATCTTCGGTTCTTGTTGTGCCTTTCTTTAGCTAGATTAAAGCGTCTGTTAGTGCACAGTATTTTCTCCCTGTGAAGGTATTTATACATTTTAATCAAGTCACCTCTCTATCCTCTTTTAGATAAAATAAGTAGATTGAATTCTTTGTCTTTCACTGTAAAGCATTTTCTTTCAGCCCTTGAATTATTTTTGTGGCTCTTTTCTTCACCCTTTTCAAGTTTTCAATATACATTTTTAAAATGTGGGCACTGGACCTGTATTCCTGTACTGGTCTCACCAATGCTGTGCACCTCCTTACTTTTACTCTCCTCTTTACACATCCAAGTATTGCATTAGCCCTTTTTGTCACACTGGGAGCTCATGGTGATTTGTTCATCCACTATGACCCCTGTCATAAGTATGAAGTAGCTTATAATTACTGTTTTACCTGTGAAGGGTTAACTTGAAGCAACCCAGAGAGGGAGATGACGTAATCAATGGGGAACAAAGGAAAGAGTTTTTACTTTCACTTTCTCCAGCTTCTTTCATTCTCTCCTCGGCTCACTTGGGGTCTGTCTGTGCCTTCCCCTGGCTATGGGAGGAATCACACTTATGTTTCTATTCTACATTTCTATAATCTTCTAAGAAAATCAAGTCCAGCAGTAAGTGATTTGAAACCTTGAACTATATCACTTGATAATTGATCCATGGTGTTTCTTTGCTGTTAAGTTAGCAGAGGGAGAAATTCCAAGGGAGGGGGTCAATGAGGGCTGTGTGATGCAAGGAGTTTTTATTCTCTATTGATTTCTGTACAAGGGATCTATACTTCCTCTTTTCCTTTTATTAAAATCTTTCCTTTAAGAATCCGTTTGTTTCCATTGAATTGATCCTGGTTTGGATCAGGCACGTCTCGCAGCAAGTGAGGGTTTGTGGTCTTTGTTCTCGAATCTCTCCCAGGAAAAGGGGAGGGGGATTTGGGGGGCATTACAATAGGGGTTCCAATTTACCCCAACCCATGGTTTTGGGGGCTCAAATTGGAGGTGGCAGCGTTTTCCAAGTCCCAACTGGAGAAGTTTGGGTTTTGGGGGAAAAGTTTTAACCTAAGCTGGTAAAATAATCTTGGGGGGTTATTTTTCTTTCATGCGGGATCCCCACTTCTTTACCCTAGAGTTCAGAGTGGGGGAAATACACCTTGACAACCCCTTCATTTTTTTCAGTCTCACTACTACCAGGATGCAGACCTCTATATCATAGGTACGGGCTGCACTCCTTGTTCCTAGATGAATAACTTTGCATTTCACTTTATTAAAACACATTTTCAAATGGACCCAGGTTACCAAAATGATCCAGATTGCTCTTTATGGCTGCTCTGTCCTCCTCATTATTTACACACCACCAGTGTTTGTGTTATCCATTTTGACAGCAGTGATTTTATAGTCACTTCCAGATCACTAATGAAAATGTTGAATAGAGTTGGCTTAGTACTGATTCCTGTGGAATCTCACTAGAAACATCCTCATTTGATGATTATTCCTCATTGACAACTACTTTCTGAGATCTGCCAGTTATCCATTTTATGTGTATTTTATTGATATTGTAATCAGAATGACATACAGCACTAAGTCAATCTCCTTATAAAAGTCTATTATGTTTACACAGCCTCCTTTTTCAAACAAATTTGTATTCTTATCAAAGAATTAAATCAAGCTTGTTTGACAAAGTCTATTTTCCATAAAACCATGTTGACTGGCATTAATTATATTCCTTTCTTTTTATTCTTTATCTGTTGACTCCCGTATAAGCTGTTCCATTATTTTGCCTAGGATTTTTGCCAGGCTAACTGGCCTAGTGGTCATCCCATTTGTCCTTTTTGAATATTGGCACATTAGCCTTCTTCCAGTCTTCTGAAATTTATCTGGTGTTCTAAGATTTATTAAAAGTTAACATCTGTGGATGAGAGATCTCCTTAGCTGACTCTTTTAAGGCTCTTGGGTTCAAGTTATGGCTGGCTGATTAAATGTTTATCATCCTTATTAGACATTGTTTAACATCCTCCCTAATTACTAATGTACTGGGGAGTACTTTATCAACCACATGTGATATTACTGCATAATCCTGCTTCTTAGTAAATGCTGCTGTTTTGTATTTGTTTGACACTTCTTCCATGTCTCCATCATTATTAACATCTTTATCATCTCCATCAAATAATGGGCCTATACCATTTCTATGATTACTTTTGCTCCTAAATATTTAAAAAAGAAGTTGAAAATATAATATACTTTCCCCATTTATTTATACACACACACATCCCTTTTTTGGAATAACTCTAGCCTCAAAATTAGTAAACACAGATCATTGACATTTGCCAGGGAACTCCTCTTTACAAAAGGACTTTGGACTGTGTGGTGCGGGTGTCTTAAATGTTTATAATTGCATGGAGTTTCAGATACTCAGCCCAACTCTCCTTTCTGATGCTCCAGAGACAGCTCTAAGTACCCTTTAAGTCTCCACACCAGCTGATCCACACCAACTTCCATTTATGGGAGCATTTCTGGCTGTGACTGGGAGTAGGAGGAGGTGTGGCCTGAACACAGTGCCAAAAGAATATCCAGAGGGCCTTTGCAGCAGCATAGAGTAGTGTTGCTCTATGACTGGCCCTGGATTGGTGCCATTTTTCCTCTGCACACAATGAGTATCAAGTCTGCAGTATCTAGATATATCTGAACGAATCTACCTTTGCAAATGTGTGCCAGAGCAAAACAGTGTATAAAACACTATATTGTCTTTGCTTTAATTAATAAAATATGAATGTATTTTCTCTTATTCATTAGCATAACTACTCTGCCCTCCAAGCCTCTTCATTCTGTTTCTGTTACCTGGAACTGACAGACTGCCTTGTATTTTAGTCTTTTAAATTAACATAATTAGTTTGTTACAGAAATAAAAGTTGATTGGTGGTTTACCAATGTTTTCCTCGGCATGCTATATTTTCTCCTGTGCCTTTTTAATGCTTGGAAAGGAAAATTTCTTTTTTATCTTGTGCAACAGAGGTCAAATTTAATTTGAACTTTAGCTGTTCCCCGGGGTTTTTTCAATCAGTCACTCTTGGGTGTGTCACAGTCAACATAATTCAGGCATTTTCACAAACAAAATGTCTAGTGTGTTTTAAACTGCAGGCAAATGCATCTGTTATGTAATCCAAATCCCAGTGCTTGCCTCCCTCCCTCATTTAAGAAATAATAATGATGTGATATGTGATAGATGCTGTAGGTACTCTTGCATGATAGTGAGGGAAATCTACTCAACTGATATTGAATCCCATTTCATGATACTAAGAACACTAGGAATTAAGGATTTACCATACTGGGACAGAACACTGATACACCAAATTGGGTATTTTGTGTACAGACATGAGTGTCTGTACTAAAAGAGAATGAAGATTTCACCAGCCTGAATATTTTCGACTAGAATAATAGTCTTGCAATAGGAGAAATAATGACATAGGAGGAAAGGAAGAGATTATTTTAGCATTCCATAAATGACTTTCCTTTTTGACAAACCTCTGCTAATAGCATAGTCATAGGTGTTTAAACTGCCTTTATGTCCAGGCAGAGGGGTCCCCAATATTGCAATGTGAATCCAAATATTTTAAGATGTACCATTCCAATTTTTTTAACTGCTATTCTAGTGACTCAGCTATCTAGCCTGATGAATGACAACAATTGGTGAAAACACATTCAAGGAACAGGGATACTGCTTGTGAGGCAGATTTTCTTATTCACATCTGCTTATTTCTTTGATTGTGCTGCTCTGCTACTTCTTCCTTAATATATGCAAGAAAGCCAGTGGTGAAAGAATCATAGCAGACTAATCACCATGAAGTTGCTGTAAGAAATTGTAGGCTTTAATTCAAAATGCATGGCTGTTGACTGAGATCATTCAAGTTCTGACTCAATAGCCCTGCTTTTTGAGGATGAAGATGTCACCTTTACATATGCCCAATCAAAATAATTTGGTGTGACCTTCTCACCATTAGTAATTCAGTACTTGGCCTTTGATGATGAACAGTCGTACCTGAGACACTGTAACTATATAGATAGTTGCACCCATTGTGCTCAGTTGTTGACTATTCCATCACTCCAACTTAATCTGGTTGGCCATATGTGAAGATGATGTTTCTCTGCCTCAGATCCAGGTGCTGTTTTATTTTTAATGGTAACCATTATGTCATTTGTCATCAGTTTTTATTCTTTCTTGCAGTAGCAATTTTAATGTGTTAGTAAGGATGGAAAAAGATATTTTGGTTTCCTTGATAACGTCCATTTTCAAGAGTTGGATTTTTGTTGTTGTTGGTTTATCTTGGTTTTATTTTGTTTTCATTCCCTTCCAAGAAACACAGTTATGGAATTAAATTAATAAAAAGTCCCATCCATAAGAATTCTTAGCTCCACCCATATCTGCCCAAATACAATATTTTTAAAGCTGCCTAAGTTACTCATCAGAACGTAGACTGCATACGCATCTATTTTAATAAAGGAATACACAATAACCAAATGTTTCTTTTGCCTACAAATCCTAACGGTTTCCAGATCTTGCTAATATGTTTGCATTATTTGTCAAATCCCGTGACTCTAATGCTGCTTCACTTGTAGAGATACCCAAAGCTGTTTGAAGTGGGAGTCAGTTGAAACAAAGCATGCTGTGCCTGGAACTGATAAAAAAATTTAAAAACTAAAACAAAATGGATACATGACTGGCCACACACACTCACTCCAAATTACTTTTTCTCATTTTGCACTTGGGAAGGTGCCCTGAAAAGGGTCACCAGGCAAGATGTCCTCTGAAGAATCTCACTTTTATGGGGAGGGAAAAATTATCAATCTATATCTTGTCTATTTATTTTTTTTGGTAATGTAAAGATCTACATATGGTGGAATTAATACATAATGTCATCAATCAAGATTTTTAAGTTTCCAACTTTTTTTGATGGCTTGCTACAGTAGCAATTGAGTGCAGTTTTCTGAGACCTATTTTCAACAGCCCAAGGCTAAATGTCTGCATTCTACAACAAGGTTGTTCACTTGAGAAAAAAGGTTACAACTTAAAAACCTGAGTCACAATAACTTGTGAAAGGGCTGTGGTTTAGCCAGGGTGATGCTAGCAAGAAGCACGTGTTCTTTAAATGCAATGCTTCGTTAGTAAAACCAAGCCTGAACTGGAAAAGAATGAAATGTACCAACAAGAGTATAGAAGTTAAAGTCTACATTTATGCACTGCACTGTGTCTTTCATATAAAACCAAAGTTTTGAAGTTAGGAGAGGGTGGAACCTGATCTCTCAATTAGGATAAATAACTTGTAATTCTAGTCCCAGCTTGGCCATTGATATACTCTGTGACCTTGGGTGAGTCATTTAAACTTTCCATGCCACAGTTTTCACTATTTGTAAAGAGAGGTTAATATCTTCAAAGGAGAGATCTGAGGCAGACGTAGTATGTGTAAAACAATTTTGAGATACTTGGATGAGAATTATATAAGTTTCTGTTTGCTGCTATTACAATGATATGGAAGAGTCTGGTGTTTACAGACAATGCAGTAAATTTTTGGTATGTCTAAGCTATGTAAAGAGTACTAATGTTTAAAAGGAAAAGCCATAGGTTCTGCAATAACATACTTATCTAACCAAACACTTTTTTAAAACCTTCAGATTCCTCTGTGGTTTGAAAACCTTGAAATAAGCTAGATATCAAATCACACTTCTGTTCGATGTAATGTTCCTTTATTCAGACTATGAAGTTTTCTGCCACAATAATAGTAGAAAAGTGTGGGTTAACATCCGCTTTAATTAATAATTATTGGCTGAATACAATACTGCCATCCTATAAGGACTTGGGCTTTTAGTCCATTTTAGAATTTCACGTTTATTCCTCTTCCATCATTAGGTGTTAGTACAATGATATCTTTGCTCAAAGATCAGGTTCTCTGCAATATCAGTTTTAGAACTAGATTCCACAACATCCAAGGCAGTTATCAGCAAGCGTTATAATTTAGTTACCCCAGCAACATTGAAGAGAGATTTGTTCCACCCACAGGTTATGTTTTGTTTGACTTGGTTGGTTTTGGTTACTTCTGCTGGAGTGCAGGTGGAATGATGCTGCAAGTAACTACATGAACAGGACTTCATTTAAAATATGTCTGCAGAATTTCTATAGACATATAAATAGTCTGATTTGATGGAGATAATCATCCCGACCTCCCTTTCTAATTTACGGAGGAAAAGAACTATATGAGAGCTAGGTGTTCATCTAATAAGAAGAAGAAGAAGAAGAAGAAGAAAGAAAGAAAGAAAGAAAGAAAGAAAGAAGCAAGCATCTTCCAGTTAGAAGGATCCCAAAGCACTTTACAAAGTGAAGTGAATTATTTTGTCCAGCCCTGAAGCACTTTCATATCTATCAAAGGATTCATAAGCTTTTCAGTGGCATTCAGCGACACTATACAGGAGTGTTGTATCCAGATGAAAGTACACACTAGGCAGAATGTAATTACCCATAACAGAATCTGATTAAGATAGCAGGAGTAATGCCATGGTGAATGAAGCTTCATGTATTACCTGGAAGATGGTCCCTCCAAGAACACATTGCCCCTTTAAGCATTTGATCAATATTATCCAGGATTGCTGACTCCAATCACTCAAATATCCTGAGTTAGCCTGCCTCCCCAAATCATCAGGTTAGCTTTGAAACCATGAGATTTTTTTTTAATTGAGATCTTTTTGTACCCTTTGTCCTGAGCCTTTAGAGTACACTTCATTCATGTTTTCAAGCTTGTCTTCACAATCATGAGAGCTGGAAACTTATTTTTAAAAGGGTGAAGCTGAGATATTCATGCAGTCTCTTGATTCCAGTGACTGAGTTTAAAGAAGAGTAAAGAAGGGACTTGGCAGAAAACTGCAAGAGCTGGCAACACTAACTCAGGTGCCATGTTCTTTAGAAATGACTAAGCTAACTAGAATTCTGATTTAGATCATTTTTAAATTTGGGGGGCAGTAAAAGTGTAATGTAATGCTAAAATGACCTAAAGATCATATTCTTCAGCTTTTTGGCCACGGGTAAACTTTTCAAGAATAATCTAATTGATTTAGGAGTCTCATTGACTTCCAATAAGTCACTGAAAATGGTGCTTAGGCTCCTGAATCACATAGGTGCTTTTGAACATTGTTCCTTGTGGTTTTGCTGGTATCAGGAGGGATTAGAAATCCCTTGAGAGTATATCATAAAATACATTTTGGTCTGTGCACATTAAATAGTAAATACTATCTCCTCTAGGGTAATTAAAAGATTCCTGATCATGGATTACAGTCGTTTATATTAATAATTATTTCTAATCCTTAATGTATCACTGTGTGGCTGTTTGTGCTTTTAACCATGAAAATAAAATGCCTGAAATCAGAAATTTCAGAATATTGTTGCCGTTTTCGCCCGGGTTAAGTATGCAGCTCTCAAATTGAAATGTCACAAGGAAATTTCTTTGTACATGTATTTCAGGAGATAGTGACATCCTTACCAGCCTCTGAGATTCAGATAGGCAAGCTCTTCTTACAGTGTGGAATACTAGAAGATTACTGGGCTGCTGAGGATCATTTTAGGTTATGGCATGAGGGGATTAGCTCAAATTTATAACAGTTTGCATTTTCCATTTTCTCCCACTCTCTCTCCCCCCGGTTTTGAGAGTGGCATGGAAATTATATTTGTGATTCCCTCGGGACTCTCACATCGGTGTCAGTTTTCAGGTTTTGCCATATACATCTAAAACTGGACATAAAGCATAATGGAAAGAAATTGAAAAAAGTATCTTTTTCTGGATTCTTTATTACTAAAGAGTTAAGAAAGCGATTCCTCAGGCTATTATGCAAATCTGAAACTGGGAATAAATGTTAACATGAACTCAGATTGCTTTTAGAATTCTTTGCCCATGCATTTTTAAAAAAAGAATCTGATACATCTATATCTATATAGATAGATATAGATGTATCAGAGTCTTTATATTAACTTTGTATGGCAGCTGAGATGGCACTTGTATTCATTTTAGAATGGTTGAAACCACAATAGGATTTTGAGAAACCAGATTAAACAGTTTCTTTCAAGCTTCTTCTTTTTTTAACAAAAGCTAAATGTATCATATATGCAGAATGTCCAACAACCTCTTATTGCCTCACTTTCACATTCATTAAATCTTTCTCTCCATCAGTTTATTTCTCATTGATGCTCACAGTTGGTATGGAGTCCAAAGCAAAGTATGTTTAAAAAAACAAACTGATTTCTGCTCATTAAATGGGGGTGGGGAAAAATGCAATGAATTCTGAAAAAAATTGGCAATGTAGAGCAAGGCAGTTTGCTTTGAACTGAAACTTTTCACTGAGCAGACATACTACGTAAGGTTATTACCGTGTCACATAATGTATAAATTGCAAACCACCACATTAAAAAAACCAGAACTGCTTCCCTGCTGTGTAAAGTACCAGATATATGATATCTACCAGGTACATGATACAAAATGTACATTCAGTGTTTTCTACAATACCTGTTGCTATATGTCCCCCTAGGGATGCTGGCATTTTAAATATAGACAGTGCCACTGATGAGTTACAGTAGCAGAAAGCACTGAAGAGGTAAAAACAAAGATGGGCCTAAATGAAGATCCTCCAGCTCAATTTTGCTGATCTTTGGGAGTAAAGATGTCATCAAAATATATGCAACACTGCAAGTATGTATCACTAGCAGTGGTTCCTGGGAATGTTCTACCCATGTAAGACCTCATACCTCCCTAGGCAATGGAGAGAGAGAGAGTGCTGAGGACCAGATCTTGTTATGCAGGTTAGGTGCTAGGTCATCAGGTGATGTCAACTGGGTAGTGTGGCAGGGTGCTGGCCAGGAGTGTCTGAGCCAGCCCTGCGGGCCCTTTAAGAGGGAGCAGAAGCCTTCAAACCTCCCTTGCAGACAAGGCTAATTAGCCACCTGGGCTGTAGAGGGCTCAGGCTTGATGAGTGACACCTGGCAGCCTCCTCAGGGGGATAAAAGGCCTGCCAGGAAGCAAGCCCAGTGTGGTGGGGATGGT
Organism: Sternotherus odoratus; assembly: GCA_032164245.1. NCBI lineage: Eukaryota > Metazoa > Chordata > Testudines > Kinosternidae > Sternotherus > Sternotherus odoratus. The sequence goes on from JAVMKO010000005.1 coordinate 55,415,183, forward strand.
ATGGAGTGTGGAGTGTGTGAAGAGCTATTCAGAGCTGTGCTTGTTTGGAGCTGAACTATATAGAGTTGATAGAGCTGTGAACTGTAGAGTTGTATGCAGACCTGAACTATATAGAGTTGAAGACTATATTGTATAAAGCTGTATATATTGGTGGTGGGGTCCTGCACTGTGAATAAAGAGCACTGTTTGGAGCAAAAAAGGGTTTCCTGCCTGTTCCTATGGAGGGGTGAGAAGGCGGTCTGTCACAGTAGGCACTGGGGTACTCAATGGAGCTGTGACAGTTTACACCCAGCTGACGATCTGACCTATAGCTCCTCCTAGTGCTATATTTCACTCTGCCTTGTGCTCCTGTTTGCAATCCATGTAGGTGCACAGGGAAGGTCCCTGTATATTCCTTCTGTCCACCCTCACCCCAGTACAGCTATGATAGAGTGGCCATAATTTGGCATACAAGTTTTATACATTTCTTTTTGATTGGCTGTTTTCTTGTGTTAAATTGTCCTATGTCTGATTATTCTTGATGAGTGCCTATGAACAGTATGAGTGGACAACTCAAGCCTAGGTTGACCAGATGTCTCGATTTTATAGGGACAGTCCCGATTTTTAGGTCTTTTTCTTATATCGGCTCCTATTACCCCACTCACCCACTGTCCCAATTTTCCACACTTGCTGTCTGGTCACCCTATTCAAGCTCCTGTTTGTCAGTCTTAGCTTGAAGTTGGTTAGTGTCACAACTTTAAATGTGGCTTAATGCCTTTCAGTTTAAAAGAATAAGAAATGTTTCAGTAAACAATTGCCTATAGAAGGGAAATAACAAAAGACACTTCAATTTCTACTAAATATGCTGCACAGCACTACAATTTGGTTTACTGACTTTATTGTTCTTACTTATGTATATGTCCTTTGGTCCCTGCCTTTCATCATAGCTGACTTGGAGAATGTGTCAGACATTAAACCTACTGCATTAGACAGGTGTGTATTATTTACAAGAATGTCCAGTTGTGGACATTATAACTGACTAGTCTCTTAAGCAAGCCTCTCAATTCTTTTGCATTGAAATGTACCTACTTCTCTTAAACTTAGTAAAACTGTTCTTATATTCATATCATACTCATGATTTTGAAAATTACTAGCAGTGGCATTACTTAAACATTCTGACATTAAATCTGGGTTTCTCAATTCTAACACCAGTGATCTGTCTGTTATGGCAATATGTAATTTAATCTGTGAGTTTATTATTTATATCAGTGTGGATTAAAGCAGTGGGAGTAATTATGGTTCAGGCTAACCCCTGTTTTCAATTGCTCATAATTTGGTAAAACTCACATTTCTGTCTGAAATTTTATAGGCTGGTCTTTGCTAGGAGATTGGTGGGTAAGGATTGTTTTGATTTGGTTTTTAAAATCTTAAATAAACATGTTTAGCCACTTTGAAGTACAAAGAGAGTGGAAAAATACATTGTAAAAATATTATGACACTTTCTAATATCTTTTCAGCAGAAGTATTTTGGGGTAGAAACTAAAATTTTCTCATGAAATTAATCTTCATTGAGGATAAGTGTCTTTGAGCTTTCTGAAATTGGTTTGGATTTGACACAGAACAGATTGAAAATTATCTTGGGCATGAAATGATAAGATCCTTCTGAGCAGTTTCTCCAATTCTGCGAAGTCCTAGGAGGTAAAATCCTGTACCACCACCCTTCTGGTGAATTCAGTGAAGCCAGAATTTCACCTCTGAAGACAATGGGACTATTAAAATACTTAGTTAATCATGTGGTTGAGTGCTTTGCAGGATCCCGGGATAAGCTATCTCTGTGCAGTCGTAATACATTTAGCAGAATTGGAAAAAAAATTGAACACATGGGGTCATATATTCAATAGGGCTCTAAAATTGTTTTTACAAACTGTGTACATGTCCATTTGTGTATCCAAAAGCTGCAATTTGCATACACAGATTACATAACTCCATGTGAAACTGGGCAGTAGCTATGCAGCTTGGTAATCAACATCCACAAAGAAGGGTGTTTTTCATGGACAAACAGATGCAATCGCAAATGTCTCAGGTGCATGTTTCAGAAATGTTTTACAAATTCAGCTCATGAAAAAAGGAGGTTTGAATTACATATGCATGCTTAGCTATGCAGTGGAAAGTGTACTTGAAGTCCACATGGGCTGGGGCTCTCACTACTCCACCTAATCTTTTTTTAATCGTGCAACCCTCCTGGTCTAACATGGGTAGAACAGGGCATTTGGTTGTTACTTAACCAAGTATTAGATTTGTAAAATGCTCTTTTCACTAGTGCAAATTCATTATAATGCAGGCTTTAATTATGTGATCACATGTCATTTCTCAAATACAACATAATATATGAGTTTATTCTACAGTCTTATGTGCACACCTGCAAGGTCTCATAGTATTATGTGCTACTCAGGCTTGCCAATCAAAGTACAATTATTCACTTATTAATTTAGTCAAAAACTTTTGTTGAAGTAGGCACTAATTCAGGAAAATACATAAGCACAATGCTTAAGTCCATCTTTCTTCAGGAGCACAGTTAAGTGCATTCTTCATTTTCAGTGCTTTTGACTTATACACATGCTGAAGCACTTTCTGTAATAGGGATGTTTTCCTGAGCTGGAGCATTCATTTGTTGAATGAAGTATTTGAGAAATATTTTAAGGTAGCTCTATACAAAACAAACTACAGTTCAAATAGAATGACCTAATTATTGCATGACAGAGAAATAGTCTGTGATTATGTAACCAAACTGCATTGTAATGCATGCACATACAGTAGTCAGATTGAAGGAGGTATGTACAACCTTAATTCAGAGGTAACAGAGTCCTGTGGCACCTTGCATCCGATGAAGTGGGTATTAGCCCACGAAAGCTTATGCTTCAATACTTTAGTTAGTCTTTAAGGTGCCACAGGACTCTTTGTTACAACCTTAATTTTGACAGTTTATGACTTATGAACACTTGTATGTTGCAACCTTAATGTTTTTATGTTTAATGTGTGTGCATATATATCTAAAATAGTGTGTATATTGTCTGTATGAATTATCTACACATAATATAAACAACAGAATTTCAAAAACTGAATTATTTGGATTTGACTTCAGTTTTCTTTGCCTTCTAGCACAACTCAATGCTTTTAGCCAGGAGACGAGACAAGTACAGTGCATGTCTTGAAAGTCCATAGTATATAGGTAAACCAGGTTTGCAATTGCTACCTTTAAATATATATTTTGATACATAATCAGCGGTAATGACTTAGTGAAGTGTGGACCTTGAGAGGCTTAGATGTCTAGTTTGAATAAGGATCCAAAAGTTCTAGCATAGATGATAATATGGCTTATATGTTAATATTATCCTATATAGTTTAGTTACTTTTGTTATACTGTGATATATTAAGTATACATAAATATTTTTCATGTCATCTTTAAGGTTTCTTTGTATCATTTGCATAACCTTATTGAGATTGTGACTTAACTTTATACAGAGTTTGGAATATAGACATTCAGATAGATGTTTTGATTACCTCAAAAATTGACCATTTTAATGCTCTTTTTATTGGCCTTCACTCGAGAGCCTTTCCTCTAGGAATGCTGTCTGCAGAACATAGCTCAGTTAGTGAGAAAAACTAAGAAAACTGAACAGTACATCATCTTTAATATCACTTCTCTAGATGTCAGTTCATTGTAAGATTGAGTTTAAAGTATTATTGCTAGTGTTTATTCCAATAAGGACTTTGCCTCTTCTTATTTGGCTGAGTTGTGATACCTTCCTCTCCAGCTCACATTCTTTGCTCATTCTGTGCTACATGTGCACAACTGGGCTGAATATCAGGAGAGTGAAGGCACTATTTTGAAACATCCAATGTGAAAACTCAACTTTAAATGTGAGAATACCCATTAATTTTAGTGAGACAATTCATATACTTAAAGATAAGCACGTGAATAAGTGTTGGCTGGATTGGGGCCTTGGTATTTACCGTATTTTTCGCCAGATAGGACGCTCCGGCGTATTAGACGCCCCTGAGTTTTTGAGTAAAAAAGCCGGACCAACCCCCCCCCCCCAAAAAAAACCAAAAAAAACCAACACACACAAAAAGCGCGCCACTTTCCCGTCTGGGGGAGCACCGCTCTCCCGTCCCCGCCGCGCGGGCGGGTGCTCCCAGGGGCCCCGGGGCCCGAGCTGCTCCCGTTCCCCGCCGGCCCCGAACACATGCGGGTGGGCTCGGGGGGAAGCTCCGCCCCGCCCCGCCCGCCGGGCCACCTGCAGCCGCCCCAGCTCCAGCTGCTGGTCATATATTCGGCGTATAAGACGCCCCCCCTAATTTTAAGAATATTTTTGGGGGTTAAAAAGGCGTCTTATACGCCGAAAAATACGGTAGTTCAGTATAATTACACATGACCAACTCCCATTAAATGGGAATTACATGCTTGTAACTGAATGCAGAATAAGTTTTACCTATCCCTGTTATATTAATATTTTATTTCTGGTATGATATTTGTCTCTTTTTAACCTATTGTTTACTGAGAATTTTACTGAGGTATTCTCTCTATGGCTGACCTGAAGTTATCTTCCGACCTGTAGGCAAGAACAGCCCCCTATCCCATCACTTATCCACCCCCCAGAGTCTTTTGCATTAGGGTCAGCAGTTTCCCGAAAGGGAGCCACAACAACCACTGGATTTTGGAGAGTCTGTGGGGAGGCAGAGAACCATCTTATTTTGTTTAGATTATTTTGATCATGGGGCATTGATTCATTACAAGTGTCACGACAGGCAGCTGGCTTTTATCTTCATCTCCAACCTTTTGTCTCTTTGGGTATGGCTACTCTACCAACCGAATCGGCAGGTAACACTCGATGTATCCGGGATTGATTTATTGCATCTCACCTAGATGCAATAAATCAATTCCTGAATTGACTCCTGTACTCCACCTCGGCAGGAGGAGTAAGTGGAGTCTGCAGTGCAGCGGCTGCAGTCAACTCACTGCCTTGGGGACAGCCAGGTAAGTTAACCTAAGATACTGCTACTTCAAATAGCAGCACTACAAATAGTAGCTGAAGTTGCATATCTTAGGTAAACCCTTCCCCCACCCTGTAGTGTAGCCCAGCCCTTTGTGTCTTTACATTGTAAGCCTTTTGAGGCAGGGATTGTCTCTCTTTCTCTGTTTGTACAGTTCTCAGCAAAATGGAGAGCCAGTCCCAATGGGGTTCTTTGGGTGTTACCATACTAGTATTTACTGTTATTACTTAGTCCACATGGAGGACCCTGACTTGGAAATGCACGATGCGCTTCATGGCTACGCTGAAAACAAAGGAAATACTCCTGTATGTCCCAGTGTCCTTAGCAGAGCTCAGACTGAAGGGAAGATGGAGGAAACACAATTATAGTTCTTAAAATAAATTAATTAGTTTAATATCTAATGTATACGAGAATGAGAAGATAGTTGCCTTAGTTAAACATTAATCCTTAGATCCTTGCTTTCTTGGGCTAAACCTATGTTAGCCTGACTGCTACAGTAGCACTTGCTTTTTTTCCCTTTTGTACACTTAGGAGTTGCGGAAGATTGGATAAAGGAATGTCTCCCACCCTTGTCAGGTTATCTTCATCTACTGTAGTCAACTTAAAAAGCCTTTGCTGTCTCTGAGGACAATTACTTCTGTTCTCTTTATTTCAAGGCCTTCTCCATCTCAGACTGGTAAATTAGTATGAAGTGCTTACTCAGAACAAAACTGGAATGATGTGATGTTATTAAATGGGGTTTGCAAAGGCTACAGTAAAAATGAGAAATGACTTTGATTACTCTTTCTGGACTGTGTTCAAATTCATGTCTCAGAGAAAATCCAAATGTGCTACAAACACCAATAGTTTTTGTTTAATGCTCTAATTGCCATTTTTAATACTAGAAAACTAAACCTTTTTTCATCAGTTTTGCAAAACATGGTATTTACATGTCAGTTGCAAATCTTAAATATTTTTCTAATGTGTACTTTGATGTCTACTAATGTTTTCAAACCTATCTTGAGTTTTCATTAAAAAATAATGTGAATGTGCAAATGTTGGCCCAGAAAAGATCATTTTCATTGATACCTCAGAAGATTATCAAAATAGCTAATTTTCATTGTTTTATGTTTGGTTGACTCCAAGTATCATGTCAAAGATGTTTTTAAATACCCCAAATATAACATGGTACACACTGAAAACTATATATTTTTAACCTATATTCCCTGTATTTCAGATGTGAAACATCTGTTTTATTTTGGGGGAAACTATGATAAGCATCTGTTTGCATGGGAGATATGAATGAAACCAGACCACATTTATTTGCAATGTTATGGATTATCTGGTCTTACATTGTTTATGAATAAATCATACAGTATGGATAGCTCTGGTAACCACAACAGCATGTTTTATACTTGGTTAAAGGCATCAATTTATGTATTTGTGATTTTTCCTGTAGACACTCAAAAAATTATGTTTTAAATAAAGAACCCTGTTGTAGTTCTAGGCCATGCATACCAAAAATTCTTTCAAATTATGCTTGTGAACACAGTGAAATTAATTAATTAGTATTTAAAAGAATATATGGGGAGTTAAAATGTGTTCCCACATTTATACAAGAACAATATGATACGTTTTATTATTGGAGAAATGGTATGTGATTATGTCAGTACTGATTGTATTATAGGACACACGTAGGCAGAGTTAAGGTTGCACATGTAGCCTGAAAGACCAATCCGGCTGACAGTAATTAATAGACTACACACTAGGATGTTTTGTGTTCAGGGTATTAAGATGGATGGCGTTAAATGAGGGTATTGATGCAAAAGGCATTTTGGAAACTTGGTGAAATGAGGATAATCAATGTGACATGGTAATATCAGGATACAAAATATATAGGAATGATAGAATAGGTCATGTTGGTCGGGGTGAGGGTGGTACTGTACGTAAAAGAAAGCATAGAGTAAATAAAGTAAAAATCTTAAATGACTCACACTACTATAGACTCTCTATGGATAGAAAATACATGGTTGAAAAATAAGAGTATAGAAATAGGAATATACCACTGACCAGGATGGTGGTGGTGATTTTGAAATGATCAGGGAGATTAGAAAGAGTACCAAGGCTGATACATGCAATAAGAATGGGGGATTTCAACTATCCTCATATTGACTGGCTATATATCACCTTAGGAATGGATGCAAAGATAAAATTTCTAGTAATCATTAATGATTTGTTCTTGGAGCAGTATGTCCTGGAACCTAGAAGGGGAGAGGCAGTTCTTGATTTAGTCCTAAGTGGAGTACAGGATCTGGACCAAGATATGAATATAGCTGAAACGCTCAATAATAGCAACCATAATTTAATTCAATGTAATCCTTGTAGGGGGAAAAATACCAAAGAAACCCACCACAATAGCATGTAACTTCAGAAAGGGGAAATACACAAAAATGAGGAAGCTAGTTAAACAGTAATTAAAAGGAATAATCACGAGGGTGAAATGCCTGCAAACTGCCTAGAGACTACTTAAAAACACTGTAATAGAGGCTCAAACTAAATGTACATCCCAAATTAAAAAAAGGAACAGTAAGAGAACCAAAAAAATGCCATGACTAAACAGCACAGTGGAAGAGGCGGTTAGAGGCAAAATGGCATCCTTTAAAAATTGGAAGCCTAATCTAGTGAGAAAAATAGAAAGAAGCATAAACTCTGGCAAGTCAAGTGTAAAAATATAACAACACAAGCCAAGCAAGAATTTGAAGAGCACTAGCTAAGGGCAAAAACACTAATAGCATTTTTTTAAAGTATATCAGAAGCAGGAAGCCTGCCAAACAGTCAGTGGGGCCACTGGATAATCGAGATGCTGAAGAAGAATTCAGAGAATACAAGGCCATTTCAGAGAAGCTAAATGAGTTCATTGCATCTCTCTTCCCTGCAGAGGATGTGAGGGAGAACCCCACACCTGAGCCATTCTCTTTATGTTCAGAATATTGGGTATATACACCATAGTAAGCACTAGCCTTGGTTATAAGTGTTTGAGTGTTGGGCCCATTTTGCCTTATCTAACCTTAATGATTTATTACTGTACTTTTTCTCTGAGTTGTGTATGTATAATGCACAATATGTGCATTATAAAATTGTGTCCATGTGGTAGTTGTATTTTTGAAAACTGTATATTAATCTGTAAAATCTAGTTAGAATCTTTGTTCATACCCAGTAGCAAACCCTAAATAATATCTAGTGTTGCATATGTCATAGTCAGGAAAACCGAAGGAAGTATTTTGCTGCGCATTACAGGAATAGCTGGAGATACATGTTGATGAATGGCAGCAGTGCTGATTTTATGTTTACTAGCATGTGGAATGTCTGGATTTTGTAGTCACGGCTGTATCTTCCTGGCCCTGCTTTTGGGGCACTGCTACTGCCAGAACCAGTGCCTTTATTCTTAGCCCTGGTCTACACTGGGGGGGAGGTGGAGGTTGACCTAAGACACACAACTTCTGCTATGAGATTAGTATAGCTGAAGTTGACATATCTGAGGTCATCTTACTTCGTGTCCTCATGGCACAGGGTCGCTCCCTGTCGACTCCGCTTCCACCTCTCATCTTGGTAGATTACAGGAGTTGAAGGCAGAGTGATCAGGGATTGATTTATCGCGTCTACACTAGATGAGATAAATTGATGCCTGATTTAAGGGAAAAACATGAGATTCCACAAGAGCTGACGACAGCCGAAGTCTTTCCTTCGCACAATTGATTGGATGCATTGGAGAGCGTTTGTCACAGCAGAGGGGTGAGGTGTTGTTGCTTGCTGCTGAGTACCAGGCATGATGGACTGGTCACAGCAAATCCCTCATTTCTAGCAAAGGCAGAGATTCCATTTCCATACATGTTCCATCACTGACATTTATAGACATTTCAAATAATTTGTTCCCATAAAAAAATCTGTGCTAATGACTTTTCCAATATGATTATTTAAGTCTAAAACCTAAGTCCTGTAACAGAAAACCTATCAACATACTCTTTGTCAGAAATGATATTTCATGGAAACCAAACTACGCACTCAGTAGATCTAATCTTCAGAACTGCGGTGCTTTGAAGTAACAGAGATGATGTTATAAGCTCTTACATTGCAGCTGCTGCAGTGGTAACACAATGAGAAATATAGATCTGTTCTTATACAGGGAAATGTATTAGTATAGGCCAATGACAACACTCCAGTAGTAGTAATAGTAAACCTTATTTAAGGAGTGATCGATGTCTGTGACTTAGCCATCTGTGTATTTTTTATATATTTTTTCATTTATTTTTAAATTATCAGCACAATGATGAAATTAGGCTCAGTGTAAAGACTCAATTGTTATTTGTAAATGGGCATTTTTAAATCAGGTTCATGTTACAGGTTCTTCAGGGCCCAACACCTGGGTCAGATTTGAGATCTATAAATAAAACATGCAGATAAAATACTCTAATCCATTGTGATAACACATTGTTGTTGTTGTAGTTGCTTCAAGGGATTATCACTCCAGAATTTAATGTTTCCTTTCTTCCTCTTGTACTTGCTGATTTAGAGTTAGATTGTGCTCTTTGCTCTATGTGAAAGGCAGTGCATTATGGCACTGACCAAAGTTGTACCCTCTTCAGAGTCGCAATTCCTTTTCTGTTCCCCGACTGGCTCCCAGGAGTAAACAGCTTGCTTCAGCCCTTTATTGGGTGCAAGTTACTTTCCCTATTTGAATCAGCTCAGTTCTCTTAGCTGGTGTGGGAGAGGAGGAGAAGGCAGAGTCACTGTTCCACCTACTTTCTGTCCCTCCCTGCCCAAACAGCTCCTACCGCTGATTTAAAGAAATAGGAATGGCTGTCCTTTCTCCCCTCCATCCCCCAACAATCAAGCAGGGATACAGCATAAATTGTTTTGATTCTACTTTACCCAAGAATTAGCTGAAGTGTAAAACCTTTCCATTTTTAAGTAGCACCAGGAGTGTCAACTCTTCTTTTAGAGCAATGGAACAATAGCTCCCTCAAGAATACTTCTGTAAAGTGGCAGGAAGCTGGATATTACGAGCACACGACATGGTATAGATTCAGATGCTGGTTCCTTCCTTTTGAAGAGTCCTCCAGATTAGACAAATGCAATAATTCAGTTAGCCAATTATCAAAGAAGGAAGGGTCAGAGGACATTAGTTCTTTCCAGAGTACCAATAAGACTTAATGCTTGAACATGTGCTTGTTTTACATTTCATCCATCTCTGAAAGAAATGTTTTACTATCTGCTACAGTATCTGAATGATATGAGGCTTCTGACTTCATAGCATTCGTTTTGATTCTGTGACAATGTTCTATAGACTCTGCACTCTAGGTTTCAAGATTGATTGTTGTAAATTATCTAGTCTTTTATTCAATAAGATCCAGAGTCTTAAAAATGGAGCTTTTCAAGTATTTTACCACAGATCCAAAAATTCAAGGGAAATCTCTGCCAAAACTTCAAATTCTGGTACCTAACGTTGGGCACCCAAATTTCAATGAGGGCACCTAAATAAAAATAGCCTAATACTGAGAGAGTACTTGCAGTGTGCAGTGACTTAAGTGTTAATTGCACCACACCAGCTCTGGTGGAAGCTGGTACATAGCTGAAATAAACAGACAGGAATCATCAGGAGAAACTTTTTATCAGAATGAATTAAAATGAGTTACCATAGCAAAACAAACCTATCAAAAAGATTCTTCAGCCGAGGGCTTACCCCCTCAGCACCTGGGTGTGTGGTGTTCTGCCTTTAAACAAGCGCTCTCCTCCTCCTCTCTCTCCACTGCCTTTTTTTATAGCCATTTTGCATGGGGCCAGGGAAGAAGTGAAACCTCATTTACCCCTTGTGTATTTGGAATGATGTAGTGTCCCTGTACCCAACCACATTTAGACAGCCGCGATGTAACATTGTTGACTCTCAAGAGATTTTTCCATTATTATTTGAATTTAGGTTCCTTTTTGAGCAGGTTCTTGAATTGTCTGAACATATGCACCCCTCCTTAACCTAATGTTATGTTTGTGTCGTCATGCCTAAGTAGGGGACTTTCTTTTGTACCAGCCATGCACATGTCCAAGAGGCCAACATCTATTAAAGATATGGAACTTTTGAAAGCTCTCTTTTTGGAGTTTGGTGGGGTGGAAGATGTTGATCATTGGGAAGCAGCCTCTTCTTTTATTACTTGTTCTTCCACCCTCCAAACCAGGTTACTTGTGTTATCTTCCCAACCCAACCAGTTCTGCTGGCCTTATAGGGAAAGCAGTGCTTCTGTAAGTCAGACATTAGACTGGTAGTTATAAATGAATGAGTAAGCTCAGCCAATTCTCTCTTCCACATATGCACCCTATATCTTGGAAGTAACATGAGGTTAGCAGACGTTTTGGATCTACCTTGTAAAACAGAAAAGAGACTTGATGCTTCCTTTAAGCCATTTGTATTAGCCTAGAGGAGAACATTGCATCTCTACTTTTCTTTTAACTATTGTGTGGTTTCCAAAAAAGATTGTTATTCAGATAGTACATTTGGATCATATTCTGAACGCACTTGAAATCTAGTACTAGGACGGGGTTGCAAGAAGATAGTATGGATTTTATTGAGTTCCAGATTAAAGTTCTGACTGCTAGAATAAATCTTGGAGTCTGAGCATTTTCAATACAAATCCAGTCTTGAAGAATCCTTTCTGTTTTTAGTTACATGTAAACATTTAGATGAATATAAAAGAACTTATTGATAGTCCACACACAGAATAGTTTATTGATACTTTTGTCAGATTTCATAATATTCATCCTGCTAATAGCTCCATTGATTTGGTTAGAGCCAAAAATACAGCCTAGGAAACTGAAGAAAAATGATTGTTCTATTTCTGCACAATCGTGGCTGCTTGTAAAAACAAGTCCTTAGAAACAATAGTGTGGACTGATGGTACCTTTAACTACTGCAGAATGCTCTTGCATAAAAGTAATGTTCCACAATCTCAGCTAGGTGCGTACCTTCAAGGAAGTGCCAAGAAAAGTCACATATTGTTTGTAACAACTCCGTAGGCTGCATTGTGACTGAACAGTTTAATCATATCTGTGTGAAGCACAGCTGCACTTACCTTCTTTAAGCTTCTTTGAAAAATCTCAGCCATTATGTGATGTCTAAGGCCTGCTCCTGCTCCACGTGGACCCATTAGAATCCTGAACCCTTGTGGCTCCTTGCTAAAGAAATTGGGGCTGTGTGTGTGGGTGCAGGTATCTGCCGGTATCTTAACAGTTGCATTTTTATCCTGACGAACATGCCCTCCAGCATACATGTCTGGACCTTGATACATATGAAAGTTGCAATCATCCAGCCTTGTTAGTTTTTCCTGAAAACTCACTTTGAGAAGGTTTTAGCCAAGAGAGATGTAAAATTGTTAGTTACACCTGCAGCGAAAGAGTCAAGAAAAAATTACAGTTGGTTGGCAAGATTTATTATCTCTATGTTGAAGTAGGTACAATGCTTGCTGTGATGGAGTTTTGAAGGGATTATTTTGGTAAGTAAATAAACTTGGATTCAGTGAAGGAATGATGTAAGAAAAAATGAACAACATTCTCCCAGCTCTCATTTTCACTCTGAATGCAGCATCCTAATAGGAGTTTGGATATCACAAAATTTCACTGGCAAAGCAATCACTAAGCCCCCGACCTTGTAAATTCTTATGCATATGTTCAACTTTAGGCCCATGAGCAGGTATCTATCCTATTGAACTCTCCAGGACTATTTGCATGCCTAGGATTAAGCATTTAGTGTATGTGGTTTCAAGAACAGAGCCTAATTGCAAGAACAATTTCCCGTTAAAGATAAATCACATTAAAAAGGGGGCCTCCCCATTCTTGCTAACATTTCCTATAATTAGATGTTGCAACCAGTGCATTTATATATATATATATATATTCCAAAAAAATACTGTCTCATTCACTGGTATCACATTGTATAAGCAGTAGTAGCAGTTGCATGAAATGTTAATAAATGAAGTATTTTGCCCTCAGTACTGTATTGCTCTGCCCCAATATACAAAACCTAATTAGTGCATCCAGAGAAGCGTTAAATGGATTTCATGCTGTTTAATAAATGCAGTACGTGTTTTCTTGCTATTGCAAAATGTTAGAGACTATGTTCCCAATGCATCTTTCTGCTGTTTCTTTTGCAATTAAGGTGCAGTTTACATTGTGTGTGTCTTCCTTGGGAAGGCTTGGTAACTTTTTGCTCATCAAATGTTCCTATTCATTGTTATGCTCTATTTGTTTTGGTGCTATTGCATAATGGTATTGAAATAGACTCTTTATGCATGCCTTTGTTAGTTACTTCACTGGGGGATGTTGTGGAATATGCCATGGTATGAATTCTTAATGACTCTGGGCTACACAAACCTTAGTCTTTGGCATCAGTCTTGTAACTAACAGCTAAGAAGGAAAAGTTTTACTTTGTGATGTCTACACCCCTGAACCTTTTCACTCTTTTGAGCTCTCATTAAAATGAGAAGTGTTTTCTCATGGACCGCCATTGCAGTCAAATTTCCACAACCAGAATTCCTGATTGCTTCCCTCTTGTTGGCTTGACTTGAATGAAAGTCTATGAAATGCAGACCTTGTAGATTTCATACCCTTGAGTTCAAGGGGAGAAAATACTTAGGGAAGCGTAAGGAGGCTCATATTGTGCCAATTCTTGTTGTGACCAATAGGAACCCTCAAGATTGCCTCGTGAATTAAAGAGAGTTCTGCAGTGTCCACTTGATCTGTGGTCTGTCTGGGACAGAAGAAGATGGTTTCCATACATCTTCAAGGGCTTCTCTTTAGCTTCAATTAATTCATTCTATGTGTTTAAATTATCTGATTAAGTTTTTAAGAAAACAAAAAGTTATATTGTTGCATGGAACATAATATTTTATACTTACCGTATTTTTCGCCAGATAGGACGCTCCGGCGTATTAGACGCCCCCAAGTTTTTGAGTAAAAAAGCCGGACCAAAAAAAAAAAAACCCCCAAAAAAACAACACACACAAAAAGCGTGCCGCTCTCCCGTCCCCGCCGCGCGGGCGGGCTGCTGGGGGAGCGCCGCTCTCCCGTCCCCGCCGCGCGGGCGGGCTGCTGGGGGAGCGCCGTCCCCGCCGCGCGGGCGGGCTGCTGGGGGAGCACCGCTCTCCCGTCCCCGCCGCGCGGGCGGGCGCTCCCAGGGGCTCCGGGGCCCGAGCTGCTCCCGTTCCCCGCCGGCCCCGAACACATGCGGGTGGGCTCGGGGGGAAGCGCCGCCCCGCCCCGCCCGCCGGGCCACCTGCAGCCGCCCCAGCTCCAGCTGCTGGTCATATATTCGGCATATAAGACGCCCCCCCTAATTTTAAGAATATTTTTGGGGGTTAAAAAGGCGTCTTATACGCCGAAAAATATGGTACTTAACATCTACAAAGATAACTAAAGGTTTTGCAAGTATTAGTGAATTAATCCTCACAGTACTTCTTTGATTTACTCAAGAATCATTATCACTTCTTTATAGAGGTGTAAATTGAAGCACAGAGGAGGTGTGAAGCAGGCAGTGCCCTTCTCTAGCCATTAAACAGGACTTCTCAATCAGTGGTGCACAACCAGCAAACGGGGAAGCAGGGGCGGGAGAGTAGCCACACAACCACTTCTGCTTATAGTGATCTTTTGAGAAAAGGTACTCACTTGCTTTAAAAAAATCTCTCTAAAGAAAGTACCCAAAGATGCATAAGAGTAAATTGTGATTACTATATTGTGGGAACAGTACTATCATCCTACTCTCAAGCACTTATGTAGAGTGTATACTTGCCCATGTAGCATCCAACAGCATCTTGTACAGTAGTTCACCAACTTATGACAGTGTACATCTGTGTCATACAGCTTATGCCCTTACTTATAGTTGCAGAATTCCCAGCCTCAAAGCTTACTTCTTACATTTGCATTGTTTCAGAAATGCTGAAACGAAGAAACACCCCTAAAGGAACAAAAATTTAAAATAAAAAAGCAACAAGCAATGTGAAAAAATACTTAATAGTTCTGGGGCCTACATTTATTATTATATTCTAGCCCACCAAACCACACAAATAGGAGCGTGAATCTGAGAGTAATTGAAGTGAGTTTTCCAAATGTTACTTAATTAAAGAAACACCGGTGCTCCAGCCAAATAATTTCATGCTGATCTGCTGTAAAAATGTTGTGCTCAATAACCCTAAAAATGTCTCATTTCTTACGCCCGGTGGAGGTTGCACACAGAGCGGCAGTATATAAAACATGAGAGACGTTACTTCAAGACCTCTTAAAGGTCTCTTAAGATTTATTTACTAGTGTTCCACTGTGCCTTTCTTAGTGTCTGCACTTACCCTTAGCACATTTCAAATGGAGCAAAATAGATTTTTAGGGCTGCTGTTGATTTATGAGGACTTAAGTTCTACTTGTGGACCTAGCCTTTTAATTCTTTCAGCCAACAGAGGTTTTGAAAGGCAGCAGAGGTCATATATTCATTCCCAGGAAAAGGCAAGAATGTTCTGATTGCTCAACATTGGCCACCGTGACAAATTAAAGGGTGTCAACCTCTTTAAAGAGAGTTCTGTTTATACTACATCTGGAAGTTTTAGTCTCTTATGAGAAAGGGAGAAATTTGCTGACAATCTTCAGTGTTCCCTCAAGCGCAGGAAAAACCTCACCACTGGAGATTGGGGGGAAAGGAAGAGATGACATTGATATAATTTTTTTAAGACTACAAAAGAGCTGTATAAAGTTTGAGATGGGAAACCTCCCAGGATGAAATAAGATCCAAGTGGGGATTGGGACATGCTGAAAAAGCAGGAAAGTGGGATTAAGATAAATCAAAAAGGCAAAGCTGTTTGCCTGGATGGGTCTTTTCCTGTTTCCAAATGTTATGAAGTTCTTAAATTACAGTTCTGAACTCGCAAGCCTCCCCCAGTGGAACCAAATGCCCTGCCATCAAGTCCCAGGTAACACCACATGAGCAGGTGGAAGTGTAACAGAAAGGGGTGTCATGACAGTTCTTTATTTATCATGCATTCATCCCAAAGTGTACTGAGTGGTACATTTGTTATAGATTTAGGTACTTACTTTACTATTACCAGCAGCTTTCAAAGTATTTAAGCAGGTTAGTTTATCTGTACGTAAGGTGTCATATGCAAGGACACATTAAAAAAGGACACAAAGGTTTCAGAGCAACTAAGGATGTCTCTCCATAGTTGATGATAGTGCTAGATATGAGAGAGAGAAGTAGTTCTGGCCTCCAATGTCACAATACACATAGTCTCTCTCTCTCATCTGGTATTAATTATCCTATTAAATCTCAATGTAGTCCTTGCTGTTCTTTATTTCAGAAAAGAGTACAAAGTATCTGCATTCTTGTTAATAGGTAGGTTGTAAATATACAGCCACTCTGAGGGACTGGTCTGAAATAATGGGAATATGAGTAGATCATTTTATTTGTAAGTCACCAGTTTAATCCCAGTACAGCCTTGGTAGTGTCTGAATATCACAGTAATCAGATGTCACTTAACTGTCACATGAGATATGAGTAGGGGTATTAGTCCGATTCCCAATAGATAGGTACCAACATCAATTTTTTCTAGTAGGGTGTTTTTTGTGGTGAGGATATTTTTATCATACTCACAGCAGCAAGCCAATGATTGAATAGCTATGAAGGCAATACTACAGTCCCTTCTCAACCTCCAGTTCAGAAGGGAGGCCTGTTCGTAGGCTTGGTTTGTAAACTGTGCACCCACCAATAATTTTGGGGCATATTTACATTATCAAAAATCCTCCCAAAGAAAAAGAATGACAAAACTCAGTTTAAAATAGAGCTCCCAGGCCCAGACAACAAGTTCACCCTATTCTTACTACTTACTCAGGAAAGGCTTGCTAAATACAGTGCCCTTAAAGATAAAAAAAAACATGGGCTTTGCTGGATCAAAATGTGCAACAGTGGGGAAAAGTCGGTACATCCACCATCTTCTTCAGATGGCTCTCCAAACCCACCAGCCTTCAACCACCAAACCTTCCACCAATAATGTACTTTGCCTGGAGGGGTAGATGACTGCATCATTCAGGACTATCGGTCTGGCACTTTTCACCAGCTCTACATTTCCCTCAGTGAGTTCAATATCTTCTGTCAACACAAGTAGCTGACTTGACACCTATTTTTCACTTGTTTTTGCACTATCTCTAATTTAGCTTTATTCATGGGAAAATACCAAGAGAAAGCTTAGGTCTTGCATTTCAGACAGTCTCACAGGTCTCAGTGTGAATGTTCACTTTTAAAATCAGAGTGACACTAATTGTATTTACCAAGGAAGAACATTTTAACTTGACTCTCAATTTCCTCCTCCTCTTCATTTTGAAACAGCTTGGCACTGTTTGTCTGAATCTTTCTGCCTTATTTAAGTGAGGGAATGTATGACCCTTCAACTCTTTTACTGTTGTCATCACAATCTTTTTCTTGGCAATGCTCTTTAATATCATACATGCTGAGGCTGTGAGGCCACAAGGGATATCCATAACATGGATGTGTTAGATAAATATATCATACACTTCATATGGCTTCCTCTTGTGACTTGACCCTCCAAATGGGGCCCCTTCTAGGATTCTCTGCCTAATCAAGAAACAGGATTTTAGGCCTAACCAGAGGTTATGTAGCTTAACTTTCCTGGTTTCACTTCATTACCTTTTTAATTCTCTCCTCTCCCGATGGATAGGCAACAGGTTAGGATTTCTTTTCCTGTCCTTGACTAGTGCCCTATCCACCTCCCTCAGTATCATTAATTGTGTTACTATTGCCAATAGAGCTCAGAGTCCCCTTGTGCTAGGTGCTGTACATATATGTGGTAAGAGACAGACACTGCCTCAAAGAGCTTAAAACCTAAATAGGCAAGATAGAAAGGAAGGAGTAATTTCCCTTTTTTTGTAGGTGAGAGAGGTGAGGCACAGATGGAGGATATTTTCAAAGGTGCAAAGAGGAGTTGGGCATCCAGCTCCCATTGAAAACCTCCCTCATAGAGATGAAGTGGTTGACACAAGGTCTTGTAGAATCTGTGACAGACCTGGGAACAGGCCCTAGATCTCCAGCAGTCCACTACAGGGACAGAGCCACATATGGCTAATTTCACACACAGATTGGGTGATACACAGTACAGCTGCAGGAGGCAACATCCTTCTTTTCTATTGCAGCTGAAGGCATCACGTCATGGATGCACTGCTCCTCTTGCCATGCTGCCTGGTAAAAGGCTGAGACTAGAATCTGAATTTAGATCATCCACATAGTGGCATAATTCTCTAATGGTTTATAGCTCTTTAAAGATATACAGCTGGATTTACATCATGTGTAAATTGGCACAGTCAAAGTCAATGAAACTATGCTTGCTTACACCAATTTATCAGAGAGGTAGCCGTGTTAGTCTGGAATAGCAGAGGTAACAGAGTCCTGTGGCACCTTAAAGACTAACTAAAGTATTGAAGCATAAGCTTTCATGGGCTAATACCCACTTTGTCTGCTTGCATCCGACGAAGTGGGTATTAGCCCACGAAAGCTTATGCTTCAATACTTTAGTTAGTCTTTAAGGTGCCACAGGACTCTTTGTTACCTACACCAATTTACTTACTATACTTATTTACATCAATTGAGGATCTGGCCCATAATCTCCATTAGCGGTTGGGGCCAGAAAACATATCAACATTTTCAAAAATGGATGATTAAAGTTCAGCTCTTGTTATAGGAGAGCTCTATATCTATAAATATGCAAATAGTAGAGCTGGATGCAAAGACTTCAATGGGAACCATTTTCTGTCAGAGACTGCCGTTCTGCTGAAGTGGACACGCTTCATGAAATCATATCAATTTCACTGAAATTTTGTTTTGGACAAAACAAGAATTTTTTTTGTCGTTGTCAAAACATCAAGTTTTGATTTTCTGTTTTGAAGATACTTTTCAAGTTGAATTTTTTGTAATTTGATATATTATAATGCAATATAAAAATAAGTGAAATCAAGATGAAAGATGCCAAAGGATTTTATTTTCAGAATTTTCCTTTGCAGAGAATGCCAAAATATATGGGATTCATTCCTAACTGGAACAAAGATAAATTTCAGAATCTTGAAATTCTTCTCAAAATGGAATTTCCATTCTCTGCACAGCTCTAGCAACTAATAAATGGTGCTCAAGAATCCATGGCATAATTGCTGGGTTTTGTAGGAGCAACAAAACTTGTGCACTACAAATGGCTCCCTCCAGGAGCTCTTATCATCAGCCGTTAGAACTTCCTAAATCTATACCCCGCATCTCCCAATCATGTATGGTCAATGAAAGCTGCTCGATGTCAAAATAAGAATTTAGTAGCTTAGTTTTTGGCAACCATTTTGAAAATGTTAGATTAAATATTATATCTTCTGCACTAACCGTGAATAGAGTAAATATTACACTGGATTGTTTGTTAATGAATAGCTGGTCAAAGAACAGATTTTGAGAACATCAGAATAAGAGAGAGCTGGACACTTTTTAGCAAAATAAATATCCTGAAATAGCATTAAAAAATCAACATTTGAGAACACTGAGCTCAAAGTGGTATCTGAGAAAGCATAGTTTCTCCTATGGTTGGAATAAAAAGCAACTTTATTACATCTTAGATACCATTTTCCTATAAACTGTAGGCGAATGTTGACTTTTTAATGGTGACCACTACAGTCCATTCTACCAACACTGTTTAATAAAAACAATGGAAAAGATTTTTTTTAAAAAAACCTATGAACAAAAGTGGTCTTTTTTTGTAGAATGAGTTCGAGTTTGACATGAATTTTCCTCTGTTCAGGAGTACGTCTTGGATCCCAGGTTTTGACAATTTTATGCAGGGTGCATTTCTTAGACAATGTACTTGCTATTTGGAGGACAGGTATGATTTATGGCCCCTAGAGACTTGGTCTGTTGTAAATTCCATGTAGGAGGGAAAGGGCACTAATGTTCGTATCAGAAAAAACAGTGAGAAAAGACTGAAATAAAAAGGGGGAAAGTTTGAAGTGTCGAAGGTGGGAATTATTATTTAAACGTAAGGCTGTAACAAATGGATTTTTAAAGTGAAAACCAAACTGTCTCTTTAAGAGAACAGTTAACAAAGATTATGAGCTGATAAAGCATTTGTGAATTCCTTTACACCTTTGTCTGAGTGACTGTGCACTGACATATGAAATGTAAATATGTTTTGAACTGACAAAAATGTGTTTTTCCAAATAAGCCAGATTTGTCTAGGGTTCAAAGTTACATAAAAGACTATTATATGTGCATGTACATCACTGTTATAGAAGCCAGAAAGTTTAAACTATGTGGAAAGCAGTTGTGGCACAAAGGAATGCCCTATAAATTTGTAATGACTGCTTGGTTTGCAATTCTTCTTTTGGTTTCTGAAATTCAGCTTTTATAATTAAAAATCCATATAATAAAATACTATTCCAGGACTATTTTAGTTTGCCCTTTGCCATGAGTTTCTGACACACATTCATCAGTTTCTGGTCTTAGGACCAATATAAAGGTGTATATATTAAAAAGTGTGTTTATGCATGTTGCAACAGAGTCTATTTGGTATAGTCCAGATACAGTCTATTTCTCCTTCAAAGATGTTTGTTGTTTTTTTATTGACCATACAGAAAATATTTCTGTAATCTTGCACTTTTTGCATTTTGTTGAAGACAATAGTGATATGTTAGGTTTTTTTATCCAGCTAAGTAAATTGATAAATACAGCTGATTCAGAACATTTACATAATCTTTCCAATGTCAACAGTCAATTTAAATTATCCTAACTTTATACTGAATCTCCAAAATCCAATTACCAGCTAATAATAATTGTCAGTTTTACTCTAAACCTTTAATGATAGGTCACAAGGGATGTTGTACCAGAAGGATTAAATCGTTGTAGACTGTAGCTATGCCCAGCCTTAAATTACTAGCCTCTTATCTCATGGTAACAGAGCTACTATATGTTTTGTTGCCATTTTTGCTAAATAGAATAAATGTCACCAAAATTAATTTCATCTCTCTTAAATTAGCTTCTTAGTGTGATTTCTCACTTCAGTCAAAATTTATTTCTTCAAGAATTGAATTTCCTCCTTAATCTGTTTTGTTTGAGGGGGAGGGGGGGAG
The DNA here is from genome assembly GCA_032164245.1 of Sternotherus odoratus. Taxonomy (NCBI): domain Eukaryota; kingdom Metazoa; phylum Chordata; order Testudines; family Kinosternidae; genus Sternotherus; species Sternotherus odoratus. The sequence continues at coordinate 55,436,378 of JAVMKO010000005.1, forward strand.
GAAAAGAACATTCAGGAACAAATGCCTTTTAAATCATTCGGTGGCTACTTTAGAAGATTACTCTTCATTAATAATTGCGGATCCCTTTCAGGATAGTTTTACTTTTTTAAAACTATTGTTTTTTAAACCAAACTAGCTCTTGTTACTTTGTCCCAACTACATCTAAGGTAACATGAAATAAAGTAGGGAAAATTTTGCCTGTGAGGAAAGATAAAGTTTAACCATTCGGGCATAAAATTTCCCATGTGATGGATGATTCAGAGGGAGTGTGGTAATTAGACAATGTAATTGCCTTTGGTAGTTTTTAATCATATTAAAGATACATGCCCCTGACAGAAAACATACTTAGCTTAAGGCATAATACAATTGAAAGAAATACTTTTGGGGCAGAAAAAAAATTACACTTTGATACTGAAAGAGTGTATTGCCATACTAATACCGTACTAGCAAATTGTGATGATGTTATAGGCACCTTGACAAATACTTCCTATGGAATGAGGTTCTTAAATAAATTATCAGAAATTCAACCAGTTGAAAACTGCACTCTTCTGCATTTATCTTTCTGTTAGCTTTGAGCTGTTTGGTGAGATCAGTGAGAAGTCCGTTCCTAAATCAGAATGTAAAAAGTTCTCTCAAAGTAAGAAAACTCTCAGGAAAAGGTGTCTAAGAAAACAGGAGGGTCTAAAATAAACCTTGGGATTACATGCCCTGTCTTAAAGTATCACTGCTCTGGTGTTAAATAGGATACAGTGGATAAAGGGAAAATTAAATGAACATTTAATGATGATAAATAAATGCTGTTGTGAGAAAAGTAAAACCAGTTTATGCTGTAGCTCTGGAAATGGTATATCTACTGGAGTGGTGAGAGATTAGTTAAAGGCCTACCCTTTCCTTTCTCAAATATTCTCCCCCTTCTTAAGCATCTATGATAGGAGCTCTAGTCACTGCTGGGTGGCAGCTCTTTCAGGTGCAGCCTGGGCAGTTAATGGGCCTACCCGATTGCCTTAATCCCTTCCAGTCTTGTTTGGGGTGGACTCCCCATCACATACCTCACTCCCAAAATTACATCCTGCAGAGGTATGGGTGTCTCCTGACCTGCATCTGCCATAATGGGGCCTGCAGGTCCCCTCCCCCCCTTGCTCCAGGTCTCCCTCCATGAGGAGCAATCTACCTTTCTCCTTCATGGTGTCCTGGTACTTATTTTGCTGCAATTCAAAGCCCTCTGTAGCTTCTCATAAGGCCTGCACAATCACTACTAATTTCTCCTGCAGTGTCTTTACTTACTCCACAGAATCCCCCATCTCCCTTTCCCTCAGAGACTGAATTCCCGTTTCTATCTGGGCCTTCTCCATCCCAACTATTTTATTTTCTTAACCCCCTTTTTTCTATCTCACTGGAGTCCATGTCTTCTACTTTGCTACCTCACCCTTTCTCAAGAGGGCAGTACCTTTTTATATGACAGACCTCCCAGCACCTAAAACAAACCCTTGTCCTTGCCTTTTCAGCAGGCCGTGCTTCAGCCTTCTCTTGTCTAGGCACCTCTCCTGGGCTGGCTTTCTCCCTGCAGTTCATATAAGCGCAATGTCTTTTTAGATGTCTCCTTCACCCACGGGCATAACACTCCTTTGGCCAGGCCTCCAGCCTCCTAGCCCAGATACTTCCTTTTCTATCTAGCTCTCTGTGGCCTCTGCTAATTTCTTCCCTCATGGTCTTGAATAAATACAGCTGCTGTTGGATCAGCTGCATCAAATAATTTGGGAGGTACAAGTGTGCCTCCCATTGTTTCTGTCAGCATTCCAGAACCAGCCTCAGCGTGGCCTGGATCTGTCCCTGCTATTTGTCAGTGCCCTTCTGCAAGGCCGACAGCACTGGAATCCAGCCTGGGTGGATGTAAGTGCCATCTGCAAAGAAAGCTTTTGCATATTGTGGGTCCATTGTCTTTCTCTTTTTTTCCTGCTATGGCCTTCCATACTGCCCTTGTGTCTGCCACATTTCTTTACAGTCTGCCACAGTCTCTTACACTCCCCTTTTAGATCAGGGAATGACCATCATGTGCAGTCCTTGCACCCTCCCCTTGTATCAGGCTGGGTTCTCCACCAGTTTAGGGTCTTGACTCAACGCTAGAGGACATCTCCTCCAGGTGCAACCTGGGCAGTTAATTGGGCCTACCTGGCCACCTTGACCCCTTCAGTTTTGTGTGGGGTGAACACCCCATCACAGCATACAAGACATGCATCTTGGATGCGTAAACTATGTGGCTGAATATTTGCACATATATGACACATTCCTACCAGCACTAATATTTTACTTGATAGGATCAGCAGGAGTCCACAGGAGACAGGCTGTTGAAGTTTGGAAGATCTTTGTTCTTATGTATAGACAAAAACCCAGGTGCTGTCATGAGGCATTTATTGGTAGTGGACAAAAGAAAGTAGGTGAGGAAAGGCTCCAAATGAACATTTCCTTAGTATTCCCAAATCCTTCCAGAATATGCATTAATTTCAAGGAAGTGACAAAAGAATTTAACTGCAACTATCAACAGCAGATTCCCTTTCTAATAATTTTCTGACCTCTCTCAAATTAGAAGCATTCCAGCCCGTCTTTGGAATGCTAGCATTACATAGTTTCAATGTGCCAGCTCTTTTCATCCTAACCTTTAAGCAAAATCATCCATATAAATGGGTGTCTGGCTCTATGATACATCTGTCATTATAACAGACTTAGGCTCCTCTAGATGAGCAGTTAGCTGCTCCCATTTCAAAGCAGAATAGATCAAAGCACACTATGGCACTTTTAGTGTATGGCAGCAGTGTCCACACGGACAGTTAGGCTTCTGTGGAAGAACAGTTAGTGCGTGGCAAGCTAGTGTGTTAATGTATCCTCCACTAGCTTGCTATGCATTAAGTCTTTCATAGAGCTAGTTATATAGATGATTTTGCTTAGAAGTTAGCACCTCATCTTGTTCTGTAGACAAACCTTTCATGTGTGACCTTGGGCAAGCCACTGTATGCCATATTTTTCCATCTGGAAAATAGGGATACAGTTACTTTTGTTTTTTTCTGTCTTGTTTGTTTAAATCTTTAAACCCTTTCAGTCAGGGACTGTCTCTTGCTGCATGTATGTACACTGGGTTGAGGCCTCTAGGCACCACCTCCACACAAATAAATAAATGGACACCAAAATTCTCCCTCTTGATGGTGATGCATAAAATAAGAAAGCTGGCTTTCTTCCTATGCAGTCACCACCCTCCTTCCACTACTATTCCCTTCCCTTCCATTCTACCATCCCCCCGAATCTCTATTGATCTCTCAAGATCCTCAGGATAAATACTCAGTGTGAAGGGAAAACAGGTTTCTGCCTTGGTTAGTGTCCCTTCTTTGCTGTTTGTTGTACGGTGCTGCTTTTAAGTTCCTTCGGGATAAAGATGGTTTTCTTACACTTCATAATCTTCAATAGAAATATATTTTCCTTTATATAAAAAAGGGAAAGAGACTGTTTAATTTTGGAAAATTAAATGATGTTTGTAACTTATCAAACCACAAAAACACATGTTAAAGTATAAGACACAAAAATAAATTGGGGTCGAAACACCAGATTGGCATTCTGACTTTCCTTTGAGCTGAGGTGGAATGGAGATCTGCAAGCAGTACATGATAAGTGATACTGCGTCTCATATGTGCATTAATACCTACTCAAAAGAGCAATTTTTCTTCGTGTATTTTTGGTCTAACCTAATAATACACACTGATGGCTAGTAACTGAACTCATTCCCTGTTTACTATGCTTTCAGAGTTGTAAATAATCATTCTAATTTGGGCAAATCTAAAATGTTTTCTTTCAAATTCTAATTGTATCTGGTTTTAGTTATAGCAACATTCAGTTAAATCATAAAAAAATCATTTTTGGTAAGATTTAAATACATATTCCTAACCTAAGAAATGTTCTGGATTGACTTGTTGAATTATAAGGCATGACTTCTAAGAATAGCTGTTACAGTGACCATAATTAATCCTCATGATGTTAGTCATCGTTCTTTCATTCCTTTTTAGTCCTCCCTTCAAGTTGTTTTTCTCTTCATCATTATACGGGATGGATTAAACATATAGAAGCAAAAGGATTATTCTGTTTTGGCCTTAAAAATCCAAGTTTAAGAATTTATCCTTCTCATTTTTCTGCTACCAGGCATGCAAATTACTATACAATGAATGGCAGAAACCCAAAATCCCATACTGTACAATGAGCTGAAATTAGGATTAAAGATTGTCACTTTAATTCAGAAAAGCAATACTAGGATAATATTGGCCCTTTACCAAAGCCGAACAGGCTTGAAAAGTTTTGCTGAATGTATGGTACACAGAGTTCCATTCAAGCATGGGAATCTCCACACTGGCAAAGGTTGTCTCTCATTCTGTAAGGCCTCTAATATTTAATTGCTAACATTTTTAGAGTCTGGCCTGTGGATTTCACAAATGACAAAAGTTGTGTAGGGTGCTAGCAGCACTCTGAGAGTTGGCTGGATATCTGGAGTTTAGAGAGGGTAAAAGTACTCAGTGCTGAAAAACTGGAGCATTCGGTTTCTCCCAACAAAAATACTAAGGCACGACTTCCCCTTGATAATGGGAGGAAAGCGCATGCTACAGTATTATGCTAGCTAACTACAAGTGTCTTTCTCTCGTCTCCCTCCATGGATATAAGATGTACACCAGATTTCTAGAGGCGGGAGTGATTCAATTTTTAGGCCAGACTTTTGGAGAAAAATGCCATGTTTTCCTAGGAGAATAAAATTATGTGATTCTAGACTGGGACTGCATAAACAGGACCTGACATAAATCTTGTACCACACAACCCACATAATGTCATATGGCTTTATGTAGCAAATGAAGTAGACAGATTGACTTTATAAGGTATTTTTGTTATGCCGCCTTCCCATCTTGGTTACATTGTAATGTATTGAGTTACTTTTTTGCCTGTTATTTCTAGTCTGGGTTGGTTTGTTTCATTTTATTAGTTAGTTTTTATTTATCTTTCTGATGGCTTGTGGCAAAGCCATAACTGAGGTAGTAAGATGCATTGCTGTAGTCCTCACAGTATTGAGAAATCCAGCAACTAAACTACACTGTAAGTTTCAAGGATGTGCTGACTAAGGAAAAATGGAGGATGATCTGCTTCTATCTTAGGCGCTTTATCTCTACCTAAGTGGGTGCCATGTACCTTTTTCTCTTTCTCTCTCTCTCTTTCTCTCTCATAGTGTTTCCTTGTTCCGAAGTGTGTTGTTTCATGTTATCATCTTGAAGTTCAAGCCTGAATACAAAGCAGAATTTCATGGCTGGAGTTGCCTTTGTAATGGGAGGAGCCAAACATCTGGATAACACCACCTCCTGGTCATGAAGGGAGTCCAGATCCAGGTTTTGTCTGAGCCCCATTTCTCCTGAAAAGATTTTAAGATTGTACAGTTACATCTTTGCATATTGTCATTATGCCTTTCATTGAACTGTACAGGTCTACACACTGTACGCTGTTCCCCCTTACACACACACATTTGCAAGTAATGGGCAGAGACTTGACTCTTTCCCAAGTATACCAGTCGGGAAGTACTCTGCTTCCGCTGAGAGTTAGAAGGAGAATATTTCTCCCAGGAGCAATGGGTGATCAGGAAAGAAAGGGGCTCTCCTTGAAAGTGGTGCATATACACACTACCCGTTCCACAGGCCCAGGCCTGAAAGGACAATTTAGCCTTCAGATTGCATCTGGATTGTTGTGAAATCTTCCATTAAAAAATAAAAAAACATTCTGAAGAGTAGAGTGATGTGCCTACGGAAATTCAGTCACCCTAGCACCCCATGCAAGTATTATTGAGGGGTTGCAGCTTCTTCTCCAATTGTAAGCCAAAACTGCATCTTCAGGAAGGGGTCCCAGTCCACCCACAATTCCCCTGCACAGAGCCACAGCGCTGTGTGCAGAAATAGATTTCACCCTGTGTGAAGATCACTCTGACCACAGTCATCTTTTTTTCCCATCACGGTGTATGATTTTATTTGGCTTTTCAGAATGAGCCTGTTGCATTTTGACTAAAAGTCAAACAGGCTGGGGGTGGAGTAGTGGATGTGTGTTGCTTCACTAGATACAGTAATTAACCATAATACTGGCTGGCTGTGGAATGTGAAGAGGCTTAGATAATGCGACAATGACTTTTCAGTTCTCACATAGAAAAGATTTATTGCGCACATATTATAATTCTGTAATTTATAGCTCCCATTGACTTCAATAATCCCAACGGACATCATTCTTGTTAGCCCAGGAAATGCCTGTTGTACCAGCTGCCTGTAAAGAGTTGAAGCACCCTTTCAGGTTGCCTCTTTCTGGTCCCATGACTAGTCCTAATGTTAATCTCAAGCGCCATTACCACTATGAAGTATATTACAACTATTTATTTTTCTTTTATCTCTTTCTTTCACTTGTTGATGCAATAGTTCATAAACGCGCACAAAAATTCAGACACATGTAAGATACATATTGAAAATTCATTCAAAGTGCTTTAAAACCTTAGAAAAGTGCTGAAAATACAAATAATAGTTGGGATTTCAAAGATTGTGAATACCAAGTGTGTGTAAGTTTCTTTCCATCCCAGATTTTTTTTAGAGTGGGAAGATGAGCTTCATTTTCACAGTTCTTAAAGTACTGTAGTTAATCTGAAGAGCATCTCATAAAAGTTGCCTAATGTAAAGCTGAAAAATGGCTCCACTAAAGTTGTCAAATTCACCTTAATGAGCGTCTTAAAAAAAAAAGAGCAAATTCCATTATTCAAATTCAAAACAATCTTGAGATTATTGCCAGTTTGTGGCAGCTCGCACAAATTGTTGGGAGGTTCTTTTGCTCTTTGTGGCAGGTTTTCTTTTTCCTTTTCGTCTATTTTAAATTTAGAAAACCTAGTAACTAATCTTTTAAGCTAACCCCCAAACAATTTTATTTATAGTTGCCAAAAGTAAGCTCCTAATGTCGTCTTAATTAGAAACATGTGGGGAAATAGAGGCAACTCTTAAACTGACACTATTTTTGAGTTAAAATCTGGCATTCCTCTGACTACTGACAGGCCTGACAACTGCAGCAGCAATCACCTCATCAAATCTTTCTCTCTCTCCTGGTTTTTGGCATCCTTCTTGTCTAAATTTTTATCAGATGAGTGCTTTTTTTCTTGGCAAGTATTTTGAATACCTTTTTGTTGCTTTATCTCTGCACTGTCGCCCTTTGCCCCTTAATGTCATTTCTCACGTGTAAAACCAGCAGAATTTGAAACAAATTAGTTAAGCATGCAGATTCAAAGAACTGCTTTTCTTGCCTTCTCCTTTCCCCCACTCACTTCCAAAATGCTGTTATGTCACAGATGCCACAGGAACTATTGTGCTCACAATGTTTCAGGTTTTTAAGATGCTTTTATGATCCTTTACTTCATTACTACTGCACCTACCTTCTCTTTGCTACAGTTTATTTCAGTTTATTTTTTTTTTCTTTGTCTTGCTTCTTCCTGCCACTGAGGGACTCTGGGTTATGAGTAGTAATGAGTGGACTTAAAGGATTCAGAGGGTTACATTAGACTAAGAAGGTTGGAAACTTATCTAAACCATAGCCAAACTAGTCAATTTTTCTGTGTACATGAGGTTGGGTTGGAATAGGCTTTTTTGCAAGAATATTGGTATTGCTTCCTGTTGCACAGTTGAAGTGGCACCTGGAAATTCAGAGGAGAAAAAAAAAAAGAAAGAGAGAGAGAAAAGGAAAAACAAATAAAAATACATTGTTGCAAAATTAGTGTTACATAAGTTTCATCCCTCAAAATAAATTTAAAAACAAGGTTGGGTTAGGGTTTAGGGCTAAGCTTGCAGCTGAGTTCTTTATACACAAGGTTCTCCTTAGTCAAACGAAGAATTTCTACCCATGTCTAAAGGAAATTCGTATTTGTCTTGGGGGCCCTGAATAAGGTGCCCTTCACCTAACAACAAAACTGCTAAAGCCCAGCTGAAATTTTTAAGCAAACATAGTAGAGAAGTAAAATTGTTCCATCTCTCCTTCCAAATATTCTTTAAAAATGAAGAGTTAGTTTCATGGAAGCTGAATGCTGTTTGACCGTTTATTGCTTGGTTGATGTATATAGCTTGTCAGCATCCTAAAATTTATGGCTCAGCCTAAGTGGAGACTGTTTTTTGTACCTTAGCTTAAAAAGAAGAAGAAGAGTAAGACAGATTTCCAGCACTAAACAAAGCCAAGGCTCTGTAAGCAGTGTTACATAGCTAGCAGCATCCCATGAGGACATGATTTAAGAATATTATGGAGCAGACCTTATAGCAAAATGGACCATGGTAATCGGAAAAGTTGACAAGTAATGTGGTTTTAACCTCAGATTCAGTTTGCAGTCCACAAACTAGGTAAAAAAAATGCTCGAGTAAGTAAAGTGACATATGGACACACGTAGCAATCATTACCCACATATAGTATGACAAGACTTTTCAGGGAGGAAAGGAACATTACCTCTGGGTACAGTTTGGTGTTTAACTCTGGAAAGGTGATGAAGAAGCATTTCTGGCACCTTTTTCTATCATTTACCTTCTCAGTGACAGAAGGACTTCTTCACTGCTTGATAAACAATCAAAATGTTAAATTCTTCATGAGGTTCAAGTAGCTAGAACACCAAGAGTTATATATACACACCGTTTTTTTAAATGGATATGACAGGTTTAGAGAAATGAGGTTTACCTACAAAACAGGCACATCACATGCATTAGCAGTGATATCTCCAAGCCTAAACTCTGATCTGGAGAACCCAGTTCTATGGCTGATATGCCATGCTCAGTTATTCCCGTTGAATCTACCAGATATTATTTACTGCCAGTTATGATAGTATCTTTGTGATGAACTCCATTATTCCTTAGGAACGGAATCAAAATTACTAAGTCTTGTTCCATAAGCCAGGGTCACATCATTTGGTGGTACTGTGATAAGTCTTAGTCACCACTAGCTTGAATGAGATTTGAACTGTTGGACAAAAAATTAAAGGTGCCATGTCCCATTCCCAGCAAATCCTCCTAGATAGTTAAGATCAACATATTCCCTATTCTTTGGGGGAAATAACTCTCCAGCTTAAAATATTGCAGTGGCCTTAAACTTTTGAATACAAAGGGAAAATTTATTTTACTAAATTCTATTTTATTAGATATTGGCATCGTCAGCCTTTGGCGATGTAAAAAATAGGGAAATTTTGTTGTCTCGGGTGCTCTTTTTTGCTCATGTTGCGAATTATATTTTGCAAGATGTTATGATAGAACATAGGTTAGTCCCCTGTGCTTATACAATAAATTAAATCAGATGTTTAAATTGGAAAAATGGTATTACGCCCATTCAGTCATTTCTTTTCCGTACTTTTTTAAAATCACAAATCTATAAATACAAATCTTGCCATTTTAAATCTTCTTTCAGAGGGTGTAGTGCATCATAACATCTTTTTGTGTGTTGTGAATCTATTGAAAAGCTGTTATATTATGCCTATATATTTAAAATATTACTAAAAACTTGTAGAACATGGAACCTATACTACCTCCTAAGAAAAAAGGAAAAGAAATCCTAACTATGCTTTGACATGATAGATTTCAGTAGTGACAAAATATTCCTTGTTTTATTGTAGGTATGACCTCTGTAACAATTTAAGGCCAAATTTTTCAAAAACAGGAGCCTAAAGTTAAGCTTCTGTGGTTAGATTTTCAAAAGTTCTCGGTGACCAGTAGCACCCCCGAGAATACAGTGAGCTGCTGAATATTCAGCACTTTTGGGAATCTGGCCCTTTTGTTTAGATATCTAAATGGGAGTTGAGCACTTTTGAATATCCCGCCCTAGTTGCAAGGATGAGTGCTTTAGAAAATAACAGCCCTAAATTCTGATTTAGGCTTCTTAGAACAGTGGTCCCTTTTTCAGGTGCTGAGTGCTAGAGCTGGCTGCAAAATGGAAATCCCATCCCATTCATTTTTTAAAATAAATGATCATCCCAAATCTGGTTGAAAGGACAAAAATGTGTAGTTGTTGATGGGTTGGGATTTTCAGAAACATTCTGTTTTGGGAGACTGAAGTGGAAATTTTCATCTCCCTGGTTGCCAGCCTGGAAGGCTCTGGCTAATTTCATTTTTTTCCAGCAGTCAGAAAGTGAAATTTTGCAGAAAGGGCATTTTCTGTCAGTCAGCTGTACTAAGCCCCAGGCAGTTCCCATTATTGTCAATGGGAGCAGGTAAATGCTCAGCACTTGGTAAAATCAGGCCATTTTTTTTTTTAGGAATCTGTATCAGGAATTTTGAGAGCAGCTTAGAGATGCACACTGAGTCCCAGATTTTAAAGGTAGTTAGGAGTTGCTGGGGTCAGCATTGCAAAACCTAACTTATTTAGGAACTTGAATTTCATTTTCCTTGACAGTTGATGGGATTTAGGTTCCCAAGTGTCCAAATCACTTTTGAAAATATTTGAGTTAGGCATTGCAACACTGAGCACTGCGGTGCCTAAATACCTTTAAAAATCTGGTCCTAAGTGTACATTTTTTCAAAAGTGCCTGAGTCATATTTTCACAGATGACTTAGGAGCCTAAATCTCATTAAACTACAATGGGACTTAGGTTCTTAAATGCATAATTCACTTTTGAAAATGAGATTTAACCTCCTAGATTGCTTGGAGGATTTTGAAAGTGTTATCCTAAGCTCATTTGAAAATCTCAGCCTATAAATCTGACTTTAGGCTCCTATTTTTGCAAATCTTGGCCTAAGACCTTAAAATTTTTGTCTGCTGGTTACATATCATATGTAATTAGTTTAGCGAGCCATAGTGAATTAGAATATCATTCCATTAAAATATACACACCACTGCTTCACAATACCATGCTCTCATGTCGCAATACAGTGTCACAACATTGTGACAGTGTTGTCAAATTGTGTAACGAACACATTTTTTATTGTGATTTGATGCTTCTACTTAAGTAGCAAAAGTATTTTTGAACACTTTAAATATCAGGACACGGGATAGCCAAGGCAGCAATTGGTCTGACCCATGAAGATGAATGACCGCTCTCAGTCCACTCACAGCATTGTTCTTAGTAATTTTGAAATTTCCTGTAGAATGCAAAACGTACGTGCTCTGGTACAAGCTAAGGGCTAGACTCACAGTCCGTATTTTGAATATCTCACCCCTGTCATGTTGAAGCACAACCCTGATGTTACTTAAACACAGATGGACTAAGTGGGAAAGAGGAGGTTACAACTGTATGTGTTAATAGAAAAATGTATTAGGAATTGAGACAGTGATTTATTAAAAGATTTTGTAGAATAGCAAACGTAATCTTTTAAAACCTTTGTTCAAAGGGGACGCTGCATACCAGGAAATAAGACCAAATTCATTCTTTATATGCTATAATTTAATACTGATTTGTAGAAACATTGCATAGAAAAAATATTATAACAATAATTTTGTTGGAAGAAGGTTAAGCACATCTTTATGAAAAGCCAACATTGTACAAACTGTCCCATTGCTAGTGAATTGTTCTCTTATTGCACTGTAGCGTGTGCAACATCCAGGTCACTTCCAGTGCAAACCAGACAGGCTTAAGCCGCGATGAGTGATACTGGAAGAGGGGTGTAGGGATCTGGATTGTCTCAAACTCAGACCCCAAGCAGAGATCCAGGGCTGGCAAATACAGTGTGGTTCTGTGGGGAAACTCTGCAATTGAGGTCTGCTGGGGAATGTGAAAGAGTAATTCCAGACTAGGCCACCTTGACAAAGGTATTAGGTGTAGCAGGACATGCTGGTGTTCTGAACACATTGTCAGTTATGAGCTTTTTAAGCAAATGTTTCTCATTTCTTTTCCCTACTTTGTTAGTTAAGTTGGATTGGGTGGCTAGTGCTGAAACAATTTAATCCATGTCTACAAAGCAAAGGAGAAAGCCTGTTATTGCATCCTATTGCAATTTGATGGCTTTGTTGTTGTTGGCGTGGTTTGCATTTTTTTGCGCTTAGAAATTTCATTTTGCAAATGTAGAAATACTTCACATGTGTATAGTGCCTTTCCTCACACAGCACTTCACAGACTAGATAGAGGCAGAAGGATAAGGCTCTGTGGTGAGCTGGTCTTAAATTCTGCGGGAAGGACCCCAGAAATTTTGTTGGCAGTCTCATTTAAAATAAAATAAAACAAAGAAAAAACCCAACTTCTTTAAGGAATTAACTGTGTCAATGAATACAATAGACTCTCGATTATCCAGGATTGGATTAACCAGGATGTGGATTAACCAGGATGTCAAAAAAAAATATGCGCAACTCACAGAGCCAGCTCTGGCTTTGCTGCCGCCCCAAGCACACACACAAAAAACCCACCAGGGCTCAGGGCAGTCAGTGAACCAACACCCCCTCCCCGCAGCACAGGGTGGGCTGGTGAATCAACCCCCACTACCCATATTTCTTATGGATGGTGATTATCCGGGATTTTATTAACCAGAATTATTTTTTTCCCTATCATCCTGGATAATCGAGAGTCTACTGTAATAGAATCTTAAAATAGACCACCTGTGTTATATAAAATTCAATTTATTTTGCACTGTCCCTGTATTTTGAAGAGGCCACAGATTTTTGTACGAAGATGGGCAGGATGATCTAGTGGTTAAGACAGGAGCCTGGAGCTCAGATCCCTGAGATCTGGGTTTAAGTCTCTTCTTCACCACAGGTTTTCTGTGCGACTTTGGCAGGTCCCTTAGTCTATCTGTGTCTCAATTCTGTATCTGTGAAATGGGGATAAGAGCATTTCTCTGCCTCACAGTAGGGTTCTGAGGATTGTGATACATTAACATTTGCCAGGTGCTCAGGTACTATGATAACGGGAGCCAAAAAGGTAACTAGATCAGTAGATAGAAAAAAACTGGAAGTATTGGCGGCTGGGGCATTTGGCACTGGGGAAATGTGGAGAGGCAGGTAATCTGGCTGTTTTGTTTAAAATGCTCAGTAGTAAAACAGCTACCAATGTTGGCATTTAAGTGCAATCTTGAGTTTTCAGAGTTGATGTGAATGGATGTGGTTTACATGTCTGTGCCATTGTTTTGTGATGTCCGCAGACACGGCAAGACATTACTGCATCAGTTTAGACATGGCTTGAGTTTGTAAGGTTTTCTGCACAGCCATAAGATGTCATTAGTTTAAAATGAAAACATAAGATTAAATACTGAGCTCCGCTCCTGCCTCTCTCTGAGCAACACCCATTGTGCAAATGGGGATAAAAACTACCTAATCTCCCCATCTGAGAATCCTCAGGCATGAGAGATTCCCTCCGTGGTTTAGAGCTGGAATAGCTGGTTCCTGTTTCCCCAGCCCCTAGCATAGGGAGTGTGCTGAGGCATTCCCAGGAAGGAACTATGATCACCAAGTCATAGTGGCAAATAATCCCTTCGTTGCTGTAGCCAGCCAGATGTAGTTGAGAGGAGCTCTGAGACTGCTTTCCCCCCATTCGTGTCCCTCCCCATTCCACCACAGATGCAACTAATGGATACTTAACAACTAAGGAACTGAGCCCTTAGCATCTGGAGCATAGTTCCACTGCAAAGGGTTGATGGGGCCCTGTAGGTACAGTAACACCCCTGAGGTGAAGAATGTCGAAAAACTCTTGAACATGGCACTGCACAACAACAAGGAACAGGGGATGGTTTTGCCAAGACAAATCCTTGCTCTTATGAAAACGGATATGATATTTTGATATCCCTACAGGAAAATCAGGGCTGAGCCTAAGCATTTATGCCAAATATTTATATTGTGATGAACAGCAAAGCATTTTGATGGGATTCAAACCATTGGTTTAAGGTATTTCATGTATCCCAGGTGGCAAAGTAATAATCTAACCATGCTGACTGTGCAGTATCATAGTTTACTTGGCATTAAGTAGTTCGGAAATTTAAAAAATCTTAACAAAAGTTGTTAACCTAAAAACACCAAAGCACAGTGAGACAGAGGTTCCGAGGGCAGAACTGGATCCAAACTGTTGCTACCTCTTCCCTGCATTGTGCTGTCTGTTAGTGCTAACACATGGGATAATTAGAGATCACACATTGAATGAAACAATTCAACTGATGCTTTGTATTGAGTCCCATATCCTTGGCTCTGCTATCAGTGGAAATAGTGTTGAAACTCTTCATTATAATGAACTTATAATGGAAAGCAGGGGACTCTCGAGGTCCCTTCCAGTTCTATGATTCTATGATAATGTCTCTGTTTTAGGACACTTGTTCCTCAGTGTGTCTGAGGGTCTTCCAGACATGATAGAAAATCAGTGGAACAGTCACAATTGTATTGCAGTTGCCCTCATTTTTTAAAATTGAAGTTATAGTTTGTGTGGTTACTTTTTTAAAAAAATAAGGTAAATTATGCAATATTTCCAAGCTACTTTTTAGGAGAACATTATCAGTGCTGAAGTTTCATAGTTGGTGCGCTGCCACAGTAGATAAATAATTCAGTAAAAACAAAAATATGTGTAAATTTCTTGACTTTTGTCAGGTCAAGTCAGGCTTTTAAAAATATTTAATGTTGATGCTGAACTGCCATTTTTTGCTCATAAAAATGGCAGTTTATGTGCAAAAATCAAAGCAGATTACTTGAAATCCACGTCGAGCTCCATAGAACTTGAAATCCACGTCGAGCTCCATAGAACTCATTGAAATTTTTGGAAACGGACTCTTGTTTTCACCCCTGTAACTTCAAAAGGGCCTCAGCACTCAGGATTTACTTGGTGTTTCAGTTTGAAACAAAGCCCAAATTTACAAGCAGAACTTGTCTAAAATCACTGGATTCCCCCTGATTTTTTTACTCAAAATCACAATATTTTTATTCAATGTAAAGTCATAAATCAGCTCAGGTTTGTTTGCAAGTTTGATGAAACACAGGGAACCTTTCAGTGAACTTGGTTTAAATTTCAAGCATATAATAAAATACAAAAGCACATTCAGGCTGCACTTTGAATATTTTCATACAGCTCTGGTAATTTGTTCTTAGGCAATTTGGTAGGAATTACTCCTTAGCAGTGCCCCTATGCACTGTGCCTAGCTATGCCCCCAGGATGCCAAACACGGATGCATACACACAAGGGTAAATCCTTAGCCTGTTGGCTTCATTGGAGCAATGCCAGGTTACACCAGCTGAGGTTCTGCCCCAAGACTGGACACTGCTTTTCACATGCAGTACTGAGGCTGGCCAACTGTTGTACTGACTGTCGCACCTTGTATTCTACCTGGACGCATTTGGAGCAACTGCTGTGCCTAAGTAGGGAAGCTCCTGTAATTGGCACGTGGCTTGTCATGCCTGGATGTAGGAAGTGCCAGAGAGCTCCCTACCCCCACAATCATGCAGAGCAGAGAGCACTGTGCAGTGAGACTCAGCAGCATGCTAACCATTAGACCCCTAATGAATGGGGAAACAAAGAGATTATAAGCTACAGTGCAAAGAACCACCGCCATATATAGAATTCTGCTGTCCGTTAGGAGAAAGGGAGAGAGCTACCCCTGTTCCTAGCAACCATTTAGAAGAGATAGATGTTTTGATAGCACATTCGAGGAACAAAAAGGGTTATTTTTTTACTTTGTGGCTAACAGCAAAAGACCCACTGGTGTCAATGGCAACTGCACACCCGAATCAAGGGGGTTTTATGTGGCCACCCACTGTTGAAGCATATGTTCTCAATCCATAATGGTTCTGCCTATAGGAAAATGAATAGAGACACTTGCTCTGTAGGAATGTATTTTCAAAGCAGAGTAAGAGGATTTAGTCCTGATGACAGCAAAGGAAATCATACAGTGATGTACGCTTTGTAGCTCTGAGGCAAATGGGTATTTAGGCTTTTTTGGCTTTAACAACTAGGTATCAATATGGATTGGTTTTTTGTAGCCAATTTATAAATCCCCAAAAATAAGACTTCTATGGGTATCTGCGATGGAATGAGCAGGATCCTACAACATCTACATGTGGTTCATTTTTACACTTTGGGGGGAAGACTATGAATTCCCCCAGGCTTGTTTCATTCACACCTAATGTCCCTTCCTACAGAAGAGCCTCCACCATTCAATTTTCCATGCCACCTTCTCCAGTCCTTCTCCTTAGAGCGTGGGTGCCTCTTTATGCCACTTTCCCAGGGACCTCCAGGTCTGACCCTGCCACCACAATTCTTTACAGGGTATTCTGGGATTACAGGATACACAGCCCATTTCTCCACCTTAGAAGCCCAGTAAGAGTGTGAAAACCACTCCCTCTGCCAGCAGGGGCTGAGAGAACTCCTTAGGCCTTAGTGAAGTAGTTAAGGAGCCCTTGTTTGTGTTTACACTCATAAGGATTCACAACGATCCCTGGTATGCAACTGGCAGGGCATTATGTGAAGGACTGTAAGCTTCTCTCTGTCCCAGTTCAATAGAGACAATTGACTCTGACCCCTGGAGTGTGATTTCTACTATTGGTGGCAGGAGTAGGGAGAGATGAGACTCCAAATATTGGGAGATGCTGCTGCCCATAACTGACAGCCACTTAGAAAGCAGCCAACTATAGATATCTGAAGGCGAAGGAAAGACAAAGGCCCGACCCCCCTCCAGGCTCCAGAAAGAAGTGGAAGGAGGGTACAAACCACCGCCTTCTTCCCAAAGACATGTCTCGTACATATGAGTTGCTTGGGGACAAGGGAAACTCACTGAAGTGAGGGAAGTGAAGGCTGTTGGAAACAGCAAGGGAAGCTTGGCTGAATGGGAGGCTAGTCACAGGTGTCATAGTTGTGAAAACAACCTTGGTCCAAGTTCATTAACACTTTGAACCTGTGGCTCAATAGAGTGGAGCTCAGATCTGATACGAAGTGTCTATAGTGGGGGGAAAAAAGGGCAGGTCTACACTCCAGTGGGCATCGACGCTATGAGATCGATCTGTCAAGGATCGATTTATAACGTCTAATTTAGATGTAAAAAATTGTTCCCTAAGTGTTCTCCCATCAATTGCAGTACTCCACCGCCGTGAGAGGAAGAGTCAATGGGGGAACAGCAGCAGTTGATTCAACACCGTGAAGACACCGCGATAAGTTGATCTAAGTATGTCGACTTCAGCTACGCTATTCTTGTAGTTGAAGTTGCATATCTTAGATTGATACCCCCCCACACACACACACACACCCCACAGTGCAGACCAGGGCAAAGAATCTGTTAAGGAAACAGATTTCAGTTTCAGGATTCCATGGAGGTTTTATTAGAAATGGAGGGAGGGAGGGAGAAAAGATGGTAAAAATTCTGTAAAGTGAACCTTGAGTGTTCTGATTTTACTTTGTAATGCTGATACGATGCAAATGTTACATCATTCTATGTGGTTTGCTCTGTTTAACATCCATTTGTATTTTCTGAGTTTAATCACATTATAAGATGCGACATCAAATAGTATGATCCATTCGCAAGATGTGCTGTCCTTCTAATCCAAAGTAACATTTGCCTTTCCTAAACCTTTGCAGAAAGTCTACGAGCTTTATGTGGCCCTGGGTATCTCAGAGCTCCAAGGCTGGGGTTTTTGTTTTTTTTTGATAATCCCTTCCTAGCCCACAAAGCTTCTGAAGAGACGCTGCTGTATTGCTGACTGTACTGGTTTTTGTGCACTCATGCTGGGATTTAGAATTACATCAGATTCAGTCCCATTTAGAGTTTTCTCTTTATCCAATTTATTCAAGAATAAGCAGCATGATCAGTGATATTACAAGCAAATCATTTCATCCTTCGCCACTCACCAATATAAAGATACACTCCCTGTTTTTAGGCACCTTTCTGCATCAAAAGCAGAAGAACGGTGGCTCTCACAAAGCTTTATTGCATGTAGAAATCAGCAGTACCCCAAATAACATGTAGGCTGACGTGGAGAATTCTAGCTTTTGTTGCAGTGCACTGCTGTGCTTCTGCTCCTGCCCTGCAACAGAGAACCTGCCTCTATCATCATTTTATATGTCATCTTCAGTTTTGGAGTCTAGATTAGAATCATTAGGCACAAGAAGTCTGATGGCCTAAACTATGGGCTTTGCTAGTACAGCAATGCCATTTATTTATCAGTATTTAGAAAGGGGGAAGAAAACCAGGATGCATTTCACTGATCTTTCTGTGTTGTAAATATTAAATTCATGTGAATTTCTTGTTTGTTTTATAGGCCCACTCTTTTCCTTATTTAATATGCACTTCATACTGTGCCAAGGGGTCAGTAGGGCAGATCAGGGAGCCAGATGGCTTACCTTTACCCTAAGGAAAAATACCGATATTTAGCTGGGCATTTTCCCAAATAAAGGCAGGACTGGAATCCACAATAAATGTAAGAGTCGGTTAAAACCGTAGCCTTCCTTTGGATTTTCAGTTTCAACCTCCTTGAGGCATGAGCTTTTTATACTTCACCGTCACTCTCTGTAGCTTTCTCTCAGTTAACTGCATCTAAGGAGATGTGTGTGGGACGACTCATTTTATTTATGGCCTATGCTCAGAAATAAGTTTCAGTTATTTTAATCTGACTGAAATAAGAAACCATAATCCATGGATGAAAAGACAGTGGACAAACTCAGTTAAATCTCAAATACCCCGAGGATGTATATTTTGTCCATTTCTGCTTTTTTATGTTCCCTTTTTTCTCCTCTTATTCCCAACTTTAACTTTTGAAAAGCCGAGCAGCTTAAGTGGCTGGGCCTGGGGAGCTTATTTGTATGCAGCACAAATTTCAGGATCTGTTCCCAAGCCTGTGCAGAGTGAAAAATGGCCTGCATTTTCTTGATAGCCCATGTGGTTGTAAAGAATAAATGGCTAATGAATTACAGATGAACATTGACGCAAATTAATCTTCCTGATGTCCCTGGGTTATATGGCAGCCATTTAAAAGTTTAATCAATACACTAAAGTTGAAAACATGCAGGCACTGCAGTTGTTTGGATGTAATAAACATCAGAGGGAAACGGGAGGCTTGTACCCAGTCCATGTATCATAATGACAGGTATTTATGTTTAATGGACTAAATATTTTTTATTGGAAGAGAGCAAATGTCAGCTTAACTTTGTAAGCCCCGCATTCAACTTTCCTTTGAGGTTGGTGAGAGACGGCTGACATGTCATTGAAAATGAAATGTAAAAAAACCAATTGAGACAAAGTGAGGATAAGGAGCTGTTTCACCAATGAGATGCTGCTTTAATGCTCTGCAACTATTCATTAAATAAAATGTAAACTCTTCCATTTCTAATGTTGCAGTAAAAAGCTTTACTAAGAGAGACTTTTAATGGTTATTAGGGAAAAAGAGCACCAAACGCAGCCAAATATTCTCTTCTGGGAAGTATTGTATTTGAAAATTCTTTTCCTGAGTTACAGTCTTGGAAGATATATAATTGTTGAGGGGTTTTCCCCCCTTTTTTCTTTTCGAGACAAAGAGAAACAGGACAATAACTTTTAGAACCAGCATTTCCTATGTTTTTCCCTCTGAACAGAATTATACCATTATATAAGCCTTGCAAATGCTTTAAAATTCATTTACTTCAACTGTAATTAATATCTGAGTTGTGTAAGTCTAGGACTCACCCATCATTGCTATCAAGAGTGGGAAGGAGGGAAATTTCAAGGCTTCCAGATCCACTAGCCCTATAAAGATACCAGGCTGTGTGAAAAACCAATACTGGTTGCAAATATACCTTTATTTAGTTTCTTATTTATTTAAGGGAAAATGTTGTTGTCCCCCATGATACATAAGTAGGTCTTGCAAAATCACTGTGCAATACCCTACCACTCGATGCTAAATTATTAGAGAAAACTGAAAATGTTTTTAGCATCTTTTCTGTGATCCAGATCTCACTCTACTCCCACAAAGGACATCTCTTAATATTTACATTTTGTTTATGACAACTATTTTATAATAAGCAAGGTCTCCCCCAATGTCACCATAGATGTGAGGCCCCATATATCCACTTTAGCTAGAATGCCATTAGGTTGTCTATGAATAATGCCATCTCTGGCAAAGCCATGTTGCAGGATCATATTGCCAGCCCTCATATTCATAAAATGTTAGGTGCAACTTCCCAGTAGCAAGAGAAATTGCTTAGCAAATTTGAAAATGTTCCTCTCCTCCACTACCGTATCTACATGACAAACCATTTTTAAAAATTACTGGGGCTTGATCATGCGAGCCCTTACGTGTATTTTATGGGGTGAAAGTAAAAGGAGCAATTACTTTAGGATAATGGTCAGATTGTCTACTGTGGCCAAGGATCACAGAAGAGGTCTGTGCAAAGATAGTCTTCATGCTCCTCTGCTCATGGGTTTGCTGTGGGCCAATCTATTCACACAGCATAAATTAGGAACAACCTCAAGAGATACATATGATATAGGTAGGTCCCCACTTCACTCTCTCACTTAGTTACACATCCAACAACTAATGGTAGGGAATGGGCCATGTTTGCTGGGGTGATCCCTGGCTGACTCTCTGGGTATAATTTACCAGCAGTGCAGTTCAAAACTGCACAAAATGCCAGGATGTGGGCCAGTGTGCTATTAGTTGTTTTGAATAGCCTCCATGGTGATACAGGGTGAAATGTACCAGCTTCAGAATGAGGATGTCATACTGAAGATGTCAAAATGGAACTGTGGTGTCTAACTGAACTAAGTTGAATTATGGTTTATATTTCCTGTAACTCTTCTGTCATTGCTTCATAGGCCCAAAAAGCATCCTTCTGCATGGTGCATGATAATAGACTGTGGAGTGAAACAACTGACAAAGTGAATCTGTATTGAATTTACCTCAAAAACAAGTGGCTTCTGGTAGAAAGATGGACATGGAGAGAGGGTAATATGGGTTTGGATCTCACGTATATATCAGATAGAACACTGCATTTTCAATATACTATGTTGTGTGCTAAAATGCAGTGCTGGAGAGTTCAGGCTGTCAGCATACAGTATGCATCTCATTTCAAAAGATATGATTATTTTTTTGGTCTGGTCTTCTTGCCATTTGGCTAAATGATTTCAACTTAGTTTTGGGTTTTTTTTTAACAAAAATAAATCTGAATTCTGATATGAATATTTCTTTTCCATGTATAATTAAATTATAGAGAGAGAATGATGATGTATATATTATAGACTTAGTGGGTTTGTGTTATCTCAAAAGGTAAAAAATAAAGTACCTTGTCTGTATTAGAAAGAAATCTAAACCTTTGGGGGAGTGGGCAAACTCTAAAGCTTCAAATTTGACATGTGGCGAAACTTCACTGAGGAAAAGTGTGAAAAAATGTTTTCACATGACAAAATTATTAGTGATTAAACATAAATTGTTCGGCTTGGCATTTCTATCAGTCCAAAGTTTATGTGTGTATGTATACACGCACTTATGTACGGTAGTCTTACACGATTGTCATGAAGATTTACTAGCCCAAACAAACACGTCTACCTTCTTCCCCTTTCCCTTAATGACCGATAATGATAGCAAAAGATGTTTTATCAATCCATCAAAAAAATTACCCCAGGCAATGTCTGAGTAATGTTTTGCATGGTTGATGTGTAGTGTGCATATATGCATCTATATCCCTGTCTTAAGGTTTTTGTAGCACCATATTAATGGAGCTTTGAATATATGTCTATATGGTAAGTCATATTGGGCTATAATATTATTTAGCTATCTAAATAATATAAAGAATTTAGTGGAAATGTTGACTTGTTAATCTAAAATTGTTTGACTACAGCTTAAGATAGAGATAGCAAACTGGCAAGGTAACTTTCCTCTGCCATGTTCATGTTGAATTTCTGAGAAATATAAATAGGATAGTAAGAAGTGAAAGCAGGTTGAAAATTGTCAGTCACAAGCTTCAGGAACTGGGACGTACATCCCTGACAGCTAATAAAAAATCAAGTAACTTTTGCTTCTGAATCTGTATAATGAGCATATGACAAAGAAGGAGGTTTCTTGTACATTACCCTGCAGATGTAACTTTCCTGTCTTCCTGAAACTAAAATGCTGGATAAGTTGGCAGAGAGAGCATTAGAGAATGAAAAATCTCTTAATCAAAAAGATTAACAGGGGAAAAAAGGCTAAAGATGTTGTAATGTATTGCTAGTTATTTGTGATGGTTAAAAGAATTATCTAAAAAAACAAAAACGCTATTCACAAAGAAACTAAAATACAAAAGCTTTAATAACATTTCCATCTGTGTATCATCAATGTCTCCAAATGCAAGTCATGAATAACACATAAACTAGAGCATATAAGGAGCAGAAGAGCTAGCACCTCATTTAAAATCCAACACACCCCATCGTCACTGGAATCAAATACACAGCAGGAATGGTTCCAGTTGATAGACACACAAAGAAGTCATTGAAAATGGAAACATATTAATTATGTTCCTTAAGGTTAAGATAGTAATGGCTGAATTCACTAATCCTGGCATCACATTAATGCTGAAAACCCATGCAGGAAAAGTGTATAATGTTTCAAAAATTGAGGTAAAATTGCACAGTTTTGAATTCACTTAATCCTGCATCTGTAACTCGCTCGTGACTGACTCCACACCATAGGGGGGTAGCACAGGACAAAAACAGGGAGAATTACTAACGAAAAAGATGTTCTTGGTCCAAACAAGCGACTTGCACTACATGAGCTAATTGTAAAAATAGACCATTTCTAAAATGCAGCTGTTATGTGCTTAAGCAAACCCTGCTGGGAGAAGTGCTTTGTGGAGCACCTCTGCTAGCAGACACAGAGAGACCCTCAATAAAGGAATCCAAAGTACAGTGCTGAAGAGAGAGCTTTTGTTTCTCAGAGTTTGGTGCTGAACTTCTTGCAGGAGAAGCTTAGCTTGTCATTCTGATATCGATATCCCTTCCTTAAATGTTTTCTCTATTTTCATTTTTTTTTTTGCCTGTGCTAAATCAAAACAGAGGTAGGGGTGGGTGGGTGTGTGTGTGTGTGTTGGGAAAAGCTCAGGTTATGTGCTGGAAAATGATAGGTGTCAGAAAATTCAAGCTAGCTCTGTTGTGGTCATTTTCTTAGTGTACCATTTTTTGTGTCCTCCTGGAAGTTGGGAGGTCATTCATATGATACAGGGGAAAGAATATATATCTGTCTTCTTTCTCTCCCAAATCCTCATCCAGACATCTCTGGCACAAGACCTGGGTTCCTGTCTATATTAACTCCATTGTGTTGGGTTTTTTGAGTCTCACATGATTCCTAACTGCTTAGTGCCAAATCCCAAATCCTCCCAACAGCAAGGGGTTAATTGTCTTCTTTTGATGCACTTTAAAATTCTCAGCTCCCGGGAATGATGTTTCAGTGAGAGTTGAGTGTAATTGCTAAATAATACAGGCACTCTGTCTTACTTTAAATGAGTAGTACTTAAGTTGTTACTGATGCTACCACATGTGTGTAAACTGGCTATTTCCTTCACTGTCCTTGGTGATGCCTCAGATATAGGTGTTTGCAAATTTAAGCCTTTGGGTTTTAAATGTTGTGCCACCTCTTCTATTCCTTATACGTTCCAGATTATGTATAATTGATGACCTGCATTTACAGACATGGGTGGTATACAGATGTAAATGTTATTATAGCTTTTATATTTTATGTTCTCTCTGAAAGATCATTTTGTCTTTGAATAATACTCCTGTTCAGATTTCGGGGGGTTTATCTTTAAAAGAGAATATGAAATGGATATTGCACATCATATATTTCTTAAAGTAATTTAGAATTTTAGGATATGGGATTGGTGGTGACTGATACACTGCCTGGATGAGCTATATCCCTTTGAAAATAACAGCGCCAGTACATGCCTGCATCTGTCTAACCTCATAATTCACTTTCACATTGGGTTATGGATGTCTGCATTCAGTGAGTCTATCTTCCCTTTAGGTATTATTTCAGCCCTTTGAGATAATAAGGAAAGTTTAATTGCGTTGTTAATTGATTTTTTGCACAACATTATTACCTTGATTGATTGCAGAGTTGATGAAAATGTTAGACACAGGCAGTGTAAAGTATCAGCCCAGTAAGGAGTGGGAGCCATGTGGAGAATAGATAACCTTGATGTTAAGAGCTATATCCTTCAGATATGTCTTCCCTTGACATATTGATGGCCCTTGAAAAGGGAAGAGCTGATTGTATGCAGAATGCAATCATTAAACCCACTTCAGCTGGCTGTTGATTAATTTGTTTTTTCCTGGAGGATCTAGTTAAAGAGAAGGCCTCACTAGTATCAACAGCAACCATTTTCCAGGCTTCAGATTATTCTTAACCCTCTCCTAGAAGAAAGAAAAATACAAAACTGTCTTGGTTTAGTCAAGAAAATGGTCTGAAAAAATTCAGTCCAGGTGCAATTTGGGGATTATAATACATACTTTACCCTTTTAACTATCTGCTTTCCCTACCTCATTTGTCCCCTCGCCCCTTACAATATTTGGCTTCCATGCAGCCCCAACAAACAAACAGTCACATTTGATGTTTCATTAGTAATGTCAGCTCATATTCTCAGTAGAAATGCCACAAAGGTTGTCAAGCTAGTTTAACCATATTTGTCCTGGAGATTGAAATACTTTGAATAGAGTTCAGTGTTTACTGGTGGCTTCTCCGAAAGGACAAGACCAGAGGTTCAGTGCACAAATTTAATTTCTTAAACTCTCTGCTCCCAAGGTCCCTCTGAAGAGATCCTTGTGGTGTCAGTTACAGCAGCTGTGCATTGCTCCTGATGGGAGCAGGGAGGGTGCTTTGGAGGTCAATGTGCCTTGATGATACTACTGCTAGTGCTTGCACCTGCAAGAGAGAGACTGTGTCAAGGTTGCTCTGGTTTAATAGCAGCAGATTTGTGTACTACACTCTTAGATGTTTAACTGAGCAATGAGGATGCATCTGACCAATTTTGTCCTTGCTACTATGTTCAACTGTGAACTAATACGGCAGGATCTAGGGTTTTAACTAATCCAGGGCTATCCTCTACCTGTTTTGCAGATTTGTTTCACTTGTACTTAGGCACACTGACACCCCCTTTTAGACAAAGAGCTGTGAGATGTAATCTTCACGGCCCCGATGGCCTTCCAGTGACATTCACCAGGTTGAGGAACAGCTTCCCCCTTCAGCACTTCCTCTTTATAAGCAAATAACCCAGGACATGTAAAACATTTATACACCTTTAACCATGCAGGAGAGTACCTTGGAAACAGAGTGCTTTGGAGGCTCTGCCTTTCAATTAACCATTTAATGGATATTTGGTAAAGTAGCGGGTAACAGGTTATTGCTTCCTGTTTGACTTGGTAATGTCCTAGACAGTCGCTGTTAATTTGTGTTTGTGAGTGATACTGTGATCAGCGTTGTTTGATTGTTTGGCCAGATGTGTTTTATTATGTCCAATGTGGACATGTGCCAGTTGGCTCCTTTTTAATATGGGAACATGTTAACTTATGACATAGTCAAGTCTGACAAATTTGAACCAGCCAAATAAGTGAGTAATATTTCAAGCTGTCAAAGAGGGTGAATACTGATAAACTGACACACTCCAAAAGCTCTCACCAATATCCGTGCTCCAGTGGAACATGTTTACTAAGCGTAATATTTGTTAGAAAGTCTTAGGTGCTTTGACTAAATTTTAATGAGTCTGACCCTAATAGGGAGTTTTTACTGTGCCTCTCTTGAGTTGTTTCTTTAGCTTCCTATCTTTAGTCTTCAGCCCAAGGTTCCATAGAGACTGAGTGCTCTTGTAAACTACATTCTGATGTCCATTGTGATTTAATCTTTAGCCTCTCCCTCATTAGCATGTTTTTAAAAGGAGGTTGAGGGAGCAGGAGAGAGTTTAAGATAGAAAACAGTGACAATGTTTTGGCACTCTCTTCTGGAGTCAGTCAGTGTTTGAGAATTAGGCTATGAACGCTTTGCAGTAGCAAATCATTGTGTGTATTCTATATAATGCAGGGTTTGTTTCAGCAAGAGACAGGATCCAACGAAAACCAATGAACTGAATGCCTGCAGAACCTCCAGGAAATTTGGCTCCAGAGCTGAACTTTATGGCTCGGATGTATTTCTGATTTCAGCTGAGCCATATGTCACCTGGGTTGGAAGAGTGGGGAGCACCTTCAATCAATGCCCGATCCTGTGAGGTCTGGATGCCTGCTGCAAGGTGTTAAGCACTTGCAGCTCCCACTGGGAGTCAAGGGAACCCAGCACTTAGCAGCACCAGTCCCTTAAGGAGGCTTACTTTATATTAAGAAGAATCCTATTAATCCTATCATTAGCAATCAGTTAAAAGTCTCCTTTGTTTCTCATGAATGGCTTATGGAAGGGAATGAGTAACAGTGTACAAAAGAACATAATTGATTGTCACAGTATCATAATATGACAGCAGCACCGTTTAACTGTGCTCTTTAATTTTGAGAGACTTGCTTTTTTATTTTTAAAGCTGGGAAAGAAACTTGGTCTTTATTTCAAATGATTCTCCTGAGACATTTCAAACCAGTTGAGCCAGATTGAATTGTGGATGGATTATTAAAAAAAAAAAAAAAAAAAAAAAAGTGAACTCCTCCAACAGAATACATCTGAGATCCAAAAAGCAAATTTTATTCATGAGATGAGCCAAATTCACTTCTAAACTCTCCAGAAGGACCCTGCTGCTCATATAAGAATTTGTAATTTTGCTGGAATGCTTGTAGACTTTCCGAACAATTATTCCAAAAGTTTACTTTCTGCCACATAAATCATGGTGCATTTATTTAATCCTATCACATTTACTGAAAGAGCCCCCTTTTCTGCTAATGCAATCTGCACATTCCTAAACTTTGTGAAGTGAAATATAATTATATTCATCCTCTGTTTCCTTAATGGCTCTAGCATTCTTTATGGTTTAATTCTGTTGCTGATTAATGGAGGTATTATTAGTAGAGTGTAATCCAAAGTGGAGAGCAGCCTACAGAAATGTCACTTTTGCATATGTTAGTCAAATCAACTGAGAGATTTCTAAGATAATATGGGAGGAGTTGACTGAGCAGCTGAACTTTAATATGCAGTAAGGATCACATTTTAAAACCTCCTTGCCCACCATTCTGAAGGCATTGATGCAAGTGATACTTCTAATGTAGTGATCATGTTGCTGCATTAGTAAAAATAAAAGAAACATAATTCAGAACAATCAATTTAATTCATATGCATATTTATTCCCTCTATGAAATATATTGAGCCTTTAGTTCAAATAATTAAATAGTGACCTCTTTTTGTAACCACTCATATACCCAAATTGATGTTCACTGAGGTTAGTCCACAGAAATCAGGCTTCCAGGTAAAAGGTTGAAAGCACAGAAGGTCTAAATATAAGCTTTGATTATTATAGAACATAAAATTGGTTGCAAAACTAATGAACAGTATTGTTTAATTGTCATAGGGGAATATTTAGTTTGCTGTTTTAGCCAGTTTAATAGACAAATGGATGCTGCCCTCTAGTGGTGATGACCTCAACTTTAAATTAACTAAAGAGAAATCAACATGAGGTTATTTGGGTTTTTTTTTGGGGGGGGGATGTAGTTTTTTTGTGTGGGAGGGGGGAGACAGAGGAAGGAGAGCAGCTGTTGTGTTAGTAGCTAAAAAAAGCAGAAGTAGTCCAGCTTGGAGCTATGAATAAATATCTTTAGTTTTTGTGAGTTCAATCTAGAAATGGAGAGTGAAGGTCATTTAACAAATTTTACCTGATTTGCATCTGATCCTTGCATACTCTTTGGAAACAGTTCCATCTTTTATCCACTGCATTTATAATACATATGAGAAAATGAGACCTGAAAAATACAAATAAATATTGTAAATCCATAGTAGTTTCCCTTTGAAGGTATCCCATCTATCTAAAATTGAGCCTCTGTTCTTATGTAAAAGTTAACCTCTGGAAAGGCTGTTATCTGTATTGCCAGTGTTTCTGCTGCTTAATAACTCCGGTAAATAAAAATACAAGTATGTTCTTGATTATTTTTAAAATTTTACTCCACCTTTTAAAAAAATGCAAAATATTCAACAAGAAAATTTTCATACTGACCTCTAGGCTCATCCGATCCACAGAGTCATTTGAAACTGCAACAGTGGTGAACACACACATCTGGGTGGTGGGAGGGGGAGGGCTTTTTGTTTATTTGCTTTGTTTTTAATAGGACAAAAAGCCAACATATTGCAATCATCATCAGAAGCATGGATTGCTAAGAAATCCCAATGCAGAAATGTGGGCCCTTATAATGTTACTGAGCTACCCTGGACAGTACAGAACTGGTTAATGATTTAAAGTGATTTGCCCTTAATGCTTTTGTTTTAGCCAGCAGTAGATGATCTGTAGACAGCACATGCCTAGATCAAAGCTGATCATGTCAATGTCATTCAAGGAGGGAGAGCTACCCTCCTTTTCTTTTTTGTTTTAAACAAAGTATGACATCTGAGGAACAGTGTGTTGATTGTTCCACTGCCAGGACACACATAATGGAAACATTAGCTCCAAGATAACTTTTAATCTGTCAGCCTAATGGCTCCTTAATGTGTAAAGGGCTTTAAATGTATGTCAGCCAGGGCTGTATAAAGTAATATAGTTTGTGGCCTGAATGGATCTAGATGACTCTGCACCATGACACAATATGGTTTATTATTAAGTATCAGCTCATCAGCTTATTCCCACGGACTTGGACAAGCTTCTCAATTTTCCAGTAACAGATTATGTGAGAAAAAGCTTGCAGTGCATTTTTTTTGCCCTTTCCTCTTTTTTTTTTTTTTTTAATTACAAGTTTCATCCCCAGCTGCACTGGGAGCCCTGAAGTGTATTTACAGCAGGCTGCACTTTATCACACATCAGCTCAACTGCTAGTGTACACTGAACATTTATGTAGCCTCCCCTGGCCTGGGATGCAAACTTCACATCTTTCTGTTCCTACCACCTTCATTGCAAATTTTTCCAACATCCTCTTCCTGTTGACTGCTTTCCTTCCTCCTTTTTTTTTTTTCTTCCTACAACCAGGCTAGTGAAACTTGACATGACACAGTCCTTGTCTGTGCAGGATAGTTGCCATAATTTCATGGCCTCACTTGTTTGTTCTGATCAGGGCCGGCTCTACCTTTTTTGCCGCCCCTTAGAATGTGCCGCCGCAGGCACATGCTTCCTTTACTCCTGCCTGGAGTCAGCCCTGGTTCTGATTCTTCCCTGTTTGATTAAGTTAGGTGCATGCTGCCAGTGTTATTGCTGTGGACTAAATATGGGTTTGAGTTGGTTCCCGGAAATAATCTGATCAACCTGAAGGGCATGTGTATTTGGGGGAATGAATCATCACTTTCTTGGCACTCTTGCATAGGGGCTAAGCACATCTGTAGCCACTGTAGTGCCATGACTAAAAGGGTGGGTTAAGCTAGCACTTCGAGACTCAGCAAAGGGTGCAGCAGAGGGTGCAGGACAGCAGCACCGCATATAAAAGACTAGCGAAAATACCCGGCGTTGCTCGGGTCAGTCGGAGGTGGGGAGGGGGCAGAGAGCTGAGCGAGTACGGGGTCCGTTGGAGGGGGCAGAGAGCAAACCTGACACCCCCACCTCACCCCCGCGACCAAACCCGACACCCCCACCTCACTTACCCCTCGACCAACCCCGACTCACATTTTCACCCCCCCATCCAAACCCAACACCCCCACGTCTCCCCCCTACCAACCCCAACACCCCCTGACCAACACCCACACCTCACTCCCCGTAAACCAAACCTGACACACCCACCTTACTTTCACCCCCAACCAAACCCGACACCCCTACCTACCACCACAAACAAACCCGACACCCACACCTCACTTACCCCTCGACCAACCCCGACCCCCCTCCTCACCCCCCCAACCAAACCCAACACCCCCTGACCAACCCCAACCCCCACACCTCACCCCTCACCCACCCAGACACCTTCCCACCCCCCCAGACCAAACCCAACACCCCCGGCTCACTTACCCCCCGACGAAACCCAACACCCCGACCTCACTTACCCTCCGACCAAACCCGACACCCCCACCTCACTTACCCTCCGACCAAACCCAACTCTGGTCCGTCGGCGGTGGGGAGGGGGCAGAGAGCTGAGGGAGTACGGGGTCCATTGGAGGGGGGAGGGGGCAGAGAGCTGAGGGATTCTGGGGTTCTGTTGGAGGGGGGAGAGAGCTGAGGGATTCCGGGGTTCCGTTGGAGGGGGGAGGGGCAGAGAGCTGAGTGAGTGCGGTGTCTGTTGGAGGGGGTATTATGACATCAGAACTATGTCACAGAGAACAGCAGCTGCCCAGCTGATGTGATTGGCCTTTAAAGAATTTCACCCCTGGGGGGCGTCAGAGGTGAGATTTGAAAAATTTTCGACTCTTACGGTCATTAGGACCCAAAGACCTCTAACTGTTCCAAATTTCAAGTCTCTAGCTCAAACGGTGTGGAAGGGGTAAGCATACATCCGCGCATACACGCATACATACACGCACGCATACATACACCATTTGACTTTTATATATATAGATATTCAAAGAGTGGTGCAGTTGGTCACATTCCCCTGTATTATGGGGAGATATGGCTTTCTATAGCGTACCCATCGTCATTGTATCTGATTGCTGCTTTGATGAAGATGGAGCTTGCTCTGGGTTGGAGCAGCTGAGCACTACCCTCGGCCTTATGAAGCTGCCTTTATGCAAAACTACTTTTAGAGGAATAGCCCATTATTTCTGCTTACATTTAGCGCTTTTGTTCTCTTAAAAATCAATTCAAAGGCTGTTCGTTTATAATGTAAGAAGAGTTAATATTTGTGTATCTGTTCCTTGGGCACTTCTGGTAGCATTTCCTGATGTCATCTTAGTTCATAACTACTTTTGGTGCCAGGGTATTGCTAGTCTTTGTTAGCCCATGCTTATATAGTATCTGCTCAGATACTATCATGCAATGACTCAGCTGGAGAAGGCCAAGCAGAGAATGGCGTAACTGGAAACTTTTCACTCATTAGAAGCTGCTGAAATATAAGCCTGATTCTTACTATTTATCATGTGTATTTTGACAGCATAACGTGGTCCTCAGTCAGCATTGAGACTCCTTTGTGCAGTGCTTGCAATCTAAGAGGACAAAAGCAGCCCAAGCATAGGGGAAGGGAATTCAAGATAGCCATGTAAACAAATGGTTAGAGTAAGTGGCCCATGTTCATTCCATAGGATTTATTTGTGGGAGAGGAGAGGAGGATGGAGAAATTATTGGGAATACAAAGGGAAGAGGAGAGGAGATTGATACAGTGAAGGAGGGGAAGTTCCTACTCCAAAAAATCCAAGTCCATTTTGACATCAGGAAGTTTAGCGTCTGAGGTCTACTTTAAATAGACCCAGGTCTGGGCCTTTCAGAAGTTGGGCCTTTTGTAGTGTGCTGACGAATCTTCAGGTCACATGTAGGGGGTTACAGCTGAGGCCTGCTTCCCCAGAGCAGTTTCTGGCAGGTCATTTGGGAGGAGCTGCAGATGCTTCTCTCCACTGATATTGGCCTAGAGTGCAAGCATTTGTAGTGGATCTAGGGGGAAGGGCTGGCCACCTCAGCATTTACCTCATTCTCTGCTGGCTCCTGCTTCTGCTGCTCTGATATATAACCTGAAAATTAGAACCCAGTGACTTGAATTTAGACTCTAGTCTGGCAGTTGAGAAGCTGTGGCCACTAGTGAGCAAGTTGATTGTAATGGACTCCGAATGTGCCACAAATAACTTTCCTGTAGTTATCATCTGAGCTGGAGTCCTGTATGCGATGTGGTTGGATGTTCTGCATGCTGAGGGCAAAGGCTGGCCCAAATCTCCCACTTCCCCGGGTGACAGTTATTCATGGTTTTATAGTTCTTTAAATATTGTTTGGCAACAGCATTGCATGTTCCCCATTGTACAGATGGGGAAACTGAGGCACAGAGCAGTCAGAGTGACTTCCCCAAGACCAGTCAGCAAGACATTCCCAGAGCCAAAATTAGAACCAAGGAATCTGATTTCTGACTCCCTAGATTCCTCTTGTAAGCACTCAAACCACTTGCCATATTAAAGTGACTCTTAGATTCCCGTGCCATCTAGAGCACCTTTACATGACTTGTACTTTTAAAATGTACATCAAAATAGATTTCAATATTAGCAGTAGCATTATATCTTCAGTTAGATGTTACATTTTTCTGTCGTAGATTTTCTAGCAGTGTAAGAAGAAAATAATGCTGGAAAGGAGCAGGGCCGGCAACGGGGGGGACAAGGGGGACAACTGTTCCGGGCCCCGGACTTAAGGGGGGCCCCCAATGTAGTGCGCAGGAGGCGGGGTGGAAACGGGATGCTCGGACCTCTGCAGAGGCGCAGCGCCCGCGCCACTCGGCCGCGGCTGACCGCCGCGTACAATCCCCCACCGGGCGCCGCCAGCCACCCCAGCGCTACACTATAGACAAGCGCGGCAAGCACCCGCACGCACCGCACGGCTGACGGCAGACTCCGACCACAGCGGGCCCGGGGAAGCGCGCCCGGCCGCCCTGGTGTGCGGCGCTGACGGTGGCGGAGCGGAGGCGCCCAAAAGGGGTCAAGGGGAGCTGGCCTCGCCAAGGTAAGGGGACAGGGAGCCCAGCCCCACTCGGGGGGCGGTGGCTCCGGGGGGGCCTTTGGGCAGGCGGGCGGGCTCTGCGGTGAGTTCACCCCTGCCTCGGGAGGTTCATTCATCGGCGTGGCTGGGGAGGCTGGGGGGAGGCAAGGGGGAGGTGGGGGGGGAGGCCAGGCTGGGCGGGCGGGTCAGGCATGGGGGGCAAGGAGGCTGGGCTGGGGGTGTGAGGGGGGAGGAGGTTAGGTTCAATGGGATGGGCCGGGCCAGGCAGGAGTGGGGGAGGGAAGGCGGTTAGATGGGGGGAGGCTGGGCGGGGGTAAAGGAAGATCACCCCCAACAGCGGGGTGGGCCAGGCAGGGATGGGTGGGGAGGGGAGGAGGTTAGGCTGGGGGAGGAGATTAGGTTGGGGTTGGGTGGGCCGGGTCAGGTGGGGGGGGCAGGGCGGGGGAGGGGGGCCCCACAAACGATCAGAGTAGGGGGCCCCAAAATTTCTGTCGCCGGCCCTGGAAAGGAGCAATAAGTTGCTCTTATATAAAATGAGGCATCATGTGGAAAGAAACAAACAAAAAACTGACTGGTACCTATGAGAGAGACTGTCTCAAAGTATCAGTACCAAGGATATCCAAAGTTATCTGGTGTTTGATTGACTGTTAAGAGTTGCTTTTTCATGCCTGTGTCTGCTCATGTAAAGCAATGCATGATAATCTAATAGCTATCGCTCATAGCTCAGTATAGTGAGGATTGGATATGGGCTATGAAATCATTCCCTCCCCCAATATGGATAGACTTCCAGATGTTTGAGTGTTTAGCGGTTGAAGGACAAACTGTATATGTTGTCTGCTTGCCCTTCATAGTAGTGGGCATCAGTATTTTGGATGCTGTTATTCCAGAATTGTACTGCCTCTAAAAGGTTTCACAACTGATAGGACAGTATCTTGGCCTCCACTAGTTGAGCGATTAGCCTAAAGGAAGGTAAGAAATATGTGTAAGCATGCAGGAAGAAACCAATTCAGATGGGGTATTTATCCCAGGACTGCCTCTTTCCTGGGTTGTAAGCTTAGGGAGAGTCTCACTCACAATCAAAAGCTGTTGAAAATCCTAATGTAAATAAACAAACGTATGAATTAAAGCTGATGGATGAAACTCAGAATACTCAGTCCAGAGTAAGAATACAAAATCTGGGATGTGTGTTTGAACCTGTTGACATTCTCCTCCCTTCTCTTAGGCCAGCAATATAGATCTTTCCTCCTTATAGATTGCCTTCGCATTTCTCTGCCCCCTCCCCCAACTTCCTTTCTCAAAAACAAAACAAAACAAAAAAAACCCCATAACCCTCAAATATTCCTTCTTCCTTCCAAATGGTGTAGGTTGGGCTCCTCCTGGTGATGCAACCACAAGTCCCAGTAGAACTGCAGTCTCCATGCTTGGATCCAAGTCTGCCTTCTATGCCCTTATCTATCTTTCTTGATATTTAGCTGTCCTATCCTGTGTCATGTTCCAGGGAGGGTCACTTATCTATGGTCCAAGGAGAGGGCTGAACTTTGGGCTGATTCTTGCGGGTTTGTATGTTTTTAAACTAACTGAAGATCCCATCTCCACTTATTGTGTCAGGAGTGGTGTACTGGGGTGCCTCTAAGCAGATAGTTCGCTGCTACTCATTTGGGGCTCTCCACACTTTTTTTGCAGCATTCAGTTGTTTTAATATTTGTTCTCAATTATTTAGGAATAAATAATTTATGAATAGTGTTATCCACTTATTTTTAACTAAAACAAGTAGGAAGCCTTCATAGAATATAAGGTCCCATTTAGCAAATCATGTAGGGGTAGGGTGACCAGACAGCAAGGGTGGAAAATCGGGATGGGAGTGGGAGGTAATAGGAGCCTATATAAGACAAAGACCCAAAAATCAAGACTGTCCCTATAAAATTGGGACATCTGGTCACCTACGTAGAAGAACATTTTCAAGAGAACTTAGTGATTTAGGAGCCTGTGTCCCACTGAAAGTCAGACTTTCACTCTTAAGCAGCAGATTCTTAAAGGTATTTAGGCACCTAAAACACAAGTAGGTGGCTAGGGGGACTTTCTCAGGTAACTTCTAGTCACTTTCAAAAATCCCACTAGCCATTTGTCTGCATTTTAGGTGTCCAAATACCTTTG
The DNA here is from genome assembly GCA_032164245.1 of Sternotherus odoratus. Taxonomy (NCBI): domain Eukaryota; kingdom Metazoa; phylum Chordata; order Testudines; family Kinosternidae; genus Sternotherus; species Sternotherus odoratus. Next base: position 55,471,122 of record JAVMKO010000005.1, read on the forward strand.
AGAAGCCTACGTCCCATTTTCTTCGTTACAGGCACTTTTGAAAATTTTACCCATAAGTACTTGCTTATGTTCTTTGCTAACTGGGAATGATCTTAAGTATGTTTAAAATTAATGGTATTGTTTTGTCTAAATTACTAGCACTTTAGACTTGAGTTGGTTGTAGACAGGTCTTTGTTCTCCTGTGAATGTTGGTTGCAAATAGAGTTATATTCTCCTATAAGGAAGGTTTCAATTAGTGTTTTAGGGAACTTTGCAGTTCCCATTCATTGATGGGAGAAAATCCCCCAGAGCCTTTGAAAAAAGTTATAATGGTGTTGAGGTTTCATCCAGAAAGCAGTTTATACATTTGTACTATAACTACCACTCTAAATGTAACCAGCTTCTTGGTGGAAGGTGACAGCTGTTTAATAGCCCACAGCAGCACAAACCAACAGTGTGAGGCAAGAAGTGTGCAGATGAATATCTGATCCAACACAGACTGATGGGGTGGGATTTAGGTACTGTAGTCAGTACCAAATTTGATGTCCTAACCAAATTCTAGGTTAGCTAATTTTATTCTAATTGCCATGTGATCAGACCAAAAGCATTCAGGACTTCTACTTAGGTTCCACCTGAACCCAGACGTGTTGTACGAAGTGTCTTGTGCCCTTTTGATTTATTATGGAATACAGTCTGTGGCACCTAATGTAAATAAGATTTATCCCTTTCACTAATATTCTTAAGTGCAAATACTTGACTATATGCTGATACATGGTAGCAACTTTTACCTGTATCAGAATTATTAAAAGCATTAGGAAAATTAAAGCCAGCAACTCATGCAAAGGCACCAGGATGCCACCAGATAATCTTAGCATTAGGTCATGACTAACTTGAGCTAATTTGAACTGGTGACCTAGAAGTGCATTTGTCCCATAGCCTACTATGAATTCCTTGTACTGTCTGATCCCCAAGTAAAACACCAAGAAGTGAAAACATATTTTCACTCTAGAAAAAACATTGAGGAATCGATTGCATAATAACTCTCTGAAACACACTCCCAATTTAAAAGGAGAGAACATGACTTGAACATTTTTTCACTTGCTTTAGTATGCATATATGTATTTATTTATTTATAAGGATAATTGGGTTTCCCCCAGCTAAGACAAAGCTCATGTTGCTGACACTACAATGCGTTGGTAAAGAAAGACTGATACCGTAACACACACAAGTGACTGCAGGGTTGTTACTTACCCGTCATAATTAGAACATCCATTCTGAAGGAGGGGGAATTTAAAAGATAAAAGGTATATTTAAACATGATTCTTCCCTATGTAATTTTTTCATAATTATAGTTTTAACAGCTTCTGGTGTTGGTGGAAGCAGCTACTTAAGAAAAAATTGGAACCTCATTTGGTGGGGAGACGATCCCTTAAGAGATCTCATGTTGTCATTTTTCAAGAGTGCCGAGCAGAAAGCTCATTCAGAATGCTGTACATTAGGTTGATGCATTGGGAGTATACTTAGCTTATTATGACCAATGCCAGATATTTTAATTAAAAACACCACACGTCATTAAATGTGTTATTGTCCCCACACACACACACGTGCACACACACACACACGAGTTTGTGAAGGTGCAAACAAATGAACACATTGCAGATGTGTGGGGGAAACTGTCTCCTACTGAGTCAGATGCAGTAGATTTCCGAAATCCATGTATTGCATATCTTAGCATCGAAAGCTCTTACTGTATCATATAAACCCACTGTAATTTTCAGTTTTCTTCAAGCCAAGGGAGGGAAGGGAGAGGAGAACGGGGCGAAAAAGTCACCATTTAATTTATGAGCAAGCCTATTGTTTTACAAATAACCTTCATGATAAATAAAGTCTCATGGCAACATTTTCAACTGTGCTTTTATCAAGGCTCTCTGAGCAGTGTGTATAATCCGTCTGGCAATCGAATCACAGCTGTGCGCCTTGGTAGGGAATCTCTGTGGAGACAACACTTCCTTAATTTAAACAATTGTAGGCTGCAGGAGTTCAAAAATTTCAGCTGACTTTAACTGTCACTAGCCCAAGCACCTTTATCCCCAGGCGAGCAGCAGCAGCTGGATTTCATTTCCTGCTGCCAGACAGTCCGACATCTTTGCTGAACATCCCAGGAACTGAGCGTCTTTGCTTTAAGGATTTTATTCAAGGTGACAGCTCCTCACACTTTAGCGTTCAGATCACCTCAAGTAGCTGAGATATCAGTGAAAATGAGAGCACTTCTACAGCAAACTCCAAATTTAGATTGACTGAGGTTATCCTTAGGCCTCTAGACCCAACCTCCACGACAGAACAGGCCTGCCAGTAACTCTAAAACTACAGTGGAGTTTGTAATGATGTCTGGGGAGAAATATTCTGCAGGAGCAGTGGAGAATACTATAAGTGATAGGAAATGATGTCAGATTTAGTTAGGGCTGGAGACACAGTTAGAATATACTTGGCATAATATGGCACCGGTATCTCTGTCGGCATCTCTGTTTTCTGTCACCGCACACAATTCTAGGTCTGTCTGTAGTTCTGACAGTGTCTTTTCAGATCAGGTTATTGCACTCGCTCAGCGCAGCACCATCCAGCCCCTTTGTTTGAAGTCTGCCCTTTTGTCATTAATGCACTTGATGTCTATTTAAATCTGACGGTGAATGTAGTATCTGTTTTCCTGTCAAGAGATCATTGACAGTATTAATACCTCATGTCCTTGCCTCATTTTCTAAGCGCTGACACCTCGCTGCAGTCTCCAGCATTCATCAAACAGCAGTCTCTCACCAAGATCTCAGTAAACAGTCTTGCTTCCAGTCCCAAAGAAACACGGCAGACCTCAAATAGGACTTTTATCAATGACAGTGAAAAAGGAGTTTGAAGAGGGTCATTAATAAACTGTTCATATCCTTTGAATTTAGAGCTCTACCACTAGAAGACCAGCCAAGCTTTTTTACCAACTAATGACAACCCATGATGGGATAATGTCGCTTGAAGATATGAGAACTTGTTTTTGACCAGACACTGGTATATGAAGGCAAATAATTTCTTCCACTGAATGTGGAAGTTACTCGACTGATCAATCAGATTACTGGAAACTTAGAGAGAGAGAGAGAGAGAGAGAGAGAGAAGGAAGTGGAGAAGGGGCTAAACAAAAGACATATAGCCCTCTTCTGTGCTTCCCTTAAGAGGAATGTGTTTTTCAAAACAAGTGATAGGCCTATCAATTTCTTTCCACAGGAATGTGTTACTAACCTGATGCTTTAAAAAAGGAGAGAATAGTGGGGATTAACTTTAATCCAGCAGAGCCCCTGCTTCCAGGGTTTTCATCGCTTATTTGATGCTTATAATTATTCTTTTAATAACCTGTATGTAAAGTAGCAATATATTTAATTCATGCTGCAGGTGGGTGCAGCTAATAAGACCCTATTTGTTCACGTGGGAACTGTCAAATTTATTTAAAGCCCTGCACAGAAAATAAATAAATCACAGTAAATCCCTCCCAGTCTTTGTCCCTGTTTTGTTTCCTACTGGCTGGATGTTGGTGGACCTCGAGTGGTGAGCTAGCTACTATAGGGGTAAGAGCTTTAGAAAATCCCGAGATAAATAGAGGGAGACAGAGACACCCTTGCACATGGCTTCCTTCCATGGGGGGCAAAAGGAGGCATTGCTAATACTATCACAGCACTCCCCCCGTAAGGTTATTGGCCAAAGCTTCATATCAGCTACCACCACTAGGGGAAGGACAAGGTATAACTTTAAAATATGCCTTGCTCTCCCTTTACCATTGTTCTGGCTTGTAGAGCCATTTATATTTAGAAAAGGAGGGCAATGAGGTCTGGCTGATCTTGGGCAAGTTACTTCACTTCTCTGTTTCTGCAAAGTAGGGGTAATGATAATTCCTTAAATCAAAGGGTGTTGTGAGGATGTCTGAACAGCTTTTTTCATGTTTATATCACTAGATCAGTGCAAAGCTGTTGTTATTTGCTGCTGTTATTTTATTATCAATAAAACTATGTGGTTTAGAAGGATTTGTCCCCATATTCATATTTTGGAAGAACAACAGGAAGTACAAACATACAACTCTTTCCAAAATACCATCCCTACAAAAAGTAGTAGGGCATGCATATGTACTTAACGGGGTGATTGACAAAGGTACTCAAGGGTGTGTTTTCAGGGCTGACCCCAATGCCATTAATTAAAATAAATTAATTTCAAATTAACATGCTTTGCTTTTCAAGTATAGCTTGAAAGGCAAGAGAGAGAGCAGTCCCCAAACACAGTTGAACCTTTTTTTCCCCAACCTCAGTAATATCGTTCCATTACATGCAATGCTAATTACTCACTTTTTCCTTATTTGTTTTCTTTTCACTGTAGGTGTTCTGGGAAAATGTCGCTACATTTACTATGGGAAACATTCAGAAGGCAACAGATTCATTCGAGATGACCAGCTATAAAACAGCACCGTTCCATGCCTCTTTAAACAATCCACAAAACATGCACACAAAAAGCACAAATTGCATCTACATTTTCTGCGTGTAACTAAAGTCCTCCAGTACCTTCTGCTGACTTTGCCAAGCCTGTCAAGATCATCTTTCTGTCTTAGTCTGAGTAGTCACATAGAGATTGACATGATTGCCTTTAAGCAGGTCCCATCCACCAGTGTGACAGACAGCTGCAGCCAAGCACCAGGCCTGACAGGATGAACACCATGATGGATTGCCTGGTCCAATTGCTGCACACAGAAGAGCAAAGGTCACACCTGGGGCTTCAGTGAGCATGCTCAGTTGGTTTTAGCAAGAGGAATGCTTTTATCTAAAGTTTGCCTGTTGAGTGAGAGAGGCTTGCAGTATCAATACGTTCATAAAAGCAGCAGCTATAACTGAAGATTAAAAAAGCCCTTATCTGTCCTTATTCCTCCCCCCCTCCCCCAAGAATTAGCTTAAGTTTAACACACAAACACTGTCTGAAAAGGGTTGTATCACAAGTAAAACTTCCTGGTTTGCTTTGCTCTTTCTTTAAGCGGGCAGGAGATATGTTGTCAGCAATGTTGTATGAAAACACTTTAGAAATGCACAGCACTGAATCTGCATATTTTTATTTAAGAGAAAGGGTCTAAGCAATTTTGTAGATACAGCCGAACCAAAGCATCTTATTTTTGATTTAAATCTCAAGTTTTGCTACAACTTTACTTTCAGAAGAGGGGCCATTTTTAACTTTGCAGAATATGTGACACAGAGGGCACACTGTTTAACTGTATATGCTTGATTATGGTAGTGACAGTTGTATTTATGTTTGGTTTATTTAACAAGATTTTTTTAACATGTGCAGAGATTAGATTTAGAATTAAATGTTTTGAAAGGAGTAAGCAAAAAACACACCAAAACCTTACTGATCTTAGATTATATTTAGAGGAAAATAAGGTACGATTGTTTGGTTCTCATCACTAACATTATTGTTGGAATCTACATAATTTACAATCTTGCTAATATGTCTTAGTCGCCTCTCTATTGTAGTCATTATTAATCCCCTATTAATATATATGTAAACATGGCTTCTTGTCAACTTTTCAGTAACAACATGAAAATCCTTAGCATTTTATAAGTCCTTTTAGCAAATGGGGTGAATGTGTTTGGAGCAATGACTCATTTCTTTTGTTACTTGTGCTTCAAGTTCCCAAGAGTTAATACATTGTCAGTCCCATGACATCTAGTCACACCAAACACAAAGAGTAGGCAGAGCCTTTCACCTCTAGGCTGCAATTTCAAAACCAGTGCATGACTGTATTGTCTAAGAGCTGTTACCATCTGTTGGCTATTTGTTGACTTGTATTAAATGAGTTGGTGGTCTGTGTTCACTTTCCTAGCAGATAGGTGACTTTCACAAAACTAAATACTTACAAGTGGCCCATATTCTGGCAATCTTCAGCAGATACTGTGTATGAAATGGGACTGGAGACTGATGTCTTGCTCTGCCAGAGGTAGTCCCTTCAAAAAATGATGAGGCATCTTGACAGAGGAAAGAAGGGAAGCTGGCACAGCTACTGTCCATGTTATTTGCCTCTTTTGATGAACGGAAGACTTGTCTCACTATGGCTGTCAATATAAACTGCTAACCAATGTTACATTTACTTCTACATTTGAAAATACATTTAATATATACAGGGCCTGGGTCCTCGGCTGCTATAAACTGGCATATGTCAATAGAGCTACACAGTTTCCATCAGCTGTGGATCTGGCCCCATATATTTTTAATTCAGATCTGTCTCTGAGTTGGCTGCTGTACAAATTGTTGGGAAGTGAGTTGTGGCTACAGTAGCAACTTTGCTGATATCATAGTCTGTTATTTGCCTATTGTGGATAGGAAACCGAATTCTGATTAAAAGCCTTCTGAGATGCACGAGTTTTGGGGAAATCAGGAGATTGAGTTAGAAATCTAATAATTATTTATCTCACAAGAGAAGCAGTTACCAAAATAACAGCAAGTTGCCATCCTAGCTCCTTTGTATCATTATATCTGTTCTGAATCAACTCATGTTTTGACCATAGCATATTACAGGCAGCAGGGTGCTAAACAGAGGTGTCTAGAATAACCTAATGTCACATTCAGTCTAGTTGCATCTATGTTCCTGTCTCTACAAAAGGCTTTAACCCTGCCTCAAACAATAAAAAACACTTGCAAACTGACCACATGATTTTTCTCTTTATTTTTTCCCTTATTTACTTTTTGTAATGTCAAAACCCTCTGTATCAGTCTCAGGAATGTTCTCGATGCAAAGCTTTGGAGGGAATAGTATATCTTTGGTCCTATCTCATTCCAAACATATTTTTAAGTATTAAATAATGTAACAACTTTAATTAAAGCTAGCTTAATTAGAACTCTCAATAAAATCCACTAGTTCTGTATAGTCAAATGAATAATTTTAACTATTCATTTTTTATGACTAAATAATATGCTAATATATCATAAATACATGTAGGACTGTTTACTGCTGTCTGTGTTACACACATTGCTGTAGCATGCAAGATATTTCATTCGCAGATGTTCAGAACTTAAATACTGTTTTAGGTTATGGCAAATGTTCTGGGCCCAGTCCTGCAGTCATTGCTGAGTCCTTTCTTAGGTGTTGATATAAATTGGGCCTGAGTCAGAGCTACAGGACTGAGCTGTAGGTTGTTCCCAAGTTGAAAACTGTAATATGTCAATATCTTGACAGGAAAGGGATCTAAGGAGAGATTCCCCCCACCTCATCCACATCCAGGTGATTCCTCCACTTTCAGGGTGGTGATTCAGGTTAGGCTAGTTCTAAAATATCTTTTTCATCCGGTCCTCAGTTTCTCCTTGAAGCTGCATCCCCTCCTTCTCTTTTGCTGCTGCAGAGGCTGTGACTGAGGCCTGGGAGCATTTGCTGAAGCTTGTGTACATGAAAGTGCAGAAAAGCTCTTCAGGGCAGGGAGATTTCTTTTTTGTGCTGAGTTTGTACAGAACCTAGCACAGAAGGATGTTGGCCCATGACTAGCGCTCCTCAACACAACCCACGGTGCAAATAGTAAATAACAATGCTGCTGCCTGAATCCTTCTCTTCTTCATGAGGCTGTCCCTTCCATAGCCCTCCGAACCCTCACTGATCCCAATCAAGGCCTCTTCATGATAACTTTGCCCACTCTTGGAATATCAGGACAGTCTCCAATAACGTAATTTTATGGGACAATTTGTTCCTTCAAAAACACTAGTTTGGACTGTAGAATTATTGATTGGAAATGTAAATGCTTTATTCACCTCCCAGCCAGCTAGGAACAATCCTATTGCCCAGCAGCATGGGAAGACCAGTACTGGGTCAGTGGAAGTTGCTACTCACCAGATGAGTTGCATTTGGGGGTCCCATTCAAAGCCCATTGATGTCAGTGGGGGGATCTTTCCTTTGGTTTCAATGGGATTTGGATCAGGGCTCTGATGCCCTCATTTGCTAGTGTATCCAACTTGATGATGAAAATGAGAACCATTCTCTGTCCTCAGTTGCCTTGTAAATGCCACCAATCAACCTAAGAACTATTGCACTGACATGCTAAACCAGCTATTTTCTAACTCACTTCGTTGACTCTGCTTAATCCAATAGTACACTTAAATGATGAGTGCAATGTATGCACCATATTGGAGTAGGGCCACAAATGATTTTGATGAGCATTTACAAGGTTCATTGTGAACAAGTTTAGTGGTCAGTACTTGTCTGGACTCTCTTGTCAGTAAGAGTAACAAGTTTTTTTTAAAGTATAACTCAGATCCAATCTTTCCACCTTCCCATACCTCTCAAAGCCTTGCAGCAGTGTAAGAATTGACTTTGCCATCTTTCCCAGTCCTGTCTGAATGGAAGCTGTGTTGTGCACTGTATTTTGCCATTGTGTCTTAGCAGAGATGACACACACAATATCAAATTATTTCTTTTTTCCTTCCCCAGGCTGAAGTATGTATGCACGCACCTTTTTGTGTACCCAAACAATAGGATAAAAAATCAGTCGCCTCTTCAACTTCCTCAGGAATCACCCCTGAGGGGGAATTTGAGGGTGTCCATAAGTTATCAACTAATAAGTGACTCTTGAACAGTTCACATGGTGCTCTGCAAAGCTTATTTAGAAAAGTCCTTACTAAGCCACCAGGATTTAAAGATACATTGCTTCTATGGAGTTACTGTGTTGTCCTGTAGCTCTGGCAGAACAACAAAGTGGGATAGCTGTATTATTTGTTGGCTAACCATATTTGGGAATAGTAGATGGATGGTTTTACAGGGAACGGGTTCTAGCTGCTGTGTTTTGTTAATGTATTTGTGACGGTTATATCGAAAAATACATTACTCCAGAAACTTCAGTTTGGATATTTTATCTTTGTTCTTGGAGGGAAATAGGATCAGAGCCTTAGCTATAATATTATCTGAGTAAATAAGTAGGCATTTTTCTACTTTAAGGACCAATCTTGTAATGCCTTACTTATGCAAATAGTCCTTTTTCAAGGTAGCATTCCCATTTAAATCAAGGGGATTATTCACACAAGTAAAAATTTGCTCTTTTTGAACTCTTAATCTGCAAATCAAATATAATCCATGCAGGTCTTTGTGCCTGATTATTGGCAGCAATAATCTTCAATATTGAGTTCTTACCTTTGATGTATTATTTTCCACAAAGACATGAATCTAAAGATTTAGTGACATAGGGCTCATGTTCACTAGGGAAAAAAACATTTTTAACACGTTAATTAGCTCATGTTAGAATTCTAATTTTGACAAGGCAATGGCAGTTTTACCATATATTATCTGATTGCTGTAAAGATAGTTAACATGGATTATTTTAACACAGGTTAAAAATAGTGAAGAGACAGAGACTACTGTTAGACTTCACCAATGTAGCCTGATATTGGTTGCCTGACACACTGTGTCGTTAAGCACATCATAGAACATCACTGCAACAGGGCAGGACTCACAACCACAGCACCTCCTGCTGGCCATCCTTGGAATTACCTCTCATTTTGACAGAGCGCCCCCCTCTAGTGGTGTCTCACCGCCATCATTTCTGCTCCATCTCTAAGACCCATGTTGCGCCACAGACGGCAGTATCCTCTTCTGGATTTGATTAGGTATACAGCCAGTATGGCCTTCTCCTGTGCTGCCATCCTTCAACGCAGGGATGTTCCAGCAGTCCCTAGTAAGTGGAAGGCTCTATGGAGCCCATAGCTTGCTGGCGTAAATTAGAGAAATTCTTACACTCAGAACATGCCCCAGGGCCAATGAGACTCAACCACTTCCTGTGCTGTTCCTCCTGTCTGCTGCCCCTGGTGGAAACTGACAACAGCTGAGAAATCTGTGCCCTGATGTAGTTAAGGCTGCAAAACTGTTTCCATTATATATATATTTTTTCACATGCTCATGATTTTCTGAACTATTTCAGGCTTGATCAGTGTAAGAAATACAAATGAAATTGTACTAAATGCTTAACAAAATTTCTTCAGCTGTCAGAACCTTACATTTTGCATTTCTTGACTCTTCTTGAGATTTTAAGAGCAGCATTAATTTGGCGTTGCTGCACAAACCCAATACTTTCCATTGCTGTTCTGTTTAAATCTAATCTAATATGGCCCTGATTGAACAAAAAGTGGATTCTTTCCCTCTGACACTCCATGGGATCACTTGCAGATCTCTTTGGGTATTTGGGCATAAAATTATTGTTAGCACGATGAACTGCGTATCAAAAAATATGCAGATGTGCAATGCAGCTTCATCGATGCTGATGCTGAAACCTGATTTTTTTTTTCATTTTGTGATTTTTAGAACTGGGGGGGAAATTTCAAGGGAACCATATTCTGCAGGAATATACTATTCTTTCAAAATCAAAATGCTTTGTGAAATCATGTTTGATTTCACCAAAATTTCATTTTGAAGCAAATAGGAAAAAAGTTCCAGCACTGTCAAAAACATCGTTTCAACATTTTTGGAACAAAACATTTAGATTTTTCCTTGTGAGAAATAACTTTTCATTATATAATAACTAGCGAAAATACCCGGCGTTGCTCGGGTCCGTCGGAGGTGGGGAGGGGGCAGAGAGCTGAGCGAGTGTGGGGTCCGTTGGAGGGGAGAGGGGACAGAGAGCAAATCTGACACCCCCACCTCACCCCCCTGACCAAACCCGACACCCCCACCTCACTTACCCCTCGACCAACCCCGACTCACATTTTCACCCCCCACCCAAACCCAACACCCCCACATTACCCCCCTACCAACACCCCCTGACCAACACCCACACCTCACCCCCCGTAGACCAAACCTGACACACCCACCTCACTTTCCCCCACAACCAAACCCGACACCCCTACCTACCACCACAAACAAACCCGACACGCACACCTCACTTACTCCTCGACCAACCCCGACCTCCCTCCTCAACCCATCAAACAAACCCAACACCCCCACCTTACCCCCCACCAAACCCAACACCCCCTGACCAACCACAACACCCACACCTCACCCCTCACCCCTCACCCACCCTGACACCTTCCCACCCCCCCAGACCAAACCCAACACCCCCGGCTCACTTACCCCCCGACCAAACCCGACACCCCCACCTCACCTACCCTCTGACCAAACCCAACTCGGGTCCATCGGAGGTGGGGAGGGGTCAGAGAGCTGAGCGAGTGCGGGGTCCGTTGGAGGCGGGAGGGGGCAGAGAGCTGAGCGAATGCAGGGTCCGTTTGAGGGGGTATTATGACATCACAACTATGTCACAGAGAACAGCAGTTGCCCAGCTGATGTGATTGGCCTTTAAATAATTTCACCCCTGGGGGGCGTCAGAGGTGAGATTTGAAAAATTTTCGACTCTTACCCTGATTAGGACCCTAAGACCTATAACTGTACCAAATTTCAAGTCTCTAGCTCAAACGGTGTGGAAGGAGTAAGTGCACGTACATACACACATACACGCATACACTCATACACGCATACACCATTTGACTTTTATATATATAGATATAAATTAAGAACATCAAAATCAAACCAAAACATTTCACTTTTATCAAAACAAAATGTTACGGTTAACCTGAAACTAAATTTCTTTCAGACTTTTCTTTTGAAGAGGAATTTCAAATTTTTCCAGTTTCATTCCTAACTGGTACAAGAGCAAGTATCAAAATCTCAAATGCTCCATCCAAAGAAATTTCCATTCTCCACATTGCTCGGTGTGATTTTAATTGTACACTGATGATTTTTAAGTGTGTGATTATTGCTAAGACTTTGTCACTTTTACAAAATATGCTATAGTTCCCTTACTAACACATTATGAAGTATTTATAATACAAATTAAATTACTGTTGTCAGATCACACAAACAGCTCATTTATGAAGCTGTATTGCTCCTCTTGTGTTGTTTTGTTGAGCCATTCATTTGAAGAGCTCCCTGATTTGCAGTGGCCTCCCAAATGTAGTGATCCAACTGAGGCTATTTCATTCATTCCTATATTTTAATCCCAAATATTCTGTATTTTAGAAAACTATCCTCAACTGGAGTTACTGAGACCCCAGCCATTCCATTTCTGGATGATGGGAATAGGTCTGAGAGTGCACATGTGCTTACCAATCAAACGGGTATGCAATATGAGGTAAGGACAAGACATATACCCTATCAAGATGATGACTCCTGCCTCCACTTAACCTGTGATGACAGACTTTGATTGCCCACTTGTTAAAATTTCAAATAAGCTCCCTTGTGCTTGCTCCCACAAAGAGCTCCATGTAAATTAAACATCCACAAGACTACTTCATTGTCCTCTTCTCTAAATGCCTCCTTAAAACTCTCTGCCAGAATGGTAACAAAACATGTATTAATGGTTAGCAAGAGAAGCAGTGGTAACAGCATACAATCTAAGTATAAGACAACCAATGGATATGGACAGACTATGGAAGACAATGAAACAATATCACTCAGGCAGCTGGTAAGTTCCTTAGAACTGGGCCTGTCTGGGTTTTGTACAACATCCACTACAGTGAGATTTTGGTGAATGGTTGAGGTTCCTAGAGCTATGACAATGCTACTACTACTAAGTTAGACAATGGATTAAAGACTGATGCCACACAATGGACGGGATAGGTGGTATAAAATATGGAACCCCACAGGTCTGAATGATCCTGTATATTGTATATGTTCTATACAAATAGTATGTATTTATTATTTCCACTGTATTAGTGCCTAAAAGCCCAAGTTGAGATCAAGGCCCCATTTGGCTAGGTGCTGTACATTTACACAGCAAGAGTCTCTGTTCCAAAAATTTCTCAGTAAAAATAGACAAGCCGGACAAAGATTATGAGACAGGAAGTAGTGGTATCTTCCTCTGATAGATAGCTGCCTAAGGCACAAAGAGAGTACATGATCTGTCCAGGATCACACAAGGAGTCTAGGACAAAGCAAAGAGGTGAGCCCACATCATGTGAGTCCCACCACAGTATCTTATTTACATGGTTATCAAGACAAACTGACCATTATATAGTTTCTTCATGTTGGCTTCCTATTCGGTAGCATATGCACAATGTTTTAAAGATTTATCTACTTGAAAACTGCCTGTTAGTCTCTTTTTAATTTGTACTTTTTTTGGATCCTTTTAAGGTGGGTAGCTGTGACCTTTGATCTTTTTGTGAGACTTTGATAGGAAAGAGTTGGATGCCTCAGCTATGCAAAGTGTCAGCTCCTTGGCACAACACATACTTATTTAGGTTAGTAAGATTGCCAAGAAATAAGAGTCTGAGTGATTGTGAACTATAGAGTAGTGTGATGCAGATTGCCATGAAGGCACCTATTGTACTGCTATGAAGTCATTCAGACTGCCGCTGCATTTATGGCAATTTCCAAAGGATGGACAGTTATACTTTGTGATTTTTAAAGCTATTACATGTTGGCAAGCTCCAGGACCCAAATTGAGATCTGTTCCTCCAAGATGCTGATATTCTCTCGGGCTCAGGCAACAGCTACCACACTGCTGTGTCTTCAGAGGAATAAAATGTGTTTGTGGTAAACCAACCCTGAAGGTTCTAAATTGACACCTCTTGATATTGCTGTGGAGACAGCTATTGCCTTCATGGCAATTCTCCTAGTGGCTCCCATAATTCTAAGTGATCTTGCCATTTTGCAACATAAATGCTAAACTCCCTGGTCTAAATAAATATTGTCAGCCCGATCATACCATCCTTGCTCAGGCAAAACTCCCACTGAAATCCCACTATTCACTTCAGTTTCACCTCAACAAGGAACTCAGAGTCAGAATTTATGGGCCAGATTAACTGCAGATGGCACAAGGAGCGGTAGGGGGCGATTTTCAGAAATGCACAGTATTTCCATTGAGGGCAACACTTAGTGGTTTTGAAAATTCCTCTCATAAATTGTACTTTTCTGACCAGCCAGACTTCTTTGCACCCATCTGGGTGGTGTTACAGCACTGTCCTCCCTAGTGTTTGCTACAAAGGAGCGAAGAGAAAGCTTAGGCTGATTCTGAACCTCACCTCTCACCAGTAGAGCCCCTATTGAGCCAGTTTTCAAGTGACCCTGGCCTTATCCTTTTCCTGGCCGGTTATAGCCCTCTGTAGCCACCCCTGTGGAATGGGGTTTGTGGACATAATCATCTCCCCTTGGCAGACATTCTGGTGACAGGGACCTGTTTTGTATGGGCCTGGAATAAATCTCACTACATGTATCTGCTTTATGTGGTATGGAAGTTAGCACATTCATTTGTCGTGATCTGTATGGCTCTGCTTACCCAATTTGGGCAGGGTTATAATCTTTGCTCTAATACACCTGTCTGTCTGCATTGCAAACTGGCAGTCACAGATTGAAAAAGAAGGGGGTAAATTTGATATTGTCAGTATTCTAGCCACGCAGCCAATCTTGTTGCTGGATGTTTGGGCTTACATTTCCAGGCATCAGTTTGCAATGTCATCCTTAAGAGTCAGACCGTGAATTAGGTGACCACAAAGGCAGAGGTTGTGGAACTAGTTGTAGGTTACTTTAGTACTCGCTTCTGCTCCTAAGAGTCTCTGGTTGTGTCCTTGACCATTTCAATTGCCATGCTATTGCTCTGAAAGAAAGTGATGGCAAGAAATAGTTAAATACTCAATGTCTGTTTTGAGACTGATGTTTCTGCTTCACTGAATGTGTCATAAAGCTTGGGATGCATAGGCTCCTTTTCCAGTGCTTGTTCCTCTTGGTGATATCCTCCTTTAGACCTTGCTGCCCAGTCCAGTTCAGCTGCCTGAATAAGATATACGGTATTTGCTTCTATCCCCTTCACCTACTTTAATTTTTAAAAATTCTGGGAAGAGCAAACCACCACCATCAACCCATAGTGCTGAAGAATGGTGGAAACCATGATCTTCTCATTCTCCAGAGATTTCCAACGGCTTTAGCCCTGAGAATGGAGTTTATCCTTTCCACAGATTTCTATTCTTCAAACTGAAGTTTTGGCCATGTCATGGAGGCTGTCTTCCTCTCTCTGCCTCCCCTCAGCTGCTTTGAATTTGTGACCATTTGGGCCAATAGCTCTGACTCCTTTTTTA
The DNA here is from genome assembly GCA_032164245.1 of Sternotherus odoratus. Lineage (NCBI taxonomy): Eukaryota > Metazoa > Chordata > Testudines > Kinosternidae > Sternotherus > Sternotherus odoratus. The sequence continues at coordinate 55,486,200 of JAVMKO010000005.1, forward strand.
ATAAAGTCTAGCTTGGCCTCCATCTTGCACTACTATTCCCTTTCTGTAATAGTGAGGTATTAAACCATTAGCCAACTATATCTGCTCACCGTAGTGCTGTCGGGGCTCTTATACGGAGATCTCACTTCAACCTCAGAGCCTCTGGCCTGCAAGGGAAGGTTTTTTCAATGAGATCTGACAGCTTCAGGAAACACACAGTCCTTTATCTACATGGGCACAAAGACAAGATCTCTGATCATTAAAGAAAAAAGACACATGCATAAAAACACACACTTGGGAATGTGTGTGGGAAATGGAAAATATGGAAGCATGAAAAAGACACAGCAGGCTGTTTAGAAATGTGGAGAGAATTTTTTTTTTCTAACATAGTATTTTAAAATCCAAAGACTCAGTGAAAAAGAAAGCCAGGACATTGCAGGAAATAGAGTACATGAAAATCAGACCATCTAATTTTCTGTCTACTTAAGACTTCAAGTCCTCTTTATACCAGTCTGGCAGAGTAAAGGGGTCTTAACTGTAATTTATGCCCACTTTAAGGCTTCTTTAGCCTGTTAGAGGAGTGTAAAGGGGTTTTACTGTAAATGAGAATTAGTCCCAGAAATAACAGAGTCCTGTGGCACCTTAAAGACTACTAAAGTATTAAAGCATAAGCTTTCATGGGCTAATACCCACTTCATCGGATGCAAGCAGTGGAAGTATTTAATAAGCACTTTTTCTTCCAATCTTTTATAAAGCAAAAGACTTATCATTTATTTTGGCATACACTGTGTAGAAATATGCATAAAATACCCAGCCCTCACGTTTCAGGAAAACCATTTGAATGAATATATTTTCCATACATAGCACAAAGATATCTGAATCTTCCAAAAAGTTACCTTTTAGGGTAGGTGACTCTGATGGACTTGCCTCTGGGGGTGTTGTCAACCTGAAGATGACCCTTTCTTAATCTTGCTGACAACTAGATTAAGGTTTCAAATCAGTATTTTTCACAAGCCTTCAAGGAAGCAGATATTTTTAAGGACAAACTAAGTTGTGGTCATGGCACATTCACAAAACATCATCATCATCTCAGCATCCTTGACTTAGGAGAACCGCATCTTGGAAAATGTTTGTAGTTCTGGGTGGATTGTACTCATATGTTTAAATGCATAAAAAATATTATAATTGCAGTGTTGGGGAAGTGAGAGGAAGCTCTCAAAAGCAAAATAATTTCCACAGTTAGGTTTCTTTTGGCTACATTAATGCATCCATATTGCATATGCTGTATCTTTTTCTGATATGCATTAGAAACCGAAATACATAGTCATAGATGTCTTGTTTGTGGTTTCAATATAGAAATTCTTTGATGGCCCACCTCAGGACACAATGGCAATTCTACAGACTCACCTTCATTCCCATTTAGAACCCTCTGGTAGCTGCAGCAATGTCTTACATGGAATTTAATTAAGGCAGTGCTTATGTATTTTTAGTTGTCTTTTAATTCAGTTTAGCACCTAAAAATAAACAGGAGGAGTCTACGGCCTGTGTGCAGGAAGCTCTGAGACCACCTGCAAATGTTCTGTAGCACACTGCTGAGTTTAAAAATATATATTGTAATGCAAAATATCTTAAAAGGAAAGATGTATAATGATTCCACATATTTGCAAGATGGCTGAGTTGACACTGCTCAGGTAATTCTTGGCTTGAGAGTACTTGACCTTATCCTCTTATATTAACACTAATTTTGTGAATTTAATTTCTTAGGATTTTAGCAAGGCAAAAGGGGGAAATGATGCAAAGAAAATCTGTAGAGTAGACAGATCATCTTGTCCATTTCACAAGCTGCTCTTATTTTGAAAATCCTTTCAAACAATAAATGTGCACCTAATTAGCTACTATGTTATATTTGGTGTATCTATGTTTACTAGGTAAGCAGACACTTGTAAACTTACATTTTTTAACACTCTCACTTGTGATGCAATTTTCAATGTTCATAACTTTGGAACCTTAATTTAGAATTTACAAGCTTTCCATGTTATCAGTGTTTTGTATTCTTTAACAACATTGTTCTTTTATGGCTTTTTTCCCCAAAGGGGTTAATATTAGGTCAGGTCAACCTTACCAATTTTCTTTTACCTGGGAATTGTTTTCAGAAATTCCCAAGTAATGAAAATTCTGTTAAAGCTCATAGCTGCAAATGAGGACACAGTTGCTTCATTTCCTTTTGACAATGAGCCAAATATTTCCCACGTGAAACTCCATTGATTTAACTCCATTTGAACTAAGTTACGCTGGGGATGAATTTGGTCAAGTGTGAGATATTTTTATTCATCTTTTCTTTAATTTCCTTTAGCTTAGCAGTCAAGTTAGGGCTGGTCAGAGGATTACAATGCAAGTTTGAGGGAAAAACACAATCTTCTCTGTTCAAGAGTAATTTCCTTTTTAATACCCTAATGATTTAACCGCCATATATAATGTGTTTTAGGTAGCCAAATTTCTGCATCAGTTTTGGAAGAAAGCTCACTACACTACACTTCAGAGCCTCCTTGTTTGGCTACCTCCCAAACCAGAAAATCACCACCTACCTTACAACAGAAGTATTATAAAGGACAATGGAAATGTCAGAGCACTAGTAGGTAATCCCAGTAAATGGTGCTGTTCTGAACTGAAGCCATACTACAGTAGACTCTTGATTATCCAGGATTGGATTAATCAGGATGTCAAAATAAATATGCGCAACTCGCAGGGCCGGCTCTGGCTTTGCTGCCGCACCAAGCACACACACAAAAAACCCCTACCAGGGCAGAGAGCAGCCAGTGAACCAACACCCCCTCCCCGCGGTGCAGGATGGCTAGTGAATCAACCTCCCCTCCCCATATTTCCTATGGATGGTGATTATCCAGGATTTTATTAACCAGAATTATCTTTTTCCCTATCATCCTGAATAATCGAGAGTCTATTGTATACTATACTATGCTATAGTTAGCTTGATCTACACCAGTATCAGAGGGGTAGCTGTGTTAGGGCTGGTCTTCACTGGGGGAGGAGAGAACGGCTGTAGATACGCAATTTCAGCTATGTTAATAATGTAGGTGAAATCAGCGTATCTACAGCCGACTTACCTGCTGTCCTCACGGCGGCGGCGGGCAGCAGCGCACTCCCCCGTCGACTCCAGCTTGCGCCTTTTGGCGAGCTGGAGTTCCGGAGTCGACGGGGGCGCCGCTGGCGATCGACTTATCGCGTCTTGACAAGATGCGATAAATCGATCGCCAAAAGATCGATCCCAGACCAGCGTAGTGAAAACAAGCCCTTAGTCTGGATCTGCAAAAGCGACAGAGTCTTGTAGCACCTTATAGACTGTGCTACAAGACTCTTTGATCTACACCAGTTATTCACAGCCTTCCAATGAGTGCTAAGCTGCAAGGTATCACAATGGGAGAGTATTGAATGTGTCTCCTCTGTAGCTACTCCTCTCACAGCTTTCTGTACCTGGAGCTGTGAGAGTCTTGGGTGGTTTCCGTTCAGATGGTGTTTGTGCCAAGTCTTTTTTTCAGTTTTGGTTATTGTGGGTTCTCACCCACTGAGTTTCAGGATGAAGCAAAAACTGAAAGCAAAACTCAGTCAAAACCACCACTGAGGTGTTCATGGTTTTCACCTGAAATCATAAGTCAGCCCAAGTTCGCTGAAAGGTTAGCAAACCTGGCCTGAATGTTGAGATTCAAGCAATCCCTTCTCCTCACCCCTGAAAAAAAATCAGGCTGTTTGGGTTTTGTGATGAAAGGCTTGAACAGCTCTTGCTAGAGCCTCATGTTCTATGTCCAGATAAATGTTTTTTCAGCTATATTTATGAGGCTTAAGGGTAAAAACCTACCAGCTGTTAATGTTAATCACAAGTTTATAGCATAAGCAAATTGTTATCCTGTTCCCATTCAAGTCAATGACAAAACTCTCATCAACTTCAGAACGGTGTTTACAAAGTACAAGAACATACACACTATTCCAAAATGGAAATAGGGGGGGGGGTCTCCTTGAACCAATAGAGCCATAAATTAGGCTATGTACCGACAGCCTTTTGTTGTAGGTCAGCCTTCCACTTCAAACCAAGGAACAGCTCAGCTATGATGGTTGGGCACAATGGAGGCAAGGAAAATTTTCATCCTTTATGATGGAATCACCCAGATTTTGTTACTGGGCAAGAAATATCATTGTAACAGATGGATGATTGCTGCAGTGATCAAAATCCAGGACCTCTGGATATGAACGGATGAGCCTCCCTGAGCCAAGGAGCTCAGGTGTTTTAGTTTTGAAGCCAGTAGCTGACTCAAAAACATCCGTGAGGTCCAGCCACTAGAGGGAGACAGATCGCGACATGGTGTAAGCAAAGGCAATATCATCATAAGGACACATTTTGGGAGTGTACATCCCCATATTGTGTCCTGGGTTCCTTCCTACATTTACTTTGGCCTATATGGAAATAAATCATGCCTGCAACTGCTTAAAATTATGCTAGTGCTCCCACCACTCTCTCACACTTTAGGAACACTTTGAGCAGTAAGATAATAGGTAGAACTGCCTGGCAAATGGCTGGGCCAGTTTAGTGCAGCACACAGGAGATTGCAGTGGGACAGATGTGTGGTGAAGAAGAGAAATGAGAATTGAAATGCTGACAGTGTGAGGAATGACCATCTAGTGGAGAATTTTATGTCAATTTTTTTTGCCAGTGGAAAATGCAATTTCTGCAAAATCATATTTTTGAGGAAAATTTCCATTTTGGTGATTTTTTTTTCTGTTTTATTTACAGAAAGTTGAAAGGTCATTCTTAATTTCAAGTTGGATCATTCCAAATTGAAAATATTTTCTTTCATTCAATTCATCGTTACTGTGTGTCCACCTGATCTGCTGTAATGTCTCTTGGGGGGGTTGTTTGGATGCCTAATGACCCCATTGTCCTCTATGGGCTGGGCTTCCTGGCTGGCCTATATCTGCCATGATGCAATGTGGCCTCCCCTTAAGCTTAAATGCAGCTGTGCATCATTGGATGTCCCATGACCACAGTGTATCATGGGAGACATATTCTCCTTTATAGGACAGGCTCCCTGGTTAGACTATTTTGTTCTCCTCAGTTCTAAAGGTGATCAATTAACATTGAAATGGATTGTGTTCTTTTCAGGCATTGTAAAGAAGAAATATTATTTTCTTTTCTTCACAAAGAAGCAGGATAAGGGTTCTTTTTGAGCCTTACCTTAGACTCAGATTTTTTTCATGTCCTGTTTTTTGGTAGGACTTTTAGGATTAGAAAACTGAGCAGGAGTTTCAGCATTTTTTCAAGGAAGGGCCAGGAATGCTGTATATTTAACAAAAAGATCTTTCCTTATAAGTGTTTGTCAGATGTTTGAGTTAAATATGGTAGGTGTTAACATGGTCAAACAAGGTTTTAAACAGAAAGGTTAAATACACATTCCTCTCTCTCGGCTCAGGATTCATCTCTTTGGTACTAATGATGTCATAATCCTATGAGTTGTGCATTGCATCTTCCAGGAAAATCAGTGTAATTAAAATGAATTTCCAATGCAAAAAAGGTAAATAGGAAAAGAAGCAGCATGTGCCATCTTTAAACATCATAATGAGGTGAAAAAATAAAGAACACCTTGCAGAACATCTTGAATGGCTGCCAATTTGGAGGCGGGGGTAGAATAACATGCTACCCTTTGGTTTCATGCTTTCTATGTCATACAAAACATAACAGAAGTTAGCATTGTTTACACAATTTTACTCTATTTTTAAAGTAATTATAATGTTTAGATGTTTGGGAAATCTGTTGGGTTTATTTTGTGTGGATCTCTCAAATCAAAAGTGAAGGATGTGGTTTACAGACCTTCTGCTTTGCTTGCAGTTTGGATTTTGAGACTTACAGGGTATGGTTTACCTGGTTTGGGCTCAGGTTCCCTGAAACCTGAGAGAACCTTTCAGCAAACTGCATGGAGCATCAGGTTTTTAGTGTGACCATTTTCACGGTAAAGAGGATGGATGGTCTTGTGATTAAAGGTCAGGGCTGGAAAATGGAAGATCTAGGTTCTATTTGTGGCTGACTGATTTTTTGTAACATGTTACTAAACCAGTTTGTGTCTCAGTTTCCCCATTGGTAAAGTGGAAATAATACTTTGTTACATCATAGTGTGCCCTGGGGTTTAATCAGCTAAAGAGTTTTAAACTCTGCAGATAGAATATGCATATTTCTATCACATTATTGTCGTCCTTATTTTGCTCAGTCTTAAATAAACATGAAGCAGAAGATAACTTGTGCTGCCACACTTTTTATTCCAGCAGATGCAATTACTCTTGATTATGGTAACAATTAGAACTGTCCCTCTGTTGCCTTCTTGAGCTGGTTTGAATTTGTGGCACTAAATGTGCCATATTTTCTGAGTGCAATTTGCATGTATGCCTTCTTTCTGCCCGCTGCTTTGAAAATACACCTATAAAAACAATGGCAGACAATTTAATTTGTTTGTTTGCAGTCTGTCTCATCTTCACCAAGGAGTTATGGGTGCATGTCGAAAGGAGAAAATATCTCTGTGTCCATTAGGAAAATGTGGTGTGCCAGTGTGTGGTCATCATGAGTGTATCACAAACAACAAGCTCTGAGGAGAATTGTAGGATTTTACTACAGCGACTCAGACAATTGCTCTGTCAAGTCTCATATTCTGCTGGCAGGGCACTTCCCAATTCATGGGGAAAGGAGGGTGTGTGTGGAATCCTGTGAGAATGGTGATCTGGTTATCCTTATCTTAACACCCATACCTGCAAGTGTTACCCCGGGTCACAGATATACTCATCCCTCTTTAAAATGATCCATCCATCATATTTGGCTCTTGAATCCTCCTCCCCCAGTAAATTCCAATGGTGACCCTCGGCTGTCTGAGGTACTACTTCTGTTCATTTGTTTGCCATTAACTTTTTCTTGGGACTTCTTATTTGGCAAAATAATGGACTATGGAAGCTCTGGGTTCTAAAATAACTTGGATGCTGTCCAGGTAAGTGAATATAATCTGTGTGTTCTGCAGTCACCTGTCCTGTCTAGCCATGCAAATGGGTGGGGATGTGACATGTCAGAGAAGAGAGGACAGTCAGTCTCAAGGGAAAGGGCTGAGAATGGAGCAGGGCTGAGGACAACCTTATGGGCAAATGATGCCATTGTGGCACTGGCCTGAGGTGTTGCACAAATCCAAGGGGAACTCTAGGAGGCATTGTGCTTCAGGGAACCACAATGCCTTCCAGAACATTCCACTATACAAGGGAAGGGCACAGGCTGCTTAGGAGAGTGGAACATGCTCTTCCTTTTAAGGCCAGTCTGCTTTGCTGGTAGATGCAAAAAGGGTGGTGGGGGCATGTCTACATCTACCCTTTGGGATAGCTGGCACCCCTAGGATTGCTGGTTGGAGCATGTGTAAATATGACTTCTTTTACAAATACTAAAATCATTTGGAAGAATAAGAGAGTGAGCTGTTTTGAGTGGTAAGTGGGCTGACCCTAGTACAAGTGTCCTGCAATTGAATTTTCCTTTCTTATTGCTGGTTGTTTGGAAGTAGGCAGCTTAGCTAAGAACCAGACAGATGGTTTTGGGAAGCCAAAGGTTTTACAGGTCCAAATGCTAGTCAAATTCAACTCACACATGGTCAGTTGAAATGGGCAAAGAGGCCCCCCAATAAAATTACCCAGTGTTTAACTTTGGGAACTAAGTCTGGCCTCTCAAGCATAGTCACATGCAACTTCAGGAAAATTCAAAGTTCTCAAGCTGCCTTGGGGAATGGGGAATATAAAAGACTATTCATAATATCAATTAAAGTTGATGAGAAAATGTCATAATCAGGGTGTCCAGGGGCTGCATTATTTTTCATTTTGGAAAACAAACAACCCGAGATTGATTTTAAAGAAATGACATATATTTGTTCAAAATGAATGAAGCAAGCTCTTGCTCTCTCTTTCCCTTTCAACTAATGAGACTCATCCTGGGGAGTACAGTCCTATGGATTATTAGACCCATATTCTACCCTTAAACTATATATTTTTTATCAAAATGTTAATTCTTCCAAGCCTTGGCAATACCCCGATATATTGTGTAGTTATATGCCAAATTATTCCACTTTAATGGGAAAAGAGCAGAAATGTTAAGGAATTCATGTGTATCTGAGTTTTGCACATCAGTCTTTTAAGGCAGCACATAACAAAGGTCAGTGATAGCCTGGTGCTGTGTTTTGTGTAGCGCATCATTCTATGAGAAAATGTGCCTAAGTTCCTTCTAAAACATTGTTTTCAAGTATGGTTACTACTGAATTTATTTATAAATGACAAGTTTTATTTGTCTGCATTTTGATATGTTTAGTGGAAACTCAGGCTGACAGTTAGAGGAGGCAGGAAGAGGGAACCACAACAAGTTCCACCCAAACACAAAATGTCATCTCTTCCCTAGCTAGGATACAGAGGCATCCTGATGAAAAAAGAGCAGACATTTAAAAGTTTCTGACATGTGTCACAGACACAGCCATTGAGCCACTGCTCCTGATGTAGCTCGATATGACAGCATCCAAGCCATTGGAGCTGGCTGCAGGACATTCAAAGTTTGGTGTGTGTCGCATTTAATCCTTGTCATGGCACATCTAGAGAATAAAAAAGACAAATGGACATGGGTGGTAGTAATAGTTCAGAAAACTCAAAATAATGCTTCTCAATCTAATTGGTATTATAAAGCGGTGCTAACACAGACCAGCTCTCAAATATAGGTAGACAGAAGGTCAGCAGACTTTAAAAAAAAAAAAAAAAAATCCCCCAAGACATGTGCATAAATCTGTCAAGCTGTTCTCTAAAGTTGACCCAAATGCATGAACTATGGATTCAGAAATATGATCATCCCAGAGATGTTCTTCAATAGTCAAAATTAATAAAGAACGCAAGGCTTGATCCTCAGCTGGTGTTCATCAACATAGCTCCATTGATGTCACTGATTTACACTATTTGAGGCTCTGGCTGATACTGATGATATTGTACCAGCAATCAGATGCTGTATTGATCATACTGTGTCTGGATATTTTGCAATCTAAGGTTCTAATTGTGTTTGAAACACAACATTACAAGTAGATATTTTTTAGTCAACGTTCTATCACAATCACATTGTTTATAAATATCATGCCAGAATTTTGTTTGAAATGTTTTAATGGGTATCCACAAACTTTTGTTCAGATATGATTGCTTAGAATGGTACCTGAATTGTATCAAAGATCACCGATTCAAGAGCTTTACTGAGAATTCATTGTTAATATCCATTAGCTTGTCATTGATTACAGCAAATGAGCATATGATCTTTGCCTATCTTCCAGTTTAATATAAGGGAAACTTTTTTTTATTATTTAATGGCCTGGGAGGTGAATATAATGGATTCAGTTTTAGCATTTTCCAAATACAATCAGACTTTGATAATATGAGTCCTCTGGCAAACTGCATTAAAAAAAATCCTTCGTATAAAAATGTCACTGGTGCCTACAAGCTATGAGACTGCTTTCCACTTAAACTTGTGCTTCATTTATCACCATGCCTAGGTAGCCAAAATATTTAACAGTATATTTCCTTCTATACATTAAAACAGGTAAGTAAAGAATTATTAAGTTACAGACATTATGGTATGAAACGTAAGATTTCATGATGGAATGTGTGCAGAATACACCATTTTGCACACTGTAGAGCTTTGTTTAGAGGATTGGCAAATAAGTTTGTTACCTCCCGTCTACTCCCAGATTTTTGTATGGGGCTGCTGGGAAGGGAGGGCGAGGTTGTTTTGGTTTTGTCCCCTAGTTATATTAAATGCACTCTTCTCTTTGCCTTTCTGGGTTCCAGCCAGGAGCAGAGCTGGAAGCATTAAAACACTGTGAGAAATGCTGCTGTTTTGGTGTTTCCATCTGGTATCAGAAACAGGAAAGCCATTTGTCTCAGGAGAAAGCCTATCCTTGTTAGAGCTAGCCTAATGTCTCACACCAAGAGATTCAGCTATCTCAATAAAGAAAGTGAGGAATACTTGTAGCACCTTAGAGATGAACTAACACGGCAGCTATTCTTGAAGCTATCTCAATGAGCATCCAAACTTTGGGATGTTTAAAATGTTCAGCATTCAAGGTCAGTTTGGTTAAAGTTCATCCATCACCAGTTCGGATGCTGCTTTACGCTGAAATTCAAGCGTGGCTCACCTCAGCTCTCTCTGGAAGTAGAAGATGCTCAGCATCATACAGGATATGGACTTCTTCCTGTCATGTGCTTTCATATGCCTTTAAAACTGGTGTGTGAGAGGTAGAGCTGTGAGTGAAGAGCATATCCTCTCCCTTCATCTGCACGTGCAGAGGGAACTCAAGCAAACTCAAGATTGTCCAATTGTCAGTAGCGGGTAGACTTTAGGGTGACTGTGCAGGGTGTCTGTTCCCCATACATGTCATGGGGAATTGTCGCACATGAGGCTTCTATGTGCCTTATAAAGAGGCCAGAGCTAATGTATCCTCTGCTACCTGTCTCAACCCCTCCAACCTACCTCCTAGTAGTATAAGTGTGTGCACGTGTGAGAGGTGTGTGTGTTGGGGTTGAGCCATGATATCTACTAGGCTGTTCAGCCTGTAAATGTGTCAGGGCTGTAGCTCCACCCTTCAAGATTTGAGCAGAGGATTCCTTCCTTCTTTCCCCACAGAATTACCCAGAGAACAGCTATTGCTGAGGCTGAATGTGTTTGTTTGGAGAGAGAGGACTTGGTCCTAAAAGTGCAATTAACAAGTTGGCATTTCACTGAACTTGGTAAAAATCAAATATCTATCCTCCCATCCCTCTCCCCAATCTACACCCTCCCAGAATGCATTCTAGCCATTGCAGGTTGGCTGCAAAGCTGATTGCATATACACAAGAAACTTGGAATAAGCCACACACAACTAATCTGGTTTGTTAGAACTTGGCTGAGTTGTGAGTTTCAATCAGAAGGCTCCCAAACTTTTCCAGCAAACATGGGCTAAATCTTTAAATGAACGTAGGTCCATTTACAGCATCATATTTAAAACCCTGAGAAAGCAGGAGAATCACAATACTTTGGACTGAAGGGGCTGGGATTTTTATTTATTTATTTATTTATCCATTTATTTTTGGTGTTGGTGGTGTCTGAAGCCTGATTTTAATGTGGGGTTTCAATGGAAGAAGCATTTGTATAACTATCCAGTGGAGTCAAATTACTGAGCTTAAGAAGTCTCTAGCCAGAAACACTTTACCCCCCAAAAAACTGTTTTTTCACTTTGCTAAATGAAAATATCATGTGAAATTCTGAAAACCAACCAAGAAACAGTTTGGACAAACCCACTGAGATTCATTAAGTAAAGTGCTAAATCATATGTCATTGACTTCAAGACAGAAGGAATGCTCCTGAAGTGAATCCAGTAACTGAATGAATAACACAGCTGGTTGAAATAATATTTTCAATTTAAAAAGTTTCAAACAAAACATTGTCTTTTTTGGAAGCTGGAAATTGTTATGGAACGCTTCAAGTTTTTGGAAAATTTCCTGTATTTCATCAAAAACCAGTCACTTTGTATATGATATATTTGAAATTTTGGTTTTCATTTTTTTCCTAGTTTCTTCCTTTCCTCCTTTATTTTTTTTCTTGATCTCCCGTTGCGGGGAGCCGGGCGGGGGGGTTTGACAGCTCCCGCAGGGGTCCCCGCTGCGGGAAGCCGGGCGGGAGCTGTCAACCCAGCCGGCTCCCTGCGGCGGGAGCCGGCAGCCCCCAATAACGGATTTCGGATGCATCGGAAATTTTGTCCGTTGCATCCGAAGTCCGTTAAATCGGGGTCCGTTAAATCGACGGTTTACTGTATACCCATTTTTCAGCTTTTTGTTACTTTCTAACTTTTCTAAATGTCTCCATCTTTTGAAAAGTTACAGAATAAAAAATGAAAACAAGAACGACTGAAAAAGTGGAGGGGGGGAAATAACAAAAACCTGGGATGATCATTCATTCTACTGCATGGCAACAGGCAGGAGAATGGGGTGATATAAAAGCCTCCTATTAGCCTCAGATTCTCCAGCCAAGACAGGCCTGATTAGAAAGTGAATCTTGTGTAAGGGTTGGCAGGATTGCACCCTCTACAGCAGTGTTTCCCACTGACAGTCTCTGACATCTTCTCTTCCGCAGTTTAGGAAGGCAGCAAGCCTGTCCCAGGTATCAAAAAGGTTGAGAAACACTGCCCTACAGCATACCTAAGAGGAAGCCCTTCAACTCACCCCTGAAATGCATCGCCACTGTGGTGAAAGAGTGGAAGCCAATAGGAGGAGGAGAAATTTTGTCCAAGAGCTCTAGCAACACCCTCCCCCCTTGTTGTTTTTGAAGATGACGTGCGATCTTTCATCTCCATACATTGTAAGTCTGGAAGAGCAACATGCTGCTTTTTGGGAGTAATAAAAAGAGAGAATAATTTTTAATGATGTTGCCCTTCACCTTCCTGAAGTCACCTCCTGCTCTGCCTGGGAATCATCTCAACTGTATGGCATAGGATGCAGCAATCTCATTCCCCGGATTCTTTGTTGATTTGCATAGCTACTTTGTAGGAAAGTCAAAATTTGGCAAGTATGGGAACCAGTGTTGTTTGACATTTTTTGTTATGCTCACTTCAAAAGAACAATTCCTATAGCATGGAAGGGGAGGAGGCGCAAAACTTGCTCACAGAAGGGCAAACAATCTATTGTGGTGCTGAACTTTCCCTCCCACATGCTCTCTCTGAGACTGGTCACTTTTTTAATATAATAAAGGATGAAATGGTTAAATACATCACAGTTTTGCCAATAATAGGTGTTGGTGTATAAGTCTAACTGGCAGTCAGACTGCCCAAGCTATTGATTTTACTGTCTAATGGTTGAAAGAGATGTTATCTTGATTAATTAGAAGTCAAAAACAAATGCATCTTGTTTCTAATAGATCTCCTGGCATTTGCTTTCTTTTTCCCCCTCACTGATGGTGTTGTACATGTACCTCTAAAATGTTATAAACTGAAAAGCTATCAAGGTCAGCAGTATACAAGCCCCAGTGACTTTACTTCAGCTGTCAATGAATCCTTAAAGCACACTCGAAATTTTGGTGATGGAAGGAGTATAATTTTAAGCCATATACTAACTAATTGAACCTTAACAAATGCAGACCCCACAGATTATTACAAGTGTAACTTAAGATCATGACAAATAACTTCTTTTTTTTTCTTTAGAATATTGGACAATAATGCGGAAAATGCCATTTAGTTTTTCTTTCCCTGGATATTTGTTAATGTGAATGAATGAGAACAGTATTTTTCTCTCTTGAATTTATTATTCAACTGGTAAATTGTAATTAGTTCACGAGTGTTAGTTAGCAATACAGAACAGTTTCAAAAGAACCCAAATATGATATGGAAGTGAATATCATTTAATCTGATAGTTGCAGTTGAAGAAAAGTAAAATATTAAAATATTTTTAAAATTAAAAAATAATTTAAAACCATAAGGTTATTGTTTAGATTTTTATTATTTTTCCTATTTATAGTTTTTGGAGACAGGAGACCCTCTTTTCATTATATGTTTGAACAGCCTCTTGCCCAATAGGTCCAATGTCCTGATTGCAGACTGTAACACAAATAATTCATCATCATCTATTTTAGTAGGGCCAGCGGTCTCAACCAGGTTTCGGTCCCATTATGTGAGTCTATGAGCACACACACAGTAAATGAAAGACCCTGACCGCAAAAGCTAGCATCTGATCCAACTCCCACCAAAGTCAATGGAAGTCTTTCCACTGACATCACAGGGAGTTTGATCCAGCCCTAAATGAACACTGTACATTTAAGGAAATTATTTTATTTAGCATTTTGGACTAGACTGTGAAAAAGTTTTCAGTCTAGCCCCTGTTTTTGTGCATGTTTACTCCTAGGTATGCATCTTCCCAGACGTGACACCTGAGTGAGTAGTAGATAGAACTTATACACACAAAAGCACTTCTACAATGGGAACTTCTATAACTTTATAGCATCTTGCATGAATAATAATCACATATCCAATACTAAATATGGTTCCATAGTGCTGAGCAAACATTAATTAATCTTCTCACCTTTATATCACACTTTACATTTCAGAGCATCCTTAAGAAGTTAACAAATTTAGAGCCAATTCCTATTCTCTTCAGCCATGTGAGTCACCATTTTATCTTCAATGCATTACTCTTGTGAGCAGGATTGGGACTTTAAGTTTACAAATTAACTAGTGGTTGGATGGATTCATTTATGCCTATATAAAGGCGCAAAATATTTATTGGTTAAAATGATAAAGCCGTTCACTGTGCACTTGCTGACGTGAATCAATTAGAACTGTATTCTCACATTTGAATTTTGACATTCCAGAAGAGATCCTTTCAGTTGTAACTGGTCTGTTTTTAACAATCTATACCTGCTAGTTATTTCATGTCTTTTTCGCCATCTCAGAAATCCTGAAGGTGTATGCACACGCGCACACACACACACATACACACACGGCTATTTGCTGTCTGTGATGGTGTATAATGTGGCTTGCTGGCAAAACACAAACCACTGCTTTTGTCACTTTTTCTTCTCCATCAGCTCAGTGCTTATATGATTTCCTTTTTCTCTTTAATTTCTCCACAATATTTTAGCTTACAGTTAATTCGAAATCTCAGTCCTTGCCTTTCAAGTCTTGTTGACTTGCTCCTTGAAAGAGGAGCATCTAAAGAAAGATGGCCTCCATTGAGGCACAATTTATAGGTATGGAGTGGTTTAAGTAGCCAATTTGTAAAACTTCAGACTCAATTTATGTGCTGCTTTTCCTGTGGACTTTACTTAGAAAAAGTGTTATATGCACAAGACTTCTATTCAGGTACCCCCTCTTTTCCTTAGCAACTTGATCTCTCAGAAAAAGGAACCTTGCTCAGTTCAAGCAGTTCAAATCTCTGAAAATAAGAAATACAAATACTCTAAAAAAGTAAATCAAGGGCATGTACTGGTTATTTTAATTAGCATCTCTGGCATCACGTTGGCCAGGGATCTCACACTCAAATGACCAAGAGTGCCACATGAAGACTAATGCATTGGCCCAAGGGCTGCATCACTGACACCCTTGATGCTGGTCCCAGCCCCGCCCCCAACCCCCTTCTATGAGGCCCCATCCCTTTCCCTGCCTCTTCTCACCCCTGCCTTATCTCTTCTCCATCTCCTCCCCTGAGTGCGTGGCTCTCCACACCTCCCTCTCTCTCCTGGAAAGTGCTAAGCGCCTGGACCCTTGATTTGGGTAATGTTTTGCTATGCTGTTCAATAAAATGAGAAGTTACTACAGCAACCACAATATCCATAGTCACCTCCTACCGTGTGTCTGTGAAATCTAGAGTGCCATTTTGTTTCTTTTTTGGATTCACAAAGCAATCTAAATTTAGTAAGAGCTGAAGGAGATTGGCAGGGCAGATTAGATTATTCTACTTTACCACTACCAAACCTGTTCTCCACTGCTCTTAATCTGGCACCTATCAACAGCACTTAGAGCCAACTGTGTTGGTGGTTTTGAGATGTAGGATCCTGTTCAGTAGCAAATAAGCAGATCCTGATCAATTCATATTACATAGACCATACATCAACAACAAATCTTCATAGACCAGATGACGCTTGTGGTCTGTGCTATAATTCTAACCCCCTTTCAAGATGCAGGATTTGTTGTGTCTAAACCATCCAAGTTAGATGGCTATGCAGCCTCCTTTTGAAAACCTCCAGTGAAGGAGCTTCCACAACCTCCTTAAGCAGTTTGTTCCATTGTCCTACTGTTTCAACTTTTACTTCTAGGAAGTTGTTCCTGAAATTTAATCTAAGTCTGCTATGCTGTATGTTTGAACCCCTTGCCTCTTGTCCTCTTCATCACTATAATCTTACTCTCTACTGCAACTGTTGACTCTGTACCTAGTTACCAGCTGTCAGAGGAGTTTTATACCTCTGCAGGTGAGGCATGGAATTACACAGTAAAATAATAGACTGCTGACATGTACATATTTGAATGCGTGTGTTGTAATTATTATTTGTATTGCATTAGCACCTGGGTACCCCAATCATGGACCAAGACCTCATTGTGCTAAGTTCTCCCCTAAAGGAGACCTATCTGAGCACCATTTGTGGAATAAGAGAAATAAAATAAGAGAAATAAATAAAAGCTATAAAATATTGATTTGGGAAGTTTACATGCAGAAAATACAAAGTCTCTCATCTGAGTTCTAGAATTGCTGTCAGTGTCCTGGCTTTGCTGTTAAGAAGGGCCCAGCTAATTCAGTCAGGTTTACTCTGTCTGACATAGCTTTGAGTGACAGGCATGACCCAGTGCACATCCACTGAAAACTAGCATCAGGGAATGACATACAGTTTGATAACATAAGATGCTTAGGTTTTTTGGCTCAAGTGAGATGTTCAGAGCTAATAGCTCTGTGAGCAGAATTTTAGCTGTGATCTGTACCTTGAGATATTGGTTATGTCTGGCTCAGGAAAAAGGGGAAAGAATGAAAGCTTATTTCTAGAAAGGTTTCCGATGAGCAGCATTTGTCATTGAGGGGGAGATGGGTATAATTAGCTTGTCAGTCTAGTTTGGGCTGAGCTGGCTTTCTGTGGTAAGAAAGATGGACTAACTGCCAGAAGAGCTGACAGGCAGTCGATAATGCAGCAATTAATGTCATAAATAATTCTGGAACCAATTATATCAAAATGGACTCCAAGCTTTAAAAAGGAACAGAATTCCCTTATTCTTCCTGCTAACAGCAAGAAACAGCTTTCATTTTTCTCTGTAATTACTTTTCATTGTATGTAGCAATAAAGTAGGGATTTTCTGTCCATATTTAAAACTTCTCCCCTCCCTGTCTCCCTCTATCCTCTTTACTTCATAGAATAAGGTTGTTACACTAGATCTTCACTGGGGTGAACATATAATCTTTTAGCATGACTGTTACATGATAACTCCTGCTGCACCTAAATGATTAAGAGTCAAGTTTTCTCAAATGTCATAGGCAATGACAGTACAGAGCACCAAACAATGGCATTTGAAAATTAAGACATTTGTGAAATAAATTGATTTGTCTTATTATTTTAAAGGTTGCTCTGACTTTTTGCTTACATGGAACGTATTGATTCTCCCCCCCCCACCCCACCCCCCGCCCTTGTACTGCTACAACCACGGAATCCTAGCCAAACTATTCCCTTTATACTGCAAACAAAATTCAGCACAACCCATGTGATTTAATGGGCATTTTGTAACCCTTACAAAAGACAGTGGATTATAAGGCATTCTCTAGAGTGACAGCCTCCAGAGCTAATTCTCCATACACTGTAGTACACATGTAGATAATGCCAAGGCTATGGTACCTCTCATGGCAAAACTGCGCACAGTACTGCTGTTGCTAATGGCCTTTTCTGTAGCCTCCTCAGCTGTTTCTGCTGTTTAAAACATAAAAAATGGACCATGGAAGAAGCAAATTACTGTAGCATTAATTCACAGCTTTGTTCAGAGCCTGACAAACGTTTCCAACTTTTCATCTGTGGTGGCATTTTACTCCTGGGAGGTTGGGGAAAACAGTTCATGAAGTTCCCATGGTTTTAAAACCAGAAACATCTGCTGGTGTCACATGCAGTTTGCTGGCCTGTTTCAGGAGTAAAGAAATCCTGCAGCTGATCAGCTTTCTCCTTAGCAGTAGGTGTCACAACTGTGAGTGGTAATTCTGGCAGAGAGTTTTGGAGGCCATAGAATAATTAGGCCAGCTAAGAAATGCATAAACACTGACATTTACCATATTTAAACCCAGAAATGTGTCTGCTGTTCTGTACATTGTTCCTCGAAAACGCTCGATTAAACTAGTTTTGTCTCTATTGTTGAGGCCTGAAACAAAGGGCTTTCAGATATTGCAGCTCATTGCTCAGTCTCTCTGATGAAACAATCGGTGGAGGCCAAAGCACAAGATTTGGAATTCTGAGATTGTCTCCATTCTTGCTACAGAAATGCTGCATGACCTCTGGAAAATTGCTTGCTTTATCTGTTATCTCAGTTTCCCCATCTGAGAAATACATAGGACACTCCCCTCATTGTCTGTGGGTTAATGTTTTAAAGTACTTTGAGATCTTCAGAAGGAAGGTACTATGGAATTATGACGTGTGGCAGGGTGCTGGCCAGAGGTGCCTGAGCCAGCCCTGCGGGCCCTTTAAGAGGGAGCACCAGCCTGCAAACCTCCCTTGCAGGAAAGGCTAATCAGCCACCTGGCTTGCAGGGCAATCAACATGGATGGGTTGCACCTGGCAGCCTCCTCTGGGGGATATAAGGCTGCCAGGAACGAAGCCCAGTGTGGTGGTGGTGTCTGAGCTATGAAGAGCTGTGTATGAGCTATCAAGAGCTGTGTTTGTATTATTGTATTAGGGGCTGAACTATATAGAGTTTGTAGAGCCAGAACCTGTGGAGCTATTGAGAGCTGTAAACTGTAGATGTTGATAGAGTTGTAAACTGTAAGTTGAAGAACTGTTTTAAGCTGTATATATTGGTGGTGGGGTCCTGCACTGTAAATTAAAAAGCACTGTTTGGAGCAAAAAAGGGGTTTCCTGCCTGTGTTCCTGAGGGGGGTGAGAGAGCGGTCTGTCACAGACGTTAGTCTGATTTGGGAGAACTGGTGCATCCATCCCATATCTCAGCAATGAACCTATCCTGTCCCTACTACATAGCTCCGTGAGGGCCTGGATATGAGGCAGTGCATTTAAATAATAATATTAATTTAAATTCAGTCGTGGAGATGCAATTAACTCACCCTTGCAGTTCTTTGAAATCATCATAGATGGTAGAGGCAGGACTTTGGCGGAGGCTTCTTAGGCCAACTAATTTTACTGCTTACTGACAGTATTACTTTTAACATTTACTTCACTCTTTTAGAGAATCACAGGATGTAGGGCTGGAAGGGACCTCAAGAGGATTCATCTAGTCCAGCCCCCTATTCCTACCTCCCTACAGTGTTGGTGCCTTTTTCAGTGTCTGGACCTTATTGTCCAAATGGAAATACATGGTAATGTTGACTGGACTTAGTCAAAATAAAGGCGAAAGGGTGTGTTAGATGTATGGTGTCATTTCTTGCCATTGATTTGCCTGCCAAACTCCTATTGACCTCAGTTCAGTGGATGTCCTGTGCACAGGAAGTTCATTTTATGAATGATAGATAAGCCAAATGGTTTAATAACAAATGGTTGGCATTAAAAATCCTTTATTTGCCCCTAGTTAGCACACATCTTGGATGCTATTGTTTTCCCCTATAGCTCATATTTTGTATTCTAATTGCAATACTCTTCGGATTGCTATGTGGTAACTTTCAGTAAATATTACTTCTTTAATAGCAACTACTGTGTTAAAAACAAAAACTGCAATTGGGTAGGAAAAGGTGAATAATTTAAATATAGTGAATATTCTCGAAGTCCTGTCTTACTAGCACTTCTTTTGAAAAGCCTGCTTTTGCCAGAAGATTTTTTTTTGTTTTACAAAACGCTATTTGTAAAAATGGCACCAACTTCCAGAAAAATGGTTTATTAGGAATTGAGAGAGGCAATTGGGCAAATTGTGCATTCAACTTATTTTCCAACTCTCTTGAAAATAATCATCTAAACAGGCAGCATGCAGAATCCACAAACCTGTTGTCACTTTTGCTATGAAGTGGCCGTCATGCACAGCCCATTTTGGTTGAAAAGGAGGTGGTAATCTCATTGTTTTGCTGTGCCTGTTTCAAAGTGTGGTGCTTTGGCTCATGTGATATATTCAGGCTTTTGTGTATCTTCACTATTGAGGGTAAATTCCAGCATTTAAATTACTCAAATTACTGTCCAATGAGATGGACTGGTATAAGACCTTGTGGTGATTTGATAATACTGAGAAGTTCCCTCAAATGTATTTCAGAACACCTAAGAAACAGAAGGAGAGGTAGCAGTGGTGTGTTGAGAGAACTAACAAAACTATACATAGAAATGGAACAAGAGGAATGGGAAATAGGAAGTGTAAGGAGGTACAGGCCCTTTAAGGCCAGAGACAGTAGTTTGAGAGGCCAGTTACCCCATTTCATATGTCCAGGGATGAAACCTAAATAAATAATTGAAGCAGTCACTTGGAGAGAGGAAGTTTGTCCTAGGGAATTAGTGTCTGTGGTGAGGAGGGGGAGGTATAGGAAAATCCAGACCATATTTCTACAAGGGAGCAGGACAGCAGCCTTGTAGAGGAGGTGGGACAAGGCTCCCCTCTCTCCCAGCCAGTGCAGACAGGTATTTGAGATTATGAGACCCACCTGGGGAGGATGAAGGGAGTAATTTGTTGACTGGGTTTGTCACTAAAAAGGAAGCTCCAAGTCCAGTCAAAGAAGGAAGCTGCAGAAGGTGCTGCTGAGAGGGAGAACTGAGCTGGGACACTGCCTCAAGTGGGAGGGCTGTGAAACCTCTAAACCTGAGGGAAAAGTTGACAGAACAGAGAGACCAGGACTGGAAACACAGTCCCAAAGAGAAGGACTGTGACCCTAAACTTGAAGGGCTGTGTTTGGAGCTCAGGGAGGCAGCAACTTAAAGCCACAGTCATAAGGAAGATTCTGAACCTGAGGCATGAGAAGAAAGGGGCCTTTCTGGGAGCTGAATCATATTTAATGAATTAGACCACAGGAGAGGGAGGAGTACATGGTTTCATAGCTCTTGACTCTAAGTGCATTATTTCCTGAAGGGAAACCGAGGCAGGTGACTGCAGTGATATGTTACGCCACAGAGGGATGCACTCCTAGCCTGCATACCCATTTACAGGTAGAAATTCACTGCCAATGCTTTCAGGGGAAGGAATGCCAAGCGGATGGAGGTAAATATAAAAATATTTTATAGCTCTCTATTATATTATTGAGCTGCGAGATGAAACCTGAAATAACCATGTGACTGTCTAACTACCTTCATTCTCTAGTGCCCTTTTAAACCCAGTCCAGCTCCCATTAAAGTCAATGATGCGCTCTGACTTTTGTGAAACTAGATTAGGCCGCTGGTTTGTTGCATCAATTCTTGCCTGTGTTTACTTAGGCCAGAATTTTCAGAAGGGCTCAGCACACACAGCTGGGGCTCAATTTCCAAAAGAGCTCAGCTCCTTTTTAGGCTCCTAAATAAGTGGCCAGATTTTCAAAGAAACTCAGTATGTTGAACTCTTCTGAAAATCTGACTCTTATTTCTAGATGCCTAGAGGGGAACTAACCTCTTCTGAAAATCTGCCCCCCGATTTTGGGTGCTGATAATCTACTAGATAATCTGGCCCTTAGAATGTAAGGTCTTTAGGAAAGGGGGACCGTCTTGTCATGAGTTGGTATAGTGCTGTTTTTTATTTGGATTCTCTGAGTGCTACTTTAAGCTAAATAGTAAATAACAATAATATGAACAAGCAACGTGGTAGTATAAGACCCAATCCCATCATGACTTTCTCCCTAGCCCTTTTGTTATTGAGAATATTGGGTATTTTTTCCACTGCAGTGCGTCTCCTGCAATCAGACTGACATGCATTTAGTTTCATAGTGGCTGTCTCATGTTATGGATTCAGTCAATAGTGCTTAAAATTCCTCTTTGTTCTTGGTACTTTTCCCTTTGCTTGCTTTCCTGCAAACTGTGCACCTTTTACATTGGTTATCTAAATCACTCTGATACTCTCTAAGCAGCCTAAAGAATATTGCAAAATAGCACAAGATTAGTAGATATTGTGTATCATGGAGTGATCAGGTGTAATGTTGTGCCTTTAGATAGTGGGAGGGGCCCTTTGTTGAAGAGCAAGGAAAAATAGAGGAATAGCTTGGTAGGAATGCAGGTTGATCTGTACTGAGAGATATGAAAAAAGGGTTTCTCTTAATTTAAAGGGCAGGGCTAGGGGCTATTGTATGCTGAAGTAGCTGGTTATAATACAAGTAAAGGTCTCAATCCAGCTTTTACTGAAGCCAATAGCAAAATTCCCATTGGCTTCAGTTACATAGGATCAGGCCTAAACAAAGGAACTTGTATCACAGAGCATTGCAATTTAGTTAATAGCTCAATAAATATAAAGTAATTGTCACAGACATCTAGTGTTGCCAGTTCTCATAAGTCTCACAATATTTGATGATTTTCTTAAACCTCCTACGTCATATGATTATGTAAGAAAATCTCCATTTTCATTTAGAAAAATAGTTGCTTGCCCTCATGGTAGTTGACAAAAGCTTGAAAATATGTCACCATAATGAACTAACCCCTTGATGGTGAATATAAAGAAACTGATGTTTATTATTTATAAAAATCGCTCATGATTTTTGGGGAGCCAAACTCATGAATTTTGAACACTTAGAAGTGCTGTTCCTGCCTCCATCTGGAGGAAGAATAATGTTAGGTGGGTTTTGGTGAGCCTTGCCTCCAGTCAAAGGCTGAAAGTTTGCAAGGATCTTCCAAAGAGCTGCTTAGCACTCTCTCATCTTGAGCCACCACTTTTCACGATTTGGGGTCCAGACTGCTCAGCACCATTCAGGTTTAAGCCCTAAATGAAGAGGACTCAAACAGAGCAATGATATGCCAAGAACTACATAAAATGGGCAGGGCATAGGCAGCTGAGCCAGAGGTATCCTCCAGGCTGGGGTTAAAGGTAAGGAGTCGGGACTTGTTATCTAGCTGAGTCAGGGGATGAATATCAAGATCAACCAGGCTGGGATCAAAGGCAAAAATCAGGAGCAAGATGGGGAGAAAAATGAGGTCTGTAGCAATAGCAGGCCGGAGTCTGTATTGTTGCTCAGATGGCTCATATTGCTGTGCACCAATTAGGCAGCCGCAGGGTTCTGTCACTTTGGCCTTTTCAGACAGTACTTACTGTGATGCCTAATCCTCCAGTAATTGTTGGGTGCTGGTTCACCTGATTCTCTGGTGGCAAAGTGGAGCCATCAGTCACCCAGGACCACACAACCCCAAATTCTAGACTTGCAGGTTCTAACATAACAGAAAAGTGATATGTGTATGACTCTGTCTCTTCAATAGAAAACTGGATCCAATAGGGAAGTGTTTGGGAGGGGGTTAGCTTGCTCTGCTGCAACTTATGTTCTATTTTTAGCATGCTAGATCAATGAGAGTAGCCAAAAGTATATCTCTTTGATCTGGAAATGTCATCCCCAGCTCCAAGGGTATACATACTCAAAAAGTGATTGCGTACTAGTCTTTTAAATGGACGAGTGAAAAAGTCACTGAAAGAATTAGGAGGAGAAAATGCCATTGCCTTCAAATGTTGCCCTGTTTCTCTTGAGAAATGAAACACACACATTTTTCCTTGCATGTTGCAACTGGTCTATAGGGCCACCTAACAGTTTCCCCATGTTAGATTACTGTCCAGATTATTTCACCACTTTTCTCTCAGGGGTTTCTGCAAATTGAATCCAAGCCCCATGAAATTCAGAATGAAGCGTTGTTTCATTCTTCGTTTTTCCAGATAACATTCCAGTTGTATATTTCTCTTCAGTGGTAAATTGGGAGTTCTCCCAGGGTGTCGTCTGGCCATCTGGAGATACCACTTTTCCTTGGCAGACTCCAAAGAAGGTTTATTGTTCCTGGTGCACAGTTAGCAGGATGTGCTTTCTCAGCCTCTCCTCCCTCTATTGGAGCTGTACCTACAGTGTTATGTTCTGATCCTTTAGTTAAATAGTTGGCCACAACTCCCCACCCTGTGTCCAAATACAGAGAACTGACTGAGTAATCAAAAATGAAAAATAACAACATCTCCTACTGTAAATCATGCCCAAACAACACGGTTATAATAGAAATATCTTCTCTCTGTCTGATCCACAAACACATACTTAGTTAGATAACAAATAACTTATTCTTGGAGAGTGTGCCCTGGATTTGATTTATCGCTCAGCATAAGTAAATATGAAAAGGCTGCCAAATCTGCCTATATAAATCTCATCTATCTTCAGTGTTGTGTATTGGGAGGCGGGGGTGGGTGGAAGAGACTAAGAAGGTGTTTTTCCCCCTAAAATGATATAGATGCCAAGGGTTCCACTTTTAACTCTTTTAGAGGAACAAGTAATGTGATGGTATGCCTGTCTCAACTAATGTCAGTGAAAAAATGAAGGAGACAGGGAGAAAATGACTGCTCATTTTTATGCCAGATTCTGATCTCACTTACACTGGTATAACTCTGGAATAATCCCATGGGAATCTATGCAATATCTCCAGATTTACCCCAGCATTGCTGAAAGAAGAATCTGATCCTTTAAAATTTAATAACAATAGGGTACGTGTACATGGTAAAACTAGAGGTATTCTTAACTCAGGTGAGCTACCTGGCATTGCCTAACTTTGATTAAAATAATTTTTAACATGTTCAGCCTGAGGAGGCTCTATAGACCTGAACTGGAGCTGCCGACTGGAGTTGAAAACAGAGTTGCCGTGTCTTCACAGCCATTTAACCCAAATTAATCTACACGAGTTAGTTAACCCGAGTCATGAATACTCCTTTTTTTTGCAGTGTAAACATAAACTAAGTGTTTAGATGATTGCTTAATAGTAACCAGTACTTTTTTATCTTTTTTTTAATTTGCAATAGCCATTGTTTGTTTGAACAAATAGGTAAAATGGAACACTGAAGATGATTACATGCTTAATGTAAGAGTAGGGTGACCAGACAGCAAGTGTGAAAAAATGGGACTGAGGGTTAGGGGTAATAGGAGCCTATTTAAGAAAAAGACCCCAAAATTGGGACTGTCCATTTAAAATCAGGACATCTGGTCACCCTATGTGTGAAAGAGTAGTAATTGGAGGAGGGCACGTATATGAAATTGCACAGGAACTTAAAGATCAATGTGCTAATCTAAGGATACAAATTTCTCCTTGAGTTATTTTTGTTTGAAAATCTCACATCAGGCTTAGTGTGCATTTAGATAGAAAGTAGGAGGCATTAAAGGCTAAATTATGCCACCCTTATTCCATATTGAGCAATGTTTCTTTCCATGTGTAATCCCACTGATTTGAATATTTTGGCCCTGGAGGGTCCAGCTAAAATGGTCTGTGAGCAACTTATTCCAAAACTCATACTATGGGTCTTCTCCTCCTCCTCACTTAATTTATTGGACTTCATTGGAGCTACTCCTAATTTATGCCAGTATTGGTAACAATCAGAACCAAGCCTCTGTCTGCTACATAGGACACAATGGTCACACAGCTTCCTGTGTGAGCCAACCTAAGGTATACGCTAGGGTTCTGGGATCCAAAGATAGTTTGTTATCTCTGAGGTGAGGCTCTCAATTTAACATATCACCATGCACAAATTCATCAGATGAACAGTGAGTGTCGGTTTACATTGCAAAAGTTCAGCTGTTATGTGTACAATGTCAGCAGTATGGAATTAAAAAACATGTGTTGAATACATCTAGTGTGTCTTAGGTCTCTGAAGGTCACTCCATTGAAATAATATATAGTGCTAGTATTGGTGGCTCAAGGTCAAGTCAGCTTGCTTTTCATAATGCATAAACCTGAAGCTCTCTCCGACACCAATCATCTGACCTAAACCTTGGAACAAATATTTTACTAAGTAAATCAGTGAGCATGCTGGCATTTCTATTAACCTTCAATGCACTGGTGACAGAAAATGAATAATGATAAATAATAACTCAGGCCTGTAAATCATGCTTAGCATCAAAGGCAAAAAAAATGTTGTGGTATACTACCATCTGTTAAGCGTGGAGCTGGATGAGCTTGTGGGAAGAAACCCAGAAAAAGGCAAGTTCCCTCTCTCCCATAAGATTTCTCCTGCCTTGGAAGCCAACGCTGCACTTAAAGAGAACAGTGAAAGAAAATGAGATGTTGGGTATCCATAACACAGCAAGTCAGACTGTGACATGTTCAATTATTCAAGGTGCTTCAGAGGCTCAACCATGGTTTTGTCTCTTCCTCCTCCAGCCTGATTCTCAGTTGATGTAAAAGGTCTTTGCTCCACTGACTTCAACTGAGTTACAACAGTTTACACATGCAGGGGATCTGACCCTTATGTTTTATCCCCATCCTCCCCTAATTCCTTCTTTTAAGCTTTCTGACAAAATAGCTGTTGGCAAGGGTCACCCCCCCTCCCCCGCGTAAGAGTATTGACAAAAAAGAAAATCCCAATATAGTAGAAAAATCCTACAGAGTAATTCTGTCATCAGTTTAACCAGTTGCAGCTGGCCTGGCACCCAGTGGCAAACATTGGAGCTTCTCTCAGTGTTACAAGGTCTGGGACACAGTATAACTAGTCTTATGGAGTCGTGCTAATTAAATGGAAGTCTGAGAGTGAGTTTACAGTGCAGTCTGTTAGACAGAGGCTCAAGCTATGAGGTTTGACTCTGGATCTGAACACCCCAACATTTGGGAAAGTTCAAATCATATGTTCTAGTTCAGATTTAATCATATAGGTGCCTATTACTCCCCACCTGATTTTTGCTATTTGGTCACCATAGATTAAAGTCCTGAATATCGGGACTGTCCCTATAAAATGTGGACATCTGGTTACCCTAGACCCATCTCTCCTAGGAGATGGAAAAAAGCCTGGAGGATTGGAGAGCCCATAGCCCTGCACGGTAAGGAGTTAGCCTCCCAGTTAGGGGTGGATCAACAATGGATTGTTAGGATAGAGACGGGGTTTGCCTTGCCCCAGCCAGTGAAACAGAGAGCAGCATGTCTCATAGCTGATTGTAGCTCACTGCTGTTAAACAACCTGAAAGGAATTATGATTTAGGAAGAAGATGGAATGGGGGGGGGGGGGACAACTGACAACCCATCTCCAAGGCGGGAGCACCAATGGGAAAAAATGGTGGGTCTCCAGGACTCAGCATCCACTGGCAGCTGTGACGACAGCTCCTTTCCCTCCTCCCCAGTGCCTCCCACCTGCTGATGGGACCTACTGATCAGCACCTCCCCACCCCCACTGTCTCCCACCTGCCAGTGATCAACTGTTCAGTGGTGTGAAGGAGGTGCTGGGAGGGGATGGGGGAGGAACAAGGGTGGAGTGCACTCGGGGAGGGGGCAGAGCATGGGTGGGAAGAGGGCCTTTGGGGAAGGGATGGAGTGGAGGGGGCCTAGGGCAGAGTAGGGGTTGAGCATCACCCAGCACATTAGAAAGTCATTGCCTTTCCCCCTTCACTAACTCTGCCATTGTTCCCCAGAATAGAACTAATACTACCGCCTTAGCTCATAGCTTTGAGAATAAAATCATTAAATGTTGTGAGGCACAGAAATTCTATAGTAATGGGAGCTGTATAAGTATATAGACTGAAAGCAAACTGATCTGGGCAAAATGAATGCAAAAACCTGTTCGGAATATTTTCCCCCCACAATCAGCCAACATTCGTTGCTTTTATTGTTTGGCAACTATAGTTGTGGTTGGGATATTTTTAATAGAAGGGAAGCTCTTTATGTACATATTTTTACATACCACAAAATTTTCTTATACCACAAAAATAGGCATTTACATTAAAACACCAAGCTAAACTCAAAAATCAATATTGTTAAATATTTTGCCCAGGGCCAGTAAAATGAATGTGTTGGCACTGTTCTGAAATCCTGCTGAAAGCATGGCCCATAGCTTTTTATCAGAGAGAAAATTACCCTCCACAAAGTATAGGTGCAATATGGCTAGTTGATGCATTAACATCCATATACTCTACCACTTCTCTGTTGGAAAAATTAGCCTTGACCTGAAGGGATCATCACTAATGCTGATTTATCCTCTCCATTGCTCACTCCTGAGTTTCCCTAGGGAAGATCATGCCAATTAAGCAAAAGTAAGCCAAATTGTGTGTGTTGTGGTATCTGATGTTGAGTACACCCCATGAGAGACTGACAAATTAATTTTCTAGGCTTAACGTTCGCTCTGTAGCCAGTTCTGAAATGGAAAGCTCAGCATTTTATCCTCTTAATCTGTACTCTTACTTTTTTGAAACACAAATTAAATCACTTAACAATTTAATAAGCACTAAAACGTGTAGTGAACCAGATAATGAACAGGAGATCATATTATTTTCTTTAGCTGCTTCATTCTTAATTTATTTTGCATATTTCCTTTTTCTGAGAGTGTTTCCCGCACTGTGTAGGATTTTAGGAGATTTCTGTTTCTCTTTTTTTCCCCTCCCCAAAATGAAACATGATTGCAAAAATAATGATTTGAATAAAATATTATTTACCAGGAAATAACAGCGATAATAAATAATCCAATGTATGTAGTACCTGTACTCCTCTGTTAATCTCAAGGCAGTTTAAAGAAGTGGATAAATACTATTTCCTGCAGATTGGAAAATTAAAGCACAGAGAAACTGAGAGAATTGCAGATGGTCACACAGCAACATGGCAGCAGAGCCAGAATAGAACACATTTCTCCTGACTCCTAGTCCCACATCACTATCTACCCTGCCTTGTTCCTAATTTAGAGTTTATCTGAACCTCCTTGGTGTTAGCACAAATACTGATTTGCGGCCAACTGTTAAAAAAGAGGCAGAATACTTTTTATGGCAGAGAAAGGCTAAAGAGTATAATAGTAGATTGCCATAAGGATATCAGGTTGCTCAGATGGGGAATGCATGGTATACTTGCCAGGACATCCAACTATAGGCTGACACATTACAGTATTGACAACCCCAAGGTTTAAACCAAGATAGGAGTCTGACCTCAAACAATCATATTTACTTAAATCCTAATTTTGTTTTATAATTTAATGGGGAAGCCATCCTCCCTCCCCCCCAATTTGTGTGGGATTATTTCAGATAGCTCTAGAAAATAATCCTATTTTATTTACTAGACGAACATGAGTATTGCATATGATTGTTTAATGGGAATCTCCCAAGGATGAGGCTCAGATTCAGTAAGTATTCAGCAGTACAGAATACTAGAACTTATCCCCAGCTGCTATCTTCTGCAGCAAAATTAAAATCTCAAATTGTTACTTTAGTGGAGAAAAATCTCAAGAATGTGAACCAAGTGTAAAAATATGACTCAAGGTGTAACTGGTGCAGACACATCTACAGGAGTCTGCACCTCACAGAGATGCATGGGCAGCTCGTACCTCTTAGCGCTCTGACTTAGCCTAAGTCAGATGCCTGAGTATAATTTAAATGTCAACGTTGTTAGTGATTTCATTCCTCTTGCACAATTCACCGGGGGAGACTTCAGCACCTTTCTACAAGTGGATGACCTATGGGAAATACCACCACTTTTATTTTTCCCCAGTCAAGAAGGAGCCAAGCAGAGGTCAGAGAGCTACCACAATCATATTTGAACATCTGCCCAATTTTCTGTGAACAATGACTCATTTTTGTGTTTCACATAGGTGGAGCTTATGTTGTGGGCACAGCTTGGGAGTGCTCCCACTCCCAATCTGAAACCTGACTAAGGACTAGAGCCTTAATAGTCCAGTGATTACAGTGCTTGCCTACCACTTGTGATACACACACCACAGAATCAAATAGTTACAATAGCAAAACTCCATTTCACTTAAGTTGGAGGAAGATAAGGGAGAGGGGAATGTGTGTGGGAGAAGGGACATTTTCAAAGGCACAAATGGCAATTAAGCACCTAATTTAAGTGCCTTTCAAAATCTCATCCCAGGTTTTTGGTGTTTAATTTATGTTTTCAATGCTCTGTTTGCATCGGAAAAATCTGGAAAGTTTCTATAGAGAAATATTTTTTAAAAAAAGAGGTTTGAATAGGTGGGATAAGGCACAATAGTTCCAAGTCCTCTAAGAAAAGTTGTATCACACGCAGAACTCTCTTCTAATAACCAAAATCATTTGCACTCCTCTTTGATAAGAACAGATCTATGCACTAATTCTTCTTGAAGATTAGTGTATAAAATAAGTCTGAAGTTTTAACAGCAAGTTATTTTTGAGTTATGAACAGAGAAATAAGTTAGAACACTTTTAAAATGTGGTAAGCTACTCCTTTTTCAAAGACGAATAACTCAAAATGGATTGTCCAATTAGCCTCACACCTTCCAAAAAAATATTATCCTCTGGGAAGAACACACACTCAAGCAAGTAATTAATAAGAGGAGTCTTTTTTCAATGAGTTTGGCATAAAGGTATATGGCCTCCATTACAAAGGAATCTGAGTATTTCACAGACTTTAATATATTTATCCACATAATGCCAGTGTGAGAGAGTCATTTTTTGCCTCTGCTTCCCTTCTGAAAATTCGGGACAACAGTATTTTCCTAAGTGAGAAGTCCAAGGCCATACAAGAAGACTATAGCAGCATTGAATTTGAACCCTGGTTTTCCAATTGCCAGACTAGCATCCTAGCCACTTGACCATTCTTCCTCTGTGTGACCCTCTAACATGACACTGACTTAGCAATTGTGAGTGACATTTCTTTTACGTATGATTTCTATACATATTTCTCTAGACATTGAAATTCAGTTCATAGTTGTGGTGCCTGGTATCAGTGTTGTAATTTAGCAGTAGCTACAGGAGAATTTCTACGTTGGTCCTGCTCTGCTAGAATGACAAGTTCTCATGGAATTTGCAAATTATTTTAATACAAAAGGAACACAAAAAGGAGACAAAAATAATTTACTGTAGCTAACCCTGAGAATATTATGGTAGTTGTGGCAGCTCCCACTTTAGTTCAGATTAAATCTGGACAAATTATTTATACCCCTCATTTTTGGTTACTCATAATTTGGGACCAAATTTTGCATGCTTCATCTCAGCCTATGGGAAATTTGTATTGACTAGTTTGAAGAAAATCTTTTCCACCATTTTTGAGTGATGAGTCAGAGGGCAGAGTTAAGGTTGTGTTTCACATTCCCCGAATTTGGTGCATTTTAAGTTCAAACATTAAGGTTACACCAGTGTTTGTTTTTTGTTTTATTCCATTAATGTTGACCTGTCTTTAGAATACCTAGATAGTCCAGGCTTGGTCTATACCTCTCTGGGTTTATGCAAAGATAGCATTCTCATCCCTAGCAGAAAAGAAAAAAACATAAGTTCCTGTCTCATGACAGGAGGAAGTAATGGGTCCAAGGCAGAGAGGAGTGGTGTGGAGGAGCATCCCTTCCTTTGATAAAATAAGAATGGCTTGTATTTGTTGGGAGTGTATGGATTCCACTTTTGAAAAATGCCGCTTATTCTTCTTCCTTGAGGGCCAGGTATCTTGTGGGCTTCAAAAGAAGTTAGCTATATACACACAAATCTAAGTATACCCTGATATTTCAGTGACACCAGTGTAATTAATCTTGAATCAGCCTAATTACAATGAAACAGCAGATCCTTGTTTTCCGTCAATGGATCTATGATTAATGGCCTTGAAATCCATGTCACAGATAAATAATTGGCCCTTTAGCTATTCCATGTGTCTTTATAGACATACAATCATGATCTATGGCAGACACAGGCATCTTAATTAACATAATCACTAGATCATTATAGATCATGTTACATTAGTATATGTTCAGGGGATACAATTTACTGGTAACAGCGCTAGGATTTTAACCCCACTGGAATTATCTACATGCTCCAAAGAGCAGTTTGGCTGCATTAAGCTCATGCTTTAGACTTTAAAATGTTAATATTGTAAACTAAAGATACACTTTGTGTATCATAAATCTAAGTGTCTATTCTTCTTGCACGCTCAATAAATATACTTCTCATCAACTTTTAATTATGTTGTTTGCATTATTCTGTCCTGAAGAGGATAACACTCTGTAAATCATCTACTTCTGGTGTACACTACAGCATAAGTTTAGTTAATTAAAGCATATATTTTATTAGTTCTTGCATTTCAATCTTGTAAAAGTATGCACTACAGTTGGAAAAATAATTCAAAGAGGTTTTTATTTATTATAGTTGAGTGTAAGATGGTACTAGGAGAGTTTTTAACCGGGTTGGATGTACACAGAGCTGCTGCACGGTGGCTTGCTTGTGAATTTCAAACTATGAAAAATCTATTGGATACAGTGCAGTAATGGGGAAAGTGCACTTGAATGTTCTTATAAAAGAGCTCATTTTCCCCACAGAAACAACTTCATTCTAAGTTTATTTATAACTAGATTGTCATCCATTGAAACAACTTTAGACTTTTGGGGGACTTAATTCTAATTATAGTGAGATTTTCATAATCAATTCACTATAAATGGGATCTAAAGTACCTATTCCTGGACTTTCATTAGAACTGAACTCTACCCACTGCATTCAAAACTTACATACAGGCAGCGGGTGTGCTTTCACCACTCTGTTCATGTTGTTCATAATCTTCCTATTGTTACCTTGAATGTCCTCATCTTTCTGTTGTATCCACCTGTTGTTTCCTATATTATGTTAGACTCTAAGCTCTGTGGCAGATTTTTGTCATGTGTTTGTACAGTGTCTTGCACAGTGGGGCCCTGATTGAGGCCCCTAGGTGCTGCCCAGTGGTGGTGTCAGAACCGGGGGAGACAGAGGGGCCATAGCCCTCCCACAGGCCTGCCTGGCCCATCCACTTTTTGCGAGGAGGAACCTGCCCTCTTCCCCTCCTCTTCCTCCTGTGGCCTCACCTCCTCCCCCGAGCCAGGCCAGCGTGGAGCTAGGCTGGGGAGCCCGGGGCAGTTGTGGGAGTCACATGGACTATCCACATGCCCATGATGTGGAGGGGGATTCTGAGAGCAACCCCCTGCTTGTGTCCCCACTTGTCCCAGGGTAGGTGGAAATGGCTCACCACAGCTGCCTGCGTGGTTCTCCCTAACTCAGCTCTGGGCGTGGAGGGAGGGAGAGTGAGTGTGGCCTTGGAGCTGCAACCCTGCCATAGTAAAAGTTGCATGGGCAGCTGTGAGGAGTCCCAGACCCTCCACCTGCCCTTGGAGAGGGGGTCAGAGGGGCAGGGAAACAGGAAGGGAGCTGTTCTTGGCAGACTCCCTGCACCACAGGCAAGTGGAGGGTCTGCTGTGGCTCCCCATAGCTGCCCCTTCAGCTCTTGCCATGGCTGGGCTGTGGCTCCGAGGCCCTGGCCGGACCCAGGTCAGAGAGAGCTGTGTGGGCAGCTGTGGGGAGTCTGAGTCTCTTCCCCTCCCAGGGCAGTGGGCCTGTGGGATGGGAACACAGCAGGGGGCTGCTTTCACCACTCTCTGGCCCCACTCTGGCTGCCAGCTTGGCTGGGGTGGGGAGGTGGGATGGGGCATCCCCTTGGGGTGAAGGGGAGGGACCTGGGGGGGAGCTTCTGGGGGGGGGCCTCCACCCCTTCACTTTTGGGAAGGCTCTCACACCCTTGGTGTTGCCCTAATGTACATAATAACTATAACATAGTGTGCTGTGTAGTGTAGGTTATTCAGGTGAGAGCTGATTCAAAGCCTAGTCAAATCAATAGGAATCTTTCCATTGTCTTAAATGAACTTTGGATCAGATCCCTGGTGTTCCCAGCCCGAATTTACACACACAAGAGTTTCAGAAAACCAGCCTGTCAAGAAGCAGGCCTGCAGCAGAGCTGTCTCTGGGCAAACCTAACAACTACAGCTGGCCTGGAGTAGGCTGCCTAATTGGCTCCAATGCCTGATTGATTGGCAGGATTTGAAGACTGGCTCCTAGGCCCAGCAGCAGTACTAGTTCAGCAGCAGTTTGAAACATTCCCCCATGGCTGTGACAACTCACGTGCCTCCTTGTTCCCAGCCTTGTTCCGACCTGCTCCTGCCTTGACTTGCTCCAGGTAATCCAGTTCTGACCCAGGGCTCTGATTCTTGACTTCAGTTGTGGTATCTAGTCTCTGACTTTAATTCTGACCATGGGCTCTGGCTCCAGCTGTGATCCTTGGCTCTGGCACTAGGCCTTTGACTCAGCTGTGACCCTGAGCTCTGATTCCTGGCTACCTATGCCTGCCCTAACGGGTAGGCTCCATGTCCCAGATACTAACATTCCTAAACTTTTTGGTGCAAACTGTTTTTGAGGTTTGATATCATTGGAGTCTACCTGAAAAAAAATATTACTAGTAGAGATGGTCATGAACTAAACTCCCTGATTCAAGCATGCTGAACTTTGCAGATATTTGTGCTTATAATCTGCACTTTTCCTTGGTTTAAACATGCCTAAACTTGGGAGTCTTTCCCTCCCAGGGCAGTGTTTGCCAGGTCCAAACTTCACAGCTGGTACAAATCTATAAACTGGGCTAAGCCAAACCCTTCAGGCAGAATGCCCCTGAACTTCAACCTTGGATCTACCTTCTCAGTCAAATGTTTTATATTGTGCTCACCTGGATATACACTGTTGCTAAATAGAATGAAAAAGAGGGATTACACCAATTAACATTTTAACTAGGCATTTCTATTTATCACAAATTATAGAAACAGTGGAAGTAATATAAGGAAATGGTAAAAGGTCTCTGTAGCAGGGCAACTTTTCATACTGGGCTATAGGAAAGAGAAGAAATGGAGTAAGCATGAAAAATTAAACACCCACTGATACAAACAAAATGTGGAGGGGGAGGAAGAAGTGGCAAGCAATATGGATTTTCCAGGAGCAAGTTATTTTGGTGTAGAAATTCCATAACTTGGATAAACTATGCATTATTCATGTTCATATTAACTTTGGCACCATCATTTCATTTGCTTACAGGTAAGCTTTTTTTTATGCAAGATACACTTTTAATGCTCATTATCCTATTCTCTTTCCAGTAAGAAGGCTATGGGACAAATTTAGACTGTGTGAGCAGGTGCAAATGGTCAGTGGAATGCATTTGCTTATAGCAGGGCTGAATTTTTCTGAATGCTCTTAGCAAAAGAAAACTCAAGCTCTTGGGGGTATATTTATCTTCACGTAGTTTGAAGCAACAATTGTGTTTGCTAAACTATGGCTAGACACTTCATACAGCTTAATTGTTTGATTAGGAGACCCCTACCAGTGGCTAGAATCATTGTCTGATCCTGCAGTCTGACACTGGCAAAATACCCAGTTACTTCAACGGACGTTTTGTCTGTGTTAGGACTATGGGACTGAGATCCTGTGTGTGTTTCCCTGTGTGCTCATTTGATTTAAACATGGTCCAGATTCAGCAGCAATCCTGTAAAAGAAGTTAGTCACTCATCACCATTTATGTTAGGGCCTGGTGCTGAGGCGATATGCATTAACAGGAAGGTCAGTGAGGTTTGAGGGTGCTTAGCATTTAGCCACTAGAATCTGGGCTAAACTTGGTCAGATGCAAATCATCCACTGCAGATGTTACCTTAGTCCAGCCCACAGTTGCTTAATTAGTATTGCTTGAATAGGCAGATGACTATAAATGTAACCAGAATTGTAGGACAGGTCTCCAATGCTGCACATATTTTTCTTTTTTACCTTATTGTGTCAGTGGACTTGATGTGGGCTCACCACATGGAAATCTGTGACTTGGCATCAAGGGGTTAAAATCTGATTGATTTCTGCCCATTGTTAAAAGCATTCTGGCACCTGGGATGGGATTAAGGCAAAGGTGAGTTGAAAGGAATGACCAAAGTAGTGGCTGTCTGCCAGTGAAAGTAGCAACAAAAACTGGATGTTTTTTAGAAATCTTTTATATGTTTATTCAGTCCTATAACAGCTCTTATGGTGAATTGTGGGGAGGAGGGTAGGATTGGTTTTTTTAATGATCCTTCCCTAATGCTCCTCCTAAAAGCATGTTCAGGATATATTTTAGTTCAAGCTAAAACACTATCGGAAGGTTTTTTATTAAGTTTCTTGTTCTCTTAACTACTGTTGAGGCAGTTAAGAACCCTGTATGCTTTTTTTTTATAAACAGCCTCCTCATGTCCCCCCTCCCAGTCTCTCCCCTCCCCAGGGTGATTGTGTTTCATTGATGGAGTGGACTCTTCTCTAACCCCAGCACATACCGTGCTATGTTTAACATTAGTGTGGCCTGGAGCTCTGAATCAGTATGCTTGACTTTAAACACAAACAGCAAAACTAAAGCTTGTTGCAAACAATGACATTTACTCACATTATCACCAGGCAGAGAGGGTCACAGAGGAAGAAACTGCTCTTTCTTTTTAATTCAGGGGATGGGGCAGGGGAGGAGGGAAGGAGAGAATATGTGCTCCCTGGAGGCATCCATTGCTTCTATAATGGATCCCATCTGACTAGGGCTGCTCTGTGATATTCTTTAGTCACAGAGCTTCTACAGCTCGGATTTTGTGTATGTGTGAAGGGTCAGTGTGCGCGGGTCCCTGATCTTGAATTGACAGTGGTGTATTGAATTAAGTAACTGTGTTGATATGCATTTTAAAGGTTGTGTGTTAGAGGCAGTTCTGTTTTGTATTCATCCTTCCAGAAGCATTCCTTTTACAAGCCTCTATTCAACATTGAAGTGTACTTTAACTGTACTTTCTCACTACAGGTTGTAATTAAAAGGCTTCAAGCAGAGTGACACATTTATGCAAAGTGGCTGGGATTACCCAGAATTTCAGAGCTCCACTCTAGAGTGAGGATTATAAACAATGGGTGAGATTCCAGCCTTAACTCCTGCCTTGAGGAAGGGGGAAAATAAACTCAGAGTAACTATAGGAGTGAGGGAGGATCAGCATTCACTCTGAATGTTCTGAATTTTATTTTTTTTGTCACAATCTTAATGTTGTTTAAACATTACATTTTCCCTCTTTAGTCTCTCTCCACTACCATGTACTTTTTGTTTAGGGGTCTTTTTAAGGGGGAGGAGGACGCTGTTAAATTCCAAAAGGGAGTTCAGAACCCCATGAGCTGAAGCAATCAGGTGTAGCTAAATCTATTTTTTTAAAAGGAGCTAGCTATTCTTATAAAGAGGGTTTGCTGATCAGATGTTGAGAAAAGGAGCTCGGGTGGTATAAAATGCCTTGATCATTCCGTTTGGGATTCTACTGGTTGTTAATGAGGGAATGTGACTCCCTAGTGACTGTACTATGGACTGGGGTTGATTTAATAAAAACCTTTAAACTAACAAATTCCAGTTTTTCATTGCTTAACTTGGGCTTGTTGTGAACTTTTTCTCCAGATAATCATACCCTGACCTTGCCACACAGGCTAAGGAAAAAAAAATACAGAAAAATACAACACTCCCATGAGACATGTACTTGACCTGATAAAGCACAAGATGAGTGTGTCCGTCCTAAAGGAGAAACTTTTGGAACCTGGTGAAATTGGTCCTATCATCCTTATGTAAGCAAAAAAAAAAAAAAAAAAAAAAGTAAAAGAAGAGAGAGGGAATTGTTGTAGAAGCAGAAGAATGCAGAAAGAAAAGAGCAAGAGATGGAGAATAGCATGTGTGTGGTTTGAAATTGGCAATGCCTCAGTCTTCTGCTTCCTGCTCTTTTTTACACTTATAAGGACTTTGCATCACTTTGGAGAACAAAATAGTCCCGCAGACAGTCCCATACTGTGGCTTCTTTTAACTTCTAATCTAAAAGAAAAGTAATTTTTACTTTGAACTATTTGGTTGCTCATTGTATGTGGAGAAACACAGAAGAAGGGGGATCAGGAAGAATGGAAAGAAGACAAAGAAAAATTATACAAGGACAAAAAGCCAGCTATAATGTGGTAAGTGCAACTTATTGTAAAGTCTCTGTGTTTGATTTAAGAACGGTATTGGGTGGGGGAAGTATTTTGGATAATTCTTGTTTTTTCTGCATGTAATGGGTTTTATGTGCCATTATACCCCACTAGTCAGTGTGCATTGTGCCCAGTCCACAGAGTATATGGGTCTCTTATCACCCTCCGCTTGAGACCCCGGTTCTTTCATTCAAGCTTTAGAACCTCGTTGGTTCAATTCCCCGTTTAGGCCAAAATGATAGATGTGACACCATTTCTGTATAAGACCCAGAAAAGGATTAAACCTCTTCCTGGGCAGACAGGAGCTGGTCCTTGAACACTAGCTGGCAGGTGTGGCTCCCTAAGCTTCTGGAAGATGAAACTCACTGCTCTGCATTTTTGGAGGATGAGGGAAGGGAAAGTCACAAAATGAAAGCAGGGAGTTCTAGGGGAATGGAGAGAGAGACTCTCTAATTTTCCTCTGGAAAAGGAGGCTAATGACTGAGACTCAGATTTAGGAGTAAGGAGGGTTTAGGGGAAATTTACTGTTTGCCCTGAATTAAGGAGGGATAGACAGTTTCTGTTTTAATGTTTTGTTATGTACATTTGTGACTTGGAAAACAGCCTTGGGTTTGTTTAATTTAGTTTGGGGACCTGTGGCCAAAGCACCCCTCCCTTGGCTGGGTTGTTTTTCCTAGACTGGGCCCAAACTATGTGGCTTTTTTTTTTTTTTTTTGCTTTTCTTGATTTGTTTTTAGGATCTGTTTTAAAGATGTCACAATCCCATTTCCCTGAAGGATGACTGGCGATCCTGTTACTCTGCCACTTAAATGCACTTAAATTATTTCTTTTAAAGAGTTCTTTATGGAGATGGGTATATCATTTAGAGAAATAATTTATCTGATCCTTTTTACTATTTTTGGCCTGATGGTGAGGAAATGGTTATTTCCCCCCCCCCCAATTTATTAGTCAAAATTATTCCCAAAAGAAGTTAAGTATCAGAGTGGTAGCCATGTTAGTCTGAACCCACAAAACCGAGGGGTCCAGTGGTACCTTAAAGACTAACTTATTTGAGCATGAGCTTTCTTTGGTAAAAAAACCCCACTTCTTCAGATGCATGGAGTGAAAATTGCAGATGCAGGCATAAACATATTGACACATGAAGAGATGGGAGCATCTGAAGAAGTGGGTTTTTTACCCACGAGAGCTCATACCCAAATAAATGTTCATCTTTAAGGTACCACCAGACTCCTTGTTGTTTTTACAAAAAGTTATTTAGTATTTTAAGTTTGGGCTGTTTTGGTTAGTTTCAGTTGTACCCCATTTGACTTTCATGTATTACTATTTCCTGATTGATTTTAACAGTAACACTTACCCAATCTGTCAATATCAGTATTCATGATTTACAAATCTTAAATTCTCAGTGCAGTATTTACTTAAAACTTGCCATTGCTGGTACTATGCTTTCCAGTAAACTCATTTGGTAGAATATTTATGCAAAGTATGATACATATTTTCACACTAAGCCTGAAATGAACCTCTTCTGTAGTTTAAAAAAGTTTTGATTTAACCTTTTAAATTTTTCTGTGACTCTACACTTCCTGATGCCAGATAGGACTGGCGGTAGCTATATAGAACATGTTATGAATTCTATTACACTATTAGATTATAGTAAAGTCTGTATGCATCTGCTATGATTGCAGAGAGGAGAGGGGCTAAAGTCTGAGAATATTATAAAGAATCATACTGCACCGCTTGTCTGGAATAGTCCTCAGACATTTTCTCTTTTTCATAACCGAAATGCAAATTGTGTATTAAAATATTTTTAAAATCAATTCTCTGTTCATTCAAAGCTCTCTGACTCTTTGTTTTCCCTTAGAAGATGACCCAGATTTTATTCTTTAATGTAGTCCTTGATTTATTGAATATCCACATTTCCCAGGATAGGACCATCTTTTGAGTTATACATCATCAGAGTGACTCATTCTGGTGATGTATTATATTAATACATCATCAAAGTGCCTTGCTCTGCTGTTGCACTAATGATATGTTAGTGTAATATATCATCAGAGTGAACTGCACTGCTGATGTATTACTTAAATGGTGATGACATTCCATGAAGGAAAGGTTGATAAGCAGGTTCAATATAAGCACAGGAGAAAAATCAGTCAATATAGAGTATTACTGTTTCCTTGGTAGCAGTACTGCTGCTAAATTAGCACGATAGCCTCTGATCTGCAACCTTACAGCAACATTGAAACATGCATTATCCCCAAAAGAGGGATGAATTCAGAATACACAGTTTAAAGGATTTTACTGAAGAGAGGAAAGGTGTAACTATACATATCACTAAAGTTAAAGGTTACATGTAGATTATATTTACTGGCTTCTGAGAGGCTGAATGAATCAAATGGGGCTGAACTAGAAGTAAAGTATACATATGCTGTAGAAACTACCTCAATTGAATGAAATACAAAGGAAGAATGAAATATAAATATGCTGTATGCATTAAGGTGCTTATCATTTACAAAATTGCTGAGAGCGGATTGTAAAACAGTCAGAGGCGCCAGCACAGACTGCTGTATTTTTTTATTTTAAGTTTTCTTGTGTTGGTAGTGCTAGGTCAGAATATGAGGCAGGACCCTGTCACTTGTCTTTAGCTATTTGCTAGATCATGACTAGTGTGCATTCAAATTGCTGAATTGCATATGCACATTGAGACTTAGATGCACACACTGAAAATGTCACACATCTAACATTTGCATACTACCTTTGAAAATCTAGGCCTAAATTGTTGCCATATTAATGACCTTCACTTCCTAAAGTAGTCATAGCTATATGGATCTAATAACATTTAAAAAAATCATGTTGGGCTATTGATATTAGTCCTGACCATTGCTATTCTACAAAATTACAGAGCACTGCACCCCATCCTCTTTTCCTCTGAATGCTCTGGTTGTCTGGCCTTTCAGAGATGTGTGGTCACTCTCTCTGAAAGTCTAGAAATCCTGCAGGTGCTGCTAGGTCTGCTACTAGAATATGCATTATGTGGCTCAAGGCACTGGAGTAGCTGCCTCTTCTGGATCCTCCACCTAACAGGTGATACAAGGTGGATGAGATATTATGTTTTACTGGACCAACTTCTGTTGGTGAAAGACACAGCGCATGCTGCCTTGCTCTAATGTACAGTTACATGATGTGGAGAAGAGCTATCTGTAGCTTGAAAGTCTAAGCTGTTTCACAAGCAGCTACCCGTACTTCTAAATCCCAACCCTCACTCCTTCCATTTCTTCCCCCTATAGCTCCCTTTCTAGATATAGAACCTGGCTCTCAGTACCTAAAACAAGATAGTACTAAGGTGGGTAAGGAGACTTAAGTCATTCATTTTTCTCTTCCAGTCTTCCCGTCCCCTCTTTATTCTTTTCATCTCATTTCCTTCTTTAGTTCTTTCTCGTGTTTCTATAGAGAAAGAAACTGGTGGTTGTCATATAAACTTGCATAATATGGTAAAATGAACTTGGATATAAATTGGGCTTAAAATAAAACACATGGCACCAGTTTTTTAAATGAAATATAACCAAAATGTTCTGGGGGAACATCCCCAAGATGCCTATATGGGGCAAGTCAACTGTTTTCTCATACTTTTAGATATCACCAGTCTCCACTGCCCAAGGGTTAGAATAATTGTTTCAAACTTATATTTAGAAATGAATAATCCCAAACTACCTATTATTGTGACAATACTGTAGGGAATCTGCAAAACAGCTGTGCCTCTGCATACTCTGTCATGTCTCCCCAAGCGAAATTGCACCATAAAGTTGTATTTTAACAAATGAAAAGATAA
The DNA here is from genome assembly GCA_032164245.1 of Sternotherus odoratus. Taxonomy (NCBI): domain Eukaryota; kingdom Metazoa; phylum Chordata; order Testudines; family Kinosternidae; genus Sternotherus; species Sternotherus odoratus. The sequence continues at coordinate 55,527,580 of JAVMKO010000005.1, forward strand.
TACCAGAAAACTGGTGTAACTATCAGCACCAGGCTATTCCTCAAAATGCTACTCTCAGGAGACAAAATTAATTCAATGATGTCAGTTCAAGAATAGGGTCACCATAAATTTTTTTTAAGTAAATACATTTTTAAGTATTTATCTTTGCTACATTGTTTGCAATATTCCATTTGCTAAGTATATACTGAAGTCTAGGGAATATTGCAAACACTAAGGTAATATTCATAAAGGAAAACAGTAAAGGTTTCAGTAGCAGCCATTGCAGGTAATAGTGTTACAAGAAATATTTCCACAACCATATATATATGGACCTTTTAAATAACAACAAAAAATAATAATCTTAGTTCTGATTCTGCTCTCACTTGCATGGGGGTAGTCTTATTGAGATACCTGGAGTTAGTTCTGATTTAGAATAGTGTAAAAGAGAACATGCCTCTTGAACCTGTATAAGGCACAGTGAATGGGTTGTTCACCCCACACAAGGCAGAGCATGTTAAATGAGGTCAATTAACTTGATAGCCTGCATCTGGGGAAGAGCCAGGGATCAAAAGGCTGATTGAAGATGGAGCCCAGCTGAGGAGGAACAGGCAGGGTTGGTATGCCAGGAAGTTGGCAATGTAAAGGGACTGCAAGGGAACCAGTTTGCAGTCATTTTCTGGAAGAGGGGTGGTGTGTTTGGGGCTCCAGATTTAGGTAGTCTGCAGTCACTCCCTGGCTGGAGGGAGTTTGGGTAGGCTAGAAGATAAGAGCAGAGAAGTATGAAGGAGTCTAGGGAAAACAGCAACAGGGTCTGGATCCAAGCAGACCTTACTTGCTGGACATAGGGTCCTTGGACCGGATCCCACAGTAGTGGGTGGGCTTCGGTTCCCCTACCAGCTATGGGGAAGTGGCATAGACTAGGCAATGGAGCTGAGGACTGCCTGGGACAGTCATCCAAGGGGAGAGCTATAGTGACTTGGCGGGAGGGCTGAGTCAGGAAGGAGTACCCCAAGTCCTAGAGAGAAGGGGCCATGGTGTGAGGAAATGGATGCTGGATCTGAAAGGAGATCATCCCTTAAGCACCCAGGAGGAGGCACTCTAGTGGTGAGTGAACCCAGCTCAGGCACACCTAAATGTGTTCCTGTCACTGTTTTGTGTGATTTATGGGTGTGATAGACTGACAATATCTTGTAATTTCCAGGACAAACCTTATGGAATTAAGATAACTTAATTAAGATAATTCAGTAAAGTTTCAAATGGACGTGACTCCTGGTCCATGAATGGCCCCGATCATTAGGGTAGGATTGAAAGGACTGGGTATACCGTGGACCCATAAGGCTTTGTGCTTGATATGAGCTGAAGCTGGGATCAATTTCTTACCACTCTGAGGATGTCATCCTGAAGGACTGCTTCTGCCAGAGCCCAAGTTAGGATTGGGGAGGGGTTTTCTCTGGTAAGATTATTAATATGCATATAAGTTCTTTTATTGTTTCCAGTGTTTTCTCTCTAGTGCTTTTACCTTAAGAATTAAATAGGTTTTCATAAGAAGTGCTGTCTAAGTAATGTATGACTGTAGAAATTACACCTGATAACTGTCTCTGGTGAGAAAGCAAGCAGGTGAGCTGTCTCTGCTGGGTATAACATGTTGAAGGCAGAAAACTGCAGCCTGGAAACACCCTGGAGAATGAGATGTGGATCTGCACCCAAGAAAGGCAGTGGCATGAGAGTGGGTGCCCTTGCTCAACCACAGAGAGGAAATCCAGATGTCAGATTGCAGTTGTAGTTGCCCTGAACTTTAACATAACACAGTGGGGGGGGGGGAGGGGAAGAGTCTTAATTTTGTTTGTTTTAAAAAAGCATTATTCCTTTCAAGTAGAAACTGTCAATTGCAGAAATATTTATAAACAATGAAAACTATTTTTGGCTGCCCGCCATGCAATTCCTTTCTACTCAAGGTCTAAACTCTGAATGAGAAATTGATTGTTACAAATGGCATGACTGTCAGACCGAGGCAAGCTTTCCAGTGATGCCAACCCAAGTTCAAGAATTAAATACGCTTTCATAAATATATATATGACTGCCATGCAGTCCTGACGGAACAGAGGTAGGCAAACATTTTGGACTGAGGGCCACATCAGTGTTGCAAAATTTTGAATGGGGGGCCGGGTAGAGAAGGCTCTGCCTCCCCAAACAGCCTGGCCCCGCCCCATCTGACCCCCACCCACTTCCTGCCCCTTCACAACCACCAACCCATCAACCCCCGGCTCCTTGTCTCCTGACCCCCCCAAAAAAGCTCCCTGCCCCTAACGACCCCCCAAACCCCACCCACATCTAAGCTCCCATGCTCCTTGTCACCTGACCACCACCCTCCGAGACCTCCCACCCTAACTGCCCCCCCCCCCAGAACCCCATCCCCTACCCAACTCCGCCCGTTCCCTGTCCCCTGACTGTCCCAACCCCTTTCCACCCCCACATCTGACAGACCCTCCCCCCCGGAACTCCCATGCCTACCCAACCCCCCCCATTCCCTGTCCCCTGACTGCTCCCCCCCCAGAACCTCCGCCCCATCCAACTGCCTCCTGTTCCCTGACTGCCCCCAGGACTCCCTGCCCCTTATTCAACCACCCTGACCCGTGTTTCTCAGAACAGCATCTGGAGGCTGCGTGGCCAGCCAGAGCTTGCAGCCGCGCACCCTTGCCATGCTGCTCAAAGCCACAGGAGCTCAGGCCCCCCTACCCGCCTGAGCTCCCAGCTAGGGAGGATCCCCCACCTTCCCCCTCTTCTGGAACCTGCAGCGCTGTCCAGGAGTGGTGGGCCAGAGCGCTGGCAGCGCAGGGCGCTGAGCCCCCAAGAGAGGGGGAAGGCGGGGGAGCCTCCCCTACCGGGAGCTCAGGCAGGCAGGACAGCTCGTTAGTGCGGGCTGGATTTGGCCCTCAGGCCATTGTTTTCCCACCCCTGTGATAGAACAACCTCAATGGCTTGACCTCAATCTTGGAAGTGCAGCCAAGCAGGAACCTGGACACTGTTTCAAAATAGAACTTTAACAACAAAATTAAAACCATGGTATTACATATGCTATATTTGAAGTATTAAATGACTAACTGAATCAAAAGAACTGCTGTTTCGCAGTAGGTAAAATTGGCTCAAGCATTAAAAAAAGACAAAATATAGACACACTTCCTTTCATGGACAAAATAAATTACCTGATATCTCGTATATGCTTATTTTGAAACTTAAACGTTCTTCTTTAAAGTATAATGACACAACAATTTTGGTACGATTTCTCCCACAAGAATGTTGAACTTATATTGTGGTCACAATTATCTAGAGGCTCAACTATAGCTGCCACTTAGTAATACACTGTGATTGGTTTAAGGGCAAAGTCAAAAATAGACATTCTGCCTGTATGCTCTAGAATTAGCTGTTCCAAGGATAAATTATTTTAAGGTGTTGACAAACTGCTTTTCTAAACCTTTTCCTGAAAGTGTCATTTGGCTAGCTTATTCATGGGTAAATGAAGCCAAATTTTACTACATATTTATTTGACATAATTACCTTTTTGATCTCCTTTACCATTGTGCATTAAATAACCTTTTCAGTATTAGGAGGCTGGTAGGATATGTGTTTAACTTTAAAATTTGACTCCATTTAGTTTCTACTGTGATTCCATCCTCTACTCAGAAATAGATCTTTTTTTCCCCAAAGTTCAGTTTTCATGAAATCTCTCATTAAAATTTTGATTTCTTTTTATGGAGAAAAAATCCTGAACATTTTCAACTGAAATTTTCATTGAGATGTATTTTGTTTTTTGGACCTATCTACTCAGAAATAGTATTAGGTTATATGGGATATTTTAGATAGTGTGCTATTCCCCCACCTCTTCAATCTAATTTTGTCTTGCTGTATAAGTTATAAACAGTATGATTAAATTCCTTTGGATTTTGTCATTCAGACATGGTTTGTTATACTAAGAGCCTGATCCAAAGCCCATTAAAGTCAATGGGAGTCTCAGTTGATCTTCCTAACAGACAACTATGTTGAGTCAAAATGTATATGCTGCAGAATGTTCTCAGAGCATCACTAGAAGAGCGTAAGGCAAAGAGTGCATACCTTTCTTGTACCCATGTCTGCACATACATATCTAATATATTTTCTCTTCACAATGTTGCCATCCTAGTTGGGAACAAAGTAATAAATCTAACCATTATCTGATTAAAAACAAAATCATTCATATGCAATTGTGACAGATGTCAGGCCTATAAATATATAAATATTCATAAACTAGCTGACAAATTGCACATATGCAAAGAGAAATCTTTATATCTTCAACATCTCATTGTGTTGACTGAACATAAGGACTGGAAGTTTCTCATGTGATTAGGGGAAATAGCGACAAACATTTCCAGGTAAGTGTGCTTTTCTTTATTGAATACACATCTTAAAAAAATGAAGTCTTTACACATCTCACACCTCCAAAACTTAAAGTTTAGCTAAAGGTAGAAGTATTATAAATTTGAAAGTAATTTGTTACAGCAACATTGAAGAAAACTGCTTGTTCACTAAAGGAACTGCATTTCTTCTGCAGGTTAATACGTTAACTAGTTCTACCTGCTAATAGCTGAATAATTAGCACCCTTAATTAATCAGTAAATAGACATTAATTATGCCCAGTAATCATTAGTTAGCCCCATATTTAACCATTCAGAACTAGTCTTCCACTGGAATTATTCATAGATAATACTCCTAATAGTTTCTTTAACTTCTCTGCTTTCTACTTAATAGCTATTTTTAATTAACTAACTAATCTCTTTAGGTAATCTTCACTAATTAGTTCCTAGTTCATAATTAGATATCCTCCCCTAGTTACAGTCATTCTGATTTAGTCTCTAGGCCTCTTCCCCAGTTGATTTTTAACTAGACTTCACTAGCTAATCATTGAGTGACTGCCTCAGTGTCCTGCCTCCCGTGGTCTCAGTCTAATTCCTGTGGAGCAGGTATCCCCATAGGTAAAACTACCCCCCACAACTTTCACTTTTGTTATAAGTTTTGTTAGAAGAGACGTCGACATTTGAATTGGCCATATAGACCAACTGTCCTCCTTTGCTTCATTAAAAACTGTCCCATTGGGTAAGCCTTGTTGGGAAGCTTTCAGAGCCACAGCTTGTCATGTCTGTGCTGTGGATAGACTTCAGTCTGCAGGGCTTCAGTCTGGTATTTTATGAAGGAGGAGGTATTTCAGCCACAAGTAATGAGGTCCAGAAAGTTGCCAAGGAAGAAAAGTGTTGTATATCTAAAGAGATGTTTTAATGAAGACTCTTGCCCTCAGTGCTCCCTCCTCCCCAAAAGTGATATTTTTTTTGAAAGAATAAATACTGAATAATAATTCTCCTCATGGAAGGAAAAAAAAAAGGTGTGAGAAATGTTGCTTGATCTATGCTCAAGCCTCCCATAAATATCAATAGGCATTTTGGACAAATATGGAGAGCACAATCCAGGTTCAAAATCTTCAATGCCAGTTGAGTGGATTTATATATATATTAAAAATAAAAGCTTACTTTATAACCCTTGGTGGGTTGTTGGCAGCAGGGATCAAACCTAGGAACTCTTAAGCTTTAATGACCCTTGTTTCTTACGCAGGGCTGTAACAGGTTCATTAATTTCTAGCTCATCCAGCCCCACACTAGAGGGTCACAGAGTACCACACTGAGCAGGCATGATTTACATGCCCCTTTGGGTAGGCAGGTAAGCACATCCCAAGCTTCCCCAGCTGAATTCCCCACCACCACTTTTAAGGGCCCATTATTGGGTCGTTGGCAGTGGGGATTAAACCAGGAATCTCTTGAGTTTAATACTTCAGCCACTGCTACTTGATCTTCTAGAAGACGTGTCTCACTTAACTAAGGCTGTAACAGGCTCATCAGTCATCACTAGAAGGGGACAGAGTGCCACACTGAGCATGCATGGGCTACAGTTTCTAAAGACATTGTGGTAATAGGGCAAAACATATAATACATGTGTGTTATGGTCTGCCCCTGTCCTGGGCACACACCTTGTTCAGCCAGTATTTCTGGTCACTAGTATGGCCTTTTAGCTTTCCAGTCTTCCTCTCAGCTTACCTGTCCATAAATATTGGGAGATCATGGCTGCTTTTCCTAACTCCATTTCAAGGGCCTTGCAGATCTCTTCAAAACCCCACCAATTGACTACACCTCTGAAATCTGGGTTTGAAGCACCACTAAAGTTTTAGTTAACCAGAGTAAACATAACAAAAGCATCCAGGAGCCCTTCTGCTTCTTAGAAGACTTCCCTTCCTGGTCACAGTCTTTCTCTCCTGACCCCTCTGATCCTGCACCCTCTCCCCACTGAAGCCAACTGAGAGCCCTTCAAATTCAAGCACCCAAAGTGCCAACATGCAGTCTGGGAGGACCCATATTCCAGAAGTCCAAGCCTCTATGTCTCTTGGCACATCACTTCAGAAAGGTTGCCGACCCCTGGATAGGATAAGTGTTAAGTGAAAGGTTAGGATGAAGACCATAAAAAAAAAAAACTTGCTGCTGGGTGCAGAGTCTTCATTTCCTCACTCTGATTTAAGGTTTTGCGTGCCAGTAATACATTTTAAGTTTTAGAAGGTCTTCTTTCTATAAGTCTTTAATATATAACTAAACTATTGTTGTATGTAGAATAAATAAGGTTTTAAAATGTTTAAGAAGCTTCATTTAAAATTAAATTAAAATGCAGAGTCCCCCAGACCAGTGGCCAGGACCTGGGCAGTGTGAGTGCCACTGAAAATCAGCTTGCATGCCACCTTTGGCACACGTGCTATAGGTTGCCTATCCCTGCCTATAGCAATATTTCATATCAACAATTCCATGTTAGCATAGTTCCTTCTCTTTTTTTTGTTTCATAGAATATCAGGATTGAAAGGGACCTCAGGAGGTCATCTAGTCCAACCCCCTGTTCAAAGCAGGACCAATCCCCAACTAAATCATCCCATCCAGATAACTTGCTGAGGGTGCAGTCCACATCATCCTCCGGACCATTATTGAAGATATTGAACAAGACCAGCCCCAGGACCAACCCTTGGGGCACTCCACTTGATACCAGCTGCCAATTAGACATGGAGCCATTGATCACACTACCTGTTGAGCCCAATGATCCAGCCAGCTTTCTATCCACCTTACTTCCATTCATCCATCCCATACTTTTTTAACTTGCTGGCAAGAATACTGTGGGAGCCTGTATCAAAAGCTTTGCTAAAGTCGAGGAATAACCCATCCACTTCTTTCCCCTCATCCACAGAGCCAGTTACCACATCATAGAAGTCAGTTTGGCTAGTCAGGCATGACTTGCCCTTGGTGAATCCATGCTGACTGTTCCTGATTACTTTCCTCCTCTAAGTGGTTCAGAATTGATTCCTTAAGGACCTGCTCCATGATTTTTCCAGGGACTGAAATGAGGCTGACTGGCCTGTTTCTACCCAATTGATCCTGGTTCATGAGAGGTTTCTGAACTACTTCATTTTTGTTGTTACTTAATCTAGCCCAGAGTTCTGCTTAATAAAAAAAACCCAAAAAACCCTGTTGTACATCTTTAAGGGTTGCATATCCTTAATAATTTATCATTGAGCAATTCAAAAAGAAATTTTGTTAAGTTGTTACACAAATATTTTCTTAATAAAAGGTAATTTAATTGTAAGCATAGACATTAGTTGCTTCTATGATTCATACCTAAAAAAATGTAGTTGCTTTCATGTTTCTGATCCAGGAAAAGTCCAAAGGTACAAATAGACTAAATTAAAGCCAGTTTCTTAGAGCTGGTTTCAATTTTTCAAATTTTGAAATTTTAAAATAAAATTAAACTATATTCACCAATTTCCCCTCTTTTTTGACCAGCTAAGTCAATTTTATTTAGTTTTTCATTTCAGGAATAAAAATCAGATTCAATTCTTTAAGATTTTTGAATATTCCAGCTTTCTTTCAATAAGGTTGATTGTTCTCTAAGTCAGTTAATTGAATGTATGCTATTCATCAGGTCATTCTTCCAACAAAGATAGCAGATGGAATTCATGGTTGTGACTGTCATATATACATCTTTCTAGCAGAAGCTGGATGGAGATCACCAGCTTATTTCACATAGGCCATTGAAGAGACAGCTGGTGGTCACGATTTTAAATTTGTTCTGGCTAGTGCTAGACTTGATTTAGTGACCTGTAGAAGAAAGTCTGTTTTATCCTGCTATATATTTTTAATGTCAACACTGGAAGGAAATGCCAATTTGGGTTAAAAACAAATGTTGCGATATTGGAATTTCCTGTGGATGGATATTTTGATTTTTCACTCAACTGTAGACTTAAACAGTGTTTTGGGGCTCAATAATTAATATTTATGAAGTGCTTTGAGATCTTTGAAAGGCAGGTGCTGATGACTACTCATCATTTATTATTAATCGGTCAAATCTTAAAATCCTTTCTCAGTCAAAATCCCATTAGGAGTGTGTCATGGGGTCGGTCACTCACCCGGCGGCGCCCCCGTCTGGTCGTCATGAGAATTAGCTCTTTTGACCCTGGAGCGCCCCCTGCCGGCTGACGTCCGCTTCTCCACTCTGGCCCCGTGCCCCTCCTGGACCTCGGAGCCCCTTGCTGAGGGTGCTGCACCCCTGCAGTACCACCCCGGTCTTAGGGTCCCCCACCCGGGAACCCACCATCCACTATCCCCAACTCGCCTCAGAGTGTGCCACTGTCAGTCACTACTTGCCCCCGCTCACTGGGGCGGACTGCAGTATCATGGCTTCTCATCCCAGGCAAGGAGGGTTGGCCTGCTGCTGCTATCTCCAGCCCTAGGCTGCCCCCTGCAACTCTAGTACTCCTGGGTTGGACCTTGTATCAGGCCCGGAGGCCTGGGGCTCTTGGCTAGAGCCTGCCCAGCTCCCTCCGCCCTGCCCCAGCTCTGCCCTCACCCAGGTACCCAGCTTCAGCTCCTGCAGCTAGGCCTGTCTCCCTCTGAATGCAGAGGAGACTGCCTGCTTCCCTGCCTCCCAGCCCTTATATCCTGGCTGGGCAGTGTTTGGGGCGTGGCCACACAGCTGAGCCCAATTCCCAATCAACCTGGGAGTTTGCAGGCTCCCAGCCACAGTCCCTTCCAGGCTATTTTAAACCCCTTTTGGGGCTTTTCCAGCTCCTTCCGGTAGGGGGCGGGTGGTCACCCCGCCACAGAGTGACTTCAGTGGAAGTGTTTCCTCAATGAGAACTAAAAAATGAGTAAGGAATTAAGGACTTGGCTTATTATGAGGCAACAACTCCTGTTCCCAGATGAACATTCACTCAGCTGTTCTTTGTGAAGTGACAAAAGATGAGGTGAAACATGCCTCCCGTAGAGTCTGTATATAATGTGCTTTATTGATAGTGTGCTCACTACAGCATCTAAAGAATTATTGAAAACAGATTAACTTTTGTGAAAATAAACAGTGGGGAAGTAGGGGCTGGGTTTTACCTTGTGATGAAGAAGAATAGCTTGTTCTACCCTCAGCAATCTAGAGTGTCTCTTGATGTTTGGAAAGATGCTTATTGTGTTATATCCCAGAGTTCTAGTTCACAGAGGGTTAATGGAGTTGGTTCTGAGTTGTTCTAGAACCACATTGTGACCTTGTACTCTATATGATTTTATGAAAATATGCTAATGAGTGTGAATATAAGGTGACTGGAATATGCTTCATGCAAAAGGTGTCTTGGAAGGTATCATTTCAAGGTTTATAATCTACTGAGTGTGGTCATCCTATTTGTATGTATCATTCTTGTATCAGACTAGAAATATGAAATACAACTCTGAGGTCCTATTGTAATTATGCAAAGTGTGGGCCATTAATGGTGGCTTGGAATCTTGATGGCTCCCATTAAGCAGGACAACTGACTGTAGATGGTTCTGTTTACTTGTAAGTCTTCCTGTGTACCTGTGTTCTGGCAAGTGGGTAATGAAGTCTTACCACGTGATAATGATCACATGTCACTTGAACTAGAATCCATCTTTAACCTGGTGCTTTTCCATTTAGAAGGAGGGGTAGGAACCCAGAGAGGGACAAAGGATTCCTGCCTTGTACAAAAGATATATAAGGAACAGAACAAAGGGGCTGTGGTCAGGAGAAATCCTCTAGCTATCACACGAACTGGAACAAGGATTGTACCAGGGAAAGGGTTGTGCCCAGACTAGGAAGGAATCACTTAATTAAGTAAAAAGTAATTTTATTAAATGCAAAATGTAGGATTTAACCAAGGGTATGGATTAATACCAGGGGTGTGGGGAACAGTTGTGCATCTTTGTCTGTCAGTGTTATAGAGGGAAAACAAATTATGAATTTACCCTGTATAAAATTTATATGGGGTTTGGACCCTACTGGGAGTTGGGCATCTGAGTGTTGGAGACAGGAACACTTCTTAAGCTGTTTTCAGTTAAGCCTGCAATGTTTGGGGGACGTGGCTCAGACCTGGGTCTGTGTGTATAGCAGGCTAGCATGTCTGGCACAACCAGCGCGGCTTCTGAAGTCCCAAGCTGGCAGGGAAAATGGGCTTAGAGCAGGGTTTCTTAAACTGGGGGTCGCCGAGCACTCCCCAGGGGGTCGTGAGCTCCTGCCGCCGCCGAAAAGCTGCCAAATGAATTATTTCCGCATTCGGCGGCTTTTCGGTGGACATGCAAGGGTCGTGTCACGCCGCCGGAGAGAAAAAAGGGTCGTGGTCTCAAGTTTGAGAACCGCTGGCTTAGAGGAAGTCTCAGCACATCAGGTGGCATTCCTAAGGGGATTTCTGTGATCAACCCATCACACACCTGTTCTATATTCTGTTCTTGCAGGGGTACCAGGAGAGATTTTGAGTGTGTTTTTGAAAGTTGGGAGTTTAAATGGAATAGTTGAGAGGTAGAGGCAGAAACCAGGTGTTAAGATTGGAAATACTTTATTTTCAAGAGACAAGCAAAACAATTCAGAAAATAGACAACCCTATCAGGGTTGCAGACTTCTTTCGTTATCAAGTTGAGGTACAGAATTCTAGGATTCACAGCTTACCATGACTTAAGTCCTTTCACAAGAAGGCAGCCTTTAAATGGATTAATATCTCCTCTTCCTATTTTTTCCTTGTCCCATGTATGCTTTTGTTTTAGCCATACTTTTAAACTAAGATATTATTTACTGAGTGTGCATGCATGAATGCTAAACTCTATCCCAAATGTACCAGCTTCATTCTCCATTGTCCTATGCAAAGTCAGAGATAAATGTACAGAACTGGAATGGTAGTATTTTGCACCCACCTTACACAAGTGTAAATCAGGGGTTCTCAGTTGGGAGTTGTGAAAAGCTGTGAGGGAATCATGATCACCCTACCCTACCCAGATTGCTAAAAGGGGGCTCCTGGCTAGTTGGAAGGGGAATCCTGGAACAATCCCAGTATGGAAAGGTGATTGAAAGTACAGAAAACGTTGAGAACAACCAGAGTAAATAACTGTTCAAGCTGCAAGGAATAAGAATTGTGCCAGTAGTGTCTACCAGCCTCAGTTATACTTAGATAAGTACGGTGTTATTAGATCAATGCAATTTCCTCTGAATGTTTTCCGCTTCCTTACATCATCTGGGAAGAGATATTTTCCAAAAGTGCATAAGTGATTTAGATGCATCAGTCACATTGAAAGTCAATTGGATCTGTGCCCCTAGCCCACGGAAGCACTTCTGAAAATCCTGCCTCTGATCCTGTATCTCGCAGGTGTGTGTGTGTCTATCCCCTCAAGTTGGTATTTTGGTGATAGTCATTTCCCTGGGAGTATGTGTACACTACAGCAGCTACAGTGCTGCAGCTGTAGCACTGTTGTGTAGACATTTCTTGCATTGGCAAAAGGGATTTTTCCATCCATCCAGTTAATCCTGCTCTCTGAGGCCTCGTCTACACTATGAACTAACGTCGACTTTCTAGAGTTCAAATTTAAAAAACGGATATTCGATTGAGTGTCCCTCCCAGTAAGCGAGCTATTTTGGCGGATCGCATTCATAGTTCCGCGGCTAGCGTCAACTCTGAGCGGCACACTGTGGGTAGGTATCCCACAGGAGAAAGACAACTTCGGTGTTGTTATGCGCAAACTGGAGTGCCTCAAGGTGGCCAGGAGTATTGTCTAGAAGACTCTACAATCAGCAACACTTTAAAGTCAAGTCCTTTCTCTTCAAGGTACCGCTTGATCTCCAAAATGAAACACTTGTGGAGCCAATCCAGAAATAAAAAGGCTTGGGTGATAGCAGCATTATTTAATTGCTAGAACACAGGCAGGAGATTTTGTTCTTGTCTTTTAGGGCACGGGGATTTGCAGCCCTGTAGAGCAAGCCAGACTTTATTAAATGGCTAGCTGCATTGCCACAAAACAACACAGTCACACTGTCTGTAGCTGCTTTGAAGCCAGGGGCTTGTTTTTCTGATTTAGAAATGTAAGTGCAGTTGGGCATTTTTTCCAGAAGACCCCAGTCTCCTCAGCATTATAAACTTGTTCTGGAAGATAGCCCTTTTCTACTATGATTTTCTTTCATTGTTTGAGGTAGGTTTTTGCTGCCTCTTCATCGGCAGATGCAGTTTCACCTTAGAAGCATGTTTTTGAGATTAAAGTGGTTCCTAAAATTGTTAAGCCAACCTTGCCTGGCTTTGAATTCCTTCTTATCAGAAGGTTGTCCCTCTTCGGCGGAAGGTTTGAACAGCGCATAGATGCTAAGAGCCTTTTGTCGCAACGTGTGCCTATCAATGGCAACGTTTTATGGTTCATGTCTTCCAGCCATAAGTTTAATGCCTTTTCAGACTTCACTAAAGTCTTATCATGCACTTGGCTTGTCACCTTAGCAGTTATTGGAGCACTTGATGCCCTGGCTTAATGAATTTCTCTCTCTCTCGAATCTTGATGGCACAGATGCTAGATTCGTTGTCACCGTATTTGCACACCACATTGGAGACCGACATACCGTTTCTCAATATGTCCAAAACAGTCAATTTTTCCTCCAGCATTGGAACAGTTTGCTGTTTCTTCAATTGAGTGTCAGATGAGGTAGGTGGCTTGAGTTTAGGGGCCATGTTGTAGGAAAAATATGTACCGTATCTTTAAACACTACCATAAAGTACAGTAGAATCACACTCAATGCGGGGAGATGTTCACAGTATGAGAGGCACACGGGAACTGAGTACTGTAGTGTGAACATCAGATTTGTGTCTCCCATCTCACGCTTACTCTGGGGCATATGCTCATTGAGTGGAATGGCGGGCAGAATTGCCCGCACTGTTTAAACTGTTTTTTTGTTTGTTTTTGTTTTGTTTTGTTTTTTTACAGAGGTTGTATAGGTGAATTAGAGCAAGTTCAGTGTGTGTATGATGCGACTCCCCTCTACCGATATGCGAATGGCAGGATATGTCTTCAACAACCAGTCAGTCACACTTCCTTTATTGTCATCTAGGGGTTCATTACATTAGATGAGGGATAGCTCATTGGCCTGCTAAACTAAGGGTTGTGAGTTTGATCCTTGAGGGGGCCATTTAGGGTTATAGGGCAAAAATTGGGTTGTTCCTACTTTGAGCAGTGGGTTGGACTAGATGATCTTCTGAGGTCCCTTCCAACTCTGAGATTCTATGACATTGAGGTGGAGAAAGATTTCACAGCTGTCTTCTGAACTAATATGCAGTTGCTGGGGACAACATCTTTGCTGACACAGGGATTAGTTTCAGAAATGAAATGTAATTGCTGTTAAAATACACATGCAATGAAATACAAATCTAATGAATAGCCAAGAAGTAACTTTTTATGGACTTAAACATACTTCTTTTTGAAGGCAAAGGAAACTACAAAATAAGATGAAAGATTTGTACTTTTAAACCCTCCCGGGCAAAACTCCAGAAAAACTTCAATCAAAAGAGCCTGTCTTCATATAGCCAATAAACCCATCAGACTATCTGTGGAAAAAATGCACAGAAGATTAAGGAGTTAGCATAGAAGGAAAAAAAATCTAAACAAGTGAAAACTAATGAAATCACTTTTAGAAGCACAGCCTTCAGCAAGGAAGATAAATCCATAAACAGACCCATAGACAACATGAATCTACTTAAAGATTTTGTAAAGGGCAATAAAAAAGATAAAAACAAGAAAAGTGAACAAACAGATGGAATCCAAAGAGGAGAGAAGTCCCAGATGTGAGCAAAAGCTGTCAATGGGGCAAATTAAAAACAATTTGCTAAAATTAGAGCTACTTTAATTTGGTGAAATTAGAGCTAGTTTAATTAGGTGAAAACCAATAATTTATTCAACTAAATTCACCTCTCACTTTTTTCTTAATTGTCCACAAACAGTTGTGATTTTTGTCAAATGCATCTGTTCACAATACTTCATCAGCTCATTTCCACAAATGATTCTGGGACTGTAGATTATTTGCGAATTTGATGTTACTATCTGATATCCGTTCTTTGAACAGTTTTGATTGTGTACATAGGTCACATAATATACTTCCTTTTTCTTGCTTGGAGGATTATAAATCTTAGAATTTGATTTCTGATGTGAAAACCTGTGATTATTAATTTGAAATTCACTTTGTGCAAAATAAAGCGCCCAAATATCTGTAATATGCACTTAAAATCGACTCTTTCCTTGGAGAACACTTGTTCATTCTTCTATCATACCTCCGTTCCCAAAGAAGTTTGCAGTTAGTGAGCTTGGCATTCTTTTAAAGAATTGGTGCTTTTTGTTCTGTGACGGTGTCACTGGAAGCAAAGTTCCTTATCTTAATCTACACCCAAAGTTTAGTAGCTAGAGGTAGAATTTACTATATTTGCACTTATAGTGCAAGACATGGGGTAAGTTACAAAATACCTTTCATTTTCTTTGCCCACTATTGGTAAGAATTCATCATTTAGTCTTCAGCCTGGCTGATGTTAGAGAAGAAACTTGCAATATAATACAGTTTCTTCTTTTCAGAGAGATCCATCCGCCACTCTGTAAATATACTGTTTTAGGAAGTATGCTTTGCAATCAGCTTCAGCACTTCAAATCTACGAGGAAATAATGTTTGCAGTGCAATGAAAACTCCATTGACAATTCACTAGCTTCATCCACACTGGCATGCATGACCCTTGTTTTTGTCATAATCTGCAGCATGCTTGAATTGGTAGTGGCACTTCATATTATATTATTTCATTACAGACACTTTCTCACAACATATTGTTGTTTCTGTAGTATGCCTGATACACCTTGAAAAGGTAGCCCCGAAACATTGGTCCTGGATTGTGCACTCATTTCCCATCATCTTCTTTCAAAGTGACACCTCAGCACAGTAGCAACAAGGGGGCAATAGGGGAAAATCCTGATACCAAATGAATCCTTTCTTTTCATTTGCTTCCTCTTTTGCCCTTTGTTTTTCTAACTCTTATTCCTCTGCTCCCTTATTGACATCTTGGACTAGGACTAGCCATGTTCATATACTTCTTATGGCTTTTATAATGTGTTTTCTACCATTACCTGGATTTTGGTATTGTGTTATGACTCAGAACAAAAATACATGGCAAGTTAACATCCCCAGTGGAAAAATGAAACCACAGCTAGATTATCAAGTACTTCTTCCATGGCCCTTTAGTTCAGTGGGCCCCACAGGATATACCTGGCCCTGGCACCGATAGTTTATGTATCACTCCATTAATTGCTTTTATGCTCCATTCATGTTTGTCCTTTATGAAGATTTTCAGATCCCCATAATATCTTGAGTGCCACATTTTACATTTAGAGATAGCTGAAAGTTTTGTGTAAAATCATAGTGCCATCCTCTAGAAATGACACTTATAAATAACTTTTTTAAAAAAAATTCCTGGAACAAGTAAATTATATCCGTGTAACTGCAAAAAACAGAAAGAAAAAGCATTAATCAGAACACTAAGGCAAATGAATAATGGCCAGGTAGAATGAATGTTAAATGGCAGGTGCCAAATTTATTTGTTTTATAGTGGAAGAGATATCATGCACATACTCCTGCCTGCTCTTTCATATCAGGCATTTAAATGGGTTCAGTGCGGTGTTTAGGACTCTGAAGTGTTGGTTATACAGTGGGGTAGACATGCTGCTCCCCTCCCCGCCCCCCAGATTCAGCTGCCTTTTGAATCCTCTCTGCCTCCCTTATATAGGGGAGAAATACTGGTTCCCAAGGAAAGACCTCAGTTTGCAAAGATGTTGTATCTCCTATTTTCCCACAGGCAAAAAGACCACTCGTACAATCCTGGGTCTCATTTACACTTGGGAGCTGTTCCCTTCTATTCTTATCAGCCGGATAGCTGGTTGGCACAAGATGCTTTTTGAATGTACAGGGCAGGCTTAAATAGGCAAGAAAATGGGTGCTTTGACCCAACCAGCTAGTCTATTCCTTCCATCTCCGTGGTGGGAGGGGAGAAGGGGACTGCAGACCTGATGAGTGGGCAGCCTCCCACTCCCAGCCATGCACACTCTCTTGCTTCAGCCCCAATATCTCTACCTGTGTACTACATCTTTCCCCTTTTGTTGTTCAAAGGAAGTGGTATTTATATTGGTCAGTCTTTGCTTCTTCATAACCTGTTCGATACCATCAGATTGATAGGCTTAGTGCAAACATCAAAGATGGCTAGATCTAGGCAACTCCTTATTTTGATGGCTCTGTGTCAAAAGGGGCTCAAGATTATCTTCTGGTGTCTTGTCTTGTGTTTTATTAAGCTAACAAGCTGGTAAAGACTGTGATTTGGTCCAGCTGCAATGTTAGTTCTCGACTAGCACTAAACTACCATGAGATTTGACAGTGTTCTGACTAGTGACTTTGAGCTTCTTTCATTAATGAAATGATTCTGAAATATGAAACCTTTATGAAAATTAGTACATGCCATTTTCATTTTAAAACCTGTAGGTTTTCAGCAGTTGGTTATACTGTGAACTAGAAAGGTGAAGGAGAAAATAAAAGAAAAGCTTTTCATATCTAGTAATTGTTGGATTGGTAACATAATCTTAAATTTACTGCCAAGCTCTAGGGTTTGATAAAACATTCATTATATAATAGCAATGCATTCTGATTTGAGTATGTTATAAACTGGGATGGGGAAAATTCTGTACTGAGCAGAATTATTGTACTAATGAAACTAGTTTGACGTTCCGCAAACCTTATTTGGCTTCTCTTGAGAAATCCTAATTAGTAAGAAATATGGAGTGCTCTTCACAGATATAAAAGGTTTAAACCTAAATTGGAAATGTAAAGGTTAAGACTTATAATAAATAGAAGGCTGTTGTGCTTAACAAATATGACTGTGGTAGTGGTCATCATTCCTGAGTCTTGGCTCTAAAGTAGAAAGCAAGGCATTACTAAAACGGCTGGATAACAAGAAAGTACACAGTTTAAGAAAAAATGTTTACTAGACACTAAATATATTATCTGTGATCTTTTATTTAAAAGGGTTGCAAAGACTGCCAAATTTCCATTTACTCTGAAACATGAAATTTTATTTCTTAATGAAATATTGTTGGGACTAGGTAGAAAATTGATTTAGTTATCAAAAGAAGAGAAAATAATTATCCAATATATTGTACACAGGAGGAATAAAAAAAAAAAGGGTTGGCCCTGATTCTCCTTTCTCAGTACTGTGGATCTGAAGTACTGAAGAACTCATTCATTTTGTGATCCACCCTAGCCTCCAGATTCTTTTCAGCAGTACTTCCACCTATCCAGTTAACCCCCCAGTTTGTATTTGTGCTGCTTAGGTGTAGTACTTTGCACTTGTTTTTATTGAATATCACCTGTTTGATTTCAGACCACTTCTCCCATTATGAGAACTGTAGGCTGTTTACAAACCATGCAATGGTAGAACTTAACATGAGTCTCTCTCTGTCAAGAAGGAGACAAGGAAAGAGCAAGAATGCTGATCTTTCAGAAGGGAAAGAACAGGCTGTGAGGAAGTTTATAGAGGAGCTGAGCAATGTATTATTTGAGCAGTACATGAAGGGTTAACTTCTTCAATAAAAGGAAAATGTGTCTGGTCAGATTCTGAGTAAGGGTCTGTGGCCCAGACCATTCTGATTCCCTCCTCCCCTTTTTAACTATTTTTATTTCTCTTGGAAGGGGTGAAGTTTGGCTCAGCTTGGAGGGCTGAACCACCCAACCAAGAGGGGAAATAGGGACACTGGCCAAATCTGATGACCGGAAGATAAACTGCATTATGACATGGGGGGAATGTCTTGTCCTAGAAAACCATAATTAGCAGTGCTTTTGTCTCATTAAACGAGCAATGCACCTTATTACTTCTCTGAGTGTTCCAGGAGAGGGCTGGATGCTTCAGGGCAGATGGTTTGGGGGAAATCTGGGACTGGGAAAGTGTTGGGTTCACTGTGCAAGTAGTATTCCAGGCTAGTTGAGACCAGAGTGGAGCTGTTGTGTGGTAAACAGGCTGCTGTGGTCAGAGCGCTGAACTAGGGCTGCACAGCACACAGACACTCAAGGAACTGCATGCTCATCTGCCAGCTGTTGCTTTTTTCGACTGCGAGCCACAGCAGCAGAGCTTTTAAGGCACCCAGGGTTACCTGGCAAGTTGTGATACAACCCCTTACTGCTCTGGGTTAAATCCCAGCATGTCACACTTCCTTATGAATAAGAGTTTATCTTGGGAAAGGAGTATTAGTAACTTAGCTGTATTTGTTACTTAACAATATTTCAATGTATACACAATAGATGAACATACACTAGACTTTACTCCATGAGTTTGTTTATGGGACCAATTCTATTCCTTTTGACCTATTAAAAGTAGGCTCTTGTTCTACAGAGACATATCTATGATAAGCTTCTCTTTGTTAGGAGATAGGTGTCCTTTTAACTTACTTGGTAAAGTTGGTGTTTGCAAAACGTTATGTTGCCTCTTTGAGTTCAAAATCTAATTCTCTTTGTTTTGTGAAGCCCCTGGATAAAGGATGCTGCCAACTGGCTACATACAGTATGCTTGGACAGCTTCAGTACTGCTTGGCAGTACCCAGAAGAATAAATTTAATACAAAGACTAAACATTAGTCTCTGAATAATATTGGATCATAAGAAAAGAGCAATAGACTGTTGTAAATCAATCTTTAACACACATCCTTCAAGAATGGAGAACACTAAATGTGATTTACCTTGTAACTAACGCTGTTGGCTAAGTGCAGGTTATATTCATCATCATCTTTCATCACTGCCACTTCAGGATGAATGTCACATGGCGACACCAATCATGCCTCTTCTGAGGCAAATGGGACCTCATGGTTCTTACAAATGCTACTTGTTCATGTCTATCTTTTTTTTTTTTCTTGATCGCCAGTCTACCATAAATGGTCACTTTCTTTCTCCCCTTGTATAGCCAGGAAGTCCTTTGTCACTTCATTTTCTGAGTCTCCAAGATGTTCCTCATCTTGGTTACTCTTCTGCCTCTGTCTGAGTGAAAGCTCCTTACTCCATCCTTTGGTTTATAGTTTTTCCCCTTGAGAATTAATAATTGTGTGTGGTGTGGCTGGCAATGCACAGGTGTCAGAGAGCCTACTCTGCATTCAAATGTTTAATCTTCAAAGCATTTCCCACTTCTCAATGTAGTTCACCTCTCTGGGTTGGAATATAGAACAACATAGAATGCAGCACTGTCTACCCCTTTGGGGCACAGTAGCAATTGGTTTTACCTCCTGCACAGTGCCTAATGCATTAATATGACTGTGCCTAATGCAATATAGCTCTGATCTTAGACTATTGTCCCATAGCACCATAGGCGTGCACAGCACATTTCATTAGGATGTGCACCCATGGAGCACTGGCCCAACCCTGCCCTCTGACCGCCCCCCTCAAAACTCCCAACTCCTTGTTCCCTGACTGCCCCCTCCTGGGACTTCTGCCCCAAACTACCCTCCAGGACCCGTCCCCCCTCTAAGCCTTCCTGCTCCTTGTCCCCCTGACTTCCCCCACACCCTACCTGACCCCTGACTGCCCCGACCCTTATCCACACCCCTGTCCCCAGTCAGACCCCCGGGACTCCAACTCCTATCCAACCGCTCCCTGCCCCCTGACAGGACCCCCCTTTCTCCCTGTCCCCTGACTGCCCCAACCCCTCTCCACTTTGTTAGACAATCTAACAGGACTTTTCTAATTCTAAAACCTATGTAATTAATCAAATAATATATATATATATATTATTGTAGACATCCATGTCCCCCTTTTCCAGTGTGCATAGATGTGCTTTCCAGATCACGTCTCACCAATCAAATAACATATTACAGAAGCTTTTGTGATTGAGACCAAATCAATCAGTCTGCAATGGTGTTAGCTCAGTATAATTTTGTCTGAGTTCGTTATTACTGTCTATTATTTGTATTACTCTAGTGCCCAGAAACCCCACTGCTGCACCAGGGCACCATTGTATTAGGTGCCCCAAAGATCTTACAGTCTATCTACAAGACAAGTGTAAGATGGAGACAGCAGAGGGGAGAGTACAAGGAAACAGTGAGACCATAGGAGATTGTAAAAGCTGCATTCTCTAGCATTATTTTGGGCTTTTTTTTTTTTGCTGGTTTGATGGATTCTGTTAACATTTTATGTTTTTTTGTGATCTATCTGTAAATATCTCATTTTACTTTAGTGGCACGAGATGAGGGGATCACTATAAGAACAAAGTGGCTGACTTGCCAACATGCAGACTGAGCATGTGGTTCAGCATGAATAGAAAACTCTACTCAGGAAAAGTTCATGGTGAGAGGAGTAATAGGGTCTGAATAGAGGTGCAATAGTAATGTTGTTTGTGGAAGGTGGCACAAAATCAACTTGATTCATACCTGTTTCTTACCAGCGACAATGGGCTTTCTTTCTGAACATTTAGCTAGTTTAGAGCCTGGATTTTATTATCATGATTCTGATCTCTGACCATTTATACACTAATATCACTAGACTGACTTAAGTGGTGTAGCTCTTGATTTACACCATTCTAATTGAGAGGGGGGAGGAACAGCTCAGTGGTTTGAGTATTGGCCTGCTAAACCCACGGTTGTGAGTTCAATCCTTGAGGGGGCCATTTAGGGATCTGGGGCAAAAAAATCTGTCAGGGAACAGTACTTGGTCCTGCTAGTGTATGCAGGGGGCTGGACTCAATGACCTTTCAAGGTCCTTCCAGTTCTATGAGATAGGCATATCTCCTTATTATTTTATTTTTTATAGGATAATCAGGCCCAGAATCAATTTTCTTACAAAAAAATTTCCACGGACTCTTTATTGTAGTTTGTTGCATTTAGTGTATCCAGTCCCTTTCTTTCCAATAACATTGTTTGTTCACCTACTTTTAGTCTCCTTATATTTGTATTTCTTTGCAGGACTCGTGTGTTTAGAGGAAGTGAGAGAATAGTTAAGGAGGTGACTGCTCCTAAACATTTTTTTAAATTTCCACTTCCTGTCTCTAGTTAAAAACACAAAGAGTGAGTGGGGTGGAAGTACCGGGATAAATCTTTAGACTGGCTTCACCACAATGGCCTCCAATTGCAATGGGCTTAGATCATGATTTCTGATATATCATTAGCACAGTCTCTCTGTGTGGAGTAGTATCAATGGTAAAGAAACAATATTTAAAGAGGCTTTATTTACATAGGAGACAGGGCCGGCGACAGGGGGGTACTACGGGTAGAGCTGTACCGGGTCCCGCACTTTAGGGGGGCCCCGGTACAGCTCTACCCGTAGTCATCCGGCACGGCTCTCCCCCGGACGAGCGCGCTTTTCCCCGGCCGAGCAGTGAGCCCGGCTGGCGGCAGCGGCTCAGTCCTGGGGAGAAAGGGAGGGGGGAGGGCGGCTCACGCCGCTCCCGGTCTCCCGCTGCCGCCAGCTATCAGCTGGGGGGGGAGGGGAGACCGCCGGCTGGGCTGGGCTGGGGGGGCCCGCTGGGCTGGGCCCCCCCCAGCCGCTGTCGGCTGGGCTGGGGGGGGCGGCTGGGCTTCCTCCCCCAGGCGCTGTCAGCTGGGGGGGGGGGGAGCGCGGACTGGGTTGGGCTGGGCTGGACGTACGCCCAGTATTATACTACAATGCATCCTCATCACCCTATCAGACGATATAAACAAATAGGACTGCACTAAATTCTGAAGGTCAACTGATTCAAGATCTGTCAACACAATAGAAGAAGTGAATTTCAGAGCAGAAGACCCTTCATTCAGAATTCCCTGCCGATAGCCCTTGCATTTACAATTAGTCCATTAATGCAAATCTTTTGGTTGACCTCAGCTATCATGGCAGACCACACAGAAAAGCAATTTAGTTAATTTTGATCTTTCAAAACCCTGCTGGTGCCTAACAAGTTTTCTATTATAATTCCCACTGGGCTACGTATTCCATATTCATCAGTGTTGTTGTCATTGTTCTTTACATCATTTCCTGTGGGAGTATCAAAACATTTCTCATTGTTGAAAAAAATTGAGACAGCATCTCAAGCTCACAAAATCCATAAAGCATTTGTCATGTTCATATTTCCTAATGAATTCCATTAATTTTTTTAAAAATAAAAATGAAAACTTCACATAGGTGTAAGGAGATCAGATTATGCTCTTTCACCAATGTAAATCTGTTTATAATGCCACATACTGTAAATAAATTGCTCCAGATTCACACCTCAGACTCTGAAACCACAAGGAACAAGCATGATCATCAAGTCTGACCATCTCTCCCACCCACTCCTGTAGAAGGGCCATAGCCTGGGGCTGAGTTAATGAAGTCCTCAAATCTTGGAATTAAACACTTCACTTTCTAGAGAATCCACCATTTTCTCTAGTTTAAAACCATCAAGTGATGCGTGCTACACATTGCAGAAGGTGAAAAAAAATCCCCCAGGGCCTCAGTCAATTTGACCTCTGGGATAATTCTTTCCTAATCCCAAATATAGTGTTCAGTTAAATCCTGAGTATGTGGCCATATGAGCTCCTGGGAAAGAATTCTCTGTAGTAATTCAGAGCCCTCCCTATCAAGTGTCCCATCTCTGGTCATTGGAGGTGTTTGCTAATAGCAATTACAGACGGGCCATCTCATCATACCATCCTCCATAAATTTATCAAGATCAGTCCTGAAAGAAATTAAGGTTTTTGCCCCTCTCCCTCAACTCCCCTGGAATGGCGCTTCCAGAATTTAATTCCTCTGATGGTTAGAAATGTTCATCTAATTTCAAGCCTAAACTTATGTATAGACCGTGTATATCCAATTGTGCCAGCACTGGACTTTAATTTAACTCCCAGATATTTATTTCTTTGGTATATTTATAGAAAACAATCATCTCTTTCTCCACCTTCATTTTGTTAACCTGAACAAGCTAAACTTCTCAAGTCTCCTCTTGTCTCCATTTCTCTGATTATCCTAGCAGCCCTTCTCCTTCATTTATTTCAATTTGAATTCATTTTTCTTAAACATAGAAAACCAATTGCCCACAGTATTCCAGGTGAGGTCTCGCCAGTGTTTTTGTATAATGGTAAGAACATTTCCATGCCTCTGGTAGAAGTATGTTGTCTGATGCATCCTAGGATTCCATTAGCCTTTTTTCACAGCCACATCACATGGACGGCTCATCGTCACCCTGTGATTGACCAATATACCCAGGTCTTTCCTCCTCCTCTATTGTTCCCAGCTGATATGTCCCCAGATTATAGGAAACATTCTAGCAAATGCATTATTTTGCAATATTAAATTTCATCCCATTTCTACTATGATATTCTGGTCCTCCTCCATATTGGCCATACTTCCCAACTTTGTGTCATCTGTGAATTTTATTAGCTCACTCCCTCTTTTTTGTTTCCAGGTCATTAATGAAGATGTTAAATAAGACTGGCCCCAAAACCAATCTTTGAGGAGCTCCACTAATAACCTCTCTCCAGCCTGACAGTTCGCCTTTCAGCATGACTAGCTGTCATTTCCTCTTTAATCAGTTCCTTACTCTCATTTCAATTCTTCTATTAATCCCCATCTTCTCTAATTTAACTAATAATTTCTCATGTGGAACTGTAGCAAATGCTTTACTGAAATCTAGGTAAATTAGATCTACTGCATTTCCTTTGTCTAAAAAATTAGTTATCTTCTCAAAGAAAGAGATCAGGTTGGTCTGGCATGATCTACCTTTTGTAAAAACATGTTATATTTTATCCCAATTGCCATTTACATCAGTCCTTAACGACTCTCTCTTTCAAAATTTGTTCTAGGACCTTGCATGCAATTGAGGTCAAACTAATTGGGACTGCAGCTTCTGGGGTCACTTTTCTTTCCTTTTAATAAAATATAGGTACTATATTTCTAAGTCTCCAGTCAGAGAGTACAACCCTTGAGTTGACTGAGTCATTAAAAATCCTTGCTATTGGGCTTGCAATATCATATGCCAGTTTCTTTAATATTCTTGGATGAAGATTATCTGGGCCTCCTGATTTCATCCCATTAAACTATTTGTGTTTGGCTTCCACCTCGGGCATGGTGATTTCTACTTTCATATCCTTGCTCCCATTAGCCACCTTGCAACTACCCCCATGCTTCTCATTATCTTGACTAAAAATGGAGGCAAAGTATTCATTGAGGTTTTGGGAGACAACATGATTATCTTTTAATCTCCACCTTGTCCTCAATATATAGTGGGTCCACTTCTCCTTTCCTGTTGTCTTTTTAGTCATAAGGCTAAGGAATTGTGATCTTTTGCCTACCCAACAGGTTGAAGGAAATGAATGTTTCTTTTATCACTAATCAGCCTCCCAGCTGGAATATTGTATCTTCCGGAACAACCACATTTCGGAGGTGACCTAGAGTATTGTCTCGTACCACTTGACCAATGGCTAATGGCAAGGGCATTACTGACTCACTGGAAGAATTCTTATATGGTCATCAGGAAATGACCCAACTCAGGGCTGCTATAAACCTAGTAGAAATTTCTCTTGTGTGTGTTGCCTCTCAAGGTGTATGTGACACCACTGTTGTGTGCTTTTTTGGGGGGGGGTGGGGTTTAACAGTGCTGATAATGGCTGGGATAGTAACTAGTGAGAAAGCATTCATTCTGAATGTTCTGTTGTGGTTTTCAGTGACAAAGCAGGACTTTATTCTGAATGCTTTTTGATTTTCCATTGAGTTGTATCTATATTCCTTTCAAGATGATCTACTATCCTACACTGGTCGACCCACAAGTTGAAATGGATTTTGTTACTTCATTGTATTTTTGGCTAGCTTCACATAATTTCATTATTATAGTCTTAAATGAGAGCGCCCTTAGTCAGCCCTCAGAATTAATATGTAAAATCTCCTGTCTGTCATTTCTCACTCCTTTCTCACATCCACACACACTGTCAGATTGGAAAGTTAATCAAGATTAGTGAAACCTGGTGAGGTTGATTAACATCCACCAATTAATCCATTCCCCAGTGAAAGACCTTATCACTTTTTAATTCTTTCTATTGGATGGAATGGATCTCAATACCTATTATACAGACTGCCAACAGGAATACCGAGAATGGCATTAGCTTTACTTTGTTAAACTCCAGCTGAGCCTCGTGGGACAGCACTGACAATATATCTATAGAAGTCTGTGATTCTGTTTACACAGTTCTTTATGGAAAGCATTTAAGCAGCATATATCAAAAATAATAATATGATTACCTATATTAATGGGAATGCCATGCTACAGTGATGACTGTGGGCAGGAAATGTTTGGGTTGGCTGAAAGCAAAGTGCATAGGTTACTCGTGTGTGTTCTATACAATTATGTAAAATCATGAGCATTATGATGTGAACGTACTGTACAATGTAAACTAACCAAGGAAACAGTGCAGCTGTCATATGCTCTTGGAAAACAGTTATTGCAAAATCTGTCAAATAATAAGACTGATATTAATGTAAGCACCATACAGAACCAGTGCTAGGCATAAGCAAACTAAATGATTTTGAGCAAACTAAGCTCAAGGGGGCCCCCTATTTATTATTGGCATGTGTTATGTGGGCTTAGGGCCCCCAGTAGGTTAGCACTGCCTTTGTCAGTACATCGAATCAGGGCCCGTTCCAGGCACTAGCGCTCCAATTGCGTGCCTGGGGTGGCAAATCACGGAGGGCGGCCTGGTGTTTGCTGTCTTCGGCTGTCTTCATCCAGTGGGAGCCGCAGTCAGCCGAACCTGCGCACGCGGCAGGTAAACAAACCGGCCAGGCCGCCATGAGTGATTACCCTGAGGGGAGGGTGCGTGCCAAGGTTGCCGATCCCTGGGTTAGATCATACAGTGATTATTTGGCAGGGTAGGTTAACATTCTATATACTTTTTTTTAGGTTTGCTCACATTACAGATGTGATCGGTATGTTGTTGTTCTCCCTCAATGAGTGAATGAGTAAGCAATTGATTATAAGCAAAAGCTTATGATGAAGGAGCCTAAAGCCTTAAATCATGTGTTAAAGGAAGCCAGTATGATATGTTGGTTTATCTCAATTATATATTTGTAGAAGTGTCAAAGTGCAAAATGTGCTGGGTTGGAGTAAAGTCAATGACGTCATACAGATCTCAAGAGGCAACAGATGCAAGAAAAATTCCTATTAGGTTTGTAACAGCACTGATGACATCTGATTCAGCCCACTTCCTTCTACCCTGTCATGTGGAAATGGAATCTTCTATCCACAGAA
The DNA here is from genome assembly GCA_032164245.1 of Sternotherus odoratus. Taxonomy (NCBI): domain Eukaryota; kingdom Metazoa; phylum Chordata; order Testudines; family Kinosternidae; genus Sternotherus; species Sternotherus odoratus. Next base: position 55,554,205 of record JAVMKO010000005.1, read on the forward strand.
CACAGAGCATGGTTAGCATAGTAACAGCACTGCAAGCTTCCCCATCCTGCTTTGCCAAACTCTAAGGGGGCAGCCTTCTGCAGCCGAAAAAGGAGGTAGTTCAGTATCTCTCTCTGTTCATTTCTTGAGCTCTACCGTGAAACTACCACAGTGGATTCCAGTGAACCTCTGATAAGGTGATGAGAACTGGGCTTAGACCAACTGGCCAACTATTTCCACATTATTAAACAGCCATCAGATGATGGAAACTTTCAACTGCTACTGCCTTGTGCTGGATTTGAGTAGGTTACCAAGAGGTGAGGGGCTTTCTAACATATCAATCCTGTGAGTCATCTAGTCTTCCCAACAAAAATAAACTATTTCTTGGTATACATAAATTGCCTTTGACCTGGGTCCTCATCCATTCATCTGGGTCCTCATCTACTCAGTGGCATTTTTAGTACAGCCTTTGCATAAGAACCTTGTAACTAGCTATTTCTACTTTTCATAAGCACAGGTTTTCTATGTCTTGGATCATATAATGTTCTCATTTGCACCTATTGAAATCACTATGATTGTATAGCTTGCTGAAGTCAATTGAAAGACTCCTATTGATTCTAATGGGCATTGGATCACGTCCTTAATAAGAGCAGAATTTGGGCCACTACCTTAATTCTCCATCCTGAATCTGTTTTGTCCATATCTGTATTTCAGTGGTACAGTGCTATAACTTCTTTTGAACTCTAAATGTGTATATGCTGCTCAGTTCTCCTGATAATTTTGCAGATGAAAGTACATTTTTAAGTAATACAGGCATGAGTAGAATAAATAAGGGTATCTTTTTAGTTTTACTAGTATCTCACATTTTTCTCATTAAAACATATAATGCTGAGAAATATTCTGCTTGGGATTTCTTTTTTTCCCCCTTGTAAATTCTCTCTTCCTTTTGATTGAGTAGGTCAGTAATGTAAACTGATAAACGGCAGAGAAACATGATGTGGACATGATGACTTTCATCAAGCACATCAGTTTAAAATGGCCTCAAGTGGGGGAAGAGAGAGAAGCATGTGTACTCATGCACTTGTGAGTGTGATACTAAGTTTGGTTTAGTCTTTTTCCTAGTTAAATATAACAGTGTAAAACAAGAAGCTACATATTGTGATATTACTGAAAATATATTGCTAAATGACAGGAAAGAAAACATCCTAAAAACTGTACTTAAGTGATTTTAACAGCAATATTTCGAGTGAGTGCTGAGCCCAAGTCTCCATTCCTCACACAAGCTGAGTAGCATCTAGTCATACAAGTATTTGCAGAGTCGGGCGCAGAATTTGGCCCGCGATCTACATTAGAATGTGTAGGGGATGATTTTCAGACTTAAACAGCACATTTGGAAGATTCCTAAAATTCTCTCTTCTGATTATTGTTGTTTGTTTTTGGAATAGAGTTTATGCATGCTATTTATTTATTTAAAATAGTCCCCTGATGCATAGAGATTAGCACAGATCCCTTCAAATGTCACTTGGCTTGGAATACATATTTACATTGTGCCTGGTTACGAAGAGTAGACCCTAGTAGATCTGTGAGCAATTATCAAACCAAGAAGATAAAACATAAAACCTTGTGTGCCTTTGTTGTTGTACTTTAATTCTGCTAATCGCCCTAGGTAAAGATTAGCTGCTGTTGTCAATTTAATTCAGCTTCAAACAAAGCAACAAGGTCACTTTTTTTTCCTTTTTCTTTTTTTTAGCAAACAGGATTGAGTTGTCATGTAGTTCTAATAGGCAGCACAGGGAATCATTAGTCCACCTCAACTCCCTGACTGATGGGCATTTCACTTCAATCATCTGACTGAGTACTAGTGGCCCAGTACTATTGACACCATGTCAGAGCTGAGAGAAGATGCCTTAATCGGCTCAGACACTCTCTGCATTGATTTGACAAGCTGCTGTAATGACCTTCTTGTTTTTCCGAAGGATTACTGTTTACCCAGGGAGGTGCTGCTGACTAAATGTACTGCATTGTCATGGAAACTATTATTGTTGCATCTCGATCCCTTTAACGTTGTGGCGTGTGACATTGATATGAGACAGTGAATATTTCAATGAAGCACAGTCCACTTCAATAATGATGATCTCTGCCCATTAATCAGGCTTACAAAATCTGTGCTAGCTCTGCACTCCTTGGCCAATAGGAATTAAAGAACCAAGGCCTATTTAAGGTTCTGTTCTGTCCATTTGGATATGTCATGCAGCCCAGATTTTTCCCTTAATTTGAATGAAAAATTCACTTTCCATTTCTAGTCTAAATTTTGTTCTACAGCTCAGGAAGCTTGCCAGGATTTCAGGAAACATATGGTCAGAAATGGGAGAGAAAGCGAATGAGAACAAGAGAGAAGGAGAAAAATGGGCTCAAATGTGAATGTTCTATCTGCAATGGCAACTTGGGTATATGGAACATTTTGTGCATTACACTGGAAGCTTATCAGTCAAGGAATAACACCACATTACTTCCCCTCAAATGATTTATTTTCTTTGTAGTTTTAAGATGATGGTAGATGAAAGACAAAAAAGTTGAAAGCCCCCATGTAAATTGGCCTACATGAATCATACAGATATTTTTTCCTTCCAGCCTGGCATCTGAGTAGCTGGCCCTATGGTAAAGCTCTCCTCCCAAAATGAGATTCCTAATACCATCATGCTAGGCACAGACTAAGAACAGAGTTGCCCATCCAGTGATCAAGACAAAAGGAGCCAGTAGCAAGAAGCAAATAATCCTGACAAGAGACCCTATTATAATGTGGAATTTTAACTGATGACATCTGTGTTCTTGGAAAAAGCAGGACTTGTGTTTTTTATTTATGATATGACTTGTGATCCAGAAAATCTTTGCAGAGCATAGGTTTGCTGCTTCTGAGGAAGGGAGAAGTCTAGGGACCCTTTGCTCTGCTTTCACTGTTTGTTGGAGAAGCATCCTGATCTTTGTGGGTGGTGGAGTGGGAGCAGAGCATGGTGGAATTTGGAAGTGTGTGTGTTACTTCACTAATACAGAAGATTTTTCTATAAGCAAGTTTTGGAATCTGGATGGAAAGGTTCAAGACAGTCTGGTTAGCCTAGCACAGTGGTGATGGTTTCTTCTTGACTTGCAAGAGGGAGAGTTCTTCTTACCATCACCATGAGGAAGTTGGCACCAGAACAAGATAATTCAGGAATCCTGACTCCCAGTACCATGATCCTAACGAATCAACCCCCCTTTTCTTGTGCCACATGCTGTTAATATGCTTATAAAAATACAGGCCTGAGGTTGTGTGCACAAAATAAGTAAGCATAAATAAACATAATTAGTGGTATTCTGTATTTGTTTAATTCTTTAGGGGTTAACCTCGTGCATTTATAAATCTTTTTGCATAAGATATATACATATTTCATACACTGAACAAAATTTGTTTTTATACACATGATGTCAGAAAGGAAAAGACAGGAATATGTGCTATGTTCAAATAGATCATATGGGGTTCAGTTAAATAAATATTAAGATGACAGACTCCAGCAGTGATTCACTGTAAAATTGCTAATAGACAGTATGTTGTCTGTTGTATCTATATTGTATTACCAGTGATTCAAATTAAAGAATGAGTGAATGTAGGATTATTGTGTCACTTTAAATTGAAACATATTTCAAAGTGATACTGTAGTATAATTGAAGAATACCTATATGGCATCAGCATGCTGATACTGTAATATATTTAGCCAAATATTGCACATAGCCAAAATACTACTAGTGACATCCAAATTAGAAATGTGATCAGATTCCCCCCCCCCCCCCCCCAAGGATGCTCTTGAAAAAGACCCTTAAGACTACCGTGGAATATGCATCTTAAAAGCAGTAGCAGATTCATCAGCCCCTTACACCATCCAGTCACTAAATGGGTACAAAGACACAGTTGATCAGTGTGCAACATATGTTCCTAGATCACATTGTAAGACAAATGTATAACCCTGGTTTCTTCATATTCTCATTCCTCTGCTGTTTTTAGATGGCATCTGAGCATCTCTGCAGGATAAAGACGAACAGCAATAAATGGATTAGGGAGTTCCTTAAATTTGTCCTGCCCTTCTACTAGCAGAGGGCCCTTTCTGATATGGTCAAATGAAGAGGGATGATGCCTGATCATGTTAGAATGGTCTGGGCTACTAGACTAGATTCAGAGAATTCTGCCTAAGGGAGTAGAGAGAGAAGCCACAGTGTGCTTGGTCCAGCACAGTCAAGCCTTTCTTGTTAGCATATAGACCAGTCAAGAGTAACACTGAAGCCAACCATGTCTGACCTTGGCTTCCCCAATTGGCTATGTGACGCTACGCAGCCCAGACTGCAGGGTGACCACCAGCCACCTTCAGACGCGATCCAGGAGTGAGGTGTTCAGAGGTTGCTGGTTTGATGTCTGCGGAAGTGGGGAAGTGCATTTGTAGCTGAGGTTCTGCATTAGAAATTCTATTTTAAGGCCACCGTCTCTCAGTTTATGTGGATGCTAGTGGTGAGCAAATAGTTTTAATCAGTGAGAACAGGGTCAGTTGCTCTACTTCTAAATGTCAGCTATTTTAGTCCACAAGGGCTACCAGGACTTTAATAAATGTCAGTAACACAGGTGCATTAGTTGACTATATAGAGAACTCATACACACACAAATCTTGTGGGAAAAGTAAATACATCAAGTTCACTGTAGTTTAATGTGTGTGCATTTGTCTCATTTGATGTATGCATTATTTCACCTCAAATCTAATTTCTTCTGTTCTCCCCATCTTTATCCAATAAATCTGCCACTAACAAGCAGTGTGACCTAGTGGACCTGGGTTCTGTTCCCAGCTTGGTGGTTGGTTGACTGTGGGCAAGTCAGTTTACCTCTCTATGTTTCAGTTTCCCTTTCTATACAATGGAGGTAATGATACTGACTGTCACAAGTAGTAGCTCCACAAGAAGACTAAGTTTCTGTAATATTTTTATGAAATCTGTGTGCCCCAGATTCCCGCTATGCTTTGTATTGCTACCCAGTGGAGGAGGAGAGGTTTTTTGCTCTCACTGCAGACTCAGCGGGACAGATATGTATATGGCGTAGCTGGCTGAATGTAACATACTGAATGGGTCATTAAAAAGATTGACTGAGGGCAGCCCATATCAGTAGAAAATCCAAAAAGTGAATGGAAAACCTAGTCACCAGGACATTAATACCTAACAACCAATGACCCCTAGGGAGGACAATTTCCCTACCTCTCAGCGGTGAACCTGAGCAGAGACTTCCAGCTCAAGAACAAAGGGCAGATGTTTCCACTAGGGAATATGTGTGGGCTGTGGAAGAAGCTTGGAGTACTCTCTTTGGGAACTGACTAAGGAAGAATGTCTGAGCAAAGGAGACAGCCTGAAAATGAAGTTCATTACCACTGGCTGGTGAGTAGTGGCTGACCAGAAAGGATTCTGCTCTAGCCTTTGTCTCTATGCTAACACAATGACTTCCAGTGCTGTGTTCAGCTGACTAATAAACCCCATGCTGTTTTGCAAATGCTGTGTGGCATTTGTCCCTGAGGAGAGAACAAGTCTCTGCCCAATGAGTCCAACTGCGATAGACTCCTGGTAGAGCTCATGGTGTGAAATGGAAGTGCTGGAACCCAGCCGAGAAGGCAGTGAGGCTGCATGGCCTATCCTGAAGGAACAGTGGGTCCCCTTGGGGCTCTGGCACACTAAATAATTCCTCCAAGAGACTGTTTAAAAACTGGGGCGTAGCACAGATACAATGGATCTGAGACCGCTAGCATTATAGGAGATGTAGATGGTGATGGCGCTATTTATTATTTTGGGTTCTGCTTAGTAGATGCTGAACTGCTGTCTAATAACCTGTGGGGTTGTAGCTACCCTGAGACAGCACTTATTTGTCTTATGAAGTCTAGAGACACACCCGTCTCCTTCTCCCCTCCCCCTCCCAGTGCAGAGAAATGAGATTTCCAAGCGGAGGCAGCACTGTAAGTTTAGATCGAATCTGGGGGGGTCTTTCTGCCAGTGTTCTATAATATATGAGATGTAATGGTCTGTGCACAACAAAATATCTTCTTTAATCGGTTCAGAAATCACTTCCCTTTTCTTTCATGAAATGCCCTTGTTCTCATATCCGGGGATAGGGATTGATCTGTGTTTTATTTTGCCCTTCATAATTATGAATTCCTCAATCAAGTCTCTCCCAACTGTACAACTTTTCCAGAATGAATAATCCTGTCAAGCCTGTAACTATGCATTTCCCGTATCTTCATCCTTTCAGTATCCTTTCTATTTTACTTAAGATAAGCCAAAAAAATTGGATGCAATATTCCAGATGAGGGCATCCATTTGCACAGTACGGGAAGGCTTAGTTCTTCCAAGATTTTTTTTTTATTCTATATTAATTTGAATTCATTTAGTAGTCATGGAAATTCTTATGTACCCTGAAACATTTCTGTTGAAGGCAATTGGAAAAGCATAAATCTGTTGGCAGTTGAGGCTCCCAGAGAATGAGTATGCAGCCAATTATTCCTGGGTGTTTTTCACTGAAAATGTAACATTTCTGGTGTGCTCAGAACATTTCTTTAGCTAAAGAGAGTTTACATACACTTTTTAGAATTATTTTCTGGAAAAATAGCTCTCTGTGGCTCCACCAACTCTGCCAGACTTCAGTGGTACATGAAACTTTTTTATCCATCCCATAGCCAAGGTGTCTAGGTCTCCCTTTGTCTTGGCAAGGTGCAAGAGAATTAGCATAGTTACATAGTAACAGAAGGAGAAGGCTTCCATTTAATGTTTCATTGCCCGCCAGCAATAGTAGCATTCACTGTTTCACAATGAGGCTCATTTTGTTTTCTTACCATGTTTCTAAACTCTCTAGGTACCTTTTTGTATTTTTCCCCACTGATGTGTGAAATATATCCTTATGTAGAGGGCCAGTACATATCCTGTGGTCTTATTTCAAAGGCCTAGGTAACATACGTAGTCCGTAGACCTTGTGTTGATGCACCAGACCGCGTACCAGTTCTGGAGCTTGGCAAGGCACTTCACTCCACTTGGTATTTTGCCATTTGTCATTCTATTTAGTACGTCTGTATCTTTTATTCAATGGGAAGAATCCTGGAGTCTCAGTCCTTTCCAGTGTCCAATGACTTAAAAAAGCTGATGTATTTAAATAACCCTAATCATAACCTTGGCTGTCTAAAAGTGAGGCCTGAATGTCTTGCCCTTAGTACAGTAGCCTTTCTGGTTGTCAAACCCCTGCTGTGACTAGTTCCAGAACAGAGTGAACTTGATTATTTTGCCAGATTTCAAGCCTGATTTTCCTCTTACTCTGATGGAGTTACGTGCATTGCTGTAAATCCAAAGTCCAATAGAGCTGCACTAGATTTACATTGGTGTGAATGATTTCAGAATCCAGTCCTTCCAGTCCAGTTCTGCATTCTCAAGTGGTTATCATAGCTGTGATAAACAGCCTAACTGATAGCTTTTTTCTGAACCCATGCTTGCCCAAATCTCTGCTTCAAAGTTTACTAAACCCTACTCTAGTTATAGAGTGTTTACTATATAGTATGATGCATCATGCCATTGGCTGTTTTTATTCATGTGAATGTGTTGGTATTAAATTAATCTGTCTCATACTACAGTTTTTCCATGATAACTGTTGTCTCCTTCTGGAAATTAAGTTTCACAGCTCCTGTGCTTTTACGGAAACAACACAAGAGAAAGTATTGTGGACAAAGAAAAGGGTCATAATTCCCTCCGCCATTTTCCTTGGGATCCCATCAAGTCCAAGTCCCTCTCTGGTTGCACTTACACCCTTAATAATTTTCCAAGGTATAGACTTTATTAGAAGTACCATTCTGATTTGTCTAAGAAACATTTTTTCTCACATTGAAGGAATGTGTTTGGTGATTTTTGTACTGTATATTCACAACAAGTGCTGACAGAGAACAAGTACTCTCATATTAGGTGCTTTGTGATTCATATTGCACATATCTTCATAGGGCACACAGATCATTGGCATCCTCCAGATTTTCTTTGCACCTTCTCTGCACCACGCACTGAGTGGTGTGTCCTCCTGCAGGCAAAGGGAAAGAGTCATTGTTGATATTGCTGCTTGCAGTTCATCACATTGTGCTCACGCTTCTCCTCTTCTTGTCACTGAAAATGTTATTTATTGATAGTGCTGACACCAGCAGTAAATAGAGCTAGCACTGGTTTACATCGCTGATGAGAATGTGTATCTCATAACTCTTTGTGAACAATCTGATTCCAAATCATGCCTCCTTATCCCCCCTCCTTTAAACACGTGTTTCTGTATTTCATTATACGAGCAAGAATTAATGCAGACAGACAAGAAATATGAGCAGTCATTTTTATTACATTTCTTTTGAGTACAGAGGTCTTCTTGGACTCCTTGGCAAAAACAGACAACTACAAATGCCAGATCTGATGTACACCCTTTTGCAGAGCTCATTATTTAACCAATAGACTTTAATATAGTTAGGACGATTACCATCCGTGATCTAAATTGTGTTGGCCGGGGGGGGGGGGGGGAGTTGTGTGAATGCACAAAAAGATTAGTTAGTTATTAATACTTCTCTGTAAATCCAAGCTGTCATCTAGACCATGATCTGTTGATTCTGTCACAATTTGGGGTATGTTCTTATGTTTGATCATTGCATGCAGTTGTGGATTTGTCTAAACCTCTGTGCACAAACCACACCAAGATGTATAAATCTTACATTTTCCCAAATGGATCACATATGCATTATAGATGCAATTTCATCCATAAAAGTATTCAAGGCAAACTTGTGTAAGACTGTCAAATAGTATATTTTAATCAAAAAGAAAAATCATTCTCCTTGCCCAAGTGTGTGATATCTGAAAGCTGTAGGAGGCCTCTGCCTCAGACAATGATTTAATAATTTATTTATGGCATGGAGGGACCTCTAAATCTCTAGGGCCTCATGCACCCTTCAGCCAGCCCAGCTTTATTCTCTTGGTTGATTTAATCATGCACCCCTTGATTTAGCTGGAATTCATAAATTACCATTATTTTGAATAGTGAGTACCTGCTGGGCCATGGGCCTATGTTAAAGAACAGTCTAGGAAACTGGAGAAGATTCCGTTTTCTAAACACACACATGGAATTAGAAACTGGCTCTGAAATGTTACTTTTGCCTGTATTCTGGCCCCTTCACACCTCCTTCCAAGTTGGAAAGCCCCCAGATCCTCCCCAGCTGGCAATGGGAAGTCTCCAGCTGGCATGGAGCAGACAGAGTTGGCTGCTATGCTGCTCTCTTAGAATCCCCAGTGTGGGAAAGTGCCAATGTACTGATGGTCAGATCCTGGCTTCATAAGAAAGACTGTACTGGGTCAAACCAATGGTCCATCTTTCCCAGTATCCAGTCTTCTGGAATGGCCGATGCTAGATGTTTCAGAGGGAGTGAGCAGAACAGGGAAACTTGTTGAGTGATCCATCTGCTGTCATCCAGGTCCAGGACTTCTAGCAGTCACAAGTTCAGGGCCTGGGGTTAAATCCCTGACCATCTTGGCTTTTGGCCACTTGTGGACTTATGCTCCATCATACCTCTTGTTGGGCCTTGCTATCTAATGTATAGTAGATCAGCCCTGACGTGTCTAATTTGTACTAATGCTGAGCTGGTGTATCTCTGACTCAAGATCTGTGGAAACAGTGGACTGTAGTTCACCAGTTTCACTTCAGTTCATACACTTTCCTAAGCACATGCCACTCAGACATATTTATAGTGAAGCCAAATTAATTTTTTTTAACAGAGCTTGAGCTAGAGATTCAAAATAAAGGCAAGTAAAACGGTTTGTAAACATCAGGTTACAGGTAAAAGAAAAATGTAAGATGCAAACTACAACCTATACTTATTGAGTTACTTTCTTGTCTAATGAGGTATTTCTCACCCAAATCCATTCTAAACAGCACTTCTCCAGTCTGGAAAACTGGGATCCACCATTCCTGAGACAACCCCTACTGACAGAGGCACTCCTCTGTAATGGATGTCTCCTTGTCCTCTTCTTCTCAAATAGATTGTTTTTCAACCCAGGGGTTCACTATTCAGAGACTTTTATTGGGGTTCTTTTCTCTTTGTAAATGCTGAAGCCATCACCTGAACCAGACTATAATCACAAACTGGCTCAGTCCACAGGAAGCCATTGTTCTCGTGTCACTGATCTTGTGTTCTCCTCTAGGTGCTCGGTTTCACTCCCAGCAGATCTAGAACACAGCCTACATGTTACATAAGTCTAAAATTGTTTCCTGTACAAACATCTCACAACAACCGTGACAATACGTTAGTTTTAGCTTTCAGCAGAGACCACACATGCCCTCCTTTGCTTCTCTGACTGAGATCTAAGCATCTTGCATTAACTAAGCATGACTGGGCCTGCTCAATACCTGGATGAAAGCTACGTGAGAAACAAAGCACACGCCAGCAGCCACACTCTCCTCCTACCGCCGAGTGCTGCCGCCTCCCCCCACTGGCAGCCCTGCAGATGAACTCTTCCCCCTCCCTCCCTCACAGTGCCTCCTGTCTGCCATGGATCAGCTGTTCGATGGTGTGCAGGGGGTGCTGGGAGGGAGGGGGAAGAGCAGGGACAGGGTGCATTCCGGGAAGGGGGAAGAAAGATGAGGAAGAGGCAGTGCAGGACGAAGTGGGGTGTGGTTGGGACCTTGGGGGAAGGGGTGCAGTGGGGCTTGGGACAGAGCGAGGGTAGAAAGAGCTGGGAGATGGGGTGAAGTGGGGGCAGGGTCTGGGGCAAATGGGTGGGGGGAGGGTGAGCACCCCCTGTGTAGAGAGGAAGTCTGTGCCTATGATGACTAAAATGGACACCATGAAAAATTTTGGAAGACATTATTGATTCCACCAGCACTTCCATTTTAAATACTGGAATATCTCTCATGAGTTGTATCTCTGAAAATGTTTTAAGTGGAGCCACTGTAAGTTGTGCTGATGGTGAATATTTAGTAGATGTTATTCATCCCTCTGAGTCATCCCCAAATCAAAAATCCAGCATCCAACAACTTCATAAGGAGATCTATTTTGAGATAAAAAACCAAGGTTTTACCTACTTGTGCTCATTAAAAGCCCTGTGGCACTCTTAGCAAGAACAAACAGGCAGTGCTACCTAGATTGTGGTTTTCAAAAGTGTCTAAGGAAGTTAGGAACACAAGTATTAAAGGGATTTGTGATCCTAAATCCTTTTGACATTTAAAAACCCCACCAGAGCAGATAGGTCTTTCGAGTCCCAGTTCATTCTCCTGAGTTCTACTATTTTCAGTGCCACTGACCTTGGGTAAGTCATTTCACTTTTCTGTGTCTATATCCCCTCCCACCCTTTGTCTGTCTACTTAGGTTGGCATTTTCAATGGAGACTCGGGAGTTAGGCACCGAGTACCCATTGAAAGTCAATGGGATTTGTGTGTCTAAATTCCTTAAGATCCTCCTTTTGAACAGATGAGCCATAAAGACTACGAGCGCTTTGAGATAAGGACTATCTCTTATTATGTTTTCATTCAGGGCCTAACACAATTTGGCTCTAGACACTATTGCAATACAAATAATTATTATTACATGTCTTTTTAAATTGATGATACTTTAATTGCTCTGAGAGTTTAAATGTGTGTAAAATAAAACAAGAACTTTTTTATTGTGGATAGAAAATATATATTCTTATGGTTCTAATTTTGGTTCTGGTGCATCCAATCCTGTTGGCATACCAGGAATGCCCTGTGGGTTCATAGTCATATACAGAAACAAATTTTGCGTGGGTGTTAATTGGATATAGAATATTTCCCCTGTAGCTCACCAGTTTGAATTTGGCTTGGGAGTTATTGACAGAAAATAATTATGATCTGACAGCCCTTTGGTGGCCTGTGTGAAAACTGGTGGTTTCAGTAAAGATATTATACTGCAAAAAACCAAAATATATTTTAGAAGCAGCATGGAAAGCAATTATCCTGTTAGCAATGTACTAAAATACTTATTTGCATATTTGTTGTATCCACATCTCCTACACTTCATCTGTTTGTGTCTTTTACACATTGTGAGCCCTTTCAGGCAGGGATTAACTCTTTTCTGTGTCTCCACAGCACCCAGCACAAAGGGGGCCCTAGACCTTTGGGTGCTATTGTAATGTAAATATTTATACTACTGTAAATAAACTGCCAACCTGGATATATATTTTGTATGTTCATCCCAGTAAATTAATAGTTTGGTGCATGATCTGACATATCAGTAAAGTTGAGGTAAGATTGTAGCTGTTGGATTCTGAAGATGATAAATATCTGTCTGATGCAGACCATTGACCATATTAATTATTTTAAAAATTACCCAGGGACTGACTGTTATTAATTCTATTAGACTTTTTGAATAGGGGACCTGATACTTGCTGAGAATCGCTTGCCAGAATAATTAATCACAGCAGAGTATAACTTTCTAGTATTTGCTGAGAAACTTAAAATGAAAGGACTCATGAGCTGCTTGGGTTGGTGGTATCTACATGCAAATAGCACTACTCATGTTGACTGACACATGCTTAACTTAAGTATGTGAGTAGTCATAATTTGTGAATAAATCTACTCCCAAGTGTAAGTATTTGCGGGATTGGGTCTCTGCCATCTGTTCTTTCCAGCTTTACCATGAAATAAACAAATATTTTTTTATCTTGATCTGTTCTCTTATGAAAACAAGGACTGTATAACTACTTCACTGTGATACACAGCAATCTGCAGCTGCCCTTGTTTCAATCCATTGAAATAGTAGCTCCTAGGTTAGAGCTATGACTTGCTTCTGAGTGTAATCTATATATATATAAAAGTCAAATGGTGTATGCGTGCGTGTGTGTATGTATGTGTGTATGCTTACTCCTTCCACACCGTTTGAGCTAGAGACTTGAAATTTGGTACAGTTAGAGGTCTTAGGGTCCTAATGACCGTAAGAGTCGAAATTTTTTCAAATCTCACCTCTGACACCCCCCAGGGGTGAAATTCTTTAAAGGCCAATCACATCAGCTGGGCAGCTGCTGTTCTCTGTGACATAGTTATGATATCATAATACCCCCTCCAACAGACACCGCACTCGCTCACCTCTCTGCCCCCTCCCCCCTCCAACGGAACCCCGGAATCCCTCAGCTCTCTGCCCCCTCCCCACCTGCGACGGACCCGAGTTGGGTCTGGTCGGAGGGTAATTGAGGTGGGGGTGTCGGGTTTGGTCGGGGGGGGGTAAGTGAGCCGGGGGTGTCGGGTTTGGTCTGGGGGGGTGGGAAGGTGTCGGGGTGGGTGAGGTGTGGGGGTTGGGGTTGGTCAGGGGGCCTTGGGTTTGGTGGGGGGGTAAGGTGGGGATCTTGGGTTTGGTGGGGGGGTGAGGAGGGGGGTCGGGGTTGGTCGAGGGGTAAGTGAGGTGTGGGTGTCGGGTTTGTTTGGTGGTAGGTAGGGGTGTTGGGTTTGGTTGGGGGGGGGAAAGTGAGGTGGGTGTGTCAGGTTTGGTCTACGGGGGGTGAGGTGTGGGTGTTGGTCAGGGGGTGTTGGGGTTGGTAGGGGGGAGACGGGGTGTTGGGTTTGGGTGGGGGGGTGAAAATGTGAGTCGGGGTTGGTCGAGGGGTAAGTGAGGTGAGGTGGGGGTGTCAGGTTTGCTCTCTGCCCCCTCCAACGGACCCCGCACTCACTCAGCTTTCTGCCCCCTCCCCACCTCCGACTGACCCATGCAATGCCGGGTATTTTCGCTAGTATAATTATATATTGCACAAATGAAATCTAATGGTTGGGATGTATATATTCTTTTTTCTTTCATCACTAATGGAAGGTTAAATTTATAGTTGGCGGGCAACTTTCAGCATTAAGAAAAAAAAGTAACTGATTGTTGAGCCTAAAATCAATATGGTTTAAACATGCATTGGAGGGATATGGTAGTCTAATATATTTGAACACTGTTTTTTATATTAAGTCGTAAGGCTAGCACTCAGAATAAATCTTCGTGTTTACAAGGACTTAAAATGGCATTTCAAGACTCACAATTCATTAATATCATATGTTTATTCTTACAAAATACTGAGAGAATCACCATCTTATCACTTGCTTGCTGGCTTTTGTTTAGTCAAGGTTAAACTTGTAGATGCCTGTTTCAGGATTTCCAGATCAAGTTTTTAAAGTCAACACTAAATGGGACTGCAGGATAAGTGTTATTCTAAGGCAATGATTTGATTCAGAAAATGGAGAAGTAGAGACATTCAGGGCTTTTAACTAGAGCTTATTTTCTATTTAGTAGCAGTTGACATGTCGATATCAGATTACACTTCTGAGGCATGATTTTGCTTCTATTTACCCTTGTGTAAATCAGAGGAAAACTCATGGAGACAGTTATATCAATCTAAAACCAATGTAATTGGGATCAAAATCCATCCCCCTGGCCCTGAAATTATAGCCATATTATATTGCCTAATTTTGGGGAGATAGAAAAGGGGCCAAATCAATCAGGCTCTTAACAAAAAGATTGCTCCTGACAAGGAGTTTTAAGACATTATTTTAAAGTTCAGCTTTTGAAGGGAGGAATCTTCACTCATTTAAAAATACAGTATCTAAGGAAAAAAGAAAGATTGATGGTCTAGTATGTCATCCTCTTATTCTCCCAAGAAAAGAGGGATTGATAGAATTCAAATGTGGAAATTCTGTAGTGACTTCTTCATTAAAGCCAACAAAAATCTTAATGCTTAATATTTGAAAACTCAGAAATGAATTTAAATTCTTCTCTGCAAGAAAATGGATGCTAACAAATAATTAAACTACTCTGAATGTATTTTACTTTGTGTTTGATATTCATGTGCTTAATATAACAGCATTTTTCCAAATATCTTTTCCAGGAAGGACAACAGAAGGATGTTTGTGGGGTTTTTAAACTTTTGAATCAAACGTGACAGGGTGACCAGACAGCAAATGTGAAAAATCGGGACAGGGAATGGGGGGCAATAGGAGCCTATATAAGAAAAAGATCCAAAAATCAGGACTGTACCTGTAAAATTGGGACATCTGGTCACCCTAGTTGACAATATGAAGGCTATATAGCCAGCACACATTCTAGTGAATAAGCTGCAATCATTGCACTGTATGCACCTTCCACACTACAAACTGATATGATTTTCTGTCATTTAAAGAAATTTGTATTTTAGGCTGACTACATTTCACAGTCCATTTTGTCAAAAGGTTCTATCATTGCTTCAAGTCTGCATAAAGATTATTGTATTGATGCTGCAGTTTTGCTGTTTGGGAGCAATTTGGTTCAACCCCCTCACCACCACCCGATTTTGTCTACTTTTTAACTTTTTCCTCAACTTAGTTTAAAAAAAAGGGGACTTCTGAAGATTTCCTGCTTCGTTATAAGATTGATAAATAGTTTATTGTGAGCCTGATAGCTTGATTAATTAAACACCAAGCTGTGGAACCACTACAATTCATGTGTCAATTCAGACTATTTTCTGGAAATGATTTGAATCAATTGCTAATGAAATTGAGAAATTTAGGAGAAGCTTTCTGACTTTCAAGTGACAGCACTCATATTTAACTAAAAAATGTGACAGTTAATGACAACATAAAAAGTACTGTGAATTATTTGCCAAATCATGTGAAAATTACAGCATCATCCTGTTGAAACAGTTCGCAGCTCATCAGCATGAAAATAAACAGTTCTAATCACATACTTAGAAATGTATGATGCTGTTTAAAATATAAAAGATTCTGTCTGAAATAAACAAAGAACATAATCTTCATGAAGAGCTAAAATATTTCATAATCTCTCTGAGCATGCCATGATAGATGAATGTACTGCTATTAATAAAATTGTAATCCTATGGAAAAGATTGTACAGTGTCTTATATTTAATTACATTAAACTCTCAAAATAGTCTAATTTTTCTTCTCCGCTGTAATTAACATGCTTACTGTTGCAAAGTTTGTATTTAAAGTGATGTTCTGCTGCATTTGTTTCCATAACTTTTCACTTCCAGACACACACTAATTAATTTAAAACTTCATCCAGATATAATGAGACAGTTATGGCGTGTTAATGAAATATCAATGGAAAGTGTACTAATCAATAATTAATCTAATTAAGGTGTATACAAGATAATGCTATGTAATTAACTGAAAACTGTATAAGTAACATGCATATTTAAATTTTTATTAATATATTTGTAAGGAATTTTTAGATCATGCTGTTTTATGGGCTTACAGGAGAGAAATAAAATTAAAATGTTTGTCAAAGAGCTTCTGGAGTAAACATTGAATTGAACAAGAATCTTAAGCGACTGTTAAAATGATTCAGGGTTGCATTTAACACTTACTAAGAATGAAAATGAATTTTCTTGGAAATGAGGCTCAACTTCCAAGGAAGATTTGTCTCAAAGCTTGGGAGTCATATACCAAATAATAAAGAACATATGCAGGAGATAGGCCTATTCCAAACATAAATGGGAAAATATGCATCTAATCTTGAAAATTCTGCATTTATTTTTAGGCCGGGGAAAATATAATGAATTGTGGGGGTATTGGTTCCAACTCCATAGTTAAGGTTAAGACTTCCATTTAAACCAGAAATGCAATTTTTTTAATATATGAAGAATAAGCAGTATTGTTGACAAAACTACTACACATACTCTTTTTGTGAATGAATTCTCTGAGAATTTACAAGTAAGACTGTTAATTAGAGTTAATAATTTAAAAGTGGATCCTTCTGGGAAATTTAATCTAACATTAAAAATTGGCCCCCAAACAGTCATTCACGATTATTCTCTAGCTTAAAAACTGCAAATTGTAGTCCATCATGAATGTGGAGATTAACGGCAGTTTGAAAACTCTGGTGTTATGTAATTATTTTGTTAATTGTGTTTATCATAATTTTAATCCTTACACGTCACAGGTAACTGACAGAGAATGAAATTTTATGATGACCAGGGTCCTCTATGAAGTTATAGCTGCTGGTAGGTTGAAAGCCATGAACCATTTGAAACTGTTGATCTTATTCAGCCTTCGTCAACCCAGCATCTTCAACAAAGCAACAGCTATTGTGTTGAGGATACTGTTCTTCAGGAAACTGTTCAGCCCGCTCAGGAGCACCTGAGTGAGTATGGTTTTTTTTCTTGACAAGTGCAGAATGGATAGTAGGGGAAAATCTGATCTCTTCATGTGGTGAAGAGTTTGAGGGAGGAGACATTGGAAGGCTGGGATCCCTACTGGGGCAGAGATCAGGTTGTGATGTCTTCTATGTGTTGTATAATGGTTGTTCTAGTGATGAGGCATATGTTTCCTGATGTGTTGAGTTATGTGCTGTTATGTCTTGACATAAAAGCAAGGAAATTAAAAGTTAGCTGCATTATGTATGCAAGTTTAGCACTCACATTACTAGAGCTGTTTGAAATTTTTTTTTAAACTGTCAATGGAAAACTGAGTAACTGAATTATCTGTGTGAGAGAAATGCCTATTTTCCTTGGAAATATATAGTTTACTATTGAAACAGCAAAAGTTTTCTGAAATATTAAAACATTTCATTTTGACATTCCCAAATTAAAATGATTTCAATCAGCTCATTCTTATATTAAACTGCATCCTCCTGAGCCTCAGTAATGCCTCATAGGAATTGTGGTTTGAGTGCCTCATGCCTCTTTGCCTCTGTGGGCTGGAATCCTTGACTGGACTTGATGCACCCAGCTATGTGACGCCTATGATGCATTTGAATTGATCAGCATGAGGTGAATCCATGCTGCATCCATCCAGACAGCCTGGCCGACACAGGAGAAAGAGAGCAGGAGGCACTTGAATGATAACTCCCATGATGTACCATGGCAGCACAGGTGGACATAGTTTAACATCAAACTCATCTGAAAGAACATGTTTGGATTTGGCTATACAAATGGAAATATTTTGATTCAGGTTGACTTTACCCAAAACTAATTTCACTTTATCTACCCTTAGAAAACTTTGGGTTTGGGGCTGAAGGTTTTCGTGATTTGTGTGTGTGTTGGAGTGGGAATCAAAACATTATATAGGAATTTCATTTTTAAAAAATGTATCCGCATTTTGGCAAAAAATTTTGCAGGGGAAAAATCATTTTCCAACCGGCTCTATAGGGAGTATAGTGTCTGTGTAATTATAGACAAGACCAGTAAGTAGTGTAAAAGTGTCTAGATATACATGTCCCAAGTTCTCATTGGTAGATTACTTGGCTGCTAACTGTCACTCCTCTTAAAAATTCCATGGCTGCATGCTAGCATATTGGCAGCCAGATTCATTAGCATGTCATTCAGGTTTCTGCTGCTCCGGTGGTGTAAAGGAGCTGTAAATCTGTCTTAACTGGTCCATGAGCTCTGGTTGTTTTGTGCTGCTCCAGAATGGTGGGAGCCAACCAGATTGTACCAGTGAATCTGGCCCTAAATTTAGAAATAAAATAGGTTGGTACCTCATATCTTCAGCTCATTAACATTATCCCACGGGAACAAGATCTTTTGAGTTTTCCATTCATCTGTTGCAAAAAACAAGCATATTCCTTGTACATCAAGCCAAGTTCAAAACAAAACATAAGATTATTGGAATTGTCCTCAAAAGAAGTATCAAACTCAGGAAATTCAGAGCTAGTTAGTTAAACTGAAATAAAAATGCAAACATTGTAATGAAACACACGAGTAAGGTGCTCATATAATCATAACTCTGTCCATTATGGACACTCTGGAATAAAATTATAATTAATGTATTTTATAGTACCAGATGAAAAACTATTTTCTTAAAAAACTATTTAATCATTTTCTCCCTCATGACATTTTACAGGGTAAAATTAAGGTTGTTTGGTTGCTTTATTGGATCATATTTTTCTCCTCCTTTGAAGAACCTGTGTTTGTGGAAGATAAGTGCTTTGAAATTTTAGGATTATGATGTCCTAAATAGTATCAAAATTTTAATTACACCTATCTGGTTTAATAGTGAAGCAGTAGATATGCATTCTACTTTTGAACAATTTAGTATATTTAAGCTAATCAGTGCTAGCACTCTATATATTGTTAGACTGAGGTGTGAGCATGAAGTTACTTCTGATTTGCTTCTAAAAATATTCTCACTTTGATTTACAGCAGTCAGTGAAGTAATCTATTTCCATTATTTTGTGATTAATTTCATTATAAATCCTTCAAAATATTATGCTAGTTACTACCTGACATCTATATATAGCAGTGTCTTTGCTTCTCCCATCCAAATGAAACTAACTGTACTGCTCAAAAATTTTAAAGGAACAATGATAATGTGAAAATCATGGATGTAGTCACTTTTGATATTCTCTTGTATCGTTAGTAATTTTTTTCCTTTGGTGAACAGAGGTTTATAAATATCAACATAGGAAGGAGGAAAAAATATTTTTTAAATGATTTTTTAAAAGGACTTATCATTTTTAGCTATCAGAAATCAATTTTAACAAATGCAATTTGACAGCATCCCTTTAACTTGTTTTATCTGCTCTTGCAATGCACTGGTATAGCTATTGCACTATACCCAGAATGTGAAATGATTGTAAACCTTCCTTTTTTCACATGATTTTACATTACTTTCAGTAAGGGGGGAAATTACTGGCTTCTGTTTTAAAACCCAGTTAACCAGTTTATCAAAATTACTGTATAATTTAAAAAATGAAATATGACCATCTCTCAGCATCTTTGTCTTATTGGTGTATGAGACTTCAACCCTGATCAATAATTTCCAGCAAGTTGTTAATCATTTCATTAAATGTAAGCCTACGTATCTCTCCCTATGGAATTCTGGTCTTGAAATGAAACTTATCTGATATCCTACATCCCCATCCTTCTGATAATCAGTTTCTCTGGAAATCTATTTCAGCTGATTCCTTTACCATCTTTCAATTCTCAGTCCTCATAAATTAATAGTCCACTCTACGTCGCTTTCATCCAGTGTGAATATTTAAACATTGCTTTATTTCCAGGCAAAATTTTAGAATATTTTAACTATCTAAAGGGTTGCCAGCAGAACCCCCTCAAAACAGATGAAATGTTAACCTATATTTTGAGGAATAAAAGAGAAGTGAATTTTGAAGTTTGCTAATCTTCACATACAATATGACAACTATGCACTATCTACAAGTTCTCTCTCTTCTTGCCTCTGTCTAAAGGCCATTGACTTCTGGAAACAGGCAATTGGTATCACTCCATTCTGGTGGCACTTTCATCTCCCAGGAGACGACAACAACGTAGCAGACCCCGTGGGCAGGCAGTCATTGACCATATTCTGAAGAAGGGCCTGAGTCCAGGGGGTCACCAGCAGATACCTTCTTTCTACAGAGTAACCTTCCTACCAATTCCTCTGATTCCTAGGGTGAATTCCAAACTCAAGAGTTAAAGCCATGTTTGTTCTGGTAGCTCCGTAATGGCTGAGGCAGTACTGACTGACAGATCTGCTCCAGATGTCCATTCAACCTCCAATCCAGCTCCCAGAGAGATTTCTCTACATCACAGGCACTCCATCCAGATCTGAAATGACTGCATCTGATGCCGTGGCTGTTGAGTGACTGAGCACCTCAGATACAGATGGTTCCTGGCAAGTCTAGGTATCCTGAGGCAAAAAAAGAAAATATCTATCAGAAGAACACATTCTTGCAAGTGGAAGAGGTTCTCTATATGGATAGCCCAAAAGGACTTGGATCCAGCCCAAGCCTTGCTACCAAAGCTCCTTGACTATCTACTATATATCAAGCAGGTCTCTCACTGAATTTTGTTAGTCTATCTGACACTGATTTCAGATTGTCACCCACCTGTGGACTAGTTTTCTTTCACTCCACTGTATCTAAGTTTCTTAAAGGCAGGGGTCTCAAACATGCGGCCCGGGGGCCACATGCGGCCCGCAAAGCCCTTCCCTGCGGCCCGCCAAGCTTCCTGGGCCCCCCCTCCCCCCATAGCAGTTTGCAGGACGGAGGAGCCAGAAGTGGAGGCTTCTCTGCTGCCTGGCTGGGCCGCGCGTGTTTCTAGCTCTAGACTTCCTATATTGCTCTTGCTTTGTTTGCCAAACAGCTATTGGTGGTGCCTAGCGCTTTCCAGGAGGGAATGGGGAGCTGCGTGCTCAGAGGAGGAGGTGGGGCAGGGGTGGGACCTCTTGGAAGGGGTGGAGTGGGGGCGGAGCCGGGGCAGCGAGGGCAGGGTGTGTGTCAGTGGTGCGGCCCTCGGGCCAGTGCACTAGTCCTCATGGAAGGGGTGGAGTGGGGGCAGAGCCGGGGCAGCGAGGGTATGTGTGTGTGTCAGTGGTGCGGCCCTCGGGCCAGTGCACTAGTCCTCATGCGGCCCTCATGGTCATTTGAGTTTGAGACCCCTGCTTAAAGGGCTATGTGATGGGGCCCTTTGAGGCCCCTGCTGGAGGCCCTGAGAACCTACTAGAATATGCCTCAGAAAGGAGACACAAAGGTGGGTCCTTCACAACTGCCTAGAAAGTCTGCACAGAGTCATCCAACCAGAGCCCAGCAGGTTCAGATAACAGTAGCTTCTGGTCCCGAGCAAGTTCGTTCCTGGCTGGGATTAGAGGAGCAAAGACAGACCTGTAAGTTCACAAGAGCTCGAGAGAACCAGAAGATGGGTGCTAGTGGCATTTGCATTCAGCAAGGAGGAAGAGGATCTGAGAACTCCAGCCCTGACATAAAGGTGAAAAGAAAGAGACCATATGGGAAAAAAGGCCCAGCAGTGAGAAAGGGTAATAACAGGATGCAAATAAATTTTAGTCTAGTATAAGTGTCTAACTCTAACTGCCATCTGGTTGGTTGGTTGAGATCCTGTTTTCACAGGCATAACTACACTGCCCAGTTACCCCCTCAAGTACAGGATAAAAGAGGGGTCCTTGTGCTTTCCTTTTATATACCAATAGTTTTTGTCCTGTGGTTTCATTTTTGCTGCTGGCTCCAAGATTTCTCCCAAATTCCTCTTTGTTTCGCATCCCCTCCCCCACCCGTTTTTCCTGTTGACTTCAAATATAAATGGGGTTATTTGTGTTCAATGTATGTGTTCAATGAATTGTAAAGCCAGAGGCCTGGGCAGATAGGTGATTCCAGATCCTTTTGTTTGGTGAAATCTGCTTGTTAACCCTGCCTGGGTCACAAATCTAAACATACTTTCAATACATACATACAGCTTCTCAAATATTACCCTATATACATCACACAACAATCAGGAGGATCAGTATGATGTAAGCCTCTCTTAGTATTTATCCATAAAGCGTTTTGTGAGGTGTCTATGAAAGCAGCATGTTAGCTGTAATGAAGTTGTTAGGACTGGAGCAAATTTGTTACAGAGCAGTGAACCCTTTGCCAGTTGGTTTTGAGGGGTTCTTAGGTAACCGGTATGTAAACCTCTTCCACGTCTGGTGGGTGCGATGGTTATATTTCTTGGGTAAGTGACAAAATAGTGATCATAAAGGAACTACTTTGGCTTTTGTTGCGTGTTATACTACAAATAGTGTTTGCCAGCTTAAAAAATACGGAAACTTCAATATTAAAAAATACAAGACCCTTGAGATTTTAATATCTTTTGTCCAAGAACTTTTGTCATTCACCTTAAATTTGTGCAGTACCCAGAACAATAGATCCCTAATCTGGCTGAATACTGTAGGTGTACTACAAATGTTAAATATTCACCATTGTTCAGAAATAGTACAATTTGTAAATCCTAGAAAAAATTCCATTCAATTTTCCTAAATTTTTTACTTTCGGGGCCTGTTACTGGAAACAAATCCAATGGAATAATGTAAAGGATAGTGAAAGGATCCAAGCCCAATCACGTTTATCTTTTGTGTATAAAATGCAATTAAATCAATGCATGAAACTTTCCTTGAAAATGCCATAAATTTAATTAATCCATCATTATTGAAAACTACAACATTTAAGTCTTAATAACATTTTACACCAGAGTGCTATCACTCATCATTATTATACTTACCTTTCTTCAATATATTACAGCTGTTAGAATCCCTGTACCAGAATCAATGGGAAACTTGCTTTTGGTATAAAATATTCTAATCTATCACAATTAATTTTCTTCCTTGAATTATGTTAATTGTGATCTTCCCCACCTGGGAAGAATCCCCTATTGCTTTCCTGTCTAGATCTAGATCTAAAGATGGCTCCCTGAAGCAAGAATCTTTGATAAAAA
The DNA here is from genome assembly GCA_032164245.1 of Sternotherus odoratus. NCBI lineage: Eukaryota > Metazoa > Chordata > Testudines > Kinosternidae > Sternotherus > Sternotherus odoratus. The sequence goes on from JAVMKO010000005.1 coordinate 55,577,412, forward strand.
TTCTATAACTTCTTACTCTTCCCTCACTTCTGTCATTTGTACATACAACACAGTTAGAAATATTAAATGAAAGGTTTGGTTTCAACAACGTTTCTTGAATACATATGACATCTAGTCTCTCTTTAAGTGAAAAAATAAATTCCTTCATTTCTTGCCTGGGGCAATTAAGCTGTACACATTTCATTTTGAGATTAAAAGCCCAATTGAAAACCCACTCATCATTGACTGCTTAACCGTTTACACTCTACTTCTAAAGAAATATCTTTGATATCCAGTTGTCTTTCTGCTGCTTCAAGGATAATCTTTAACTTATCTCTTTCTTCTGGGGCGAAAAATGTTCCAGAAACTTTTTTATTAACTTTCTGTTATTAACTAAATATATCAGAGAAGTATATCAGTCCACTATTATCTTTTGAGTGCTCAAACGCTGCTGATTCAAAAATAAATTCCTTGATCACTTATATATTTGTTTTACCTGACTAGCATTTTCTTCCCTTAATCTATCACTGATCTCCATCATCTTAATCACTTTCTTTCTGTTTTGACTCCCTAGACATAGAGATATAATTTACAGTTTTAAGCTGCTGAATTTCCTTGGCCTTATTTTCCTGACTGATCCCTATATAGATTAGTAAAGGTCCCACTAAAGTTGTAGCATTGTACGCTTGCTTTTTCTTTGTTTTTAATATCTCAATTTTTAAGCCATTTCACATATTTATTTAGAATTTGTTCTTAAAGAATCTCAAAGAATGCCTTTTGACATGCATTTAAGGAACAGAAGATAAAAATAAGCAGGGCTCCTACTTGGGTCAAGACTTATTTTAATCTTGCTACTCACATTTGATCACTAGTCATGTGCCCAATCCAATTTTAGAACTCCACATCTCGCTTTCAACCCAAACAGAAATCCCACTATCAACTGCCTTTGCTCTCCACTTGTCCCTGCTCATATGGATGGGATTATTCCCAGTATTTACAATAAAGGTCAAGAAATTCCGATTATTACAAGCCTTAGTTGGAGCAGATTATCTCAAAAGAAGGGGGGGGGGGCTACCTGATAGGGAATGATCTGACAGTACCCTTTGCTATAAAAGGGAAGAGGCTTCTGAGTCCACGGTGGCCTCAGTTAATTACAAATGTGGTCACCAGTTCACTTGTACAGATACAGGAGGCTTACTCATTCGGGAGACATCAAGGGACCCCCGCACACACATCCTGCCAAAAAAAAGTCAGCTCTAAAATATGCTTCCTGGTTCTAAATATTGAATAACTTCACAGCCAGGGAATGTGTTTTACTCTTCTACATAGTTTTTCAGTGGACTGAATTATGATTTGCGTGGCTTGCATTATGATTTGCTAAATATATTAAGACATTCCATTCTCCTTGGTCAGCAGCAGATGTTAGGAGTCCTTTGTGTGCGCATACACCTGACCCTGAGGGAGTTTTACAAATAGATCACTGGGCAGACAGGTGCAATGTGCACAAATCTCTGCCAAACTACAATTGCAGTTCTAAATGCCAGAGATGGGAGTCAAGATGTGCAAAACTGATTAGAAAACCATTTCCAGAGAGTAGTTATCAGTAATTCACAGTCAAGCTGGAAGGGCATATCACGTGGGGTCCTGCGGGGATCAGTTTTGTTTCTGCTTCTGTTCAATATCTTCATCAATGATTTAGATGATGGCATAGAGTATGCTTACAAAGTTTGGTGAACGATGCCCAGCTGGGAGGGGTTGCAAGTACTTTAGAGTATAGGATTAAAGTTCATAATGATCTGGAGAAATGGTCTGAAGTAAACCGGATGAAATTCAAGAAGGACATTTAGAAGTATTCCACTTAGGAAGGAACAATCATACAAAATAGGAAATGACCGCTTAAGAAGGAGTACTGAGGAAAGGAATTGGATGGTCATAGATCAAGCTACATATGAACCAACAGTGTAATGCTGTTGCAAAAAAAAAAAAAAAAAAAAGCAAATATCATTCTGGGATGTATTAGCAGGAGTGTTGTAAGCAAGACATAAGAAGTAATTCTTCTACTCTACTCTGCTGATTAGGCCTCAACTGGAGTATTGTATCCAGTTCTGGGTGCCACATTTCAGGAAAAATATGGACAAATTGGAGAAAGTCCAAGGAGAGCAACAAAAATGGTTTAAGGTCTAGAAATCATGACCTATGAGGGAAGACAGAGGGGAGAAGGTTTTCAGACTAAACAAGCCCAATTTTTTCAGTCTTCTCTTCTCCAAATACATAAAAGATTGTTACAAGGAGGAGGGAGAAAAAATTGGGAAAGGAAGGGAAAAGGGGGGATGCAAAATTGGGATTTTGCTCATTTTGTTGTATGTAAATTTGTGTGAAATAGCATATGGTTATGATGTTTCTCTTGTTTGGCTTTCCTCCCGTGAGAAAAGGTAGTTGTGCATCCACGTTCCCACAAACTTCTGAGTGATTGTCAGCGGGAAGGGAAACTTCTGCTGAATAACAACAATGGTTTCCATGGCAGACATAAGATGTTAACCAAATGTAGAGAAGCTCCACTAAGGCTGGCCAGCTCAAGGGCCACTTAGGGAAGAGACTTTTACTGAGGGTGATTCTGCTAGTTTCTCAGCGATCCTGTTTTGCAGGACATTATTAGTCTGTAATTAGTTTTGTTCTCCTACACTAACCACGTTCATTTCATTTTGCTTAGTAAATAGCAAGTAGCTACAAAGAAATTAATCTTTTTGTTTTCATAGCAATTACATTGTGCAATGAAGAAAACAATTGCTATGTAACTTGCAAATGTATAGATTCAAGTACCCAGGTATTTAATCTGTAGTTATGTTTTTAAATGACCATACGTTTAATTTTTAAAAGTAATAAAAGACAAGCCTCCCGCTAAGAGGACCTCACTTTTATGGGCCAGATGCTACTTTCTTAATACTTTTGCATCTGAAGTTCATGAATGTGAAACACAGAAGGTGCTGGCAGATCTAGATGCAGTGCAGGTATGCACTGTTTCAGATCTCATTGGTTTTTTTGTAAGAGCTAAAAGACTTAGTGGATTTCTGCACCATCTGTAGGGGAAAAAGCCAGCTCTGGCCAGCCTCATTTATGTGAATTGGTGTTGCTTATTCATAGTTCCACATACATAGGTGTCGGGGTGTATGCCCCCAAAGGTTGGGCAACATGGCCTAGTGGTCAAAGTCCATAAACTCACCCTCGCTTCAGGGCAGTATGGCCTAGTGGCCAACGTCCCATAGAGCCGCTTTGAGGTGTCAGGGCAGCGTGGCCTAGCGCAGAGTCCAATAGAGTGTCCTGGTCACGGGGTAATATGGCCTAGTGGCCAGAGTCCGCTAGAGTACCCCTGGTCACAGGGTAATACAGCCTAGCAGCCAGAGTCTATTACAGTAGGCTGCCCACTAGGGGGTGGCGGCCTAGATAGGGGGGCCCGGGGCCCGCTTGCCTCCACCGGGCCCTGACCCAGGGCCCTAACAGTGGCTCAGTGCCTTGCCACTGACTCAGCAGGGAGGGATGGGGGTCCCACCCAAACACACTGAGGTTTCTCGGGTGTGAGATACCATTCTTCCACCCACCCTGGGTCACTTCCTACCAGCCTCTCCTTGGGGGTTTCCCAGGCATCCTCACCTCCTCCATGAGCTGTCGGGTCAGTCGCCTCCTCTGGCTGCTCCTGTTGCTCGGCTCCAGGCAGGCTTGGGAAAGCCTCAGGTCCCAGCACCTCTAGGGGCTGGGGCTAGTCTGCTGCAGGAGCCTCCCAAGCACATTTTTCTCCCTCAGCTTCCAGCCCAGAATGAGCTGAGCTCCCTGCTTTTATACTGCTAGAGCACCTGGAGCATGCCCAGTTCCTCGGGGGGTGGGACTTCCGCTACCAGTGCTACTGGCTTAACCCCTTCCGTGCTAGTGCTGGGTTGGCTAGCCCCGTCACAATAGGTATGAAGCATGTTTTGTTGATTTAGTTGAAATTTGGTTTAGTTGGAATCTGTTATGTAAGTGTTGACAGATTCCGGCTATATTAAGGAACCGTGTACCCTGGATAGATTAAGTGAGTAACCCTGCACTTACAGATAGTGGACCCTGGTTTTAGAATAGGATTCGGTTAAACAAAAAACAACAACAGGGTAGAGGGCTCTGTCTGAGAGACTGGAAGCTCAATCCATGGAGAAGGGACTCTATCCAAGATGTCCCTTGCCTGCAGATCCAGAACTATTTCTGGAGCGATTGTGTGGGACTAGACCAAGCTGAACTGGCAGCACTGCTTCTCAGGAAGACCCAACCAGACCAGTGCTGCAGAGCTGACTTCCCAGTGCCTTGCCAGATAGCAGTGGTGGCTCAGAGCTGGCTTCACAAGGCCCGACCAGACCAATAGTAGCAAAGCTGATGACAAATGACTGGATTAGGTAGCTTCACATTGAAACAGAATCTCATAGCTCTAACATTTCCTGAGTGCAGTAGACTGGAGGAGGAAAGCCATACCACCCAGTCTGATTAGACCTGTGAGTGGAGTTGTTGGTTAGTGGAGGTACTGCTTTTTGACTGAGTTTTGCTCTTCAACAAGCCGGATACTTGAAACTGTAGTGCTGCACTTACTTCTGCTACACAGATTGGGATTTGCTCATTTTGTTGTTTGTAAACTGTGTGATAGTGCATGGTTATGGTTATTGTGTTTCTTTGTTTGTCTTCCTCCCAAGGAAAGAATTCCTGAGTGTCAGGTAGTTTTCAGGTAGTTCCTGCCCACTCACAAGCAATCTCCCTTCAAGACCGATGCAACATTAATGTCCATTGGAGGGCTGTGTGAAAAAGCACCGCCCTTGCATGATCCTAGGCTAATCTCAGTGCTGATAGGCCCATTTTATTATGGCAGCCAAATTCACTCACAATTAATGCATCCATAATAAAAATATGGAGATTTTTCTAACTGGCATCCAGGATTTTTAAAAGAGTTGGCTGAGGAGCTCTATGAACCATCTGTTGATTTTCAGTAAGTTGTGGAACACTAGGTAACTTCCAGGGGCCAGGAAGAAATGTCATGTTTGTGAAAATATTTAAGAGTAATGGTAGAAGCAAATGCAGCCAAATATACACTCCTAGGAACAAAGAATCAGGCCATGTTTACAGGATGCGTGACTCTGTCCTGTAAAGGAGTGACTCTGAAAAAGACATAGGGATCATGTTGGATAATCATCCGAATGTGAGTTTTCAGAGTGATAATGGGGCTAATGCAGTCCTTGGGTATGTAAATAGAGGGTTAGTAAGTAGGAGTTGAGAGATTATATTACCTCTATATTTGGCACTGGTGTGACCGTTGCCAGAATATTGTGTCCAGGTCTGATGTCCACAATTCAAGAAGGATGTTCAAGTTTGAAGAGTCATTTGACTAAATTAAGGATTAAAAAACATGCCTGAGAGTGATAAACCAAAGAAACTGAGATCCTTTAGCCTAACAAAGTGAAGGCTAAGGGGTGACTTAATCAGTCTCTAAATACAGACATGGGGAACAGAAATTTGTCTGCTAGATTGAAGAGACTACCATCATCAAAGGTACAACAAGATCCAATGACTGGAAGTTGAAGCTGGAAGGTTGAAGGTTTAGACTAGCAATAGGACACACCTTTTTTTAACAGTGAATGCCATTGACAATTGGTCCAAGTGCCCAGGGCTGTGATATCTCTGGAATATTTTTTAATCAAGTTGGGATGTTTTTTTCTAAAAGCTGTGCTGTAGTTCAAACAGGAATTAATTCAGGGAAGTCCAGTGGCCTCTGTTACACAGGAGATCAGGTTAGAATAGATGATCACAACGGTCCCTTTTGGCTTTATCAATTCATTGATTCCATATATATCTTTTGCAGCAGTCCTGAAGCTGCATAGGTGTGAGGAGGCACTGGAGAAAGGAGCACCTTGGCTGGGCTCCATTCCCCCTGGGCTCCATTGTCATTCTCAGCTCCAGCAAGGATCAAACTGCATCTGGCTGGCCCTTGCCACTACAACAAACCTTGTACATTCCAGAAGGTCATTCTCTAATGAAGAGATTTTTCACCTAGTTTGATGAAGACATTTAACATGTATGTAACAAAGCATAGAACATATTATCTTCCGGTATCAATGACAATCAGGTTTTAGTTTCCCTTTCGGTAAATACTGGTTTTTGCATTGCATCAGTGAATATATGTACCTCTGACTTCAATTTTAGTGACCTAAATGTTTGCTAATTATTTTCACTGTAATGGTTATATATCAGGATAATAGATGATAGAAAGACATCATCTTACGCATGTCACACCTTACCATTGAAATAGCAGTTTAAATTTTGACCACTGGATATTTCATCTGATGATGCATTGGGCTCTCTGTTTCCTTTGATGCATGTAACTAATTATCACTGTGGCTGATGCTCTTCTCAATGGGGGTAGGATTGATGCACGCCTTTGTGCTATTTTTCTTTAAGATACACAACTGCTTTCTTTTGTCCAGTATTAATTACAGATATGGTGGATATAAATTAGGGAACTGGGTACCTTGAGATAGTGGCATCAGGGGAGGAGTCTGTTACTTCTGGATCATTGGCTTTAATCTGAATCAGATTGGTAGTTATTTTTACATCACAAAAGATGCCATCAAAATTGGCACTGATTGGAATTGGTTTGAAATTCAGCAGAGAATTTAAGGACTGAATGAATCACAGAGGCTGAACTCCACTTTACTCTCTCCCCATTAGAGGGGACTCCATGAGGCACATTTGTTAGGTAGTTTGGAAAAGTCCATTGCCAAACCGTCTGCTGTGAATAAACCGAGAAACCTCAGCTTCCCGTACAGGAACTCCTCACTTAAAGTCGGCACGGTTAACGTTGTTTCGTTATGTTCTTGATCAATTGGGGAACATGCTCATTTAAAGTTGAGGAATGCTCCACTCTTATGTTGTTTGGCTGCCCTCTTTCTCCACAGCAGGCAGCCTCCTTATGCTTCCGCCCTCCCCACAGCGTCCCTCCCCCAGAAGATGCCAGGGATCAGCCTTTCCCCTCCTCCCCTTGCCTCCTTGTGGCATTTAGGAGGCAGGAGGGAGTGGATAGGAGTGAGGACTTGGCGCACAGGCTCCCCCTCCCTCCCTTGCTTCCTGAATACCACAAACCAGCTGATTGCCCTGGGCAGGAAGCAGGGGGTGGGGTGGGAGGAAGGGGGAGCCTGCTGCCAAGTCTTTGCTCCTACTCCCTCCCTCTTGCTGGGGCAATCAGCTGGCTTGTGACATTTAGGAGGGAGGACTGGATGAGCAAGCTTCCCCTCCCTCCTCCTGCCCATGGCAATCTGCAGGCTGCTTCCTTGCTCCTCCTTCCTCTCCCTCCTGAATGCCACAAGCCAGCTAAGTAAAGAGAGATGAGGTTGGGGGGAGGGGGAGAAGAAGAGGCGGGTCAAGGGTGGGGGCTTGGGGGAAGGGGTGGAGTGGGAGGGTTGTGCCCCGCCCCTCATGCTCGCAGAGATGGGGAAGCAGCTGCTGCTGCTGTGCAATGTATTTCTCCTAGCCTACAGCACCTTCATCCTCCTTGCCTGCCTCATTGTCTGCAGTGCCAATGGGCTGTGCCTGTGTGGAGTAAGGCGGGGGCACCTCCCAACAATAGTACAGTACTGTGTTGTATGGCAAGATTTTTTTTCCCTGGAACCTAACCCCTCCTCCCCATTTACATTCATTCTTCTGGGGAAATTGGATTCGCTTAACATCGTGTCACTTAGTCGCATTTTTCAGGAACATAACTACAACGTTAAGTGATGAGCTCCTGTAATGTACACGTAGAACATTTCATCAGCACGGTAAATTCAATCACATTATTGTGTGTGGGAGAAAAAAATCCTGATTGGAAATGTTTTATTTTTCATCTGCCACAAATGTTTTCTGAAGAGAGCATTCTGAATTGGAGATTGGCAGACTAGTTTTGGTAAAAGCACTTGTAACCTAGGAGAAAGAGAGTCTATTTTGCTACTGATACCTTTCAGTACCCACACCTATTGTCATCCCCATAGGCTTTTCATGTCATTATAAAAGTGGCATTTTCAGATAAATGGAAATTAATCACTCCAGGAGCTATCAGTTTCCAAAGATGCTAGTCTAATGGTGGTGTATATAATTTACGGTGAAGCAGGGTGGGCAGTGGGAAGAGTAAAGCGCTGTTGGTATTTGCTTAGCCTTTTCATCCCTATATTTAAAGAGTACCACTTCCCCTCTGCACAAATTAATTGAAGGGCCCACATTAATTAACTAAAGAAGTGCTCATTTTAGTGTTCTGTTTTTACAGCAGTTTCATAAATATATAACCACATTTCCCCCTGTGCACTTATTGTCAGTGTTGCAAAACACATTTGCAGGGAAGGCTTTATCCCGTCAGTCTGGAATCCCACCTCCTTCAGCTGCTTGCATCCATATTGATGGCATACAGGATAAACAGAACAAGTTAATTTGTAATCTTAGTTAGAAAATGATAGTTGCACTGTTTCTGTCACTGAGCACTCTGCCAGTTTAAACAGCTGATTAGTCAGCTTCTGTGGAATCGATCTGAATCAGTTCCACCTGCGTGCACCCACCAGGAGCCACTTTATTGTAAATCAATCATTCTGAAAACATCTCACAAAGGGGCCAGCCCTCACTAACAAGCCATCAATTTAAACTGTCTATCTCAAGCACTCTGCAAATTAGGAGTGCAACAAACATTTATTCTAAAATTATTGAGAAGTTATTTTTTAACCATAACTGGTAACTATTTTTTCTTTGTTTGTGGGTTCTTCCTCCCCCCTCCTCCCTGTAATTTCAGGATCAATTTTCGGACACCACAAAAATGAGGTTTTTGCTTTTCTTGAGTTTTTTTGTTTTGGTTTGGTTTTGTGAGAGAAAAAAACAGTAGGGTGGGAATTCTAACAGTAGTAGATGGAATAGATGGCCTTTATTACTAGAAGGCAGCATTAACAGTAACTCAGAAACTTTATGTTCTGCCCCTGTGCCCCTTGGGTGTTAAGATCGATCCCTGGAGTCAGAGAATTTCTCCTTATTCTCTGACATGATGAATTGCTAAATTTTGACTGTGCAGATAGTGGATCTTCCAACTGGCAGTGGTTGGAGAAGCTGCCCCAGGGGAGGCATACAGATATATGGTTTGGTCTCCAAACTCTTGCTTTAAGACATTTCAAACTATCCTAAATAAAAGAGAATGGAAAAGGTATATTCCGCTTTTTTATTGGCCTGTCTGGACATTTCACTTATGTCAACACAAAAGCTGTGAGAATCATGTTTTGAAGTTGAGTGCATTGTTTGGAAGCTCTGGAGTCTTATTCAGCATGAGAAAAAATGGCAGCACTTTAGTTTGCAAGGTGCAGTGAAAAACCCTATGTGCAAAAGTATGTGCTGTAATTACATGTTGCCATGTGATTGTACTCTCAGCACTGAGTTATTAATCTCAAATTCACAATTACTCTAAAAACCAAAGCAAACAACATGATAGTTCTGCTAATGGAAATATTGTCAAAATAAAAGTTCAGTAAAATCCCACCAAACCAATGTTATATCCAGGTGAGACTGGACCTTCTTCAATTCCCATTGATGTCAGTTTAAAGATGCTGATTGATTATAATGCTTTTGGGATCAGGCCTGCTATATCTATCGCTGTGTGAAGTCATCAGAGGCAAAAAAAGTGCAAAAAATTTGAAGCACTGGCATGAGTCTATAGCATGTCCATGTATGTGCAGAGTTTGTATGAAACTTTCCACACCAGTAAATTTTTATCAGTGCTAGTGTAAAATGAATAAAATAAAAAAACTGAAACCATTAGAGGAGTTTCAGCCAGCAAAACCATGGAGTCAGCTTTTCAAGGTGTACTTTTAATGGCCAGGTTGGAGCTGGGAATGATTACATGATAGAAATTGAGCAGTGCTGCTATTGGCTGAACCTGAACCTTCACTCAAGAAGGTAAATAACATGACTTCACTTTGTGTTGTCTCCTGCTCCCTTTTAGCCTTGGGGGGGGGGGGGTAAACTAGCTTTCAGCTGTTTTTCCAAGGGACTGATTCCTGTGCTTTCTATCCTGACCCACATGAGCCACCAACAGGATGCATCTCTGCCACTCCTGTCACTCATCAAAAGACCCAGCTCCCTGTCCAAAGACCATGGCAGAACCGGGGACCTCAGAATCAGCTCCACTGAATAGAGGGAGATACTAACAACTGAGAATCAAGCTCAGTCTGAATTTAGAACGGATTTCAAAATACTATTGATGATGCATGAACCAGAAAGGAATCTGCTCCATTCACCATGACATTTAAGAGCTAGTAGAGGTCCAAGAATAAAAAAAGTAATAAAAGTGTATCTGTAAACTGGGCAGAGATTATATGGAATTTGAGCTCATCAGACATTAGAATTTCCATTCCATTGGAAATGCTGAAAAAACATTTCTGAATGAAACATAGATTTTTATTTTTATTTTTATTTCCCACAGAAAAAAAGTACATTTTGAAATATTTGACACACTTCACTGTCCGCCCCACCCCGGAAAATTTCAAAATGAAATCGAGCCTGGGAACTTAAGCCCTGAATCTCCCATCCTCCACTGAGCCTGGAAACCATAAGGTCTGTGACCATGAGGATAGTCTGCATGGCAGTATAGAAGTGCTTCCAGGGTTTGAGAGTCTACAGCAGGCCTGAGTCCCAGTTCACGTGATTGGGGAGCTGCCATGGAGCCACAGACCCTGGAAGCCCTGGGCTCACCAGGAGCCCACTAGATAAGCTGATGGGAAAGCAGGCAGGTTTCTGGCTGAAATCTGCTTGGAATTTCATCAAAACCTATATGTGTCTGTGAAACATTTTTGGTTTTTGGCTAATGGACATTTTCTTATGAAAACCTGTTTCGTCAAAAAATCCCCAGGCAATTCTATTTGGGATTTTACTCTGTTACCTTGGTATAAATCTTTAGTTACTCATTTGATTTAGATGGAACTACTGTGGATTTATCCTAGTCTAAGATACAACTCTTTGTCATGGGGTGAGACTCAGTGCAAGGGACAAAGTAGTTTGACTTATCCAGCCATTTATACCAGTGCTATTTCTTGAGCAATCTGCACTTGACATGTATTTTACCACAGTATTTACATCCCTATTAAATTTGACCCAGAAACTGCCATGGCATTGACCCACATCTTCCCGGTTGAATTTAACTGGAGAACATGAACAAGTTTTGTCCACTGTGAGCCACATTCACTCGTTAATAATTTAAATCCAAATCCATTTTGATAGGACCTAGTGATAGTTTATGTTGATCACGCTTCTCATCAAAGACTTTTGATTAGTTTGTCTAAGAAAAATACATTCTGTAATTTTGTAGAGCAGGTGGAATTTTCATTGTGGGCTGCTTACTGAATTAAAAAAAAAAGTTGGCCTTGAGTGGTGTTGCATTCTGTTATTACTTATCTCTAGGATATAATTTTCCCCAGTCTGAAACACAGACTCGTGTGTGAAGAGGCATAACTCTGTGCTTAGGCGCACAGCCCAAATGTAGAGCTCTGCAAAAGATTTCTATAATAATTACAAAATATATTGTTCTCACTGGGAAGAATAACAGAACTGATCAATCTTACCTCAACAACAAGAAACCAGCCAGTCTAAAACACTGATGTGACAATAACATATAGTTTGGGACCCAAGAAGTGCAATGACAATAGCAATAAAAATTCCCATTTATAGGGCACTTTATCAAATGAACATCTCAAGGTGCTATACAATAAAAACATAAGAAAATGAAATCAACCACTCTGGGGTTGATTGAAAGGAAATCTTTGAACCTTATTCCTAAAAGCACTATGAAAGGAAACTTCATCCCTGCGATCTCATTTCCTAAGCTTTGGGGGTCTGACACAAATGATCTGGAACAGATTTCTGTCTTCTGTTACTGAAGATTTACTCTGGTATGGCATGGAATGGGGCCATTGATCACTAGAACAGTGGAGTGAAATCTGATTTAAGGAGTAGAGTGGTCACACTTAAAATATTAATTGTGGTTTTAGAAATATTATTGGTTCCAGCAATATTGCCTTTACTTACAGTGAGGAATACCCCTTGTCAGTGTTGGGAATGAAGCTAACTAATCTCCTATCCTCCATCAGGATCCTGTGGTATGGACCCTTGCTCCTGTGTGGAAACCCATTAATTAAAATGAGATACTATCTGAGTGCATATGTCCATCAGTAGGATTGTGTGTAGTTAGTTTCACTCATGGCAGACATTTCCTTTACTTTAGATGTCACTACTAACTCCACTTTCCAGTATTTGTTGCTAACGTGCACAGGAAAAAAATAGGTCTGATATTGGTTCCCTGAGAATCACAAGAGAGTCCCAAATACCAGTTTAAAAATGATCCCTTTAGGCAATGAAAAGTTTAGTATGTAGGAACCAGATTTTTTGGTTTAATATTTAAAATATTAATCAGATTTTACCTTTAGAAAATACAAAGCATAAATATACATAATGTATTATAGAGTTATGCCATAAACAGGAATGGAAATGAAGAATAGATGATTAGCATTCATATATATTTTTAAGCGGAATGTTGTTAGCAAATTCACAAAATTGACTTCTTCCCCTCCTTCATGCTTACAGGGGACAAGAATTAGAATTGTAAAATCATCTCAGATTTTAAATCCCAAGTATGCTAAGTCACTGGTTAGATTTTAAAGCTGAAATCTAATAAACTAGGTTTCTCAATAAAAAGGGGTTATCTTATTCAATTCTATTCCTGGCTATAATGTTCATCAAATTGAGTCCAGGGAGTACTGGATTAGATTTCTAAATTAATGCTAGTACTTTTTTTTAAATCAACTTTTATAGTATTTCTTAGATCAGTAGATGTGGTTATTATCCAATCAACAATTTATTAATTCACCCAGAACCACATCAATATACAGTCAGCAGTTTACCACTCAAGTGCAGAAAAAATCAGTGTTCTAGGTATGTACTTGACACACTGATACAGTCTTTCAAGCAGTTATCAAATACTAAGGTTGAAGCTCAGCAGTTACACCAAGGAGCATTGCAAATTATTAAGATTTCATATTATATTATGATAATCAGTTTTTTGGGACTTAACACATTTATCAACCATTCAGGATTTCTCCAAGGAGTAAGGATGTACTTGGGTTAAAGGCACTGTTAAGAGTGAAATGCTGCTATTGAAATGGATTGGATATGCTAAACTTGTCCCTTTTGGACCAAAGCAGTTGCTTCAAGTTATGATTCAAGTCGCTCGTAGGCCAATTTGTTTGGACTTATAAAGAAGGGTATGCATATAGCATTAGTTAAAACCTAAAATTTGGTTACCTGAGGTCTTACCAGAGAGTGTTGACTTAGCAAGGTAACCTTCAGTTTATTTATATTAGAGAATAGAAAAAGAAACACAATCTTTGAAATGAAATGTCACCACGTCTTTTCCTGTTAACCCCAGAATAGGGGGATTGTCTTTGCCACATGGCTGGGCTGGGTGTCCAGTCAATTCTAAGAAAACTTAGTCCTTTGACCCTGAACAAGACACTATGCACAAGACACTATAGACACCATCCACAGGGGCCTTAGAAAACTCTGGGGTCCGACATAGTAATCTCAGTTTTATGTACCCTTATTTCTGAGCTCACTGGAGGCAGAAACCCACTAATTCCTATTGGTCAAGTGTGTCTCAGCTTTATGCCTTCTCCATTTCACTGTTGCTTCCGTAAATATTCAGCAGATGGTGTTTAAAGAAATGTATTATATATTATGATCCTTTTTGTCAGAGGATTTGATTCATTTCATGGACTGTATTTCATTATTAGCCCTGATTATCTGTTGGATTCCCCTTCTTAAGCAATTCATCTTAATATTCCAAAACTATACCCTGGGTAGGTGATTATATTTTTTTAACATTCCATATTTCCTTCTCGTGCCTTATAAATTATCACATCTAGAATGCAAGAATAATTTACAAAATAAACAAACAGAAATCCTTTATAGTCATCTATATCCAGTGGATACAATCCACACATTCTTTGATTATATCGAATACTATTCACTTCACATATTTTATGACTTCCAATAGGATATGAGACATTACCGACCAAGTGCTGTGGCGTGCATTTAGTAATTCTGCAGCCTCAGTAGCTGGGAATTACAAGGGGTTCTGGACTGTGGTGTGCTATGCCGATTGGGTGCCTGGTGCCACTGACAGCCTGACCAGCGGATAGCTGAAGGACTGGCTAGAACAACACGAATGATCAATCGGTCCATCACCCCTTGGACAAAACGCCGATCACAAGAGGTCAAAGTGATGAAACATGACATTAGAGGAATACGAAAGATCATTCACATACAGAAATTTATATCTGATTCACCAGGCAAACAAATCTACAATTTCTAAGGTGTAAGATTTTATATATTGTGACAGAATACACCCCTGTGTTCACATCCTACACACTGTTGTAATAATTTGTGTGTAAGGCATGTCTTATGAAGTATCATTTTAAAAACTCATAATTTGCTGATCTATAATATTATGGCAAAATGCATGTGGGAATGTTCTGTATGAAGTTATAAACATAAGCTGAAATCATTACTAAAAATATGCTTTCCAAATGAGTTCCTCAGAGACAAAGGTCAAGCTGATGCCTCAGACTTAACAGTCAGGTGTAAACAAAACCGATGGACCCTTACCTGCTATGTGCCCATTCTTTGGCAGGAAAAAATGCAGGGCAAAAATCTATTATCTGAGTAAAGAACCTGTGGAGTTTCCTTCTACACAGACTGCTGTCACCTTGCTCAAAGGTGGGACAGGGCTATTAAAAAGGGGCAGACACCCCACAAAACACCTGTCTCCCCCTCTCTTCCTGCCCATTGCATTCATTGCACTGGAAGTGACAAAGGAAGCCGCCATTGGACTCTGGGGGAGGGGTCCTGACCTAGAGAATTTGGTCAGTAATACTACTGAAAGCGTGTGGTGAGAAAATTTTCCTTTGAATCTAATATTGTTAGGCACCAGTAACCACTTTTTATCTTTAAACACTTCTGATTTTTATGCCTCATTACTTGTACTCACTTAAAACATTAACACAAATATAACAATTACAAAGAAATAGATTTTATCTAATCCAGTGAAGTGTCTGGGTAACTCCATTTGAGGTAACAAATTGTGGTCATATTATTCCCTCGAAGGAATAAGACTCAGGATATGTGCACTATCCAGGAGAGGGCAGGCCAGTACAGTACATACATTGGGAGGGGGTGGCGAGATAATCTGGGACTGGGAGTGTGCTGGGGTCACCCTGTGGTAATTTTTAAAGTTGGTAAGAGCCAAGGCATGGCTGGCTGGGTGCAACACACACACACACACACAGAGAGAGAGAGAGAGTTGGGAGTGGCTTACATGCTGGAGGATGTTTGTGACCAGTCCAGGTTGGAGACAACAGTAGCAAGTCTATGTAAAAGGCACCCCAGGTTACATGGCAGGGGTGACACAGCTACTCACTAGTCTGGATTCTATCCTGGCATGTCACGCGCATACAGATATAGGCTTCTTCAAATATTATGAAGTTTGACCGGTGGAACTTTTAGGTTCTTGGCTCACCATCAAATTATTCCTAACTGATTTAAATCTACATTTTGTGTGTCCTCTCCACTAATTCTTAATTGACATATGGGTAGGCTGACCATACGTCCCGTTTTGAACGGGACAGTCCCATTTTTTTCATATTTTTGGACCGTCCCGTCTTTTTGACAAAAATATCAATTTT
The DNA here is from genome assembly GCA_032164245.1 of Sternotherus odoratus. NCBI lineage: Eukaryota > Metazoa > Chordata > Testudines > Kinosternidae > Sternotherus > Sternotherus odoratus. The sequence continues at coordinate 55,593,188 of JAVMKO010000005.1, forward strand.
GTCCCGTTTTTGGGGCAGGTCCCAAGCTGCTTTCTAGGGGGAGGTTCTTTCTTTGCAGGACTCACAAGAGCTCAGGTGAAGAATCTTGCTACATAAGGACAAGTATCAGATGTCAAAATCTCCGATGAGCAAACTGCGCTCATCGGAGATTATGACATCTGATACTAGTCCTTAGGTAGGGAGAGGAGGCAGCGGACAGAGGGAGAGAGCAGGGAGGAAGGGAGGGATGGAGATGGAGAGAAGGGAGGGATGGAGAAGGCGGATGGAGAGAAGGGAGGGATGGAGAGAAAGAAGGAGGGAAGAAGGAGCCGCAGCCGGGGGCCGAGCGTGCCGGCGGGGGGGGGGGGCCGCCGGTCGGGTTTTATGAGACATAATCACATAAATTCAGTTATGTGATTATCTATATATATAAAAGTCAAGTGGTGTATGTATGACCGCGACCTCCTCCCGCACTGTTTGAGCCAGAGACTTGAAATTTGGTACAGTTAGGGGTCTTGGGGTCTAGATGGTCAAAAAAATTTCGGATCTCACCTCTGACGCCCCCCAGGGGTGAAAGTCTTTCAGGGCCAATCACCCCCCCCAAGCAAACCCGACACCCCCACCTCACCCCCCCACCAACCGCAACACCCCCTGACCAACCCCAACACTCACCCCTCACCCACCCCGACACCTTCCCACCCCCCCAGACCAAGCCCGACACCCCCCGGCTCACTTACCCTGACCGAACCCGACACCCCTACCTCATCCCCCCAAGCAAACCCGACACCCCCACCTCACCCCCCCACCAACCGCAACACCCCCTGACCAACCGCAACACCCACACCTCACCCCTCACCCACCCCGACACCTTCCCACCCCCCCAGACCAAACCCGACAACCCCCTGGCTCACTTACCCCCCGGCTCACTTACCCCCCGACCGAACCCGACACCCCCACCTCACCCCCCCACCAACCGCAAAACCCCCTGACCAACCCCAACACCCACACCTCACCCACCCCAACAACTTCCCACCCCCCCAGACCAAACCCGACACCCCCCCGGCTCACGGTGCACTGTGTAGCACACAGATTATTAAATACACTGTTCGGTCGGGGGGTTAGGTGGGGGTGTCGGGTTTGCTCAGGGGGTGAGGTGGGGGTGTCGGGTTTGGTCGGGGGGTCAGGTGGGGGTGTCGGGTTTGCTTGGGGGGGCTCAGGTGGGGTTGTCGGGTTTGGTCGGGGGGTAAGTGAGCCGGGGGGGGGTTGGGTTTGGTCAGGGGGGGTGGGAAGGTGTCGGGGTGGGTGAGGGGTGAGGTGTGGGTGTTGGGGTTGGTCAGGGGGTGTCAACTGTCTGCCCCCTCCCCACCTCCAACTGACCCGAGCAATGCCAGGCACTTATGCTAGTGTCTTATAAAACCCAGCCAGTAGCCCCCCCGCCGGCGCATTCGGCCCCCGGCTGCGGCTCCGGACAGCTCCGCCGTCGGCTTCAGCCCGCCGCCCGCTGCCTCCTCTTCTCACTATTTCTCCTTCTTCCCTCCTTCTCTCCATCCCCCTTCTCCATCCCTTCCTTCTCTCCATCCCCCTTCTCCATCCCTCCCTTCCTCCCTGCTCTCTCCCTCTGTCTGCTGCCTCCTCTCGTCCCTCCATCCCTTCTCTCTATCCCCTTTTCCATCCCTTCCTTCCTCCCTCCCTTCTCTCTATCCCTCCATCCCTCTCTTCCTTCTCTCCATCCCCCTTCTCCATCCCTCCCTTCCTCCCTGCTCTCTCCCTCCATCCGCTGCCTCCTCTCGCTCCCTCCATCCCTTCTCTCTATCCCTTCTCCATCCCTCCATCCTTTCCTTCCTCCCTTCTCTCTATCCCTCCATCCCTCTCTTCCTTCTCTCTATCTCCCTTCTCCATCCCTCCCTTCCTCCCTTCTCTCTCTCCCTCCGTCCACTGCCTCCTCTTCCATCTCCCTTCTCTCCATCCCTCCTTCTCACTGTCGCTTGCCTTCTCCATCCCCCCTGCTCCCTACCCCCATCTCTTCTCTCATCCATCCCCCCTGCTCCCTACCCCCATCTCTTCTCTCATCCATCCATCCTCTCCCTTCTCACCTTCCTGCCTTCTCTCCCTCCGTCCCCTCCATCCTCTTCATTCCACATCCCCCCTTCTCTCTCTCCCTCCATCCTCTTCATCCCCCATCCCTGTTCTGCTTATTCCTCCATCCATCCCCCCCCCCAGTCCCACCTCTGCCTCCCCCCCGCCCGGCGCTGGGGGGGCCATGGTGCTGGTCGCCTCGCCCACCGAGCTGGAGTGCCTGGCCAAGCCGCTGTTCTGCCGCAAGGGGGCGCTGCGCCAGAAGGTGATCCACGTGGTCAAGAGCCACAAAGTCACCGCGCGCTTGTTCAAGCAGCCCACGTTCTGCAGCCACTGCACCAACCTCATCCGGTGAGACCCCCTGGGCCCTAGAGCCCCCCCCCGAGCCCTAGAGCCCCCCCCCTGACTGCCCAGAATCCCCCTAGAGCCCCCCCAGAGTCCCCAACCACCCCCCCAGCGCCCCCAGCCCAGGTTCTGCAGCTACTGCACTGACTTCATCTGGTGAGACACCCCCCCCCCATCCCGTTTTTGCCATCCCAATGTCCCGTTTTTGTCTCAAGGAAATATGGTCAGCCTACATAGGGGAGACAATGGGGCACTCTGCAAAGGAAAGGGGACAGTTATTCTTGTCTGACATCCTGGCAGGGGTGGGTTTTAGCTAGACTTAAAAAAGATGGAAATCTCCTCCAAGAGTAAATCATCCGAGTCTTTGGTTTGAGAAACCAACAACAGTTCGAAAATTCTTTGCAATTGTGTATTTTTGCTTTAGTTTAATGCTTTCCAGACAAGATATCTCACCTTGGATTGGGCCTATTGACTTGCCTTACCTTTAACTCCTAGAAAAAGCTAAGGTTTGGAATATGATACAGGTAATTGCCTCCAGACAGTTAAATGGGCAGAGATGAAAATATGTTTTAACAGCTTCTAAGGCATATTTTGTCTAATATCTATGCATCTCACACCTCCAAATAAAGCGATGCCTGTCTTTGCAATAAGTAATAAAAATAATCGTTAATGTCCTGGACTGTTGTTAAAATTACCATTGGTGGATATTTATAATTCTTAGTACAAGAAAATATTGACAACATTACCCAGAATACTTAACAGGAAGTTGGATATGTTTGTGTTTTGGAGAGTGAGAAAAAAAAAATATGGAAGATTCTTAATAGCAAATCTCAAGTTTTTCCTTAAAAAAATCAAATCTCGTGTGTGTATAATATGATCCTTTAGATTTTACTTTCCTGCCACCACTCCTAAATACATAAAACATGCTTGGTGGAAAAGATCAATAGTGTTTAAATTTAGCAAAAAAAAAAAATCTGAAATCCCGGGGGAGGGTTCGAGCAACATATTAAGGATAATGATTAAGGAGTTAGTCAAAAACTCTGATTACTAAGTAAGATCAGTTTTGTTATGATACTAAAATCTAAATAATGTAACATATTTTAACAGGTGCCAATACTGCCCCAGTTGTAATATGAGAAAAATCTGATTATTGAAATAATTTTATCTGCTCTTCTATCTGTTCTGTTCTTGCTGTAAAGTGAATGTATACAGCTGTGGAGTTAGGGGGAACAGCATACAAGTCATTTATAGTAGTTCTGTTGCTAAAAATGAATGCATACATAAAGATTTCCTCATCAGCCATGGAAAGTGAATGTCACTTGGTCACGTTTCTGATGTGATTAATTTTGAGCTGTTGAGGCCAGTAACATGCTTGGTTAGGAAATATGAAGGATTCACAGTAATCCTAAAATGTCTAACATAATCATAAGCTAATACATCCTTAAACATAACTTAATATTTCACCTAATGTCTAGCAACAGCAATTCAGTCTTTAGCTAGATTAAGACAAAGCCGGTTTCTGGACATCCAAGTCTGAGTTTCACTTATGCATCTAGAGAGCATGGAGGCTGCCGTGCCAGAAACTGACATAAAGGACAAATAGATCCAGTTATTATCTGTGACACAGTGGGAACCCCGACTATATGCTACAATGATGGCTCAGAGCAGTAAAACAGAGAAGCTGAAAGGAACTGGTACAAGAAGCCCTGGTGGTAGAAACAACTGTGTGGTTTCCTAAAGTAGTAAACTGAGACTGCTGAGAAAACTGAGATGTTGACAATGATACCTTAGTAAATGTGTGTGGTCTGCACTGTGGTGTAAAGGCTGCTATGATGTCTAAAGACTTGAATGTTAGTCATAATCAGTCTATGAAACTCTGTTAGGGATAATCGTGGTAATAGCTCATCACCATGAGCATATGGCTAAAGTTGTTGGTGACAGGACTTGGAACCTTTTGCTTATAGGTTGCAAGTCTGAATCCAGCCCTTCTTGGTACTCACCAACATCTCTTATTTGGTGGAAGTGTGTCCACAACTGGCTCTATCAATCTCACATTTACTAGTCTCAAAACATAATAGGCATGGAAAATGAACTGTTCTCTTCCCCTCATAGTGATCCCTCTCTAAGTCAAGGTTGAGGCATATTAGGAGGGCAGAATGGGGAAGTTTGTACTGCCACAGAATGTGTCCTATTTATTCAGAGTTTTTGCTCCACCAACCTCAAAGTGCTTTACTAAGGAAGGTAAGTCTCATTATTCCCATTTTACAGTTGGGAAAACTGATACATGAAGTGGGGAAAAATGGCGATAATTGTAAATCCTGATGAAGGCAGTACCTGTGGCCTGGCTGAAAAAAAGACTGGCATTTATCACAGTGTGTGCATTATAGTACACTGATCTCAGTGCTGGGTCAAAGGATATTTTCCAGGATCTCACTTTAAAGTCATAGATTGAGATTCTCAGATAAAAGATGTTATGTCAATGCAAAGTATTTTTTATTATTATTTACACACATACCTTTGATGTATTATCTAGTGTTCAAAGTATTTTCTTGTAGTGTGGGCCCCAAAACTGGACACCGTACTCCCGATAAGGCCTCACCAAAGTCGAATAGATAAGAACGATCACGTCCCTTGATCTGTTGGCAATGCCCCTACTTATACAGCCCGTTAGCCTTCTTGCAACAAGGGCACACTGTTGATTCATGTCCAGCTTCTCATCCACTGTAATCCATAGATCCTTTTCTGCAGAACTGCTGCCTAGCCATTCGGTCCCTAGTCTGTAGCAGTGCATGGGATTCTTCCCTTCTAAGTGTAGGACTCTGCATTCATTCTTGTTGAACCGCATCAAATTTCTTTTGGCCCAATCCTCTAATTTTTCTAGGTCCCTCTGTATCCTATCCCTACCCTCCAATGTATCTACCACTCCTCTCAGTTTAGTGTCATCTGCAAACTTGCTGAGGGTGCAGCCCATGCCATCCTCCAGATCATTGATAAAGATATTGAATAAAACCAGCCCCAGGACCAACCCTTGGGGCACTCCGCTTGATACTGGCTGCCAACTACACATGGAGCCATTGATCCTTACCCATTGAGCCCAGCGATCCAGCCAGCTTTCTATCCACCTTATGGTCCATTTATCCAGCCCATACTACTTTAACTTGCTGGCAAGAATACTATGAGAGATCGTATCAAAAGCTTTGCTAAAGTCAAGGAATAACACATCCACTGCTTTCCCCTCATATAATAAAATAAAAACATAGGAGCTCATCCTACATGAAATTTTCATTGAAATCAATATTGGTTTCATATATAGAACAGCTGCATGATTAGGCTTTTAATTTGAAGCATTTAGGGATACAGTTGGTGTGAAAGAATGTGCATAGAATTGAACGGCATAGTTACAAAACAGGTTGCCATTTCATCCTGCAATTAATAGGGCACAGACAGGGACTAACAAAGAATTCCTTGGTAACAACGTCCTGTGGCACCTTAAAGACTAACTATAAAGTTTTGAAGCATGAGCTTTCGTGGGCCAACACCCACTTCGTCGGATGCAAGCAGTGGAAGTGTCCAGAGGCAGGTACAGAAAAGTAGTCAAGAACCAGGTGGGAGGTAAAAAGGTTAGTCCAATTAGGCTGAACCAGCTTGTTATCTCCGATCAGGGAGGGTGGGTTGTTCTTCTAGCATTTGAATGGGGGGGGGTGGACATGGAGAGAGGAGAAACTCGTTCTGTAATGAGCTAGCCATTGTAGGTCTTTGTTCAATCCGAGATTGTTTGTGTTGAATTTGCAAATGAATTGCAGCTCTGCAGTCTCCCCCTGCAGTCCGGACCCGAAATTTTTCCGCTGCAGCATGGTGACTTCCAAATCTGCAATTGTGTGTCCAGGCAGGTTGAAGTGTTCCCCTACAGGTTTTAGTATATTGCCATTCCTAATATCTGATTTGTGTGCATTTATCCTTTTTCTTAGGGACTGTCCAGTTTGGCCGATGTACATAGCAGAGGGACACTGGTGGCATATAATGGCATATATGACATTGGTAGATGTGCAGGTGAATGAACCAGTGATGGTATGGTTGATCTGGTTAGGTCCTGTGATGGTGTTGCTGGTGTAGATATGTGGGCAGAGTTGGCATCGAGGTTTGTTGCATGGATTGGTTCCTGAGTTGGAGTTATTGTGGTGCAGTGTGCTGTTGCTGGTGAGAATTTGTTTAAGGTTGGCAGGTTGTCTGTGTGCCAGGACTGGCCTTCCTCCCAAGGCCTGTGAAAGTGAGGGATTATTGTCCAGGATGGGTTGTAGGTCACTGATGATGCGTTGCAGAGGTTTTAACTGAGGACTGTAGGTGATGGCCAGTGGTGTTCTGTTGTTTTCTTTCTTGGGCTTGCCTTGGCTCCTGTAGGCTGGGCTATGAGAATGTCCTAGCAGCCACCGCTGTTTCCAGGGTTGGGGAGAAAAACAAAAAAAGGATAGATCCTATTTTTGAATATGTTGGGGAGGGAGGAGGCAGTTCAAAAGGCTATTCGCCAGCCTATTTCGAGTCCTTGGTGCTGTATTTGTTGTTACCAGTAGGTGACACTATTGGCACCGCTATAGAAGAGCCAATAAGAATAGGGAAGGGAATAAAGAGAGGGAGGGGGAGCAGGTAGGGGGAAAGGGTTTTTTTTTTGTTGGTTTTTTTTTTTTTAAGCACAGGTCCATCAAAACCTGGCAGCCTGCAGTGATGGGAAAGATACATAATATGATAAAGCTTGGTTGCCGGCATGTGTGATTGAACAAACCAATGAAGAGATAACATTTGAAAGCTTTACAGCTCGGAAAGCTGTTAGCAAGCTGGTGTCCCCTTCATCATTTTTAATTTTACTTTTACTGCCCTTCATTTGCTTTGACGGGTTGATGTTGCCATGGTGCAGTTGAAATTCTCATAAAAGTGCTGTTACCCTTTCAAGATGGCTATTTTTTCCTAGGGTTTATACCACATTTTATAGTTATGTCAGAAGGTTTACTTGGTTTATGAATTCTCCAAGCTCTAAGAATGCTCTAAAAACTCTGGGTTGTGTTTTGGCTTTTGCCATTTAATTTCTGAGCTTTAACAACCATTATATCAGTGTGTTACGTCCTTACATAATTAAAAAATTAATTTTAAATGTATCCTTTTGTTAATAAAAGTAAATAAAATACCAGCTCTCCCTTTCCATCACTAATGCTTTCAAAAAATAAAAAGGCACATTTCCTGCATAAAGATTTCTCTTTTATGTGTGTATCAAAAATAACTTTTGAACAATATAGAAAAAATAAGGTGTGATCTTGTATGATTAGCTGTGAAATGTAGAATCGGAGCCTTTGCTGGTGTTAATGGCCAAATCTCTATTGGTTTCAGTGGAGCTACGTTGAGTCAGGTCAACTGAGGATTGACCTGTGAGGACATAAATGAATTAGCCTTTAATACGCTCCATAAGAATTCATGGTAAGGATCTGTAAGGTGAAATCTTCATCAACAGACATCTGATGAAGAATTGAAGACTATTGAAGGGTATGATTTTTAAAGCAAAAATGTGGGTGAGTTGATAAGCCTTTAAAGGATGCAGTTCTGCCACTTTTACTCGTATTAAATAATTTCCTTGTGAAGGAATTCTTTTTAGATCAGTGGGAATTTTTGTGGAATAAAGTATTATTCAGCCTGAGTTAGGAAGGCAGAACTGAGGCCATAAAGCATTACATGCCCAATGGCATTGTGGGTAGTAGTAAGTACTGTGCCTGGCTGTGCTTAATTATCATTTTCTGTCCCTCATTTGGAAAAGCTAACCAGGGTTTCGTGACAATAACAGTGTTCAGGCAAAGAAGGAATTTCACAACCAATCCTAATTTCAACCACTACTTCACTATACTCAAAGACTAAACTAAGAAGCTCCAGTTCTGCCACCTCTTTTGAGTTGTATTTACATATCTTGGGAAGTCCTATTGTATCAATGTGACTAACTTAAAATGAACAGCCACTTTTAATCTAGTTGTTTGAAACCAAGCCAGAGATGGTTTCACATTCTGCTTGTTCATTTAATTTTATATTATGTTGATGACTGACCCAAAATCCTAGATCCAAGCACCTGTGAATTTTAAGGCCCTGATTCAGCACAGTACGTAAGCATGTGAGCAGTTCCATTGAACTCCGCTCCTGCGCTTAAGGACCTTGCTGAATCAAAGCCTCCACAAGCACCATTTTCACAAAGGTGTAGTGAAATAATGCTTAAAACTCAACATTCTATGACTCTGGAGACCTACTGTTTACAATGTATAGATCACATGAACAGAAACAAAACCCAGATATTACGAATAGTACGTCACATTTTGATTTTGATTTCCCTGATTTTTTTTTGTCATTTTACCTTCCCATATGTGTCTCTGATTCTCCACTAGCTTGTACCTGGTACAAGTAATTTACATCTGTACAGAGCGGAGGGCTGGTTGCTCAGAAAGGACAGCAGGGCGTGACTCCATAGTGCACATGAACACAGATGGGTTTCCAGGGTTTGTTATGAGTAGAGCTAGAAAAACAGAAAACATTTTTGTCCATTTTTTTTCTTCAAAATTTGAAATGTAAATTTAGAAAACTTTCCCCAGCTCTAGATCTGAGCAGATAATCCAGAGGAGAAGCCAGAATTTAATCCCTTTTGCAACTTGTTTAAGGTGTGGGGGAGTTTTGTATTTGTTGGGGTTGGTTTTGTGTTCTTGATGAATAAATATTGCTAGATCAAAGGAAGTGTTATAAAAATAGGGGACGACTTAATTTAAAGGTTGATTCCATCAGCCTAGGCAGTGTCCCATTTAATTTTACTTTGTTGTTTTATTGTAATCAAGTGACAGTGTAAATGCCATTGCAATGATGCTCTGTCTTTAAAGTAGTATAATTTCATTTGGTCTCTTGTTCAATAGTTCCCTTCTTAATTGCCTTTTCATTCAACCAAAATACACATAGTAGCAACCACTGCACAGTTGAAAAACTATTCATTGTATCAGTCACTGAGCCTCATAACGGAGTACCTTAATAAGAGCAAGTTCTGTACTTTGTGAAGGCTCAAGATGGATTATGTTCAGAGTCCATTATTTGAACAAGGCTATCTGACTTATAGAAAATCTATCCGAAAGAGTGTTGTAGAATTGTATTTTATCTTGAAGAAATGTATTTTATAAAAATAAGATATTTACTTCTGTTGCAGTAAAGAATTTAAACAGAAAAATTTCTTTCTAATGTTTGTTGAATCATACTAGAATGATGAGGGAGAGCAGAAGCATACATCAAACAACCAACGTGAACAACTCAGTGTTGTATATTATTTCAGGAGGGAAGGCTGAGCACAGAATGCCCAATGGTGTTACAAGGAACACTCACTCACTCTCTTCCTTATGTTTCAAGCCATGCATATCACAAAAGAGATAATAGCTTCTTAACTTTTTTCCGCTACTTACATTTACACAAGCACATTTTCTTTCTCAGATGCTTGCAAAGGACACCAGTCCTGGATACAAATTTTCTCTGCTCCACTGCTGCCTGTGCTGTGGATACAGTTTTCCTCAAACTCCCCTCTCAAGGTGCCCTGTCCATGACTTGAAGGGCTCACCTATAGATGCAAGAAGGTAATGAAATCTCCATATTTATTCAGTCTTTTCCTGCTCTGTACTGGTGAACAGCAAGCACAGGTCTAGTGAAGACCTGCTAATTTGACTGCCAATCTCTCTCCTGTTGACTTGGGTACTCCACCAGAACAAGAAGGAAAGTCGCCAGGAGAGTTTCTCCCTCTGCCTCAGCATGGTGTACACACTGCAGAAGGTCGACCTAACCTACATCGACTCCAGCTACAGTATTCACGTAGCTGGAGATGTGTAACTTAGGTAGACTGTAGTGTAGTGTAGTGTATACCATAGTGTAGACCTGCCCTAACGCAGGTGATGGTCTCAATCTAGCTTTTAGTGCACAAGTATCCACATTACAGAACCAACAAGTCAGACACCCGGCTGCTGGGACTGGGGCGGGACCCGAGAGCCGGCAGCCCGCCCGCAGGCAGGAGTTGGGCAGGACCCGGCAGCCAGCCCGCCCGCTCGCTGGCGGGAGCTGGGAGCCGGCAGCCTGCCCGCTGGCGGGACTCGGGCGGGAGCCAGGAACTGGCAGCCCGCCCGCTGGCAGGACTCGGGCGGGAGCTGGGAGCCGGCAGCCCGCCCGCTGGCGGGACTCGGGCGGCAGCCGGGAGCCAGCAGCCAGCCCGCCCGCTGCCTTTACCCGGGCGGCAGCCGGGAGCTGGCAGCCAGCCCGAGAGAAATGGATTTCGGATGCATCAGACTTGCTCAGAAATTTTGTCCGTTGCATCCGAAGTCCGTTAAATCGAGGTCCGTTAAATCGAGGGTTTACTGTAGTTTGTTTGCTAAGTTAGTGAGGTAGACCAAATCTTAACACCAACACGACCCATGACTCTATTAAAATGGTGCCATGGGGAGTAGTAAATTATTTTTAGTGGCACCTCTAGTAATTACAGGAAAATCTGCATAAGCAATGTCAAATGTACAAACAGGAAGGAAGCTGGGAGGGTAATGCACAGCTGCCTCAATTAGCAGCGAGCGTACAGGGGGAAACTCCTTCCTTCCATTCCTTCAAATGGGAAAACTAAAACTCATTCGAAACCCTAGAGGGAGATGATGCACTGATATACTTGCAGCATTGTGCTCCCTACCCTTTGAACCCTGGGGACCTGTGGATGGGATCTGTAAAGGGTGGGAGCGATGTTCACTATTCCTCTATCAACCCTTCAGGAAACCAGGGAAAGTTGATGCAGTCTAAGTCTGTGGCCTTATCTACAATGCCCCAGAGTTCGGACTATGGGGGCGTGAATGGCAGTGCATGCCAATGTAACCCTTCTGCCCGTCAGAACTGGCAGCAACAAGGGCCGGGTTCAGTATATAGGGGTTCAGTTCCAATAACACAATGCAAAACTGGCATAAGCCTCCCCCCCCCCCTGAGTGACCTGGGACAACCACATACCACTCCTCTGGGTACCTCTAAGAGGTATTTCTTTCCCTCTTGCAAGCATGGAGTCTGAGTGTACCAAAAGCCTTTTAATAACAGACAGAAGCAATGCGGCATTATATTGGGGAAACACCACAAACAGGATTCATAAAACAAACCATGGACCAGAAGCCCCCTCCCTCCACCACCTGCAAGAAAATGGTCTGTGTCCTTTCCCTTTGGTTCTTGAGTCCAGCAACCCAAAAATCACCCAAAGGTCCAACAACCCAAAAGTCTCTGCAGATGGACTTTTGAACTCTGCAGTTTTACCTCCCAGCCTGGGTGGAAATGGGGGGGCCAGGTTAAGGGGCACCTTACATCATCTGAGGCCGAGTGCCTCTCCCATGGGGTTATGCTGCAGCCCTCACCGCTCCACTAGCTGTCCCCAAAACTGCTCCTCTCTGCCACCCATCCCACAAGTTGCTCTGCTCCACCAGTTGGCCCATGAATGGTTCCACTCCATCTGCTGCTCAGCAATATAACTTCAGGCCCTGCCTACTTAACACAGTTTATAGTAGAAGAGCCTAAGAGCTGAAATCCCTGAGCACTGAAATCTGCTTTGGGCCCAGTGGTGTACCTGCACTAAGTGAATTCAGGTCAACAGCCTAAAACTAGACTCCTAATGGAATAAAAAATTAGCTCTGATATTTCACAGTGCAGAGAGACAGAGTGCAAGAGGGTTGCAGATCTTTTACCTAAGGCCTACAACACAACACACTACCCTCACAACCCCTGTCCCTTGCCCACTGAGTGCTATCTAGATGATGGCAAGTCCCTCCATCATAACAAAGGCCAAGTACATGTCCACAGTCCTTGATTCCCATAATCAGGGTAACAACACTTTATTACTCCTGCCCCAATAACAGAGAAATTGGAGATCCCACAGCAGCCGAAGTGACCATTTGGGCTGCTGTGAGCTCAAGCTAGGCAGAATGGGTGTGCCTATGCAAATAAGATCAGCCCCTGAAGTTCTTTTCTACAATTCACCACCAGATGTCAGGGTAGAACTCATCCTGACACTGCTTACACCAACATCCTCTGCTGTAACTCCCCCATGTGGATGAGGGCTAAAAGTTTCCTACTTTGGGTTAGCATTGTCCTCTCCAAACAGGACTACATTAATGCAAAGTAGGAAGCTTTTGGTTCATAACCCTTTTGTGTGCCCTGCTATTCCCACCTCTGTAGTTCAAACGGCAGGGCAGTGTAGGCATGGCCTTTTTCCACACAGCAGCCAGGAGGTGTAAATCCCATCTTGGGTTGAGATAAGCAACTAGTTCTGCTCAAGCTAGCACCTAAAAACAGCAATGTGGCCAGTCTAGTCACCCATGTACAATCCTGCCCTATCTCCGTTCATACTTAGGTGGCTAGCTCAAGCCACTGCCTGTGCTGCTGTGGCCACACTGCTATTTTTAGCATGAAAAGTTATTCATTAAAATTGTTAAGAGAATACTTTAAAATTTCCCGCAGGGCCTCTCCATGTTGATGGAACTTCTCTTAAGGCCACAATGATAAGCTGGGGAGTCTCTGGCAGTGGACAAGGAACCAGAGGGGCATAGGGCGCTGCTCTGTGTGATGCCTTGATATTTATTCCCTATTAATTTTGAGTTTGAGAACTCCTGGGCTAGACACTTACTTATTCTTTTTTATCCTTATGTAATCACCCTGACTCTGGGAGCTGGAGCTTTATGAAAAACAGAGAATATCACTAGGCTTATGATAAAATTGCAAGAGTTGGCAATGTTCGCAAGGGAGGCTGTGTAACTTTGCTGAGAAATATTTTGTTAGTGATACTTTGCCACATTCAGTCCCGCTGAGGGTCATTTGATCAGCAGCGCTCTGTTGTGTGCATCTCATCAGCAAATTCTTCGCATCATTTTTATAGTAACAATGATTTCTAGGTTTTCAGCCCTAATTTGTACTTGAAAATGACCCTGGGGAGAGTAGGTGTGCTAAATGACAGGGCCAACAGACAACCACTTGATGAAACTAGATGACAGGATCTCAGCAGGTGCTACCAGCCACAATAACCGGTTTCAGAAAGGTGCAAGATTCCTTGAAATATACTAATTCTTTTAGTCAATTGAAGCCCCAAAATACATACTGGGAATAATCATTGGGGATTTAAAATAGTGATGGGAAAACATATACCCAGCATGGGTGATAATCCCCTCAAAGTTCAGATTTAGGAACGCATGAATTGCCATACTGGATCAATCAGGTGGTCCATCTAGTCCAGGTCCTCTGGCAGTGACAGGTGCCAGATGCTTCAGAGGAAGGTGCAAGAAACCCCACAGTAGGAGAACCCTGACCTGCTTTGCATCTCGATGCTTATTCCATGGAAATGTTATATAATATTGCCGGATAGGGACACTAGTCTGACCATGTGCTCTCAGCAGAGCCAGCCCTTGGGTATGGCAAACTGGGGTGCGGGTGGGCCTGTGCTTCAATAAAATTATGAGGAAGGGGGGAAAGTGGCAAGGAGGCCCTCCTCCTACTAGAACCTCCCCCTACTCCAGTGCCTCTTGCCTGCCGCTGGTCAGTGCCTCCTCCTCCCTCTCAGTGCCTATCGCCTGTCGCGGATCAGATGTTTTGAGGCATCGAGGGGGAGGGGAAGAAGGGAGAGAGCAGCAAGCGTGACTTGCACTCGGGAGGGGGGTGGAACTGGTGGAGGAAGGGGCAGTGGCGGAGCAGGGGTGGGAAGAAGCAGGGCAGAGGTCGGGCCTTAGGAGAAGAGGTGGAGCGTGGGTGGGACCTTTTCACAGCCGGTGGGGAGCACCGCCCAGTGAATTAGAAACTCAGCATCTATGGCCAGTCTCTCCCCCTCCCAGGGATGGCCCTGGCTCTTATTTGCAGGATGGTGACCAAAGTGATTACAATAATGGCTGGATGCAGGGTTTGTTGACACTTCTGCTTAGTAAGCCAATCAGGACTGTTTCACTGTTTACCTACTGCCTTCCCCATTTGTTGGTCTTAATCACTTCCTGTTGCCTTGTCATATGTAGAGATTGTAAATTCTTTCAGGCAGGGATTATATTTCTATTATGTATGTGGAGGCTTGCACAATGATCCCCAATCTGGTTGCTATCAGAATAGGAATAAATATGAATAGCAAGATGCAAGGTATAATAAATAATAATACAAATAGCAAGGTACTTTTACTCATTTGTGCAAAATATGTACTTGTCTGGTGCAAGGGAGCAATTAGATATTTTCTGGATTTGTCTGGTCATAGAAGAGTTTGACTCCAGCGATAAGTATAAGGAATTGGCATAAAATTGTTATATTTCTGAATCCTGGAATAGTGACTTAATTTTCGTTTCTGTCTTACCCTGCATACCTCTCTGTGCTTTGGAGTAAACCCATGAACAGAAACTAGAGACAGGCTGGAACTGTCAAGTTCAGATTCAATCTTTTCCAAAGGTGGAGATGGTTTGGATCTTTTTAAGGGGGGTGGTTTCTGGCCCATCACCAGGGAAAATGTTTTTGGGCTGATATTTTATCACAGGGAAAGCTGGATGTGCTCTGAAGCAGCTCAAGTGTCTGATACAAAGGCAAGTGACATTGTTTGAAAATGATGGCCATGAAATGCAAGGACCTTGCAAATCACTCAGCTGCACAGTCATGGAATAAGAGCACAGCACAGCTGATGTATGGACTGATGTTGCCATTTAATGTGGTTTCCCAGCAAACCTTTCATAAAATTCATGACTGGAGCTGACCTCTGTTACTATGTTCTTCTCAGAAAAAAGGCTATAACCCTGCTCTATAAGACTGCACTGAAAAGTGATGTGTGATTTGAAGCAAGGTGAGGAGAATCATGTTCACTTTGCTACAGACACTGGAGGTGAACCCGTAGTCAAACAGTTGATTAAATGTCACAGCATATTGGGCAGTCTTCTACCATGACAAGATTTTGCTCTGTTCAGCTTCAAACCAAGAGCTGATTCAGATCTCATTTACACCAGTGTTACTGCAGTGGGGTTACTCCTGACTTACCTTTGCATAAGTAAAGCAGAATCAGCCTTTAAACTCCAGTTATATTAGCTACAACCATTTAGACTGGGGCTTTTCCCCCAAGCAGGGAACCCTGGTGATAACTGAAAGTGCTTATGCAAATGTGATATGCCCCTCTAGGGGGGAGTTGGGGAATGCTACTCAGAAAAGTTTTTGTATTTTGGATGGAAATTGGGGCACTGTTTTCATTTTAACTATGGTTTAAAATCTGGGTCTGTCCACTTGCCAATGTTCAATATTCTTACACCAGGTGCAGCTGGCTGGATCTGAGAGGCAAAAGGTCTGACAGGAGTCCATGGAATGATCACATCTCAGTCACTTCCAGAGAGAGACAGAGATGGAGTTAGAAAGACACAAAAACGAGTGGGGGAAAACAAGTATCCGCTGGATGTGCGCAGATTCTGTGATGATGGAAGGGAGGAATTGGAGTAGCAGATAGCACAAGATGAAGGGAGGAAAAATACATAGCTCAATGCAGTTTCACTCTTATCTTTGTATAAAATGTGAACCTGAACCTAATAAAGAACCCCACTCCATCCCTGGTCCCGATAAACCCTCTGGACATGGGAACAGCTTCCAGGTGCAGATGATAGTTCATAATAAATGACCAACTTGCTTAAAAAGAAATAAGGGCAGTTAACAGTGAATCACTCTTTCAGTGTAACCAATTAAGGTAATTCCTACGCCGCATTCCCCAGATTTATCCTGGCTAGCTAGGACCTTTATAAAGCCTTCAATCTATAGGTGGACCTACCTCCTCTGGTTGACAGTGTGATATGAACACAGGCTGAGGGCAGTATGCAGCTCCTAATCACCAGAGTGATCTTGAAACACTCACTTTCTCCTGCCACATTGTCTTTGCTTTTCAACTGTGAGGTGAATCTTTGGAGATTAATACATCACACTTATGGAGAAGCAATTTCTTCCAACTACCCACAATATGTGAAACCTACAGTGATGTGTTAGGAAGAAGGAAGCAAGAGGCAGTAAGGGGTCATGCTTTCTTTGGAGGGAGGAGTATGTCTCATTCTGTGGCAGTGATGCTGAATGTTAATGTGAATCATATATTGAGTAAATAAATCCAGGCATTGAACAATACACCCTCACTTTTTCAGGTTAGGTACCACACCAGTGGCATCTAACATGCTTACATCTGCAAGTAAAGGTAGTCCAATATTATCCCATTTTCTAGTCCAAACAAGCTGTAGATGTAAAGTAATAAAATGCAATAGCTTAAAAAATTTACAGTATAATTAATTTGTTTTATTCTAGTTCTGTCTGGGCTATATAGCCCCCGCCTGCTGTGTTATTTACTTCAGAGCTAGTCTCATTTTGTAGCTATTCCCTTTAGCGTGTAAACTCTAAGGTCAGTCTAAGGACAAGATGTTGCTTCCTAGAGATGAGTTGTGAACAGTACAAGTAAGCTGTGTTAGTGCTTCTTTCTTCTGCATTTTTCTGAAAACCTAGTATGGAAAGAAAAATCTCACACAGCTCAGGATTTAGGTCCTGAATTCCGATTTTGAGGTAAATGTTATTCAAATGAATACCAGGAGTAAGGCAAAGCAGAGTAGTTACTGAGCAAGATAAGGTGATTCAGTGCATCTATTTGGGTAAGATCAGAGTTACAGACTCCCCACCCCAATCAGTAAAATGAATAAGGGGAGAACCAAGTTCTGTATATAGTTTGGTGCTTGTTTTTTTTTCAATAGTAGGTTAATTTAATTGTTTCTATTAAAAACAATCTCTCTCACCCCAGAAGCAGTGAATAGTAAAGATTTTGCAGATTAGGCAGCATACCATGCTGGTATCATTTGTATTTGTGGCAGGGCATTTAATACAGATGTTATAGTCATACCTAGTGCTCTAAATATTTGCACTGTGAGGGCAATGGATCTTAACCTCCAGCCAACACAATTGATTAATAGAAATGGAAACAGTAGCACTACAAGAATCAGCTACTGATCCCTATTCTTTTTCCAGACAATATAAATGTGCTGGTGCTAAATGCCTTCATTTATATGTGAGTACAATAAAGATTAGTCTTTAATTATTTCTGGCATATGTCCTTTAAATTCAAAGCCTGCAAATCGCAATGGGCAAAGGGTAATCCATTTTAACAGGTTACACCTCCCTGAGGATTTGTTGATTGACATCAAAATTGGTTTCCCCCCCCCCTTCTGATTGACAGGATGGCAGGTGTGAAGTGATGGCAGAGTGCTGTAATAATGTGTCAAAAGACCTTAAATCAAGACTAATGTGGCTTCAATGATAAGCTCGGAAAGGCTTGTATGGCAAAAAGACTCTGAGGAACTGCAGGGCAGATTCATCTTGGTATTGTAATGTCTTTGGAATATCTAGACTGCTCTTTAGTTAAGGCCTTTAGAAGACTTTGGGGCAGAGTTTAAAGAAAAGATGTCAGAAGGAGAAAAACATTTATATTCAGATTACTAGAAAATGAAACTAATGGTCTCAATGTTTTTAATGTTTTAAGTGACATTTTAATGCAAAAATAACTTTGTTACAGGGTCTGGAGGAGAAAACAGAGAACTCCTATCCAGCAGGTACTGATAGCCAATCATTGTGTAAGAAAGTCAGCATCTAATGCTTGCCCAGACACAGGTAAAACAGATTTTAAAAGATAAGGTGGGGTGTGTGGGGGTGTGTTTGTTTTGCAGGGATACAACCTGGTATACAGCATACCTGCTTTGTGGCCTGGTATATATGAGTTTCATTGACCTGCAGAGGATCTGGAATTAGACTCAAGAGGATAATGGGTCAGTTGTTTTCATTTAAAATATGGGCTTTATGCAAAACATAAGAGGAAAAATATGAACAGCTGGCTTTTAATTGGCTGTATGGTCTGTTTAAATTATGTAGTTGAGGCCTGATTGAAAGCTCACTGAAATCAATAGAACAACTTTCATTGATGTCATTAGGTTTTAAATCAAGTCCTTCTCAACTGCACTAGGTTTGCATTTTTTGTTCTGGTTTGTTATGATGTCTCTTTGCAGTACTAAGAAGAGAGATTTCACAAATGTTATACAAGTTCAGCTACAGCATTTAAAATTTTAATGAAAAAAATGGCAGTCCTGTTGATTATTTCTCTTCTTTAAATGTTGAGAGCCTGTTCTAGTGATAAGTACTGAGTTTATACAAAACCTGCAATTCATTAGTATTGCATTTTGCCATTGTCTGTATCTCGGCTGCTTTTCTATATTAAAAATGCAAAAACTGACTCTTAAAAATGCGGAAAATATATACCTAGCAAACAGAAATTCCAATTTTTGGTAGGGGCAGCTAGATAGCTCAATGGGTTGGTATTAGGTTGCAAAGACTTTTCTCTATAGTTCACTGCTTTAAAAATGCAGCTTGGAGTGATAGTGATAGAAAATTATTAGTGCCTGATAATTTCATGATGGCTGATATGAAATGAGCTGGTCATCGCAGTCCAGTTTATAATGGACAGATATCATAGGATTACATTGCTGCTCTAGTTAACAGTTTCATTAGATATTCTGAAACCAAACTAGGAACAGAGAATGACACGTCCTTTCAACCTTAGGAGAGATCATGGATGGTCCACATTGGTAGGGCATTTTGGGGTAGCTTCCATTGATTTTTGTGTGTGCTATATCTGTGCTCTGGAAAAATAGCCTTGTAGACTTCAATCCCCCCTCCTCAAAGTTATCAGGTATCTAAGTGTATTTTACTTTAAAAAAAATTCCATGTGAAAAAAATTAAAAATCTCCACTTGTTGTTTGAGTGCAGCCTTTGGTTTCAGGAATGACCAGATGTCTCTTTGCCCTCTATCTAGGCCAATGATGATCAGCTGTAGTACAGTGGTAATAGAAATAGTATGTTGGGAGAAGAGGGAGAGTGTTCACCTTCTCTGAAGTGGAGTGTTCAAGGTTGGTCAGCTACATCTCCGCTGAATAGCAAGATGAAAGTCAGAGGGGTTTATTTAGTCCTTAGACATGAAATGAGCACTGCAGTATGATGAATGGGACTGGTGAAAGAGGTTTCAGAAGGGATCTAGGTTGGTGTGACACCTGTGCAAGCTGGGTAGTACTGCTTCCAAACTAGCACAGGCTTGTAACTCTGGCTTCAGTGCATGCTCATTACAGATCTCTTCCCTACAGATTTATCTGCCTACTGCATTACTTATTACCAATGAAATAGGCATGAAACTCTGGAGTTTCAGCTATTGTGTGGAAGAGAGTGGCAAGCAGGAAAATGCAGGTAAAAACCGAAGGCAATCTTTTTTGCATTTAGATTGCCAGGCTTTTTAGGAAAATTGTTACCCAGAATATTTCTTACTGATATGGTTACTGACTATGCAGAACTCATGATGTAAACTTCGGAGATGGCTGCTCTACTCTTAGCACAGTTGATCACCATCACCACCAGAGAAGAATCTGTGGGTATAAAGAGATGGTCCCAACTGGAATGTAGGACAATGAAAGTGAGATTCCTCTTGAGGGGAAGGTAAATGGTGCAAAATGAGCCCAGATGAAAAGTCACATGAGAGAGATTTATCAACCAGAAATTATTAATTA
The DNA here is from genome assembly GCA_032164245.1 of Sternotherus odoratus. Classification (NCBI taxonomy): domain Eukaryota; kingdom Metazoa; phylum Chordata; order Testudines; family Kinosternidae; genus Sternotherus; species Sternotherus odoratus. Next base: position 55,613,206 of record JAVMKO010000005.1, read on the forward strand.
AAAAATTAAGGACAAAACCCCAACAATATGGGTAGCATCTACTTGCTGAGAAAGAGAAGGTAGGAGTAGTGGGTACAGAAAGGGACTGGATGGTGTGACTGTAGAACTGAAGGAGGGTTGATGTAAAAGCATATAGTTGAAAAGATAAAGGAATAAAGAAGTCCATTGCAGAAACAAGCTACCAAATGTGAAGGTCTCTGGAAAGAGAGAGCACAAGGGCAGAACTCATATGGTTATTCCACTAACATTCTCTCTCACCTCAATGCCTCCTTTTAGGCAGCCTAAGGAATGCCCACTCTGACCCACCCTTCTATGCCCATCTCCTACTTTAAATCTGTCCAATCCTCCTTTCTTCTAAAGGGCCTTTCCTCCTTCATCATGTCTGAAGGTAAGTGTTAGTTTCATGATAATTAGTTTTTAAATCAGTAATGATTTATAGTCATCTTGTTTGCTAAGGTGTGTGATAAATGTCATTGCTCAGTCAGAGTTATTATTGCTTGCTTACAACATTCTGTAATTTATCCAGTGACAAACAAAAATGATTCCAAAAAAATAGCTGCTCGGTCTTCAAAATACATTTCCAAAAGGCCACAGGCCTAAGTTTCTAACCAGCCCCACCCCAGCAGAGCTATATAACTCTCAGCTTCTAGCCACATTTCCGCTTAGGGAAACAGCCAGCCAGGAGGGCACCAGGGTCAATAGTAGCTTCCCGTGCTTCATAAATTAGAAGCATCAATACAAGGTACCTGATTAGTAATAAACATAGATTATATACTATTCCTCTTGTTAATTGTATAAACAACTTCTTTATTTACTCATCCCCAGCAAAAATTATATTCCTTTTAATCTCAATGGTGCAAAAACCCTTTAAATATCCCCTTTACTTTGCTATTTTCCTTGCCACTACTTAAATTTCAAGGGCTCACCCAAAAAAAGAGGGACATTGGAGGGGGAAGAGTGTTGACCCTGAAAAGAACAAACAAAAGACATCCAACCCATTCATTCTTATGCCTCTTGATTCCTAGACTGCTACTGCTTTTCTTGTTATATGCGTTTCAAACACCCGTTTTTCCTCACCCCTCAAATGTAAACAATAACTTACAGGCCCAAGAAGACTGAATTTACTGTTTGATGCTGTTTTGGCTATTAGGTTGGTATGTATGTGGGGAGGAGAGAAGTGTGTGTTGTGAATGCCTAAGTTGAAATAGTTTTGTGAATGTATGGACAAGAAGTAGCAATCAGAAGTGTGTGGCTTCCTCATCACCTTTGAAGTTTCCCACTCTATTGTTTTCCTTGTGAACTTTCATTTGGATCTTGCAGAAGTGACAGAATCCTGTGGCACCTTAAAGACTAACTAAAGTATTTCATTTAGATCTTTTGGCCTGTGTTGTAACATTTAAGCTTTGCAGGCTGATAGGAAAGCCACAGAAGGCAGGGTTCTTGAGGAGACAGGTCCTAAGAGCTACAGAATTTTGTGTATAGTTCTTTGATTTTCATTTAGCCCATATCACTACTCACTGAAATTTGTGGCTGTTTGGTGGCCTGATTATATATGGTAGTTTCAATCCTGTGCCTAGTGGACCTGTGTCAGAACCAGAGCAATTTGACTGGCACGGATAGTCACAGGACAAGAATTGAGTGGTTCAGGAAACAGAACCTTTAACTCAAAAATGTTCCTCGGTACAGAATGGATAGAATCAACTTTAATGTGGGAGGAAGCTTGCCCTTCTCTCCTCTGTGCTGCACATATGGATAACTAAAAACAGGAGATCTACATGGCTGAGGAATGAGAAGAGAGAAGGCAGAAATAAAAAAGAGCTCAAGTGACAGTGAACGACATAGTGAGCCCTTGTAATGTCCTGGGTTTCTCAAGAGTCATTAGTGGGAGTAAACAGTATTCAAGACAAAACTTCACCTCTAATTGTGTTTACAAAGATTTAATGTGTCTAAAGACTCCAGCCGTCATTAGAGGGTGGGCCAATGAGCCAGACTTGCTAGAAACAGACTGCTACACTAGGTAAATAGCTTGGTGATAAGGACTGTAAAAGGTCCTGCCCTTATTGAAAATCTCTCTCTATGGCCATGTATACACTAGCACTTTTGCCCACATAACTTATGTTGCTTGCAGGTGGGAACAAGAACCCTGTGGACGATATAAGTTACACCAACAGAAGCATCAGTGTGAACAGCACATTGAACTGGTACAGTCTGTTTTTCAACAGAATGTCTCCAGAAGCGATACTGTAATTTCAACGGATATGTCCCAATTAAAAATAAAATCCTGCAGAGGCAGGACTGTGGACAGTCAAGCGAAAAGGAAGCATCTTACATCTGTAAAATGAACTTGCCCCTGCTGATTTTCATACACTAAGGTTTGGCTGAAAAGCTGTCCTGGGAAAGGCAGCATTTATTCGAGCATGAGGGACTAAAATTTTATTTTTCACATACATATTTGTCCCACTCCTTGTCCAACTGACCTGAGTGCAAACATTCTTATTAACATAGTTCAAATTAGAGAAGGAGAATTATCCAGTGGTAAGGGTGTTAGCCTGGATCTTGGAAGACCTGGATTCAGTTCTTTCTCTGCCATAGACTCCCTGTGTGACCATAGGCAAATCCTTCAGCTTCTCTTTAGTGCCCCACTGTGAAATCAAGATCATGGCACTTCCCTACTCACAGGGATGGTGTGTGGATAAAGACATTGCAGATTAGGATGTGCTCAAATATTATTGGAATAGGAACCATATAAGTACCTGCAATAGATTGTTTAATAGGAGCAAGAGCGGGGCCTTATTATACACATAAATGTGAGTACAAACAGACAGTTCTGTTTTTTAGGATTGTATTTTGTAATAGGGTGTCCTCCTGAGGTGACAAAGCCAGCATAGCCAGAGGAGCAGCATGGATAGATACTATTGCTAGACACACCCAAAATAGGTGGACAATTTTGAAGGGGAGGAGGGAGACACATTTTATCTTTTCTGCTTTTTATAATCACAATGGCTTGTCTTTTTATTAGATAGGCTAAACCTTGATGTAGCTAAAGGAAATTGATGTGTCCTATATCCAGGAGTTAGCTTTACGTTAATTAAAGCTTCACACACTGCTCAATTATCTCCTTTCCATGTAATTCTTATGGATTTTGTGCTTTCTAAACTCAGGCTTTTTACAAATATGAATAAATCTAAATGTCAAACTCACCCTCCTCTCCTCAGATAACATCTGAATATGAATGTCCGGACCCGTGCACATGCCTAGTTTCTGTATAAGAGCTTTTTGCCTATCTGGAGGAGTGATTTGACTTCTCTGTATTGCATTAGACCACTGTCATTAACAACAGGGTTGTCATTTTGATGTGATCTATGAGGCAGTAGAAGCTTTGAAGTTGAAAGATAGAACAGACATGGATAAATTGTGCTCTGAGTATGCTGCTATCGCACCATTATTGCTGGCAATTATTTCACCAAGTGACACATCTGATAAAAAGTCATCCTCCTTGCTATGAAAAGAAACCTCTGTTCACTGTAGCACGTGGTAGATCTGTCGATTTTTAGAATCTCACAAAAGCTCATTATTTTTGGCCAGAGCGTTCTGTACCAGTCTTTAGCTGTTTTGTGTGGGTCTTTCTAGGCATTATTTAGGTTGGTTTTTCTTTCATAGATTTCATAGATTCCAAGGTGAGAAGGAGAAGATACCATTGGGATCAGTTGGACCTGTCTATGTATAGAACTGAAATGGCTCTTTTGCTTTTTGGTGTTTGGCCATTTCACATCTCTCGTCCTTTTTTTTTTTTTTTTTTTTTTTTTTTTTTTAGTGGTACCTTTTATGTTATGCTGCCCCTCCCCTGCCATTCCTGGACTGCTTTTAACAGTGTTTATTTTTTTTTGTTGGTCTTAGGTTTTAATTCTCCTTTTAGGGAAAACCCACGTCCTATCTTATTCAGGTATAATTTGCTGACTAGGCCAAGTCATTAATATGATGCACTTAAAACTGGTAAGAAAATGCATTTTAAAGCACAATGGTTTTGACAGTCTGTGCCTCCTTTTAGGGGGAATATAAAGGCCCCTGACTACCCCGGTGCATGAATGGAACCTCATTGACTTCAGTGGGGCTGCATATAAGTGTAGGAGCCATCCCATGTAAAGCAGCTTGTAGGATCAGAGCCTAAATCCCCATATTGGTGTGTTTTAGTCCATCTCTCATTCCTTCTTTACTTACCTGTCCTTTCCCTAAATACATAACAAGGTCTAAGAAAGGCATCCTCCTCCCCAGTTTTAAGTGTGATGTATTCAGTTCATGCAGAAGAAACACAGAATGCTAATCTCAGTGTGTGGTAAATAAAAAACCACAAAAGTGCAAACTGTTTGGGGGTAATCCTCTCCTTTGTGTTGATCTTGTTTGTTTTGATTGGTGTTACTGGTACTCAGCACTCCGGTCATCCCTCCACACCCCCATTTAAATTCTAGCTCTTTAAAATACTTTAATTGAAAGATCCTGAGTAGGAAAAGGTTGAAACCGTGCTTTCTGGTTTACATTATGTATGCATATAGAAATGCTGTACACACTTCAGTTTGACCACTAACATGGTTAGGGATCAAGAATCAGGGTGGTAGCCGTGTTAGTCTGGAATAGCAGAGTTAACAAAGTCCTGTGGCACCTTAAAGACTAACTATAAAGTTTTGAAGCATGAGCTTTCGTGGGCTAATACCCACTTCGTCGGATGCAGGCATTAGCCCACGAAAGCTCATGCTTCAAAACTTTATAGTTAGTCTTTAAGGTGCCACAGGACTTTGTTAACATGGTTAGGGATGTGTTTTACACAAATTTAATCCACTAACTATAGGATTAATAATTCTGGGATGTGTGCAGATGGGCTAAACTAGTGCCCAAGGACAAAATCCTCCTACCAATGTGGTAGGCGTCTGAAGTTGTTGTGATCATATCAGCACAAATGATACTGTATCATGGGATATCTCATAGGTAGTAGATGATTTCATGGAATTCGGAAGCATGCTGAAGAAAGCGAATGTCCAAGTTCTCTTTTCTATCCCACAGTTGACAGAACAAATGCAGAATATTCTGGAAGTGAGCTGCTGGCTGACTAAGTGGTGTAGTTTAGAGGGTTTTTAATTTGTGGAACATTGGTCCACTTTCTGTGGGGAGAAGGGGCTATATAGTTTGGATGGCCTCAACTTCAGCAGAAGTAGGGGCCACTCTCTTCAGGGATAGGCCGGCTAGAGTAATCATGAGGGGGTTAAACTTGACAGAACAAGGAGTAATGGTCTCAAGTTGTTGTGGGGGAGGTTTACCGTATTTTTCGTCTTGTAGGACGCTCCGGCCTATAAGACGCCCCCTCGTTTTTTAATAAAAAATCCGGACCAAAAAAAAAAAAAAGCGCCTCGCTCTCCCGTCCCCGCCGCGCGGGCGGGCTGCCGAGGTTCCCCCCTCCCCGCCGGACCAAAAAAAAAATGTGCGCCCCGGTTCCCCCCCTCCCCGCCGGACCAAAAAAAAAAAAAAGCGCGCCTCGCTCTCCCGTCCCCGCCGCGCGGGCGGGCTGCCGGGAGCGTCCCGGTTCCCCCCTCCCCGCCGCGGGCGGGCTGCCGGGAGCGCTCCCGGCAGCCCGCCCGCGGCGGGGAGGGGGGAACCTCGGCAGCCCGCCCGCGCGGCGGGGACGGGAGAGCGAGGCACGCTTTTTTTTTTTTTTTTTTTTTTTGCCCTATAAGACATTCGCCCTATAAGACGCACCAACTTTTTCCCCCCCGTTTTGGGGAAGAAAAAGTGCGTCTTATAGGGCGAAAAATACGGTAAGTTGGATATTAGGAAAAACTTTTTCACTAGGAGGGTGATGAAGCACTGGAATGAGATACATAGGGAGATGGTGGAATCTCCTTCCTTAGAGGTTTTTAAGGTCAGGCTTGACAAAGAACAAAATTTAATCAAGATCCAAAGGACATGAGGAGAAGAAATTATTGAATTGTCTGTACACCAATGCTAGGAGTCTGGGTAATATACAAAAGGGGTGGTAATTTGTCATTTATGTGCATAAATTCCATCTAGTTGATATAACTGAAACCCGGTGGGATGATTTGCACAATTACAATGTTAAAGTCAATGGTTATAACCTATTTAGTGAGCTTGAGTAGGCAAAAGGGGAGAGGGAGTGGCACTCTGTCGAAAATGACTGTTTCCAAGTCACTGATAACTCAGAAGAAAATGACCTTGAATCCTTATGGGTCACTGTTCGAACAAATAAAGCACAGGATGGGGTATTTAGATGCGGCGGGGGAGGGGGGAGAGAGCTGAGCGGGTGCGGGGGGCCATTGGAGGGGGGGTGAGATTTTTAAAATTTTCTATTCTTACCTGAGGGGGGAGAGAGCTGAGTGAGTGCGGGAGGCCGTTGGAAGGGGGAGAGAGCTGAGTGAGTGCGGGAGGCCGTTGGAAGTGGGAGAGAGCTGAGCGAGTGCGGGGGGCCGTTGGAAGGGGGAGAGAGCTGAGCGAGTGCGGGGGGCCATTGGAGGGGGGTATTATTACATCATAACTATGTCACAGAGAACAGCAGGTGTTAACCTGCTGCCCAGCTGATGTTAATGGGCTTTAAAGAATTTCACCCCTAGGGGGTGTAAGAGGTGAGATTTGAAAATTTTTCAATTCTTACCCTGATTAGGACCCTAAAGCCTATAACTGTACTAAATTTCAAGTCTCTAGCTCAAACAGTGTGGAAGGAGTAAGGGAGCATACATACACGCATACACCATTTGACTTTTATATATATAGATTTGTATATGTGCGTGTATTTTATATAATATATATATATATATATATATATATATATATATATATATATTATACACACACACACGTACTTGGTGTTTTAAGGCCAATTTCACAAGGCTGAAAACAATTGAGCCAAATAAGTTGTGAGGAAGAATTTTTTCAGAAAAATATACATGATCACTGGGAATCATTTAAGTACACCTTATTAGATGCCCCCTGTCATAAGTGTGGCGTGTGCCTTGCCTGGGTGGGGCTATGTTATCTGAGACAGAGTGTCATCAGAGCCTCAAGACCATGAGGAAGGGAGGGGTTTAGTTCAGTTTCGTTTTGGCTAGCCATGCGGCAAGAGCCAGGGTCTGAGTTCATCTCTAGCTGTGGAGATGACTCAGCATTTTCTTCTTATATTTCTACTTGGCTGATGTAAGTGATCTTTGATATATAAAGCCTGTGCCATTTGGGGTGTTTCTTTCCATTTTAGAAGGGAGGTAGAAAACTCCAGATTGTGAAGTGTACTGTATCTCTGTTTTAATCTTTTTCTTTATTCTTTATTTTTCTTGTTAGTTATAAAACGTTTGGTTTTATTTCCTTAAGGTTCTCTGCTTCCAGTCTGGGAAGGGATAAGGGAAGGGAGTAGGCAAACAGATCAGCTCAGGTTATTAGCTGAGGAACGGTGCCTGACTCTTCAATGGGAAGAGAGGAGGGGGGGGAGGTGAATAGCCTCCAGGTGTCTGGCTCTGGCTCTCTGGGAGGGAGACAGGGTTAGGGGAAGTCTGCCTTCAGCCGGGAAGGTGGAAGGGGGAAGGGAAGCAGCCATCAGGTGTCTAACTTTGGCTCCCAGGGAGGGGGACAAAGTTAGGGTAAAGGGGAAGTTTGGGGGCCCCTTCAAGGTTTTGGAAGTACACCCAGATGGTGGCAGCCGTGGAACCCCCAGAACCCCACTGGTAAAAAGGGGGGAAGTCTAGGGGTGTAAGACTTAATTTGGCTGGGAAGCAGCTTGGTTGAGTGGTTTGGCTAGTAAAGAGTCCCAGCTTTTGTACTGGAGAGCACTGGCCTGGGGTAACAGACTCTTACACCCCCAAAAGCCAAAATTCCACAACTGGCAGGTTCAGCTTGATTGGACTAACCTTGTTATCTCTAACCTGGTCCTTGCCTCTTATTTATTTCTGCCTCTGGATACTTCCACTGCATGCATGCGATGAAGTGGGTATTGGCCCACAAAAGCTTATGCTTCAATACTTTAGTTAGTCTTTAAGGTGCCACAGGACTCTTTGTCACTTCAGAAAATTGATAAGGGAAGCTAAGGGACACAGAGGCCTCTATGGCCAGCGGAGTTAAGGAAACTAAGGAGGAGTTTTAAAAATCTATTGGGAACAAAAATAACCCTTTCAATGGTATTGGTCCATTACCAAATGGTAAGATTATCTGTAATAACAAAGAAAAGTAAGAAGAGTTCAATGAATACTTTATTGGGGGGGGGGGGGAGGGAAACAGATGATATAGTCCATCACATTGTGATAACACTTTCTATTGCACAAGTTTAAGGATATTAACCAGTGACTGCTAATATTAGACATTTTAAAATCGGCAGCTCCAGATAGATTGCATACAAGAGTTTTAAAAGAGCATGCGGAGGAACTCACTGGATTGTTATTGTAAATTTTCAATAAGTCTTAGAGCAGTGGGGAAGTTCTAGAAGATGGGAAGAATGCTAATGTGTCAATTTTTAAAAAGTGCAAACTGGATGACCCGTGTAATTATAGACCTGTCAGCCAGACATTGATCCCTGGCAAAATAATGCAGCAACTGATGCTGGGCTCAGTTCACAAAGGATTAAAGGAGAGTAATATAATTAATGCAAATCAACATGGTTTTATGGAAAATAGATCCTGTCAAACTAACTTGATACCTTTTTTATGAGATTACAAGTTTTGTTGATAAAGGTAATAGTGTTGACATAATATACTTAGACTTTTGATAAGGTCTTTGAGTTAGTACCACATGACATTTTGATTTAAACCCCCCCCCCCGAATGATATAAAATTAAGTAGCATACATTAAATGGATTAAAAACTGGCTAATTGGTAGGTCTCAAAATGTAAATAGAGAATTGTCATTGAGTGGGTCTGTTTCCAGTTGGGGTCCCACAGGGATCAGTTCTTGGCCCTATGCTACCTAACATTTTAATCAATGACCTGGAAGAAAACAAAATTATTATTGATACGTTTGCAGATGACACAAAAATAAGGGATGTGGTAAATAATGAAGAGAACAGATCACTGATTCAGTGCCATGTGGATAGCTTGGTAAACTGGGCACGGACAAATAATATATAACTTGATATGGTTCCATGTAAATGTATACATCTAGGAACAAATAATGTAGGCCACAATTACAGGGTGGGGGTGGGGGTGAGGGACTCGATCCTAGGAAGCAATGGTCATGAGGGCTAACCAGCTGAACTTGAGCTCCCAGTGTGATAATGTGGCCAAAAGAGCTAATGCGATCTTTGGATGCATAAACTGGAATCTCAAATAAGAGTAGAGAGGTTATTTTACCTCTGTCTTTGGCATTGGTGTGACCGCTGCTGGAATACTATGTCCATTTCACAGCCTACAATTCAAGAAGAAAGTTGATAAGTTGGAGAGGGTTCAGAGAAAATCCATAAGAATGATTAGAGGACTAGAAAACATGCCTTATTGTAATAGATTCAACAAGCTCAATATGTTTGTCCTAACAAAGAAAAGGTTAACGGTGACTTGTTTAGTCTGTAAGTGTCTACATAAGGAACAAATATTTAGTAATGTGCTCTTCAATCTAGCAGAGAAAGGCTTAACGCAGTCCAATGGCTGGAAGTTGAGGCTAGATAAAAAATTATGAAATATTTCCATTCTGAATTTAAGAGTGAGGGTAGTTAATCACTGGAAGAATTTACCAAGGATCATGGTGGATTCTTCATCCCTGATCATTTTGAAATCTAGATGGATGTTTTTTCTAAAAACTCTGCTTTGGGAATTATTTTGGGAAAGTTCTATGGCCTATTTAGGGGGCCATTTAGGGATCTCGAGCAAAAAATCTGTCAGGGGACAGTACTTGGTCCTGCTAATGTAGGCAGGGGACTGGACTCGATGACCTTTCAAGGTCCTTCCAGCTCTATGAGATAGGTATATCTTCAGATATTATGTTATACAGGAGGTCAAAGTAGATGATCATAATGGTCCTTTCAGACCTGGGAATTTATGAAAGTCCCTTTCACAAGACCAGGCCCTGTACGAGCACAGAAGTGTCTGGTGGAGTCATTGAAAGAAGAATGTTTGAAATGAATATACATAAAACACAGTTCAGGCTGAAATTGGAGTCTTTTTTTTTTTTTTGTCTGAATAAGCCATAGTAGGGAGTACATTCTGGAGGCTGGTAAGGCTGCTGTTCTTATCTGAATGGCAATCTTTAGTTTACACAATGCTTAGCTTTTAGTAAATGAAATCCAAATGGTGTTCAGTACACAGTAAAGGTGACTCCCACATTCTTAGCATTTTGGGACAGTGCACAGATGTGCCTACAAAGGGAAATGGGTCTGCAACCTTGTGTAATGGGGGTCTATAAACCCCAGACTGAGCTTAGGCAGGAGAGGGAGAGGAGCCTCTTCTGTCTGCTGTCATGGAGGCAGGCATTCACAGCTGCACTCAATAGAGGACACAAGGCATGCTGTAAAGGAGGGAGTGCAGAGAAGGAGAGGGAGGCTGAAAGGCTTGGGATAGCAGAGGGGTAACATCCCTTGCCCAGGTTGCCTCCCTGAGCACAGCTGAGAGACTGAGGCATGCTTGCAGACTAAAAGATCAGAGTCCAAGAACTGCCATGACCAGGAGCAAACTAAGAGGGTCCCAGAGAGGGCAGCAGCAACCCTCCAAAGGACCACGCCAAGAGTTGATGACATCCTGCCTTTTCCTTCTGTGCTCTTCGAAACACTGTCACTCTCATCCCAAGTGGCCGAGTATTGTGGGTGGAACTTTAGAGTGACAGTAACTTCACCATAATATTCAATGACTTTGTCTCATAGGTATTTGAGTTCTTGTTGTTGCCTGGAAAGTTTTTCCCTCTTTAATCAATTAATTTAGTAAGCACCGTCTGATTTGCATGAGAGAAGAGAATCTTTGAGTGAAGATTCACTCAAATCTGAAAGCAAGCACAAACCTTTGTTGAACCAAATGAAGTTAATTTGTGGTTTCAATCCAGTTCCTAATGGGGCATGCATGCAAAACATAATCCTCACCTTATTGGCAGACATAGCAAAAAGGCCAAAGATTTAGGCCAGTGTTTAGGTTATGGCGGGCCACTTTAAAAACACTTGCCCAGTATCATTTTTTGTCCTGAGAACTTGTGTCAACTTAACACCTTCTAGCAGCATCAAATTAATAGGAAAAACAAACAAACAAAAAAAACGTAGCCAGACATTTTGGCTAAATGTCACCATTATAGTTCTTCAGAGATGTCTGTCTTATAAGAAAAACACAAAATCATACAACACACATCATGTAGTAATTCTCAGCTGTCACTGTATAGCACACCAAGATCACTTACCTACTTCATAGCAGCAAAATGGAGAGAATTCAGCATCTTCTGTTCCAAAAATCCAGCACTGTATAACTTGAGATCGAGGAGAATCTCTGTTGCTATTAACAGTATAGGATCTATGAAATACTGCTAAATAGTTACGATCTAATCTAGTGGAGGGCTATGGCTCACATATAAACTAGCCAGTTGAGTCCATTCTATTTACAAGCAAGTGCTTTTACGTGATGGTTGCTATCCACAACATCAAAATCTTTTGCTGTTTGTTTTGTGTTAGCATAGTGCCTAGAGAGCAAGATGCTTCATACCAGTGCCCCTTTCTATGGAATTCTTTTTGAAAGACTATTTGAGAAAACTTTGAGCAGATCTTGGAAACTTGTAATGAAATCGGACGAACAAAAGTAATGAATGTAGATTTTTTTTGTTTCTGATCAGAATATTTTTTTACTAGCAGCTTGGGAGAGCAAATCAATGAGTGGAAGGTGATAATGACTTGAATAGGGAGGACTACAACAAGAAAGGACAGACAATGCTCTTTCATTCAGAGTTCTCCTGCAACCCAGTGGTGGTGGATTTCTTTGTGGGTACAGTAGTTGTTTTTCATTGAAACTGGAAATGTAAAGCAGTGTTATGAAGCCAACCCTGCTGATTTTTCACTGCCAAACACCCTCCAGGCCTTCCACTGCACATGGATAAAATCGTTTCAAGGGAGTCCAACTACAGCAGATTGAGTCAGAGGGTTGTGAGAAGTTTCATTGCT